>CM022704.1:28394717-29594717 GCA_012295165.1 Asparagus setaceus
AAACATCACACCTCAGAAGTAGAAATAAAAAGTTATCTTAACTATTTGAACTTCTAATTGAGTAATAAAATGACGCAGGAAAATCTAAAATTCCAAACCAACAACTCACCTGATAAAAGTATATGATGCCGTTCAATATACTTCTAAGGAATTTAGATTCAACCAATATAGTAAACAGCATATGTCAAAGAGACATCTTGCTAAGTTTATTTAAGAAACGTGGCTTTAAGGCATCTGGCCTGAAATCTTAAAATATCGTATAACAAGGCTCAGATAAACAATATCTCAGTTTAGCAAATTTCAACGAGGCTCTCAACAAGTGTCAGGTAAGCGGGCATGAATGATTTGTTATCTTCCATCAGAAGGGGATTCACATTGAAATTCATACTTTCTGCCTTTCTAAAAAGGCTCTGATAAGTAATTTCTCAGTTTAGCAAAATTCAACGAGGCTCTCAACAAGTGTCAGGTAAGTGGGCATGAATGATTTGTTGTCTTCCATCAGAAGGGGATTCACATTGAAATTCATAGTTTTAGCCTCTCTAGACATGAATATGACAAAGATGGATGCATGGATCGATGGATGTCTCAATGGATGGATGCATTGATGTATGGTGGATGGATGCATTGATGCATGGATGGATGGATGTCTCAATGGATGGATGCATTGATGTATGGTGGATGGATGCATGCATGCATGCATGCATGCATTCATGGATAAATGGATGGATAGATTGATGGATGCATAGATGAACGGATGGATGGATGCATAGATTTATGCATGAATGGATGGATGTATGCATGCTTGTATGTATGCATGAATGGATGGATGGTTGCTTGTATGTATGTATGAATGGATGGATGGATGCATGTATGTATGTATGTATGGACGAATGGATGCATGTCTACATGAATCAAATGGATGCATGCATTCATATATGTATGTAAAGATGGATGCATGGATGAGAAAGCATGTATGTATGCACGGATAGATGTATGCATGGGATGTATGTATGGGTGCATGGAAGGATGGATGATGGATGCATGCATTGCATGGATGTATGTATGCAGTTATGGTGTATGGATGGATGTATGGTTGGAAAGATGGATGTATCTATGAATAGATGGATGGAAGAAAGGATGTATGCATGCATGCATGTACGAATGTATGGATGCATGCATGCATATATGTCCATGGTACTGTTATGGTAAACTAATCAAAATCAATAGAATCAAGATATATATGTGCATGTATGTAATAGTTATCTATGTATTGATATAGTCAACTCTAAATCAAAACCTGAATTGAACCAAATAAAATAAACTCTAACCTAAACAAAGCAAAATTTTACTTAACTCCTCTGTCTATCACTTCCTTCAACTCCTCTGTCTATCACTTCCTTTCACCTCTAATCCGTTCGCATTCCGGTAAAAGTTGGGATGATTGTCATTGATTTGAATTTGCTTACGGCTTCTTTGGCCACAACGAAATTCAAAAGAAATGCCTTTTATTTTAAGCGTGCAATGAAAATCAAAAGATTATAACTCTTATCCTTATGAACAAACCACGAGGATCTCTGTTATATCGAGATCACAGCTTGCGTCAGTTCTTTGCTGTCTTAGGGACTTTTGTGTCCGTGGACCACCGCAATTCCGATCCAGTGGGAGCAGGGTTACGAACTACAGAGTGTAAAGGGGCTCGTTTCCGAGAAAACGAAAGAGGATCACACTCACGAAGGAGAGGATCGCTGCGGGGATCGCACTCCACGAAGGAGAGGATCGGCGGGCGGGTGAGATCTACTAGGAGAAATCCGCGCTATCCACGAGGTTAAGGCGAAGCTTAACCTAGAGGGTATCTGTGGATTCGACCGAATTCGTTTACCGCTATAGATCGGCGTCATTTGGACTTGTACTGCGCGGTGCTGGCAGTTAATGGCGTTGGCGGTTCGTGGATCTCGTGGAGAATTCTTGGAAACTCCTCGAAAATCCGCCTCAAAGCCAAAGCCAAATCCTCAAAATCGAAGTCAAGATCGAAATCCCACCTCAAAATCCAAACCCCCTTGTGCTCTCTCTCTCTTGTTTTCATCTAGCTTCGTAGTCTTATTTCCTTCGATCAACGAGGTATGTGTCTGAGGGTTTTGTAAATTCTTTTCTTCTTTTCTTCCCTTTTTGTGTATGTAGGTGAAGACAACCACAAGGAGAAGGACAATTTATGTGGCCAGCCAGTATTGAGGGCCATGGCCAGCCATTGTGAGTAAACTGGCTATGCATGCATGTGTTGGTATGTCAGCGCTTGATCTTGTTGGTATTCGTGAAAATGTATTGAAGCATTCTTCTTCCAATGTGGCCTTATGTAACACTGTGGCCCAGGCTACTTTGTAGCCGTATTGGTATTGGTCTTGGCGTCCGTCTGGTATTGGTCTTGCAGCCGATCTTAGAGTCTTTAGTGTCATGGCGTGGGGCCTTCGTCGGGTTCGGCCTCGGGTTGTGTATGGTTGGTCGGCTTGGTTGTGTTGCGGCGTCGAACGTCAATGATGTCTGTTGGTGCCTCGGTTGTGGTAGGCGAATGACGATAACGGGCCCCTTTTGTTATATTTGTTGATTTTTAACCATGCGTCGACTTTTCGTCGTGTCTTTGCGGCTTAGATGGCGTCGGGAAGATCGCTTCGAGTCGATCAACTTCGCCGACGGCGTCAATGCCGCCTCCTTCTTTCGGTGGTGCCCGGCGTCATCATATTCTCATACATATATCGTCATGTCCCGCCGCTCTCCTTTGTGGCGATTGGGAAGAGCCGAAATCCTCCTTTGTGGGATTGGCTTGATTGTGTACACGTTATGACCAGCCGTTCTCCTTTGTGGCGATTGGGAAGAGCCGAGATTCTCCTTCCGTGAGGATCGAGGCTTCAAAATCACCGTCGATGTTTTAGCGGGCGATTTCACCGTACTCTGCATATAGAGCGGAATATATTAGCGGATCATGCGGTTATATTTATCGTTCTCCGGGTGTTATCACGGATGAAATCGTCATACGTTATAAGGTTAAATGACTCAATCTATGTAAGATGAATTCAGCGCCATTTACTAGCGAGTATTTTTCGATTTGGTTGATTATTCCTCGGGAGCTTTTCCGACCTACAGCGGTCGATGGGCGTCATAGTGACTATTATTCTATGTGTGATGATCCGCGATTTCTATCTACGCCTCGATTTGCGCTGGGACATCGGTGAGCGATCGGTATGTTTGAGGAGTTCAGCGTTCTCCGACGATTGGTCAGATGCGCCGCTCGTAAGGGACGCCAGCTCTCGAACCTGCGAAGACAGATTATCTATTCGGTGGCTTCGTTAAGGATCGGATCTGACTCTTATCGAGTGAGAGGTGGTTGAACAAAACTGACGGAGGCCTTGTATATTCCCGGATACCTCGTCGGCTCGTTGACGACCTTAGACACCATCTTTGTGACACGCATTATGTCATGGCGTTTAATGGAACATGATCATATTCATTGTGGGTTTATTACCCGGCGATTCGGGTTCCAGCGAGAATCGTGTCGTCGGCGCTTCACCACAGGGTTGTAGAGTACGGACACCGTGATGAGCTTTTCGTTCTGCCTCAACTTTGAGGAAGCCCTAAATTGGGGCGAGGCCGTCGTCGATCATAGATTCTTCTTGGGTACACTTTCGTCGAGTAAGCTTGGTGGTCGCTGACCGCTTCGTCCTCGTAGATGGGATGGGGAACCGTGCTGCGGTGCGCATTGATTCGATGCCGCCATGTATGGCCTTCCATCGGTGTCAACCATTTCTTCACCTTATTCGAGCTTTATAATCCGATTGAATCGTTTTCACTAAACATGGCGAGTTGGGGTTGGCTTTGCATGAGATGTGCAGTATTTCGGTCTACCCATGGGAAGATGCTATATCGGAGTACTTTCCCTCAATCGAGGAAGCTGGCCATTGAAGAGCATACGCCCGTCGTTATAAGATTTTATGGGATCTCACTTGTCATTACTATATAGCTCGGCCAATCCCAACCTTAGCGAAATGTGAGTGAGTAAAAGGATTCAAGCGATTTTGGAGGACAAATCGGCGAGAAATATGTGAACTATCACCGCTCACTCCTTGAAGGTTAGCAGCGTCGAGAGAGTCGAGGCTAACTCTTATACACTCGGCTATGCGAAAGGCTTTCCTTGGGACCAAGTTCGACCTTTACGTGGCATGCGGTGAAGCCTATCGGTAACGACTCTTCTAGCGGGCTATCTTGCAATCGGCTCAAGAAGTGTGGTTCCATATCAATCGATGGCGCTTTACCTTTGGAGGTCCTTTATCTGCGGTTCAACTTCGCTCACAGAAGGAACTCTCCCTCCTTCCGGTGATGGTGGCGGCATTCACAGTGGATTGCGGCATATAGTTCGGCGTTTACTCGAGAAAGGATGAGCCATCATCACGTATCCCCTCCGTCAGAGTAGAGCTCCCGTACACTGTTGATGGCACGGTTGGTCGCATCGTCGACATGATGTCGACGCGAGTTCCACAGTTCGTCTACTCCTTTCTTACGGTTGGTAGAGGATTGCGGATGGAAGGCGTGGTTTTGCGAGATCAAGAAAGCAGTCTTGATTCACAAAGGGTGGATCTTTTCGGATGTTTTCCTCGATTCTCGGTCAATATGGTGAGTCCTTGGTTGGCGAGGAGGTCGCGAACCTGGCGAGACTTCACTTGGCGTTAGGCTGTTTCAAGCTGCTAGTGAATATTAGGCGGTATCTCACTTTCCGAGTAAAGAGAATGCTTCATTGAGCCTTATTTTCCCTGTCGCTTTGCCTTGATTCGATTCGACCAACTTTATGTTGGGAACGAACAAGCGACTCAATTCGAGGTGGACTTGTGGATGGCCGAGCATGGTTGTGGGCGTCATGGGATGTACCGGTGCTAGATTGATCTCCGAGCTCGAGCCGTCCGTGGAGTCGACATTCCTCCATTGTAGTTGGGTCATTAGTAGCTAACGAGTCGGTCCTGTGAGGCCATCTCGAATCAGTGGCCGAAGCATCGTTGCGGCCGGCATTGAACACGCAGATCTTGGTCAAGCTTCGAAGCCGTAATCTTATCGGCCAGAGTGAGGTTGAGGAGAAATTCCAACTTCAACTGGCGCTACTTTAGGAGAGGACAGCGGAGGCTGCGGCTCATGAGAAGGACCTCGGTACTTCCTCCTCTTTCCTTTCGTTCTCTCATCCTTTCCATTAGATTTCTCATCCATTTGAATTTTGGGGAAAATCTTGAAGAGGAAGAATTTCGACCCTCTCAAGGGTTAAGCGAAGAGGTTAGCTCATAAGAACCACGTGAATCCTCGGTCCTTTGATGTAGACTTGACCCGGTAATGCTCGGTCGGTGGCCGGGTAATAATTCACCGTGATGAAATCCGAATTTCAACTTTATGGTGACATTTCTTCGTTGCATGCGGGGGTTTAGGGATTATGATCGGCTTTGATTTTCCTCCCCACAATTACTGCGGCGAGTTACGCTCATGTTGAGCCAAGTTTTACTCAACAAATGTATGGAGCTATGGCGGAGGAGGCGATGTAGGACTGATCCGGTGGACCCGAGTACATCTAACATCGATAATTCCTCTTACGGGTGGCGAATCGAGAATGGAATGACTTGGGACTTGTACCCCAGCTAATTGCCTCTTTGCTTTTGTTCTTTTAGAGATTGCGGAGACAAATGCACAAGCGAGACTAGGCAAGCTAACTCCACTATAGGAGGTATGTAGCTTTACCTAGTGTTTGCCTTAATTGCATTAGCCTTCCTAATGCTTTCTTTTGAAATTCTCCATGGAAGATTTAGTGGGATCACGGTTTATATGGCAACACTTCCATGGATGATTTGCTTTCACGCGCTTGGTCACAAGATGGAATACCCTTGGTGAGGATTTACGGCTACTATCCTGAAGAAGGTATGAACTTTCCTTTCGATTAATTATAGGACCGGTAGTTTGGCGATACTACTATAATTAAAAGAAGAGACATTCCATTTGTGCGCGGTGGGTACCCCTCTTCCGTCGCTTTCTCGAGAATCGGCTACCGCGGGTTGAGATAGATGAGCACTGAGGGCTCATTTGCGGTTGGCAACATCAGCCGATAGATAAGCCTCTACAGTAGACTCGCTAGCCTCTGAAGCTACAGAAGGAGGCGGGTAAGGTCTTTTAGCCCGATAAATTTTAAGCCCATTTCTTCTTTGAAAATTCTAAAGTCCTCTTTTCTTACGTGCGAGCCTACATCTCGACTCCATGATGCGGTGAGGCGTTGATCTTTGGATGAAGATCCATCCCATCTCATTATCTGTTTGGAAATACGCTCATTCTTTTCTTTGGTGAACAACGTGATCGAAAAGGTCCTTCATGGCGGGTTTTCTCTTCATCGATTCGAACCTTTGCTTGATCCGGATGGCTTTGATACGGGATATGGGTTATCGAGCTGGCTCGAACCATTGTTGATGACCTTGCCCATCGGGAAGCCAAGCTACAAAACTGGTAGGGGGCCTCATATGGCTGCTCATGTAGACTCAGCGTTTAGAGGCATGGCGCGATGCTGCGTGTTTTCTTGGGCTCGAAGTCGGATGCAAAGAAGCCGTAGCCGTCGGCTTGGCGGTATTTGTTGAGACATATTCTTCCTTAACGCATCGGGCCGATATTGTGGCGAGTCGCGAGAAGGATATCTTGCTCGAGAGAGCTCCATCTCTTGAAGATAGATAGCATGATTTGGGTTTGGCGAAGGCGACAAGGAAAAGCCCTCATCGTTAGTCTAGGAGCTCGATGTCGAGCGGCGGGCGAGCTCGAGGAGGCAACTTCTGAAGACGAACACGATGAGGAGTCCCGGGGGCGAGTGCGGGAAGAACTCCACCGGGCCTACAATGGTGAAGTGTCTCCGGCTTGAGCGACAAATCCTTTGTCATAGACTTGATGTTTAGCGGTTGTAGTTCTTTCTATATTTGCTTCAAATGAATAAGATCCATTCCTTTCATTGTTTATTATGATTCTTTTGCCGTTAGAAATAATTAACCATAATACTTATAGGATTTTGGCAAACCCTCGACCATCAGCGGGTTTGATTAGCCTTTACCAACTACCGGGTTGGGTTGGGCGTCGCGGATCATCACGGATCCGTTCCACCGCGTGGCGTTGTGCTAAAAGAATGAAACTCTTCTAGACTTGTTGCTATGATATCGAATACATAGGCCATTGCTCTTTTGGGCAAGAGACCACCCGAGGCGTGTTACGTAGACTCATCCCTTCTTAGGCCGGGTTGAGAAATACCTCAGTCGAACTCGGTGTCTTCTTCAATCGGAACTAAGCGGAAACAGCAGCGTTGGCTTTATCCTTCTTAGGCTTGGATAAAATACCCGAGTCGAACTTCACGGTGTCTTCAATCGGAGAAAACTGCCGAGGCGTGTGTGGCGTTGACTTTAGGGTTATTGGCCAACCCGACCCTCAGCGGGTTTGATGAGCCTTTACCAACTACGTTTGAGTTGGGCTAGCATGTAGATTATCTAAATCCGTTCTACACACAGTTGTGCTAAAAGAATGAAACTCTCTTAGACTTAATGCTATGATGTTGAATCGTGAAGCCGTCTTTTCACGGAAGACTAACGACTAGCGTGTTACGTAGACTCATCCCTTCTTAGGCTTGGATAAAATACCCCAATCGAACTCGGTGTCTTCTTCAATCGGAGAAAAGACTAAGCAAACCTTAGCGTGTGGCGTTGGCTTTATCCTTCTTAGGCCGGGATGAAATGCCCGAATCGAACTCACGGTGTCTTCTTCAATCGGAGAAAAGACTAAGCGACAGCGTGTGGCGTTGGCTTTATCCTTCTTAGGCTTGGATAAAATGCCCCAAGATGAACCTTGGTGTTCTCTTTTGACAGAAATGGCTGAGCAGGAATAAGATTGATTGAGGTGGGAAAGGAAGAATGTGTTCTAAAGGATGAGGCTTAACAGGTAGATTCCTGGGAATTGAAAAGACTTCGGGTGACCTTGGTCGGACAACACAGTGCGAAAATCCGTACATACCTTCGGTCGGTAGCTACGAGATGAAGATGGAACTAAGAGTGGGATCTCCACTCAGAAACGAAAGAGACTTCGGGTGACCTTGATCGGACAACACAGTGCGAAAATCGGCATACCTTCCGGTCGAGCTACACGAGATGAAGATGGAACTAAGAGTGGGATCTCCACTCAGAAGCCGAAAAGACTTCGGGTGACCTTGATCGGACAACACAGTGCGAAAATCCGGCGCATACCCGGTCGGCGCTACCTAAGATGAAAATGGAACTAAGAGTGGGATCTCCACTCAGAGAACGAAAAGACTTCGGGTGACCTTGATCGGACAACACAGTGCGAAAATCGGCGCATACCCGATCGGCTACCTAAGATGAAAATGGAACTAAGAGTGGGATCTCCACTCAGAAACGAAAGACTTCGGGTGACCTTGGTCGGACAACACGATGCGAAAATCGGCGCATACCCGATCGGCTACCTAAGATGAAAATGGAACTAAGAGTGGGATCTCCACTCAGAAGCCGAAAAGACTTCGGTGACCTTGATCGGACAACACAGTGCGAAAATCGGCATACCTTCCGGTCGGCGCTACCTAAGATGAAAGATGAAACCCTTAGTTTGACACGAAAGTTTTCTGCGGCGGAGAGGAAGGATTTTATATTCTCTCTCGGTGAAAGGAATTTTGAGTGAGCCTCTTGTTCATAGAAGGAATCAGAGGGATTTTGGTAATGTACGGAAAATTTGTAGACCCACCGTCAAGGAATTTGATGGTGGGAAAATTATGATGGAGGACAAATCTAGGGTTATCCTCGCGAAAAGTGGGTGAAACATCGAGGAACTTCCGTCGAAGCGGGTTATCGAAGATACTATGGATAGTATTTCTTGGGGAACTTCCCATTTATCGGCATTAATTGCGGTCATGCATTTGGGTAATGGTATGCACCATTGGAGTAAACCGTTTCTATTACAAGCGGGCCCTCCCATTTAGGTTCGAATTTACCTTTCTTTTTGGAAGTGAGGATTATCGGTCGTCGGCGGCGAGGACCAAATCTCCTTCTCTAAAGGTTCTCTGTCGAACTTTCTTGTTGAAAGCCGACATCTAGCTAGTAGAACTCAATGCATTGTTGAGCCTCCGGCTTCTCATCTAACATCTCAAGCTCTTGAGGCGTTTTCGATGTTGTTCTTGGTCGTCATCTGTTGAAAGTCTCGATGGCGGATCCCCGAATTTCCAATGGGAGAAGCGCTTCCGCAGTAGGCGAGGCGAGTGCAGGTTGCTCCGTTAGCGTCGTCTGCGTTGTGCGTCGCCCGAGTGCTTCTCGAGTTTATCATCGGTCTAACTTTTTCACTGCACCGTGAGGTACGATGTCGTCTTGTTGAATGCCTCGGCTAATCCATTCATTTTGGATTATAGGAATCAAAGGCGGGCGTGTATCTTGAATTTCGCAAAACGATGAAGGAATTGGCGATGAGCGGGGGACCGTTGTCATGCGATCCGTCTTGGGACACCGTGTCGATAGATGACATGGTGTTTGATAAATTGGACTGATGCTAGCCTTTACTTCCTTTAGCGGGATTGCTTAGCCCAGCTTGGAAAGTAGTCGGTAATTGCTAGAATAAGCCGTCGCCTTTGAGGAGGAAAAATGGGACCTACAATGTCCATTCCCCATGTCTCGAATGGCGGGGATGTGGTAGAAGGATCTGGCGCTGGGAGGCGATGCATATAATTAGCGTGAATTTGACCGCAGCGTGGCATTCCGGCGTACTTTCGGCGGCGTCATTAATCATTGTTGGCGAAGTAGCCCATTCTCTCGATTCGTAGAGCTTGGGACTGGTGGTGCGCACCACATTCACTGCGTGTGCTTCAGAAGGACCTCTCACCCTCCTTGTTCGAAGGCATCGGGTAAAGACCATCATACCCTCGGCGATATAACATCACGGGTTTAGTGTCATAAAAGAATCTTGGAGCTCTTGGGATTGACTCTCTCTCCCTCCGTCTTCGGCGAGAATGCCATGTAAGACATAGTCGATGATAGGAAAGCGCCCGATCTCGGGGCTCGACTTGGTTTGGGTGCATATACTTCTTTGGTAGCTACCCCTTATCTCCTTGTGCCTCATCATACCTTGGTACAAAAGGCGTGAGTCTGGCGTAACTAATTGCTTTCGGTCTTGGAGGTTGTGCTTGGCAGCACTTGTAGCGGTCGCGTCTGCATGGCGTTAAGAGCGGGATATATTCGATGAAGAATTCTTGAGCGAGTACGCCATTTCCGGCTACGATGATAAGGGACGGATCGGGGTTCGACCGTAGTCACCCGAACACCTTAACTATCAATTGCGAGTCGCCATGCAGCGAGATATTGACCCCGGCTCCTTGGCGAAACTAAGTCCAATAAGTAGCGCATTGTATTCGGCTACATTATTAGAGCAAGGTTGATGGAAATGAAGTACTGCAGAAACGACATGATTTCAGGAAACTAAGACAACCGACTCGTGGAAATCTTAGAACATCAGGGGCACTTGCCACATTGGCCTTCGAGAGCTCGGTCAAAATACAATCGCCATATTTGTTGGTGCGGCGTAGTGTTGACTTCACGGACTTCATCAGGAAGATCATCATATAGCTCAAGCTGCATCGTTCGGTAGCGACGAATCACAATCGCTTGTCCTTTGGTGACTTACGTTGTTTGAAGTGCAAGTCATAGGGACAAGTAATGCCCATTGAGCCTTGACTCATTGAGGCGGTGGGTCATAAATATTCGGACCGGTTACATTAGAATGCATAAATGCGTGCAGGCTAAATAGTCGCATTTTACGAATCGCGAACACTAATGCAAGGCAGCGCTTCTCCGACCATTGGATATCGAGACTTCGGCCGCAGGCTAATGTTAGGCTCGGGTAATACTTGCGTTACATTGACGCCGTAGTGATCTTCTTGAGTAAAGCGTAACGAGTGTCCGTTGCCTTGGCGTAGATCAAAATGGTTTTCCGACCGCGGTGCAACAAAACGGGAGGTTTAGCGAATCGACTTGATCTCTTGAATGCCTTACGGCGTCGTCCCAAATATATGACCGCCCTTCTTGTTCAACTTGGAGAGCGGTGGCACTTCGGATAGGTTCGATATGAACCGTCGGATGTCATGTCGTCCTTGTAACCCCGAGTTCTCTCGATTTCTGGAGGTTGCAACTCTTGAATTGCCTTCACTTTGTCGGGATCGGCGTGGATTCCTTTGTCGGTGGCAGCGAAGCCAGGAACTGCCCTGGACATCGAGGAAGGATTTGGCGGGATTCATCTTTAGGCGATGAGTTAGCATGAGTTGAATACCGTTCTAAGATTTTGATGTGATCTCCTTTGTCACGGCTTTTCCGCGACCAAATCGTCGGCGTAGCATTGGATTTTTAGAAGATGATCTGGAAAATCTCGTCATTGCTCTCGGTATGTTCTGTGCGGCATTTTGAGGCGAGCGGCATGACCGTGTAGCAATATATGCGATATAGGCGTTGAGCGGTATTGTTTGGCGTCATCGGGTACATCTTGATTTGATTATACCGAAAAGCCATCCATAAGGACATTCTTTCAAATCCACATGTGTTGTCAACTATGACATCGTTGATTGGAAGAGGAAATCATCCTTTGGGCAGCGGCGTTTAGGTCTGTAGTGGAACCCGAGATCCTAATCGAACCATTCTTCTTCATGGCCAGGGACTATATTAGCCACCCGTCAGGATGTTGAATTTCCTCGGCGAATCCAGATTCTATGAGTTTCTTCCTTAGTCAACAATTGCCTCCAATATTTGTGGGCGAAACCGTCTTCTTGTTGCTTGGCGGGTTTGATATCGCCTTGATGTTGGCGATGTGTTGCCACATTAGTGTCGAGTCTGGCATGTCCTCGTAACTCGGTGAATACATCGATATACTCCCGATTAGGGCAATCAACTCTTCCTTTTCTTAGAAGGAAGTATTGTGATGTTTATGAGTTTGGGATGCTCTTCATCACCCGTATTAACTGGACTACCTCATCCTTAGTGGGGGTTCTCTTTGTTCGAACTATCCCAAAGCGCTCTAGAGTTGATGGATCCATGGGTCTTCCCATGTTGGCATATCTTCATCACCCTCAATAGCGAGGATCGATCGTGGCCATATTAGACATCAAAGCCTTGAAAGCTTCTCAGAGGCGGTGTCGAGAATCCCAAGAAGAGAGTGGGGCGATGTCGAGTCTCCCTCACTTAGGGTGGATTATTATCAATCGACGCGAGCATTCATCTTCGAGGAGGATTAGTATCCCAATCCCCTTCTAAATGCATAGTAATTATCAGGCTTTCCTCTTGGGACATATGCGGCTTTAGGAGGGGTTCGAGGGCCTCGTCAGAAACATAGACCTTCCCCTCGTGTCAAGTCATACCCCGTCTTTTCATGATACCCGGTGTTTACGGACTATATCGAATGTGTGGAGGATAGGCCATTGTCATCTTCACCTTCTTCAAAGAAATGATTACGTTGGGCGCATCCCCTTTAGTAAACCAGTCTCTTTCACTACTTGATCTTAGGTGGGATGACAAGTGTTGTCCCAAAGGAGTCGAGCTGCTTTTGTGTGAAGCAAGATGATGAGTTGGCGGTGCAACTCGGATCATTGTATAATCTGTTATCACATCATTCAAAGATAAAGGATACTCTAAATCGTCATTTATTGATTCATCGCAATTTGCCAATTACAATGTTCATCGGCGATTCTTCATCGTCAAGATTGATTACAAGGGGTACAATGTCATTTAAAACAAAACCTCCACTATAACCAAGCGGTTTGGTATCGGCTTCTTCACCATTGTCGTACCTTGGTAGATGATTGATTTGGACTCATTCTGGTAGAGGAGAGAATCGGTGAAATAATTCTCCATCCCTTAAGCGGTTGTTTGTCGCGACCACCGTCTTGACCTCATTATTAGGTGTCTACATATTTGAGACAACGATGAAGAGTAGGCGGGACTATAACGTTATTGTGGATCCAAGGTCGACCCACAATAAGTTATAGGAAGTCTGCGTCAATCACATAGCGGTGACTTGGACTTTAAGTCCCCATTTGACACTTAATAGGATTTTACCAAGTGGCGGAGGACCAGCTGGTGTTCAATGTCAATAGATCGGTGGTATTGACTGGCATGAGCCCAGATGATACATGGCGTAGGGGCATGATGCTCCTGTGGAACGGATCGACTTGGATCAGGTTAACTTCACTAGAGCCAATATACGGTGAAGTATAGCGGCCTATCGTGCTTGGAATTCCTCGTGCATATCCTCCTTTGTAAAGGTGATCGCGGGGAAGTGTTTAGTCGCAAGGTTGCATTCTTTGGGCCGACTCTTACGGACTCGGCCCTAATCACGGGTGAGGAAGACTTACGAATCAGGAGCTTCTTGAAGAGCTTCTCGTCTCTTTGATAAGCGCGACAACTCATAGAAGTGATCCTTGCGGGGATATTGGCTAATTGGGCCATGGCGTGAGCGGTATGGAGAGTTGAAGTTCGGTTTATCTCTTCAATCGGGCGAATCGAGGCTTGGGAGTTGAACTTCATCGCGGTACTTTCTTGTAGCTTCTTTGGCGACCACTTCTTTTTTCGCGCTTTCTCTGTTGTCGCAGTGAGGATTTGTTGGTACCCGCTCGAGGCGTTTGGCATTAGGGTGGGGACCACGGGTACTTGTATTTATACTCTTGTCCTCACGGTGGCATGGGCTTCAGTTCCCCGCCGGACATCGGGAATGTTACACGCTGTCGTCTCCCTCGAGTGCGGAGTAGCATGACATGCCTTATACCGCCCGCTTTTCTTGAAGAAGAGGCTACCCGTGCTCATCTTCGGTAAAGTGCAGGTGGACCCACAAGACTTAGCCATTGGTACGTATCACGATACAAGTCCTTTACGGCGTTGCTTGTGTGGAGTAGATCATTCACGTCTTCCTTTAAGCTTTGACCGCGGTTGAGTTCAAACCATGTCAATGTACGACCCGAAACTTATGGATACCGTGACCGCTCCGACTTCTTCTCTTTGGGCGGCTTCATAGTAATGACCCTACATCAATTAAAGCACGGATTTTGTCCTTAAAGTGAAGCGAGGATTTAGTGGGGTGATGAAGCTATACTATGGTATGCCTGATATCTTGGGTCATTCGTGTTCATCGCCTCCTCTTGATTCGAATCGGAGGAGCTTGATCTTGTTATTTTCCACAAGATATTTGAAGAGGCAGGAATCTCGTCGTCCACTAAGGAATAGGACTTGGGAATCTCGACTCTAAGGCCTGTTTTGTGGCCCGGTTGCCGCGTTATTTGATACTGTTCGCGGTATGCATTCTTCTTCTTCTTCTTCTTCTTTGGGGTTGGAGTTGGAGCGTTTGGTTATAACCCGCCCGTCTTGGCTTGCTCTTTCCCTTTGCGGCGTGGGACAAAGTTAACGGAGCTTCCGTTGTCGGTGACCCTCTGCCTTTTCCTTTTGAGGAATCTCGGCTTGCTCTCGCGAACCTTCAAGTCCTTCCGTTATCGATGGTCTGTACCCATTGCTTCAAGCACATCTATTGATAAGTTCTTTGTGGCGGGTTTGGAGGATGAACTCCTGTTATTGGATCCGGCGGTTCATTGTCTTGTTAGAATCGTTTAACAAAGATGTCCACGGTTTCTCCGTCTTTACGCTTCTCGTCGAACAGCGTCCGTCGATACCTCATTATCGTCATCAAAGAAATTGGTAAGGAAGCTAGACTCCATGTCGTCCAGTGAATGCTCCGGCTTGAGGCGGTACCCGTCAGCGAAGGGTGCCAGCGAATGGCCGAACCATCAAGGGTTCGTTGCGAAATAACTTTCAGAGGTGTGACTTGAAATAAATCAAGTCTTTGCGTCGGGGAACCCTTCGATCAAATGGTGTGAAGTTTATTAAGTTAAACCGGCCGGGTAGGGATTGCTTCCCTCCCTCGGGTATGGGCAAGGAATACTGTCTTCTTTACTTCTTGGCGGAAATCAATGAATTGATTTTGCTCTCCAAGTCTTTGATCTTCTAGCCCTCATGAGCAGCAATGTCGCGTGGTTCGGGGTTATCATCTTCGGTGCTTCCTCGATCCGAATCGCTATCATCTTCGCCGATGTTGGCGGTACGATTCACCTTGATGTTTTGTCGGGGCTTGGATCTGTTGGTCATGCATTTCTCTCTAAATGCATGGACTCCATATCTAACGAAGTTTTCCGTTGTTTATTCAGCGCCGTCTAGCATTTTGGCCACTTGATGCATGCGATCATAAAGCGTTTCTTGGGGCTCCCTTAGCTGATACGGTATGATCGGATCGTTCTTGAACCCGATATCGGCGCATCATCCTCCATGGTAACTTGCCGAAGCTTATCGTGTCACGGACCGTCGGATAGTCGGGACCATAAGCGAGTTAGCGTTCGATGCGTCTTGTTGGAATAGCGCGTGGCGATGGTTCTTCTTTGGTCATATTATTAGTGACCTCGGCAGCTCACCCTCTCGGAAGGTCATCCTTTTACGGAATCGCCTTGACCTAGGTCGGCATCTCGTGGTGAGTCTCGGAAGGTGACACCCTTTGGAGCTTCTTGATGGCAATTGCATTAGAGCATCGTCTTAATGAGCTTGGAGCACAAGCATGGTATGTCAATTTGGAAATTCTTCGAGATTTTCACGTACCGCACATGGTAGTCTGACTCATCGATGTGTTATGCAGAGCGACTGCCAGTATGTCGGTTTGATCTCTCGGTATAACATCCTCATCATCGGATAAGCGTCTCCTTAGAGGGCGGATCAACCCATCGAAACTTCAGAAAGTGACTCGCCTAGACTTTGCCGATGTGAGTCGAGAAGTCTCGTGGAGACTCTCGGACTTCGATTTTCAATCCGATAGGGAGGCGTAGGAATCTTCTTGTCCTTGTTGGAGCAGATGCGACCTCTGCATGAGGAGTGACGTGATTCTCTCAGAAGGACGGCGATCCTTGATAGTCGGTTTGGTAGTGGTGGCGGGAGTTGGCTCCACGCTGATTCGAATCGCGAGCGCTTTGACTTTGGCGTCGTCTATCTTAGGCCTTGGCGTTGGGCTGCTGTATCCTTCGAGATAGGAGTGTGGACAAGCGAGGTTGGGGCACCATTAGACTTGGGCCTCAAACACGGCGATGCGTTGGTGGCTTCTTTACCACCTCCTTCTTCGCGCCGCGATTTCTTTGCACCAAAGCTTCGTGCTGCGCAGAGTCTTGTGGCGCCGGATCGCTCTGAAGTGTGGAAGCGGTTCCGTTTGACCACGGATCCACTTTCGTTGGTTGGCGGCTTGGATGGGCCGTCGATCACTTGGTGAAGCCTCGAGTGCCTAGATCTTAGATCCGTGGTGGCGGACCCCGTCGGATTGCATGGCCTTGGCAACTTCGCAGCCATGCTTTGTCGTCGCCTTTGGCGGCTTCGCTTAGGCGCCGGCGCATCGTCGGTGTTCATCTCGGGCACCATCCCGGACTTCCGAGCCAGAAGGGATTTCGCTACTGCGGCCCGAGGTTGGACTCAGCCAGTCTTGGGGCTCTCGTGCGAGGAGGCCCGCCGGGTTCTCCTGCGCGGAGACCTTCTTGGAGCGAGGCTGGACTTGGAGGAGGGTGAGGATAGGTACTCCTCGAACTTCTCTGGTTAGAACTTCGAACTTCGACCTCTTCTTCCACCAGGATAGGTCGCGAGCTGCTTGTCACGGCGACCTCCGATCTGAGGCGGTGGCTCCCGTGTGTAAGCCCGGCTTGTTGGTAAAAGTTGGGATGATTGTCATTGATTTGAATTTGCTACAGCTTCTTTGGCTACAAATTCAAAAGAAATGCCTTTTATTTTAAAGTACAATGAAAATCAAAAGATTATAACTCTTATCCTTATGAACAAACCACGAGGATCTGTTATATCGAGATCACCGGCTTGCGTCAGTTCTTTGCTTTGTCGGGGACTTTTTGTGTCCGTGGACCGCAATTCGATCAGTGGAGGCAGGGTTACGGAACTTCTGAGATGTAAAGGGGCTCGTTCCGCGAGAAGCGAAGCGCTGAGGGATCACACTCACGAAGGAGAGGATCGCTGCGGGATCGCCTCACGAAGGAGAGGATGGCCGAGGCGGGTGAGATCTACTAGGAGAAATCCTGGCTATCCACGAGGTTAAAGGCGAAGCTTAACCTAGAGGGTATCTGTAGTTCGACCGAATTCGTTTACCTTTATAGATCGGCGTCGGCGGACTTGTACTGCCGGTGCTTTCAGCGGCGTTGGCAGCGTTGGCCGGTTCGTGGATCTCGTGAGAATTCTTGGAAACTCCTCGAAAATCACGCCTCAAAGCCAAAGCCAAATCCTCAAAATCAAAGTCAAGATCAGAAATCCCGCCTCGAAATCAGAACCCCCTCCACCTTCAAGACCCCCTATTTATACAAAAGGGGGATGTCTTGACCAAGTGGCTCGGCCAAGTGGCTCGGCCAAGTGGCTCGGCCAAGTGGCTCGGCCAAGTGGCTCGGCCAAGTGGCTCGGCCAAGTGGCTCGGCCAAGTGGCTCGGCCACTTGGCCGAGCACCTCGACCAAGTTGGTAGGGTGGCTCGGCGAAGTGGTAGAACCTGCCAACCATTGGCAGGAATTATTAAGCCAGCGTCGTTTTTTCATTTGTTTGTGGTTTCTCGGTCGATTCTTCGTTAATTTCGTCGACTCTTTCGGTCTTAGGGCTTAGTTTTGCTCGGTGATGTCGCCGTTGGGTTTGAGTCGTGTCGATCAACTTCGAGCTCAAGCGGCTCGTTTGCATCGACGGACTAAATGCGGTTGATTAGTCTCGTCAATGCTTGAGTTTAGCCAACTTCGGCGCGCCGTTTCATTGGCTCGTCACGTCTTCTTGGAGCTTACTTCATGTGCTCGTCGACTGCTCTGGCGTTTTCGCGGCGTGATGCGTTTTCGCGGCGTCGGTTTGTCGAATGGATCGTCGGTTGTCAACCAGCGTCACGAGTTTCCCGAGATGCTTGATAAGCAATTTTTATGCCTCTGATTACCCCTCTTTTTTAATGGGTCATTCAACCCATTGCTTACAATAAAGCCATTCAATCAGAATCATCTCAACCTTGATTCCAAATTCACTTCAATCCTCAAATTTTTCTCAACTCATTGTCTTCTTTCTTTCACATCTTAAAAATTCTATTAAAAACCAAGATCGTAGGTTCTAATTAAATATCTAAAAGCTTAAAGTTTAAACACAATTTATAAACAAAGAAATATTTGTCACTCATTGTTTTGCTTTAACTTTGCGTAACTGCATTAATGGTCTGAGACATGTCTATGGGCGACGGTCTCTTTTACCTAATGTTCTTTAGCCAGTCTACAATGTTGGGCTTCCATAGACCTTTTCAACTTCAATAGTTCAATCCAAATTATTTTTCGTTCTTTTCGATCCATAAGTTTACTACAAAAAGTAAGCAAAAGTATGCTTTTAAAACGACAAGAATTAATAGAATAAAAACTCAAAAACCCGTTAAAGTGAAGTTTTGAAATGGTTATCTCTAAAACAGCAATGTCAAAACGCTGTACACTATGTCAAATCAATCACCTAATTAGTTTCCATATGTAAGCGTTAAAATGAAATATTCTATAACATTACTAAGAATAGACAATTTCTCTTTAATTTTAGCTTAATCTAAATTGCTTGATGGATAAATAGGTTGACTAACAAAGATCACTAAATCACAAATATAATTTAAATATTATAGATAGCATTAACTATTTGATGAAGGTTTATGTAGAATATTTTAGAAAAATATAATTTAAAGATGTACGTATGCAGTTATGGTGTATGGATGGATGTATGGTTGGAAGGATGGATGTATCTATGAATAGATGGATGGAAGAAAGGATGTATGGATGCATGCATGTACGAATGTATGGATGCATGCATGCATATATATGTCCATGGCACTGTTATGGTAAACTAATCAAAATCTGAATAGAATCAAGGTATATATATGTGTATGTATGTAATAGTTATCTATGTATTGATATAGTCAACTCTAAATCAAAACCTGAACTGAACCAAATAAAATAAACCCTAACCTAAACAAAGTAAAATTTTACTTAACTCCTCTGTCTAACACTTCCTTCCACCTCTAATCACACGTTACCCCTCTTTTTTAATGGGTCCTTCAACCCATTGCTTACAATAAAGCCATTCAATCAGAATAATCTCAACCTTGATTCCAAATTCACTTCAATCCTCAAATTTTTCTCAGCTCATTGTCTTCTTTCTTTCACATCTTAAAAATTCTATTAAAAACCATGATCGCAGGTTCTAATTAAATACCCAAAAGACTTACAGTTTAAACACAATTCATAAACAAGAAATATTTGTCACTCATTGTTTTGCTTTAACTTTGTGCAACTGTATTAATGGTCTGAGACATGTCCATGGGCGAGGGTCTCTTTTATCTAATGTTCTTTTGCCTGTCAACAATATTAGGCTTCCATGGACCTTTTCAACTTCAATCCAAATTATTCTTTATTTTTTGCAATCTTAAAATATCGTATAACAAGGCTCTGATAAGCAATTTCTCAGTTTAGCAAAATTCAACAATGTATTTGGCCTGAAATCTTAAAATATCGTATAACAAGGCTCTAATAAGCAATTTCTCAGTTTAGCAAAATTCAACAAGGCTCTCAACTAGTGTTAGGTAAGTGGGCATGTATGATTTGTTGTATTCCATCAAAAGAGGATTCATATTGAAATTCATACTTTCTATCTTTCTAGACATGAATATGACAAATTCTTTATAGAACATCCCACATAGCCTCCACCTCCCACCATCTCCCTTCCCTGCCACCCTCACCTTTGGCGCCACTGAATGAAGCGATGGTGAGGGCCAAAGGTAGGCGGAGATGGAGGTGAAGAGGGGCGATGAGACGGCAAAGGAGAGGTTTGAGGCAAGGAGGCAGGCGCAAGAGAGTTTAAAAGCGGCGAAGGTTAACAAAGGAGGAAGAGGAGTGGTTGAACAAAGGAAAGTTGATTAAAAAAATAGGAAAGGAACAAAGATAACAAAAACCAATATGGGAAACAAGTAATGAATAAAGGTCGCCAGAAATAGACAAGTCTAATGAAAAACAATTGAAGGTAAAAGAAATGCACAAAGGTAATGAAAAACAAATATTAATTAATAAACAAAGATAACAAAAACAAATAAAGATAACAAAATCAAAAGTATCATTAATCAATGAAAGATAATATGAAATGAACAAATGTAGCAAAACTAAATAAACATAACAAAAAATAAAGATGAAAGAGAAAATAAAGATAACGAAAAGGTATCATTAATCAATGAAAGA
Source organism: Asparagus setaceus (assembly GCA_012295165.1). Classification (NCBI taxonomy): domain Eukaryota; kingdom Viridiplantae; phylum Streptophyta; class Magnoliopsida; order Asparagales; family Asparagaceae; genus Asparagus; species Asparagus setaceus. The sequence continues at coordinate 28,415,081 of CM022704.1, forward strand.
TAATATGAAATGAACAAATGTAGCAAAACTAAATAAACATAACAAAAAATAAAGATGAAAGAGAAAATAAAGATAACTAAACTCTCTTCCTTCTCAACCATCACATCTCCTCCGCTAACCTCTCCACTACCGGTTCTTGTTGCTGCAGTGAACCCTCCTTCATCGTTGCTTGTTGCCTCATCACCAACCTCTGCCACCTCTCACCACCTCGGTTTAGGCCTCTTCATCGCCCCATTCTAAAAGGGACAAGGGGAGGCCACGCATGGTAGGAGGTGAAGGCGTGAAAGCAAAAACTAAATAAACATAACAAAAAATAAAGATAACTAAACTCTCAGCCACTTCTCCTCCCGTGTCACTCGCCGCCTCCCTTCAGGCCTCCACTAGATAAAGATAAAAGACAATAAAGATAACTAAACTCTCTTCCTTCTCAACCATCACATCTCCTCCGCTAACCTCTCCACTACCGTTGCCGGCTGCTTTGCCGTGAACCCTCCTTCATCGTTGCTTGTTGCCTCATCACCAACCTCTCTGCCACCTCTCACCACCTCAGTTTAGGCCTCTTCATCGCCCCATTCTAAAAGGGACAAGGGGAGGCCGCGGGCATGGTAGGAGGTGAAGGCAGTGAGAAGCAAAAACTAAGGCTGAAATGGGTTTAGGATTTTGGAGAGAGATAACTGATCCGCCTAGATATGATACTGTCCTAAATTTTTTAACATTGAAATTGTGTCAATATGCTAAGAAAATCTCAATGTACTGTGAATATTTGCTAAACGATGGCATATACTCACAAAAACTTATGGGAATATTGCTTCCACTATTTCAACTTATTCTTTCACATTAAGATGGTGTCAATATATTGAGAAAATATTGATGTAGTGTGAATAGTCACTAAAAGATGATAAAAGACTCACAAAAACTTTAGGGAATATTGCCTACAAGTTTATTTTTAAAATCGTGGTCTCTTCCCGTAAGAAACTTTTGTGATGGCTTCCATCTAGTGGATTGTCTTCGGTCTTTCCATTTTTTCATTTTTCTCTAACGTTTCTCATGAACTTATGAACCAATTGCACTCTTAATCTCTAATCCTACCACTCGCCATGCAGCCTTTGCCTTCTACTACCTCCATTCTTCATAGCTACCCTCCGGGACCTACCGGACTCCAACAACGGTGAGCACGAAGGGAGGTGGAGATGGAGGCGAAGGCAAAAGGAGGCAGTGCAAGAGAGGTTATCAGTGAGGGGCACAAGAGAGCTCAACAGTGATGAAAAAAAGGTAAGTAGCGAGGCTAGAGAGGTGGTGGTTGAGGAAGGAGAAATTAAAAGAGGATAAAAGGTAACAAGAAATAAATAAATTTTCACAAAAAAAGCAAATAAAAGTAAAAAGAAATGAACAAATGTAGCAAAACTAAATAAACATAACAAAAAATAAAGATAACAAGAAATGAACAAATGTAGCAAAACTAAATAAACATAACAAAAAATAAAGATAACAAGAAATGAACAAAGGTAACAAAAACAAATAAAGGTAATAAGAAATAAAATTAACTAAAATCAAGCGGAGGAATAAGAAATGAACAAACATAACGAAAAGAAATAAAATGTCTTAATAAAAAAACATAATGGGAATTGATGAAAGCGCCGGAAAAATAAATGTATTACTAGAAAAGAAAGATAATAAAAAACACAAAAAATATCATTATATAAAGGTACCAGAAATATAAAGGTTCATTAAATAAAGAAAGATAGCAAATTTTAACAAATGTAACATGAATCACAAAAGTGAATCATTAACCAATGTAAATGTAAATTAACAAGAAATGAACAAACATAACAAGAACCAAATAAAGATAACAAGACTCCCTTTGTTTTTCCCTTTCTCAACTGTAATCTCTCCTCCATTGACCACTCCTTTGTCGCTTCCTGCCACTTCTCCATTGAACTCTCCTCCATTGTCGTCTATCAGCTCGTCACCAACCTCTCCACTGTCACCTGCAACCACCTCCCATCAGATCTTGTCATCACCCTACTCTGATTGGGTCTGGTTAATGTGAGAGGCGGCTGGAGGTGAAAGCGAGAGGCAAAAATTAAGGGTGAAATGAGGTTATGGGTTCATGAGAAGGATAATAAATATTGACCCGCCTGGATATGACACTATTTCTATTTAATTTTTTAACATGGGCTTTTGAAAGGATTGTTGTCAAGCTCGTAAGCATCAAGATCGCATGTTGGATCACTGCCAACGGATCCTCATATAGCATGATTCAAACTCCTACCTTGCTTCGCTAGCTCCGAAAAGACAATGACAACATGCACCAAGAGAGCGCAAGAACGCCTTTACCTTTTTTAGTAAAAAAGAATAGTAATAGATGCCGAGATAACAAAGGGCTGTTCTCTGCCCAAGACTACTACTCCTACTAGGGGAATTTCGCCTTTCTCCCGTATCACTTAGAATGTGTAACGCTCTTACTCACTCACGTGCCAATATATCCACAAAATCTCCATGCATTGTGAATATTTAGCTAAAAGATAGTAACATCTTACAAAAACTTTTGGAAATAATATCTACACCCTTTGGCTTTAAAAACATATTCTCCCCTAAGAAACTTTTTTCATGCTTCCATCTAGTGGATATGAAAACCCACATGAAATTTTGAAATTAAGCTACAATCTCTTCCCATCTTTCAATTATCTCATTTTTCTATCATGTTTCTCATGAACCAACTGCACCCTCACGCTTCACCTCCTGTCGCCCCCACACAGCATTCACTCTCGCTATCTCCCTTCATCGTTGATCCCTCTGAAATTGCCGGAGTGGGACGGTGGTGAGAACCTGGCGTTGAAGACAGAGAGGCAGGAGGGAGGCATGAGAGATGGTGGTTGATGAGAGAAAGAGGGGAAAAGGTAATAAAAGGTCACAAAAAGAATAAGGATAACAAAAATAAACAAAGCTAACAAAAACAATGAAAAGGTAATAAGAAATAAATAAATATCATGAAAAATAAATATAAAAAGTCACAAAATGGATCAATAAATAAAGGTAACAAAATGCAACAAAAGTCATGAAAAGATATCATTAAATAAAGAAAGGTAACAAAATGTATTAATTAAAAATAAAGGTAACAAAATGTATTAATTAAAAATAAAGTTAACAAAAGTCATGAAAAGATATCATTAAATAAAGGTAACAGAAAAATAAAGATAACAAAAATGTAACAAAAGTCATGAAAAGATATCATTAAATAAAGATATTATTAAATAAAGGTATCAATAAATAAAGGTAATAGAAAAATAAAGATAACAAAATGTATCAAGAAACAAAGAAAGATAACAAAAGTCATGAAAAGATATCATTAAATAAAGGTATCAATAAATAAATAAAGGTAACAAAATTGTTAACAAATGTAACAAGAGTCACAAAAGGTATCAATAAATAAAGGTAATAGAAAAATAAAGATAACAAAAATGTAGAAAGAAACAAAGAAAGGTAACAAAATGCAACAAAAGTCATGACAATGTATCATTAAACAAAGGCATCAATTAATAAATAAAGGTATAAATTAAAGAATGTAACAAGATTAACAAAAGATATCGAAATAAAGGTATGAAAAATAAAGGTAACAAAATTGTTAACAAATGTAACAAAAGTCATGAACAAGTATCATTAAATAAAGGTATCAATAAATAAAGAAAGGTAACAAAATTGTTAACAAATGTAACAAGAGTCACAAAAAGGTATCATTAAATAAAGGTAACAGAAAAATAAAGGTAACAAAATGTATTAATTAAAAATAAAGTTAACAAAAGTCATAAAAGGAATCATCATTAATTAAAGGTAATATAAAAATAAAGGTAATAAAGGGTATGAATACACAAGGAAAGTTAACAATAGTCATGAAAAGATATCATTAAATAAAGATATTATTAAATAAAGGTATCAATAAATAAATAAAGGTAACAAATTTTATTTATAAATATAAAAAGTCACAAAATGGATCAATAAATAAAGGTATGAGAAAAATAAAGATAACAAAATGTATCAAGAAACAAAGAAAGATAACAAAAAATGTAACAAAAGTCATGACAATGTATCATTAAACAAAGGCATGAATTAATAAAGAAAGGTAACATAAATTAAAGAATGCAACAAGAGTCACAAAAGGTATCCTTAAATAAAGGTATGATAAAATAAAGGTAACAAAATGTATCAATAAACAAAAAAAAACAAAAACAAAAGTCATGAAAAGATATCATTAAATAAAGGTATTAATAAATAAAGAAAGGTAACATAATTTTTAACAAATGTAACCTTCGATGCCACCTCTTCGGCCTCTTCTGGTGCCAGCTCAGATCTCGGGCATTTTTGGGGCTTGACTGAGGACCCCGCCTGGGGCACCTCCGACTCTTTTAGTGGCAAGGACAAGACCACTGCTCAGATCTTGTCCTCTTCAATCGGCAGGACTCACTTCGAGGTTAATGATTGGCGTTTCCCGATCATTGATTATGTCTTGCACGGAATACTACCAGATAATCTGAAGCAAGCAGTCTCTATCCAAAGAAGAGCTTCACGCTTTTTCTATGATTCTACTAGGCAGACTCTATATCGTCGATCATTCGAAGGAGTGCTGCTCTGATATTCATTAGCAAATTTGAATTTATAGCTACAGCTTATAAAAGATAGATGTAGTCTCTAAGAATTTGTAGGCAATGGGAATGTAAAGAGAAAAGAGGCACAAAAGGTATCATTAAATAAAAGTAACAAGAAAATAAAGCTAACAAAATGTATTAATAAAAAAAGAAAGATAACAAAAGTCACAAAAAGATAACATATCAATAAACAAATAAAGGTAAGAAAAGTCATGAAAATGTATCAATAAATAAGGAAAGGTAAAAATGTTAACAAATGTAACAAGAGTCACAAAAGGTATCATTAAATAAAAGTAACAAGAAAATAAAGCTAACAAAATGTATCAATAAATAAAGAAGGTAACAAAAGTCATGAAAAGGTATCATTAAATAAACATATCAATCAATTCTTAATGAAAGGTAACAAAGTTAACATATGTAACAAGAGTCGCAAAAGGTATCTTTAAATAAAGAAGGTAACAAAAGTCATGAAAAGGTATCATTAAATAAACATATCAATCAATTCTTAATGAAAGGTAACAAAGTTAACATATGTAACAAGAGTCAAAAAGGTATCTTTGAACAAAGGAAGTAGAAAATAAAGGTAACAAAATGTATCAATGAACAAAGAAAGGTAACAAAGGTCATGAAAAGGTATCATTAAATAAAGGCATCAATAAATAATGATATCAATTCATAATGAAAGGCAACAAAAGTTAACAAATGTAACAAGAGTCGCACAAAGGTAACAAAAGCCACAAAAGGTATCCTTGAACAAAGGAAACAAATAAATAAAGGTAACAAAAGGTGTCAATAAACAAAGAAAGGTAACAAAGGTCATGAAAAGGTATCATTAAATAAAGGCATCAATAAACAATTATATCAATTCATAATGAAAGGCAACAAAGATAACAAAATGTAACAAGAGTCGCAAAAGGTATCTTTGAACAAAGGAAACAAATAAATAAAGGTAACAAAATGTATCAATAAACAAAGAAAGGTAACAAAGGCCATGAAAAGGTATTAATAAATAAAGGTGTCAATAAATAATGATATCAATTCATAATGAAAGGCAACAAAAGTTAACAAATGTAACAAGAGTCGCACAAAGGTAACAAAAGCCACAAAAGGTATCCTTGAACAAAGGAAACAAATAAATAAAGGTAACAAAAGGTGTCAATAAACAAAGAAAGGTAACAAAGGTCATGAAAAGGTATCATTAAATAAAGGCATCAATAAACAATTATATCAATTCATAATGAAAGGCAACAAAGATAACAAATGTAACAAGAGTCGCAAAAGGTATCTTTGAACAAAGGAAACAAATAAATAAAGGTAACAAAATGTATCAATAAACAAAGAAAGGTAACAAAGGCCATGAAAAGGTATTAATAAATAAAGGTGTCAATAAATAAAGCGTTATAGAAATGTTAACAAATGTAACAAGAGACACAAAAAGGTATCATTTAAATAAAGGTAACAAAATGTATTAATAAACAAAGAAAGGTAACAAAAGTCATGAAAAGATATCATTAAATAAAGATATCAATAAATAAAGAAAGGTAACAAAATTAATAAATGTAATAAGAGTCACAAAAGGTATCATTAAATCAAGGTAATAGAAATATAAAGGTAACAAAATGTATCAATGAACAAAGAAAGGTAACAAAAGTCATGAAAATATATCATTAAATAAAGATATCAATAAATAAAGAAAGGTAACAAAATTTAACAAATGTAACAAGAATCACAAAAATGTATCATCAAATAAAGGTAACAAAAGGTGTCAATAAACAAGGTAACAAAAGCCACAAAAAGGTATCATTATTTAAAGGTATTAATTATTAATAAAGAAATGTAACAAAAATTAACAAGGGAAATTTGCTTTGGGGCCCCTTTTAAACTTTTTGTTTCTTCACCCTCAAAACAAAACCACTTCCTTGTGTGGAAAAGCCTATAGACCGCACCTTTTCTACTCTCCTTCCTTCCTCTCCTTTCTCCTCCTTCCTTCCTCTCCTTTCTCCTCCTTTTGTCCCTCATCTCAGCCCACCTTCTCCTTCCTCTCTTCATCTCAGTCCTAGCCATCCCATCTTTCTTTCTTAACCACTCCTCCTCCTCCACTTTCACTTTTGTGACTTTGCCCTCCTCTCCACCTCCTCTTCCACCTTCACCCTCCTCTCCCCCTTCTACTTCACCTTGACTCCTTGTCCCATCTCCTCTCCCTCCTCTTTCCTTCCTCTCCTTTCTCCTCCTTTTTTCTCCCTAAAATATCCCCATCTTCAACCTCTCGTCTCCCTACTCCTCTTCAACCCTCTCATCTCCCTACCTCCTCTTCAACCTCTCATCTACTTGCCTTCCTCCTTTACCTCCGTTCTTCAACTCCTCTCCTTCTCCACTTTCACTTTTGTGGCTTTGCCCTCCTCCTCCACCTCCTCTTCCACCTTCACCCTCCTCTCCCCCTTCTACATCACCTTGACTCCTTGTCCCATCTCCTCTCCCTCCTCTTTCCTTCACCTCTCCCTTCACCCCTCGTCCCACCTCCTACCTCCTCTCCTCCTTTTGTCCCTCATCTCCGCCCACCTTCTCCTTCCTCTCTTCATCTCCGTCCTAGCCATCCCATCTTTCTTTCTTAACCACTGCCTCCTTCTAAGGTCGACTCTCTCGTCCAAAGTTGTTCTTCGTTAGAGTCACGCAGAAGTTAATAAAAACAATTAAAAATTAATAAATAGCATTAAAGTTAATTAAAAATAGCTAAAATTTAACAGAAAATCAACTACAAATTAATAAAAACTACTAAAGTTAACAAACAACAACTTAAGTTAACAAATACACTGAAATTAACAACTAGCAACAAAAGTTTAAAATAGATTTTGTTAACTTTGACTATTTTTGTTAACTTTAATTAATTTTATTAACTCGATTATTTTTGTTAACTTTGACTATTTTTGTTAACTTTAATTAATTTTATTAACTCGATTATTTTTGTTAACTTTTATCTAATTTTTGTGAACTTTTTTTTTTGTTAACTTTTAACTTTGTTGTTAACTTTGATGTGACTTTGAATGAAGGATGATGACAGAGGAAGAGAAGGAAGGAGGGGCGAATGAGGATGGAAGTGGAGGTAGAGGAAGGAGAAAGGAGGAGGAGGAGGAGGAGGAGGAGGAGGAGGAGGAGGAGGAGGAGGAGGAGGAGGAGGAGGAGGAGGAGGAGGAGGAGGAGGAGGAGGAGGAGGAGGAGGAGGAGGAGGAGGAGGAGGAGGAGGAGGAGGAGGAGGAGGAGGAGGAGGAGGAGGAGGAGGAGGAGGAGGAGGAGGAGGAGGAGGAGGAGGAGGAGGAGGAGGAGGAGGAGGAGGAGGAGGAGGAGGAGGAGGAGGAGGAGGAGGAGGAGGAGGAGGAGGAGGAGGAGGAGGAGGAGGAGGAGGAGGAGGAGGAGGAGGAGGAGGAGGAGGAGGAGGAGGAGGAGGAGGAGGAGGAGGAGGAGGAGGAGGAGGAGGAGGAGGAGGAGGAGGAGGAGGAGGAGGAGGAGGAGGAGGAGGAGGAGGAGGAGGAGGAGGAGGAGGAGGAGGAGGAGGAGGAGGAGGAGGAGGAGGAGGAGGAGGAGGAGGAGGAGGAGGAGGAGGAGGAGGAGGAGGAGGAGGAGGAGGAGGAGGAGGAGGAGGAGGAGGAGGAGGAGGAGGAGGAGGAGGAGGAGGAGGAGGAGGAGGAGGAGGAGGAGGAGGAGGAGGAGGAGGAGGAGGAGGAGGAGGAGGAGGAGGAGGAGGAGGAGGAGGAGGAGGAGGAGGAGGAGGAGGAGGAGGAGGAGGAGGAGGAGGAGGAGGAGGAGGAGGAGGAGGAGGAGGAGGAGGAGGAGGAGGAGGAGGAGGAGGAGGAGGAGGAGGAGGAGGAGGAGGAGGAGGAGGAGGAGGAGGAGGAGGAGGAGGAGGAGGAGGAGGAGGAGGAGGAGGAGGAGGAGGAGGAGGAGGAGGAGGAGGAGGAGGAGGAGGAGGAGGAGGAGGAGGAGGAGGAGGAGGAGGAGGAGGAGGAGGAGGAGGAGGAGGAGGAGGAGGAGGAGGAGGAGGAGGAGGAGGAGGAGGAGGAGGAGGAGGAGGAGGAGGAGGAGGAGGAGGAGGAGGAGGAGGAGGAGGAGGAGGAGGAGGAGGAGGAGGAGGAGGAGGAGGAGGAGGAGGAGGAGGAGGAGGAGGAGGAGGAGGAGGAGGAGGAGGAGGAGGAGGAGGAGGAGGAGGAGGAGGAGGAGGAGGAGGAGGAGGAGGAGGAGGAGGAGGAGGAGGAGGAGGAGGAGGAGGAGGAGGAGGAGGAGGAGGAGGAGGAGGAGGAGGAGGAGGAGGAGGAGGAGGAGGAGGAGGAGGAGGAGGAGGAGGAGGAGGAGGAGGAGGAGGAGGAGGAGGAGGAGGAGGAGGAGGAGGAGGAGGAGGAGGAGGAGGAGGAGGAGGAGGAGGAGGAGGAGGAGGAGGCACAAAATTGTATCATAATCACTGAAGTATAACAAGAACTGAACAGAAGTAATAAAATTCAAATAAAGGTATAAAAATATAGTTAGCAAAGCGCTATTTCTTTTCTCCTTCTTGCTCAACCACCCTCTCCTTTGCCATCAACCTTTCTTCAATCTCTCCTCTGCCACCTTCAATGGCCTCACCGGTAGCCCACCTTAGCAGGGGCCTGAAGAGAGGGGCATGAGAGGGAAATTAAGGGTGGAATGAGTTCATGGTTTTATCGATTCATGAGAGATGAGAGAATAAAGAGAGAATGATGAGGGAGAAGATATTGATAGTTAGGGAATTTCATGTAGAGACAAGAGGATGCATGATTCGTTGCCTCTAGCGGATAAAAGCTTTTGACATTTTTCATAAGGAGGGAGCACATTTTTTAAAGCCTAAGCGGGTGTAAGCAATTTTCCTAAAACCTTTTCATTGCAATAAAGTCCTATAAACATATATTGCGCCTGATATTTTACAAATGTCAATAAATCATCAGACCTTTTCTAGCACATTGTATATGGAGTAATCATCCAAGTTCTTCAATCAATTGATGTAGAACAGCTTCGTGTGATCAATCACTAAACTCCCAATTATATACAGATCATGAGATTAAATCAACAACTACCACACTTAGTTTGACCATAAGAATATAAACATCATTACTCTAGAATATCACTTATTATTTAATTCATGTATATACTTGAATATTAAAGAAAAGAAGATGAGCGGGATTGTGATTATCCATACCGGAAATAGCTGCAACCTTGTCACAATTCTTCCCAGAGACATCAGCTAGCAAAACAACCTTATTCTACATTCCAGTTACAAAACGGTTTTCGTGAACCATTAAGCCAAAGCTAACAATTAAAAAACTAATAAACAGTCTTCACCTGTAGGAATCCATCTACTACAGGTCAGGAGAAGTAACGATGAGATCATCAACGAAACAAAGTAACGATGAGATCATCAACGAAACAAGTCGCCAAAGCTGCATGCAAGTAGAAAACAATTGCTCTTGACACAATATTCACTCATCAAAGATATCTAAATAAGAATACATACGCTCTTGACACAATATTCACTCATCAAAGATATCTAAATAAGAATATGCATGCATGCCTATTTAATTTATTTATATATACCTATGCATGCACACGCGGGCATGTACACACACAGACATACGTACATAAATACATACATACATACATAATATCAAGGTTTCGTAGCTCAGAGCCTTCAATATAATAACTCTGATAAATCATAAGCCTTAAAATATATGAAAGAATTGAGAGACTATAGAAGACTAAAAAATGTAGTGACACCAATGAACTTTTAGGCAATATAAAAATGCTTAATTACAATCCAAAGCACTGCAAGTTTAGAGGGCATATGTAAGGATATAAAGTAGAACCTCTATATAATTGGTATGCATTTGCTAATTACATATAAATCGGCAAAATTGCTTAATTATTTTGAGAAGAGCACTTTTGGGCATAAAACATCACGCTGCAAGTTTTCAAGAAATTCTTAAAGCACAATAGCTACAATATTACTAAACAGATAAAAAGTAAAAACAAGTATTCATCGTCCCAAACAATAATAACAATGAGAAGGAAATCAATTAAGTTACCGGATCTTCAAGCAATACAAGAAGCTAAATAATTAAGATATTTTTAGCTAAATACACTCTAAACATTCAGTGCTCTTCAGATATTCTTAACGATGAAGCAATACCTGTCTCAAGTTATCAGTTCTGATCCTCAAAAATCTGCTTTAAGTTTCTTAACATGTATAATCTATGCATTTACATAGAAACTCAAAACAAAGTTATCTAATATCACCTTAATAGCAATTTCCCGTCATACCCAACTCAATATTTGATGAAGCTCACGATGCTATGTTTGGCATGTGGAAACCCAAAAAGAACCAAGAAACTAGAGAAGAGAACAAGAAAAGACTTGTGTCTGCATTTTATAAGAGGAAGAATGGTGAACAAATTTACAATAATTTCAGAAAATGATAGGCTTGCATGCCTCATAATGACAATTTATAGTTCTGAAAACAATGAAAAAATCAAACTATGAAGAACTAGAATATGAAAAATAGAAATTCGCAGTACATTTATAACTATTGGACGAAGTATGTTGCTAGGGACAAAAGTCATAGTTTCCAGTTTGTTTTTTCTTAAAAATAAACTTTGAAAACCGAAACTAGTTTCCATAATTCCTGATAAACCACAAGAGAATTAAGTTCTATTGCTTTCTGTGTGTTTCCACTATGCACAGGCAAAGTCATGACTTCCCTCTTCTTGCAGTTTCCCCCAATAGGAGGTCAGATTACCTCAGAATCTATCAAGCATATCTTAAGCAATCTAATGACTTAATCCCTTTTACTAGCAGTCTAGCACTAAACGTATAATTCCATAAGCAGAACTGCCTACCACTTACCAGTATATCTTACATATGCTGCATGGTGATTTTCATCTGTTTTTTCTCCAGAACATAGTTAAATACTAACATTTATCTAAAAAGAAAGTGCTTGTTATATATAGTTCTTTTCACTCCCCTATCCACTGCCTGAATCCATATACCCCACAAGTAATTGTTCAGGTAGCAAACAAGTTATGTCGGCCAGACAAAAAAGAAAAATGGTCATGCTGAGAGGCATGTGAGCATATAAAATTCCTGTTTTCTCAAAGGATTCCTAAAGACTAATTATATTTAGATTCTTTTTGTTCCTATCCCTTGCAACATATTGTAACAACTGTAACAACTAACACGTTATATTATTAACCTGAATTTGAAGTTAAAAACTAGCAAAACAAGCGTGAGACTTTTGTAGACTTAACAGTCCAAAATCACATGAAGCAGAAAAGTCTATCGCAGTAAAAAAATAATACGTATAAATCGAGAAGCAAAAAAAGTAATAAGTGAGAGCTACCTTAAGTTCTTCACCATCAACTTTAACTGATAATAGTTTAAGATCATGACCATTGAGCACCAAGAGGACAAGAAACACCTGCATCCAACATTCTTTTAGTGCAAGGAGTGATAATTCAATAGCTTCAAGTACTGGCATAAGTAAAAAGAGTCAAGTCTACTATTAGATGTAAAGCCTCTACAGCACAGACAATGTTGTTGTAATGCTAAAAGATGCAATGAAGAAAAGTCGAACTCATATTTAGTGGATTGATAATAAATTACAAAATTAGTAATGTTCACCTTCAACTCTGGGGAAAATGGTAATATTTGACTAGGCTATTGTTTTGTCCGCACCGAGTGTAAATTTCAAATCGACCTGGAGCAATTCGAGAAGCAAAGCAAGGGTAGCTAGTTTCCGACACAAATCAATGATTTCTCAGTATAATGTGGCTAGTGGTGTTTAACAACGCCAGCTAAAAGGGAACATTATGAATAAGGAAAGAGAAAAATCATGCCTCTTCTATTATTAATGTGAGTTCAGAAAAAACAGTAATGTGTACTACAGATAATGGATCTAGTCTTCTTAGTCGAAAAGGAACTATATGAAGATGCTATTTACTAATACACAACCTGTGTTATCTTTACTAAAATGAAACCTACAAAATTTTACGGTATGTATCAAACCTCACAATTGTACATAGAATTATGGCCAACAGAATTTGTAAGAGAAATAAATAATGTGTGTAAACCCGGATTCCTTTTGCGATGAAGCTAAAATATATTTATCATTATCTAGTCACAAATAGCTATAGTAATCCAATGGATTATCGATAACATGAAAGAGTGTATCAGTTAAGTATAGATTAACTGCACATAGATTATCCGTCACGAATTCTATTTTTTCTATTTCTTATGCTAAATCATGTGATCACATAGAACATACTTCATCCCTTTGCTTAATACAAAGGACATGCAATTAACTGTGACAATTATTAACTAAACATTAGATGTGGATTATAGATTAACTGCACATAGAATTATCCATCACAATTCTATTTTTTCTATTTCTTATGCTAAATCATGTGATCATATAGAACATACTTCATCCCTTTGCTTAATACAAAGGACATGCAATTAACTGTGACAATTATTAATTAAACATTAGATGTGGATTATAGATTAACTGCACATAGAATTATCGAGCGAATTCTATTTTTTCTATTTCTTATGCTAAACCATGTGATCATATAGAACATATTTCATCCCTTTGCTTAATACGGAGGACATGCAATTAACTGTGACAATTATTAATTAAACATTAGATGTGGATTGTATCTTTCATCCAGAAAAGACGACATTAGTAAATAAACTACTAGCTTACTATCAAACATAACTAATCAATAAGCTAAATGAGAAAAGGTCCAAAACAAGAGGGCTTAGTAATAAGAAAATTGTTATTCATTGATTAGTCAGCTTATTATTTTTCATAAAATCAGCTAAGGGAAGACTTCTTAACAAAGACATAACAACAACAGATCTTTTGCTGCAAATAGAGCAGCAGAGAAAGGTTTGTGTTAACAGTGGCTATGAATTGCACTTACTTGTCGTCCTTCAGAAAGATCTCTTCAGGAGAAAATCCATCTTTGGCTCTTCAGTCTGGGATGGCACAGGCTGTGCCACTTACAAATAGACCGTTTGCTGGATGCCTTATTTTTCTGAAATGAAAGCAAAGGATTCTGCAAAAATTGGGGATTAACAGTCCACAAATGATTCTGAAAAAAATTCAACAATGCAACAGAATCCACATTTGCAATCCTATCAATCAGATGAACAATAAATTAAATGATAGAATGTAATTAATTACCAAAATTAATAGTTCAACTTCAAGGAAAAATGCAGAACATTGAATCCTTAGGCTCGAAACTCCAATCACCATTATAAATTAACATAAAAGAAAAATTAAATCCTAGGTGTAAGAAAAGAAGAAAGAGAGAAAATTGGAAGAGATTAGATATTGAACAGCATGCAAACTCAAAACCATAATCAAATCCAGAAATCAAAAAATCCTGCAAAAATTGGGAATAAACATTGCACAAAATAAATTTCATAAATCTGTTCATCAATCAGATGAACAAGAATTGAACTATCGTGAAGAGAACTACATAACATCAGCCAAAAACTATCAAATATATAGAGAGAGTGAGAGAAAAGAGAGAGATTCGACTCTAATTCAAGAAACCAAACTCAAATTCCAAGAAAATATCGAAGAGAAAAAAAATCCTAGGCCTGAAAGAAAAAGTGAAAATTCAAAGGGCTACGCTATGAACAACGTGCAAACTCAAAACCACGGCCAGATCCAGCAATCAAAATAACTGCAAAAATTGGAGAAAAAAACACTACACAAAACTGGTTCTAGAAATTCGAACAACCTGACTGGATCCAGAATTGTGAACTTATCAATCAGATTAACAGGAAACTCAATGATCCAAAAGTCGAGTCAGACAATCAAATAGAGAGAGAAGTTAGATCGAACCATTAGGACCAGCGATGAGCCTCTTGGCCTTGTACGACATTCTCGTGCTTAGATCCAAAGCTAGAATCTCCAGTCACGCTATTTGATTCGAAAAGGAAAAGCAAAGAGAGAAAAACCTAGGTCAAAAAAGAGAAAGAAACACAACGAAATCCAGAATCATTGAGATCAGCAAAAAAAAAAAAAGGAACAAAAACTGCACAAAATCGATTCCAGAAATTTCAAGAGCGCAACCAAATCCACATTTGCGATCTTAACAGTCAGATGAACAAGAAACTAAACGATCTTCTAATTTGATCGAAATTCTCGAACACGAAGCAAGGCTCGAGACTCCAATCACGACATCGAACAGAAAGGGAAAAAACCTAGGCCTAAAAACGGAAAGAAAATTGAGACAAAAACCACAATGAAATCCAAAAATCGAAAAAAAATTAGGAAATGTGCAAAAATTTGGGGAAAAAACGCAGAAAATCGGTTCAAGAAACTAAACGATCGTCTAATTGGATCGAAACTCCCGAACTCGAACCAAAGGCTCCAGACTCCAATCACGCTCATCAAACAGAAAAAAAAAACCTCCTAAGTCTAAAAACAGAAAGAAAATTGAGACAAAACCACAACGAAATCAAAAAATCAACAAAAAAATCTGCAAAAATTGGTTTAAAAAACGCACGAAATCGATTCCAGACCTTACACACTTGCGATCTTATCGATCAGATGCACAAGAAAAAGAACGATCGTCAAAATAGAGAAGATCGAGAGAGAGAGAGAGAGAGAGAGAGAGAGAGAGAGAAGAGTGAGATCAAACCACAAGTATCGTCGATGAGATTCTTGGCGTTCTGCGACATTCTCGAACTCGAATCAGAGGCTGTAACTCAGATCACGGTCTTCAAATCCGGGAAACCTAGACCTGAGAGGAGAGGAAAGAGGGGAGAAATTCAAATAGAGAAGCCCTCGGTTTCTGATCCTCGACTCATCTATTTATACCTTCTCTTCTTCTCCAGGAAGCTTCACCAAAAAAATAGCCGTTTGTCTGAAAAAATGTTCTCTGCTTCGTGATTCGTGAACGCGAAAAGTGTCAGAGTTTACTTTAGTTAGCACTAGCAGCAAATTGCAGCCGTTGATGCGCAAGAAAAAGTACCCAAATGTGAGTGAATCAAGGAAAAAGACCTTGAGTTGTAATTTCAAGTTGAATGCATTTCTATTTTCTACTTTTATTTTTGTATACTTTTGCTTCTATCTTTTTAGGCTAAACTACCAAATTGACATTTAAAAAATACCCATTTTACCGCATTGGTATTTAAAATATCTCCGATGGCGCTTTGGTATTTAAAGTTGGTTCACGTTAGCACATGGGTCCAAATTTTACGCGTTCTCTTTTCCGTGAAACTCATCACGTGACCATCACGTGACCCTTAATGACCGTTAAGCGCCGATGTGGCATGGATTAGTGGCGTGGACTTGATTAAGCGCTCATGTGCCTCTCACGTGCCATCAATAAGCGAATTTGGAGATCAAAAGCCCTAAATTGACGATTGCCCCATTCTTCATGCGTTTCAAAGATCGTTGTCGGGCGGTGGTTAAGGAGATTGTTGCCAAACTTACGATTCTTTGGTGATCTCGATTTCATGAAGGGAAGTGAAACCGGTGTCGATAACCTCTGGTAGCGTTATCGTCCTCGTCGAAAAGACAAAGGTGACTATTTTCGCATTTGCTTGTTCCTTGTTGATGCATGCTTAAACTTTTATTTATATAAGTGAAATTATAGTTTGGAGTGTTTATAAGTCTTATTATTAACAAATTAGGATTTATGTGAATGATATCGAAGTGGTTTTCAAAAATTTAGGGTTTTGTAAGATTTGGAGCAAAGCGAGCAAAATGTGATTGTAATTGTATTTTTTTTGTTCATCATGCGGATGGGTGGGAATATAATGGTTAAATTCGGACATGGTGGTTCTTTTGAGTTTCTATTGTCAAGAGTATATTAGTGGCTCCTTTGGCGTGCAATTCATTGCGGAAGATATCATGACAATAGACTTGTTGAGAGAAAAATTAGAGAGTATGGGTATACCGATGCATTCACTTTGTGGTATAGAATACCTCGTGGTGGTGTTGGAGCCGTGTGCCTCTTCTCTTAGATCTGAGACTTAGCAAAATTTATGGAATATGCACGTAATGAGGGTGTAATTGAGGTGTTTGCCAATCATTTTGTAGAGCAAGCTATTGAAGTGGACATTCCTCCGGTTGAAGATCCTCCGGTGCAAGCTAATCAAGATGAAGTTCCCGACCCCAATGAGTGTACTCCTAAAAAGAGTAGCGGCTTCAGAGGAAGAAAGAAGATAACCCCTAAGAGAAAGAGGACAACCCCTATAAGAAAGAAAATGACATGTAAAAGAAATAAGCTTACCCCTGTTAGGAAAGTATTATCAAGAGCTGAAAAGGGGAAAAATATTGCCACTTCAACTCATCTTGATCAGAATGCATCCTCTACTGATGATGATGACTCGGTAGAGGATGAAACATACAAAATGGACCCAACTGAAATGGTAGATGATGATGATGAGGAGTTGGTTGAAAAGTCCAGAAGGAGAAGGGAGAAGAAGGTGGTGACTGATGAAGGCCATTCTAAACATGAAGCTAATGCAGAAAAGGGATATGAAAGTGATGTCTCAGTTGATAGTGAAGTAGAAAAGGCACTAAATAGTGACCATGAGGAGCTTCGTGAGATGAGAGAAAGAAATATTGCCTTATTTGTCGCTGTAAGGGTAACATAGCTTTCAATTCGGTGCAAGGATTGAAAAGGAGCGACCAAGTGAAGGAGATCTGGGACAAGCAACTGAGACTCATGCACAACCAATTGAAGCACATGCACAGCCTAGTACCCTAAATGCAGAGCAGTCTAGTGAGGCAAATGCAGAACCACAACATTATGAAGCAAATGAGGAGCAACCAACTTCAGTAAATGTAGAAAGAGCAACAGAAGCAAATGCAGAACCACCAAGTGGACTAAATACTGAACAACCAACACAAGCAAATCCTGAACAACCAACAGGCCCAAATCCAGAACAAGATGATGATGATATTGAGGGTCTGATTGTAGGTGGTCCTAGAGCAAAAGGAGTGTTGCCAAGCAATACAAAGTGGCCTAAATATTGGACATCTTATAGTGGAGGATATGAATCAGATCAGAGAGATAGTGCTGATGAGGAAGCATTGGAGCCAAGTGAAGATGAATCAGTAGTTATCCCTAAAAGGAAAAAGAAAATGAAGGAGCCAATAAAGTACAAGTTCTTCAATGAAGATGTGGACATGAATCAGGTGGAGCTGGAATCTGGATTGAGATTCACTTCAAGAAAGGTACTGAAAGAGGCTATACTCATGTATTCTATGCAAAAACACTATGATTTGGTCTATATGAAAAATGACAAAAAAAGGTATGATAACCACATGTATCCAATAGCATGGGCTGTAGTGGAGGGAGAAAATAAGAACTCTTGGACATGGTTTCTTAGATGTTTGAATGCGATTTGGAAATGAGGGATGGTCAAGAATGGATCAGAATGTCGATCAACAAAAGGTATGATATAATTTTGTTTGAACTTAAATTATTGCTAGATTATTCAAATTGACAGTTTATATATGTGGTTGTTTGATAGGGCCTTGTACCGCCATTCATGAAATGTGGCGAAGTAGAAACGGAACAATGTGCAAGGCACATATATTCTAACTGGAGAAAGGCTCACAATGGTAGGGTTTTACAAAGACAGTTCTGGAAATGTACAAAAGCGACCACAATGGGAGAGTTTGCATATGAAGTCAGCCAAACCGAGGGTATTTCAGAGAAGGCATATGATGATTTCATGGATAGGGACCCTCATACATTTTGTAAGTCTCATTTCAAGACTCATAGCCAATGCGACTCCATAGATAACAACATGTCGAAACTTTCAACTCCTTTATTTTCTTGGCGAGATTTAAACCTATAGTATCCATGTTAGAGGATATTAGGCTATCTTTGATGGAGAGGATGCAACAAAAAAGATGCTAATACATAAATTTGTTGGTGGAATATCCCTAGAGTGCATAAAAACTGGAAGAGGCTTATAATGAACAAATTAATTGTGAAGTACGTTGGAATGGCTCAACAAATGAGGATGGTTTTGAGGTGATACATAGACATGTAAGCCATATACTTGACATAGGCAAGAGGACATGTTCTTGTAGGGTATGGGAGTTGACAGAATCCCTTGCACACATCTTTGTAAGTGCAATTTTATTCCTTAGGAGGAAACCAGAGGAATATGTATCGATTGTTATAAGGATGAATGCTACTTACTTACCTATGAACATTTGTTGGGTCCAATGGAAGGCTACAAATCTTGGGACAAAGAAGGGAAGGCATGGTACGCCTCCAAGTATTGTTAGAAGGAAGATGGGAAGACCAAAGGCGCAAGGAGGAGAGACCCATCCGAAGGCCCACGCAAAGATCGCTAAAGCATCAAGGCGGGGAATCCCTCAAAGGTGTAGTCATTGCCATTCCAATGACCATTCAATCGACATTGTCCACTTGCACCACCAAGGATTCAAAGACCTTCCACTCAACAGTAACTAACTACTTTAAAGCATTGTACTTGAGTTGGTTTATAACATAATACTATTGACTCAAGTCAAATTCTAAGTTTCAGTATGCACCAGAGCAGACTAATGTCACTACTGATTCAAGTCAACAAAGAAAAAGAGGAAGGCCAAGAGGAAGCAAAACTAGAGTTGGCTTATCAACAGATGATCAGACAACAACTAATACAATTCCTAAAACCCAGTTATTTATCAGAAATAGGTCTACAAGGGATTCATCTTGAGTTTGTGCATGTTTGTGCATGTTGGCTTATCAAGGCAGGGAATCCCTCAGGTTTGTGCATGTTTTGTTGTAAGATATATGTTTAAAGTTAACTTTTTTAATTTTTGCACAGGTGAAGCTCAAGGAAGAGGAAGAGGACAAGGAAGAGGTAGAGGTGGTGGAAGGGGGAGGAGCAATCAACAAAGAGCACCTCAAGGCTTTGGTGTTTGGCAGGGAGAACATGGTGAGATGGTCTTCATGGATCCAACTGTTAGTCAATCACCTATTGTGATGAATGAAAGTCAAAGTGCATCTGAAATTGTAGACCAAAATCAACAATCACAATTTACAACTCAACAACAATGAAGAACACACCAAATAGGATGGGACTAAAGCTTGTAATTTATATAATCAGACATGTATTTTGATATGGCGGTGTTAATGTCATTATTCTTGCCTTGTATTTTGTTATACATACTTTGTACTATGTTTGGACAAATTCGGTTATTTATGCAAGGTTACTTGTTTGTTATGTAATATGATATGGACAAAATGCTAGTGTATGTTTGTCCAGGCAAGAATTGTGACAGAAAATATTTGCAACAAAAATATAGACAACATGTCAGCCAAATTTGCATATAATATTGTCAATAAGCACATCATTCATTTGCTCAATAAGCATTACATTTAAACAAAAATAACATAAATACAACACCATTACATTACCCACTCAAATACAACAAGAAAAATATAACAAGGACTAACATCAAAGTAGCACACTTGTACAATTTTAGAGACCTTTTCTGTAAAACAAAAGCATGCTTCAATCTGCCAATCTCTTCCAAACTAGCTGCTATTTCATTTTGACACATAATCACCTTGTTCTTCAACATGTTATTTTCCTCTTCACAGCAATTGATCTCATACTTTAACTGATGATTTTGACGAATGCACGAATGTAGATTATTGCTCCTCTCTTCAGACAATCCATCTACTTCATTCATGTGGCAATTCAACTTTAATATTTCATCTCTTAGAAGAGGCACTAAATTAGCAGCAACTTTGCACATTGGCGGATCATACCATTCCCACAACCCACAACCAATATTCTGAACATTTAGTTCAAACAAATTTTTAGAAAATTAAAAAATTACCCAAGCATGAAATTCAAATTGAACTCAAACTCACCTTTTGGCATCTGTAGAACCTTCTGCCTGGATTTTCTAAAGTGAATGAGGTTAGATAAATGCAATCTAACCCACACTTACACTTCTTTACCCCCTCAATTTTTGCTTCTTCATTCCACTCTCGAATGAACTGCAATTTGTTGAATCCCGCAGCCATTCCACTATTCCCGCCACCGACGCTCCTCCTTGATAGCGCGCTTGAGCTTGAAGACGACATCCTTGAGATCTCCCGAAGCAATTTCGCCTATCTCCCCTCAGCCAAATAAACCCCAACCCGAGTTTTCCCCAATTTTGTTGTGCCCTAGTTCATCGTTTCATCCCCGCTTTTATTCCCTCCCAAAATATGTTAATCAAGTCCACGTCACTAATCCATTCCACATCAGCATTTTCTAACGGTCATTAAGGGTCACGTGATGGTCACGTGATGAGTTTCGCCGGAAAAGAGAACGCCGACGAAAATTTGGACCCATGTGCTAACGTAAACCAACTTTAAATACCAAAGCGTCATCGGAGATATTTTAAATACCAATGCGGTAAAATGGGTATTTTTTAAATGTCAATTTGGTAGTTTAGCCTATCTTTTTATGTACTTATAATTCTTCGAATCCATCTGAGGAAATCTACAGCATTCCTTTTGTTTCTCTAGCTTTGGCTAGTTGATATAAGTTTGTTCTTTTCCCCAATATTGTTATAAGCAAAAGAGATTCCAAGGCACCATAGGTTGTCATGTTATATGTAAAAAAGAGTTTCTCAACCGCTGAACCCTGTGAAAAGTAATGACATTCATTTATTATAGAAAGAGCATGTTTGACAACTAGTCAAAGTGACTTATAAACCACTAAGACGTATTTGGCAAATAGCTTATTATATGACTTATAAGCCAAAAATAAATAAGCTAGGATAACCCAGCTTATTTTTTGGTGGCTTATAAGCCACATAGTTTGACTGAGTAAAAGATCAAATTACCCCTTAGCATTTAAGAAAATTTCAAAAACCATATTTCTCTATCTCCATAATATTTTTTGGTCATTTTGACAACAAAGGTGGATTATAAGCCACTGATTTACTTTACTATTGGAAATGGCTTATAATACACAAACTTACCAAACACTTTGGCTTATACAATCCATTGGCTTATATTAGTCATCTTGTTGGATCCAAGTGTTCAAACCGGTAAATTACACAAAAGCCCCAAGAACTTTCATCATTTTGCAGTAAACACCCAAATTCAAAATTGCAATAAACCCCAGCAACTTTTAGAATTGCAAAAAGTCCCCAATAAGTTCTCGTGCTTTTGCAGATAATCCTCATAAATTTGAACCAAATAACAACATAAAAGGCATTTTGAAAGCTATTAGGGGGTTAAGTGTAAGTTACACAAAAGATATTGGATTTTTCTGCAAAAAACATTGGGGGGTTTAATGCCATTTTGAAAGTTATTGGGGGTTTAATACAAAACACTGAAAGTTCTTGAGGATTTAGTGTAATTTACCCGTTTTCAAACACCCTGCACTTAACCCTTTCGTGAGTTTTTACATGGATGTTGAGAAAGATATTTGCCTTTAGATTAATGTCGCAAGCGCTTAATATGTTATCTTGTAAATGGTCACATTTGTTCCATTATAATGTCAATATAAATACACTTCCTAATGAATGATTAAAAAATTGAGAGTGCCCTAAGTAATTCCATTCAATATATGTTTTTTTTTTTTTTCATCCTCAGTCAGTAGAGTTATAACTATATTGAAAGTGACAACAATTGCTGACAGATACGCTTCCGAACCTCAAATACGAAAATACAGACAAATCCTTCTAATAGAACGACAAAACTGCTGAATAGCAAAGAGCTAATATTAAAAAAGGATAGTGCAACTTGTTACTTGATGCAATAAACTACATTTGACCATTGATGGCTAGGAGTACTTAGGAACCTCTAACGGATTTATACGATACATAGCTATGTAGATTTCGCCTTCCAATCACCAATATATAAAACATAAGTTCCTAACGAGATGTCATTTGTTCGGGATTGAAATCCCAAAAGAAAGCCATAGTCTTTATCGACAATTCTCAACCAATAACCCCTTTTCAGTGGATTAATTATTTTAGTCAACAACTTGGATTTGATCAAATTTGTGTATGGTGTACTTTTTACAAACTATGTTTAACGTCTGCGTATGATTGTGCAATCCCGAACGTACATGTCCTCTGACTTTTTTTTTCATTTTGTGATAGCAATTATTTACTTTGAAAAGTTTCTAAAACTTGCACTTTAATAACTTCCCTTATTCGAACAAGATAATTTTCTCTAGATCTTCTCATGTGTCACTCGCTAGCTACTTGTAGAACCTTTTAGCCTTGATTGTTTGTTTAATGTAATATTAAACATATCATAATTCTATTTTAGAATATAACTGGTGTATATTTAAAATAGAATTAGGATGTGTATAGTCAGAATTCAACAAAAACTAAGGGCTAAAAGTCTTAAAATTAGTTTGTGAAAATAAGTGGTGATATATAGGTGCAAAATAGGGAAAACTATAAGGTATTTAAGTTCTAATTAGTTTGAAAGATTAGGGATGTGTTTGAAAGCCCCTTAAAATAAGGCCTGACATAGATTTATTTATTTATTTATTTATTTTGGGCAAAAATTAGTTCAAAACTGACATAGTTTTTGTTGGCTAAATTTTGGCCACTAAACTAGTTCTAGTTTAGTCTATTCCTCTCTTGGCCTATTTCAAGTCTAGGTAGGACAGAATTGAGCCCACGTTGATCTTTGCCCTAGTTTTGAATGGGTTGCTAAACACAGCCTAGTAATTTATGGCATAACGGTAGAAAGTCGGAGTTGGATGAAGGAATTCATGAGTTGAGTACTGATGCAAGCTCTGGGTTGAGCTCTTCTCAGCTCGGGCATAATGATGTAGCTCAAGAGGTGGCTCTAGTCTACATGGACCAGTTCAACCCTGTAACGGTCCCGGTAGGCGGAGCTTCAAACAGCTCAGAATCATGCAAAAGATCAGTCGTTTCGAAGCTCTCACAAATCATTTGGATCACATAGGATGCCAATGGCAACATTTTTTACCTCACCCAGATTCGCAAAATTCCATCTTTTGTGCCTCAAAACTGAGGGAAAAGATTTTCTTACTATTTTAGGCAGTGTTTGACCATCCAATCTGGAGGAGTAAACAGATTCTGTTTTAGTTAAAAATTGATATAGATGATCCTCTTTCTTAGTAGAAGGATATTTTCTAATTTTTAAATTTTCTATTTTTAGTTAGAAATATATCATTTTATCTTTTTCGTTTTATTTTTGAGTCTATAAAAGACTCTTTTCTAGATGTATAAAGGTAGTTTTTTGAAGAATAAAATCCTATTTTATTGACTGCGGCCGTTTATCTATGTTCTCTCTCTATCTATCTGATATTTTGCAATTTTTGATCTGGTTGCAGCCCAATCATGACTACATCAAGTACTTGACTAATGTATTAACATGTCATGATGTCACATATGCAATAAAAATCTCAAGCTTAAGGAGAATTAAGATCACGTGATTCAGTTCAAAGAATCTTTTTGTGCCCGTTCCGCGTCGTCTAACATTCCATCCAAGTGAGTGTCCTCACCATATATGATCAAGATTTTTCATGATCAACCGTTGTTTCTGTTAAGAGTGCATTAATCTATGGCACTGAAACTCTGAGGTCTCTCATTCTGGGTATGTTCAGATTTTGACCCATTGACGATATTGTTAGAACTTTATTCGGGTAGAACGTTGTTTGTGCAATATCTCTTGTTTGATCAATAACAAACTCTCATTTGGTACTAATTAGTTTGTGAGATGATATATTTCAAGAATAAACAGGTACGAACAAGTTGTGATTCGAAACGATGCAAAAATCAACATGAACAGTTGATTTCAGCCTTTAACCATCGATGGTCACGAGGCAACCATCGATGGTCCACAGGTCATCGATGGTCCACAGGTCATCGATCTGTATTTTCCAGAAACGAGAAATCGAACCATCGATGGACTACAGTAAACAATATGTGAATTCTAAAATCAGAATTTGCACAATCGATGGACTACAGGGAACCATTGATGATCGGCATCAACCATCGATGATTGGGTTTAACCATCGATTGTTTGGACGCGTTTTGGCAGATTTTCAAATTTAATCTCAGCCGTTTGATCACAAATTTGATCTCCTATTTCAACACTAATTAGAGGACTTCTTTCCAATGCAATCAAGGTCTATTTAAAGAGGGATTGGAGAATGATAAACATTTGTTTGTGTCGCCTTAGTTGAAGTCCCTTCCATTGATTTAGCATGATAAACATTTGTTTGTGTCGCCTTCTACATAGCAGATTGTTTAAATACAGTTCACTATTTAGATTAGAGATGTTCAAATTTTTATTTTGTCTAACTATTGGAAGTCTGTTGCCCTTAGAAAAGGAGTGAAAATTTACAGAAGCAGCTTGATAATCTTTCATTTGTATAGAAGCGGAAGCTACAAAAATCAAAGGCATCAGACAAGTCATCATTTCATTTGTTATTGTTAGGTGATATTATATGCTTAACTATTTAGGTATTTGAGTAATTGGGCCAATATTCATATCCTCTTATGTAATCCTCCTAATCTCTATTTAAGAGAGACTAGTATGCAAAGCGTCGTTGCCGTTAAGCATGTTAAGGAATCATATAAGATGAAACATTTTAATGTCAACTAATATATTAACGCACCAATATAAATATTTTCTATGAAACACGATAGATATGAAATTCATTATTTGTTGAATCCATTGTCTTATTTTAGTCCATTTTTATGAAAACAAATGATGTGTTCATGGTTAAGTTGAAATAAATAGATATTGACATGATGTTGAATTTATTTTTGAGAAAATGTTCCATGACAAGTATTTTTAATTGCAATGACAGTCTAAGCTTATTATATAGCTAAAGCAATTTATAACCAAACTAACCTTCTTACATTTAGAAGTCATTGTCATTACCAGGAAAAATAATGTACTTTACATCATCCATCAATATATATTTATGAACATGATTAATAATTTAGTCATAATGATGCAATAATATAGTAAGTTTAGTCTAATTTAAGAAAAATACTAATAACAAATATTACCCATTGAATGGCGTTATTAACACCTCTTTGCGTTGTGATTAAGTAACACAAATTCCTCAAACAACATATATTTTGATAATTTTAAACTCTTTTTAACTTAAAACTTGAGTAAAACAAAACAACAAACTAACAAAGTATCGAAGACATAATACTTAAATCGAGATAACTTAAGTATCTCATCATAATACTTTAGATAAACATAAGTCTCTTAAGCATAATTCTTTTAATAATTTTTTATTCCTCACTTTCTATTTTAATCATTTTATCTTTCATGGTCTTTCTCTTGTTCATATCCTTCTTTAGAGTTGCCATGCTCTTCCGCTTTGGTGCCATGTCCTTGAAACCTTCATCTTCATAACCTTCCCCTGCTATGATATCTTCTAGCTTGCAAATCTCTTGAGCAGTTATTTCTCCTTCCATTCTTTTTTCCGCATCCATCTTGTTCATTTTTACTAAGAAAATATATTCTTTGTTGCAACAATTCATCATTTTTTGGTACATAAGTGATAAATATTCTTGCATTGTATATTTAGTAAATTATTTTTGTTATTAAATTTATTTTATCAAAATAACTTAATTTAAACATTGCATGCTAGTAGTAATATTTCTATAGTACCTTTCCTTCTTCATCAAATGAATCTACGTATTTCTCAGGTGTACAGCTAGTCAGAAATTTTACTTCATCAAAAAGGGTAACATACGCCTTGTTGATATCATCCTTTACCTCCAATCGCATGAGATACCTTGTTTAAAAAAATATTATGTCTATTGTTATTGTGCTATGAAAAATAAAAGTCTCTCACTTACTTGATTTCCCATTCTGTGTCTTCCTTCTTGCATTTGTTGCATCTTGCTTTACTGTCTTTGATGAATACCTTCTTTTGGCAAATCTTGCATGCAGGGTAGCAATGTGATTCCGGATTGATTATTTATGATATCTCCGCATTGAAGGTGCAAAACATATTCTTAAAAGAAAATTGTTAGATTTTAGTTTCATATTTTATTCTTATTTAGTTTTTCAGTCTTCAATATAATAAATTTATTTTTTCTTTTATTTCTTAAATATTTTATAATTTGTTATTATTACTTGAAAACATTAAAATTGATATAAAAATATTTCGTACCATTTAAAGGATAAAAATACATATGATTGAAATGTATTATTAAGCAAATATCCTTATTATATGGCAATGAAAAATTGTTGATTCAAACTAAAGAAACCAAGATGGTAGAATAGCGTATATTGTTCAAATTAGAAATTACATTGTCCTTTAAGCAAACCAAATCATGGTTTGAGTAATTATCAAATGTGTGTAAATAATAATTGCATTGGTGATATGTTAGGATGAAAACAAATATAATTAGAGTACTTTTAAGTTAGTTCAGGATTGTGCATGCTTGCTACTACAGAAAGTCACACCATAAATAACTAATATTTATTTTAACACCGGTCCGAGACGGGAAAACTAAGGATGTCAAATTGCATAGAACATACTAGAGTTAGTTACGTAAATGCTAAATGCGTAGGACGATACGCATTGCAGGTCTGTTTTGAGATATACACGATATGAGGAGGAGAGGGTAGTATCGCCCTTTCAACTTATACTTAAAGGAAAATTTGACAATTAAAATGAGACTATATTTATATATTGGGGCTATTCGTATTGGTCCCTTACATCATCGTGAATTTGATATTAGTCCCTCAAATCTTCATATTTTGATATTTGTCCCTCAATTACACTTTAGTTGTTGATATTGGTCCTTTTGTTAAGATCATGGTTAAAAATGATGACATGTGGTTAGGTTAGTGCTAACCCTAGGTGGGTAATTACCAAACTAACCCCCACTCATTGAATTTGGATGCTTTCAATCTTTTTCTTCACCAACACTTTCCTAATTGAGCAAAATCTCCCCATTTCCCATAATTGTTTAAAATCAAAAGGATGAAAGGAAGAAGATAGGGGTCTAAATGGGTTTGGGTTTGTGATTAATGGTTCGAGGGTTGTAGATGAGTATGAGTTAAATAGATAATGGGTTTGTGTTTATAATCAGAGGGCTATAATCGTCAATTCACACAAAGACGTTAGAGTTAACGGAATATTTTAAAGTTATAACACCAACTAGCTACATGACTAATATCAACACACTAATAGTTTTAAGGGACCATTACAAAATATGAAGATTTGAGGGACTAATATCAAAATGGCAATGATTTAAGGGACTAATAACGAAAAACCCTTATATATATTTAACAATGGCTAAAATACAGTTGGCATTTTAAATCGACCCTAAATGACAATAGAGCATTTTAAATAGCTCAGACTACAATAAGGCCTCATAATTGTTCAAAAGTGACAATAAGACCCATATTTTCGGCCGACTCCTCTCTCCTCCTTTCAAGCTCCCACACCTCCATGGTGACCTCCCTCTCCCTCTCCCTCTCCCTCCACGAACCCAAACCTATCAAACCCAACAACCAAAACCTCTCGCCACCCTCAACCTCTTCAACTCCTCCCTCTGGAGCTCAACTCCGCCCTCGCCAGGCGCTAAGCCATGAGAAAGATAGTCCACAACATCAAAAATCTCAAGTAAGCCGAACCCGAACCCCAACGAGAATTAGTTCAACAAGTCTTAGAGTTCGAGAAGAGGAGAGTGTGAATGTGCCGTATGAGTGGAGGAGAGAATAGTGTTCGTGAGAAAGGAGAGAGTGGCGACGAGGGCGGAGCAAAGAGGTTGAGAGGAAGGCGATGTTTTGGTTGTTAGGTTTGATCAGTTTGGATTGAGGGAGAGGGAGAGGAGGTCACCATGGAGATGAGAGGTCACGGGAGTCCGGCGAAAATATGAGTCTTATTGTCACTTTTGAACAATTATGATGTCTTATCAGAATGTGTTTATTTAAAATGCCTATGTCATTTAAGTACGATTTAAAATGACAATCTGGTATTTTAGCCATTTAACAATAGCTACAGATACCAACTTTAGGGGAAAAAGATGGAAGGTGTCTCAATTTGAGTACGAGGCTGTAGTACAAAGACCAAATATGCCTATTAGCGTTTGCTTAACGCTTCATAATACCATACACTCCAATTAAATTGAGGAAGGGAAAAAAAAATTCACACGCATCAGCAAACGGGAAGCAAAAGAGGGAATCTTTAATGTTCAAGTTCCCTTCTTCCTACTCTTGCTGCCGCCATGGCCCCCATTTCCGAGCTCTGCAACTCCTTTGCCTGTCCTCCTCCTCTGCCGCCGCCGCCAGCCCAGCATTATGTTCTCCTTCTCCCCCCAAAACCCATCATTTTATAGTTGACTATCTCGTCGACAAACTTGGGTTCACCTCAGAGAAAGCAATCGGAGCCTCCAAATACCTCTCCTCCCTCAAATCCCTCGATGTCTCCTCACCCGAAATGCCTCCGTCTAAACGTGGAGAAGACGCTGGCTCCAAAGTTCAAGTCTTTGAACGACATAGGCTTCTCCGGTTCAGATCTCACCGACCTCGTCAATTCAAACCCTAGGGTAATACACCTCAATTTCAACCGCAAAATCCTCCCAAAAATTCAATTCTGGCAAACCCTGTTGGGCTCTAAAGATCGCCTCATCAGGCTCTTCAAGCAAAATAACAACTTTATTACGAGAAACGTTGAGAAGACTGTGCTGCCTACTATCTCCTTTCTTAGCAGTTGTGGCGTCTCCGATGAGAAGATCACAATGGCGGCTCGACATTGCCCTAGGTTCATCATCCAGTGTCCACAAAATTTGATTTCAATTGCTGAACAAGTTGAGAAGGAAATAGGCATTGCTCGAGGCTCGGGGATGTTTATATGGGCTCTCTTGTCTCTTAGCAAAATAAGCAAGGTCAGATTGAAAGCCAATATTGAGACCATGAAGAAATTTGGGTGGTCAGAGGCTGACTTTCTTTCTGCGTCCTCCAGGGCCCCGTGCTTCTTCACCTTGTCCAAGAAAATGCTGGCTAAAAAGATGGACTTCTTGTTGAAGGAAGCCGAGTGTCAACCGTCTTATGTTGTCCAATACCCTTTGCTGCTGATGCTTAGCTTGGAGAAGAGATTGATTCCACGCCATAAAGTGATGAAGATCTTGAGGTCGAGAGGATTGCTTACTAAGGAGAAAGTGAGCTGCCTGAGAGTTCTTTGCTTCGCTATGCAATCTAGGTATTGTTACTGATTTTGGAGATTAATTTGCGATTATCAATTAGTCTCATGTTCAGTATGATTTAGTCAGGGACACAAATTAAGTGGTCATTCCTTAAGCTCTTGCATCGGATTTTATATAAAATTTTCAATCGTCAACCTTCAACTATTGTTATTGTATCTTGGCACTATATATAGGCTTACATAGCTGTGCAATTGAATTCTTATTTTCCAATCTTGAATTTTCCATAGAAGTGATATGTTTTTGAGAAAAACATAGAAATGACATGTTGGATCTTATTTATCAATATCTTTCTTAGACGAAAGGAAAACCAGAAAAAACATAATATGTAATACAAGTTTCCTTGCAAACTCGAATCCTCCTTTTCCATTCAACTCTGTTAAAGGCCTTCTTTCGTCCATCATATCTTTGTTAGCTTTTTTTAGACAGACAAGTATATAGTGAAATTGTGGGATGACAAGTAGCTAAAGCTACTGGTAAACCAAAACAAACATGAATAACCTATCATGAAGTCATACCATGTTCGACATTACGACACCCTTACAGAACTGCAGCACTTCCTCGAATACTCCTCGGATATGTGCAAACAATTATTCAAATATGGCCTCAATTATAATGCAGTTTTTATTTAAAACACTCCTCAACACTTCTTGGACATATATCCTACATTTTACGTACACTTCTTCATGGATATAACATGTTTGAGATATCTTTATTTTCATTTATGCACAAAAGACTATAGTGTAAAGTCCATAGAATGTGGATTGTATAAAACTAAGTTGAAATTGTCTTAACGTTTTGTATTAAGGTGAAGAACCAAGTCATATTCCTTTTGAAGTCATAGAAATATATGGTAGGTCAAAAACTAGCATGAATGTAATCATTATCTGTTTTATTTAGAAATAATTGTTTAGACTCTTGGAAGCATGAATATGGTGTGTAGGCATATAAACTCCCTTTATTATTATAATTATTATAACATATATTCAAATATCAACTTGTTGTGTCTCCATGTCATACTTTTTGAGGAATAGTCTTGTCCCGTGTCCGTGCCATGCTACATGTTTACTTGCTAAGAAGGAAGCGTAGTTTTTGGTTGTTTGTACAGACAGTTTGGGGGAAAAAATTGAGTCTTTTCATTGACCAGTAGGGCTTAGCTCCTCAAGACTTTTTGAAAAATTGTTTTCCTCTCACAAGTGGAGAATGCATTGGAAGAGCCCTGTAAGGCTGTAATTAGTTAACGAGTGTCCTTCACATAAGATGCACTTTTGATTCTCCTTCACCCCCATTTTCCCATAATTTCCTAGATTCTACATGCAGACCAGGCATGCTGTTGATAGATTGGAAAGGATTCTTGTAGTGAGCCCATAATGCTCTTGTAAAGATTCTACTGATTGTTCTGTTCTGATGGTATATGCATAATTGGAATCAATTCTATAGTCTAAATGAGAAGCTAAAACTTTAGTTGCACCAGTGCTGTTAATTTAAGTTATTGTTGCAACAATTCTTCATCTCAAGACATAGCTTCTTGTTCCAGTGTATTCCAGTTGATTCACCTGCGTACTATTTGATCTTCAGCATCAATCACTTCTCGCGTTCAGTTTCAGCATGATAGGCTATCATGGTCCCAACTATTTTCTTGGATTTGCAGAGCTCTACCTTTGTTCTGTTGCTTGGAATATTAGGCTATCATGATTATTACCCTTAATAGGAATAAATTATTTTATTACTTTTAGTATAGAAGTAGCAGCTCAATTGCAAATCTTTCAAATTTGAATAGATGAAAAGCTATCCCTTTATGATTTGAACAGAAGTGAGATAGTAAAGAGGTAATTAAGAAGTTTTAGTTGGGGAGGGAAAAGTAGAAGATATTGACCAAAAATTTGGCTTGAAATCATGATATTGGGATTTCAGATTTCTAGGTAAGAAATCCTTAGATTTATTGCAGAATTATTTATCACTTATATTGACCAAGCTAACTTTTTTTTATTAATATCCATTTAGTGCCTCATGCTAGAGAGGGACTTGATAATCATGTCACTTACTTTGAGTTCAAAGCTTGTTGAAAAACGTGTGCCTGTTCTCTGAGTGAGAAACCATAAACTCCCTCTAGCAACCAACTTGTCTTCCAGGCTTTGGCCACTCATACTTTATGAGGATATTTTTAAATGTAACACACTTCATTTTTTAGGAAATGGCTTTGATGACGACAATGAAATACTTCAAATTGAATAAGCATGTAATCGAAAATTGTAGAGCTAGGTTTAATGAAATTAAAGTTGATCTTATGAAATCGTGCTTCTACATTTCATAATTATTTTGTGTGAATACTCAATTTTTGTTTTTATGTAGAATTCTGAGCAATATTCTGAGAACCACCTGACTAGCTTTGATGGGCGGTATCTGAACATGCATAGTGTTACAAACATTATTATCTTGTACCTCTCATTGACTCAAAAATACCAACTTGCATTACCTTTCAAGTTGATATTGTTAGCATGCATGAGGTAACCGTCTTGATTTTGTCTGATACTCCTAACAATCCTTGGATTTTAGAAGTATATGGACTCATAGGCTCTTAGGGTAATTGAATCTGCTAATTTCGAACGCTCCTAGAAATGGACACTTCAACAGGGAATCAAACATTATGACAAACTACAAAATCACATATTTTGATGTTATTGCGAACTTTTGGCATGCTATCAATCTATAATTATGAAATCATCTTGTGCATTTAATCGACGTTGGCTATTGCATAATGATCATTTTTTGTTCTGTCAAAGAACCATTTCTCCAGATGCTGTAGTTTCAGGTAAATATGCCATTAACACTTGTAGTGAGCCCGATATAGAAAATCATATAGGGAGACAGGGGATTGACTTAGAACGAGCACAAATCACTATTACCTATGAATGTAGTTAGTATTTTCTATTAGGCAGTTGCTAGCATTTTAGTTATATGTGCGGTCTGCACTAGCAGGCAATTAGATATCAAGATTTTTGCTAGGTCAATTAGTCTTCATACTCTATCTCTCTGCATGATTTTCTAAATAGAGCCCTTGATAAAATTCTTTTGTTCGTAGCGCTGGATTTGAATATTATCTACTAGGTTTTTATAATTATTTCTACTATGCTCTTAGCAATGACACTGTTTGCATCATGAAGTACTTAAGAAGTACTCTTGTTGACTTGTGCAGTTGCGCCAGTAAAATTCACCATCAGAGGATTTATCATCAGGCACCAGAAGCAGGCCACGGAATTTTTTTGTTTTTAGGAATCAGAAAGATTCTATTACGGCCATTGAATCTTTTATCGCCAGTCTCTTATGGATTGAAGGAGACACTGGCGTGTTCATTTGACCGACAATCAGGAGAAATGCTATTTCACTTTATATTCCTCAGGGCATTTGCGCCGGTGATGTCTGGATTGTTCTCTTTTCCTAAAAAAAGGCACCCAGAATGCAAATGGACATAGAAAATGTCAGACGCGTATGATATATTTGGAGTCGAGAGCTCAGGATGCTCGACCTGTGATGCTTGTAAAATTCGCATAGTGGTTATTGTTGTTTTTTCGAAAGCATTAGCCTATGTCTTTTACCGTTTTTAAACCAAATTGATAGTTTTTTTTTTTTGATAGCAAACCAAATTGATAGTTAACCTGCGTAATTTGTAAATAATAAAATATTACTTTTTTTCTTAATTTACTTCCTATTAATTTTGAGAAAATGAAGGGGGCTAAAAAGATGATGTGGCATCATATACTTTTCAAACAGAAAATTAAATAAATAAATAAATAAATAAATGAAAAGTGAAGTGAAATGTAGTCACTTTTCAATTTTTGATCCACTGACATGCAGAGAAACATAATGACGATATGTTCATTCCAATAGGGCTAGATTTCAAAAAATTTACTGAAAATTTAAAAAAAAAACATGTTGACATCTATTGTTTTTATTTCTTCCAAGCATGATATAAGTTTATGAACCAACTATTCTTCATATACACTTTATACACAACAATAATTGGGTCATTTATCTCTTTCTCCGCACATAATATTGCCCACTCTGACTCAATCCACGGTCCACCCAAAAACAATTCCCAAAACGTCAGTTTAGAGGGAAATAGAATGATGTCTGTGCTCTCAAAATTTACAAGTGTAATGGATTTGGGTCCTCTCTATTACCGAAAAGCAATGCATAGATTTTTGAGTAATTAATAGGATTTGAACTTCTTCTCTCATTGATATCGGTGAAGAAATTTTAGGGTTTCGATCAAATGGTGGGATTTTTGGGTAATCCAAAACGGTTCTATTAATTCCCTCAAAAAAGAAAATGGTTTCTATTAATTAGGATAGGATATAAGATAACAATGTAATATTTAAAAAGGGTAATTGCAATATTGCCGACGGAAAGTTTTATCCAAACTCCCACTTCTTAAAGGGAGTATGATATGGACTTATTAGCCCCTACGGTATAGATAAAGCTAATTTAGAACATTTCTATAAATGGAAACTTTAATAGGAATCATATATTATTTGGGAAAGCTTTGATAATAAATATGATCTTAAATGCCAAACTACAAATTCATATATTTGAAGTTATTCACGAACTTCTTGGATGCTATCATATGTAATCATGAAATGGTCTTGTGCATGTAATCGACATTGCCTATTGCACAATGGCATTATCGTCGTTTCAACGTCAAAAAAACATTCGTCCCTATATTGTACTTTTTGGTTAAGAAGTCATGCACCGGGGGACAAAAAGTCCTATAGAGGGCCCTCTATAGAAAATTATACGAGGAGGTATGCAAAGAGACATATAGCCTAGAATGAATCAGATGCACAAATCATTAACAGCTATTAATGTAGTCACCATTGTCTATTGTTGCAGTTGCTAGCATAGTTGATATATTTGTGATCTGCACTGATATACAATCTGACTGGATTGGTAGATGATAGCCGTGTATGTCCCAAATTTTGCCAAATCAGGTATCTTCATCCCCTGTCTCCTAGTATGATGTTCTGTAGAGGGCTGTCTATAAGATTTATTTAGTAGCACTGGATTTGGATGTTTATTTACTAGGTTTTTGTAAGTATTTCTGTTGTGCTCGTAGGTCATAACACTGTTTGACGCATGAAGGACTCTTGTTAGCTTGCGCAGCTGTGCTAATAGATGTCAACTACCGGAGGATTCATGATCGGCACTAGGGGCAGGTCACTGAATCTTTGTCACCCAGACTCTTAAGGATTGAAACAGACTCTGGCATGGTTTAATTGGAATGGCGATGGGGAGAAATGCTATTTCACTTTATAATCCTCAGCTCATTTCCTGAAATTGCCTAGATTATTCTCTTTTTCCTGAAGAGCCGATTAGGATGTAGATGGAAATAGAAATGCCAAACGCCAATGATATTTTGGGAGTTATGAGCTCATGATGCTCTCCATCATTTCTGATATATGCTTGTGAATATCCCAAAACTAGTTATTGTTGACTTTTTTTAAATAGCACTAGCCTATACAATTTTCAATTTTTTGTTTACTAAATGCGTAGTCAGCCTCTGCGTATCGTAAATAATAAAAATCTAAATTTTCTCAAAACTCAATTCCCTTTGTAAAAGATTTTGAGAAAAATGAAGGGGCGAGAAAACTAATTTAGCATCATCTACTTTCCAGTTGCCAAGCAGAAGTAAAATGTAAAGTCGCTTTTCAATTTTCAATCTACTTTCTACCAGTTGCTAAAACAAAACAAAATGGCTAGAATTTGGATCCTCTCCACTACAAAAAAAAAACAGTGGAGAGACTACTATTTTTAATTCCAATTATTGATTATCTAATAGATGATTGTGATACATTCTAAATCTAATACTTACCGTACCCCGTGTATTGCACTCATTTCAAATATTTACATTAAACAAAATCACGACCACCCACAAGAAAATCAATCGTTATAATTAAGTAGTGGTCCCTCCACTAATTTTTTAGTATCGGAGAGTATTCGAATCCGACTAATCCAAAATGACTACATTCCATCTTTTTTACTGAAAATTTAAGGAAAACATAATGCGAACATTCATATTGACTATTGCTTCCAACCATGATATAAGTTTATGAATCAAGTATTCCATCGTAGACACAACAACACCGCTGCAAACTCGCGGGGAATTCTGATACGCTAAACGGGGCCGTGAATTTCCCAAACTACCCTCCTCCTACCCCGTGAACGGTATGGATCAGCAACTCGTGCGCGGGGTTATGATAGAAGCCCGACTCCACCCACAATGACTCAATCCACCTTAAAACAATTCTGAGAACGTCTCCATTTGGTCCTCAGCAAGTGAAATCGACACTTCAACTGTCCCCTCTCTTCTACCCCCAACCAAAGCAAACACCCCATCACGATTCATTGACACCAGCTCAGACCGCTCCGGTCCACCCCATCCGAAATCTGCCTCATAGACCTTAAAATGCAGCAACATTAACGAGCCTCTCCGACGGAATTGCTTGAAGCTCAGCAATCCAATCCTCGCAATCACTCAACGGATCCTCGGGAACCTCACTAATCGCCTTGCGAATCGCAGTGCAAGCCATGACTAGGCCTTCTTTTTCAGTCAGTTCACCAACCAGCTTCCTGGCAAATACTAAGCGGACGCATGGACCGAAGTAGTCCTCGGAGATCAGCGGGTCAAGTCTGGATCGACAGTCCATGAGGAACACGAAGACGAGCTCGGTGTTGGGGTCATCAAAAGATTTGGTTCGGGCGATGGAGGTCCAAACGTGGGCTGAAATGGCCACGAAAGTTGATGGCACTTGGGATGTACAACTGCTGCTTTCTTGTTGTGTGGTGGCTTTTTGCTTTAAGGACCGAATCGATGGTGTACTGAGTATGAAAGTTCGTGGAATGAGGTGAAGTTGCTTCGCTTCTTTGGATTGGATCAAGGGAGACCTCGTCTGTTGAAAGGAAATAGAAAGAGTGAGAAATATTGATGTTGCACTCTTATGTCTGCTTCATCTTTATTTTTAAATTTCAAGATTTTTGAAGAGTGTCCAATTGGATCAACAATCTAGCTATGACTCAGTACCACAACCGCGGGAATGCAAAAACAAACATGTTAAACGTACACCATGTCTTACACTAGGAAGGTTCGGTGCCAAACTCCGAAGAAATTTTCGTGCGATCTCCTCACCCTTCGGATTCTGGATCACAGCACGATCATGCAACGGTTTGTGGCTCTTGATCGGCAAATCAACACTATTGACCTTCGCTCTACATGCACTGGTCCATGCTTCGATGAATTGCAACATCGCTTTGCCGTCGACCACTGTGTGATGTACGGAATATCCAACTGCGCTATTTCCCCACATTTGAATCTCGTTGCCTAAATATGTAAGAAGCGGAAAAAGAAAGAAAAATAAAGCAAGACTAGAATATAATTACACACTTTCCATTAAGTTTCTAATATATAAGTGAACCAATAAAACACTAGCAAGTCACCACATCTACTTTGTCACATAATAATATTATTATAATAAAAACATAAATTGCAATAATTCTTTCTAAAGTTTGCAGGATTCACAGAAGATCCTTCTCAGATTTAAAAAATGCAGTCCAGTCTCTTAATTTCTAATAATAAAAGTTAAAAATGATGCAAAGAACTGCGATTATTAGATATGGTAATTGTTTGTATTCTTGTATAAACATGCACATGGTTACTATATTAGAAATTGATGATTATGTCAAAAGATGATAGCTATTTGACTACAAATCGAAAATAAGAGATCTAAAATGATTTTGAAAACCTGCATAAAATAAAAGCGTGTATGAAATTTTATTTGTCTAGTCATTTTTAGTATCCACTAGCAATTTGACGGACCTGTACTGCAAAGATAGGGAACGGCAAGACACTGACATCAATTTCAGGCACCAGTTTTTCGAAAGACACAACATCGTGGATTTCAATTGTTGTGAGTTTCCAAATGTCGAAATCTGCCTCAGCTTCGATGAAGTTGACATTCGGCTCAACGGAGAAGTTTATCTCGACTTCTCTGGTGGAGGGGACGTAAGTGAGTTTCCCGGCAAGTGGTAAGTATTCAACGAGAGTTGCGGAAATTAAGTGAGGACTTGAGTAACTCAACAAGTGATAGAAATGAGAAAGTAATGTTGGAATTGGAATAGAGCATGAGCCTTTGGATTGGACTGACCCCAATCCACATTGAACCAAACAATGAAAGCTTAATTGGAAGTGGAGGTTGTGTACGTGGAGGAAGTGTGATTTGGGATACATTAAAGATTTGAATTGGCCTTTGCACCATTTTCTCTTGTTCAAGCTTTGAGTGGGTACTGATCTATTGAGAAGTGAATTGAGATACGAGAGTATATATCTTGTTCCTTGAAATCCTATTATATCTTGTGCCTTGAAATCCTATTATGTATAGCAACTCAAGGAATATTGTAGTTGGAATTCATTAATGCTATACTTTCCTCATGCGTGAATAATTTCCTTGAAATTAATAATTTAAGTCTAAAGTCAATGGAGAGGCAACGAGATAAAGAAATGCAGTCCCTCTAAAAAAGTTTCACGTTCGTAGGAACTTTGAATATTAATAAGGCTAAATAGCACTTATATACCCTATTGTTTCATCTACTTTTCATTTATATACCTCCACTTGTATTTGGTAGCAATAAATACCCTAAAATTTCTTAAACTTGTACTTATATGCCCTCATTTATTTCTGGTAGCACTTATATACCCTAAAGTTATTAGACCTTACATGTAAATATAAAGTTTTTAATCGACTCTAAAATACCCTAAAATTTTAAAATTTGCACTTAAATACCCTTAAGTTTGCATAACTGAGAGTGTTTATGTGCAAGTTTTAAAACTTTAGGTATTTAAGTGATAGTTGTAAAAACTTTAGGGTATTAAGTGCCGCAAAAAAAATATGAGTGTATAAGTGCAAGTTTAAAAAACTTTAGGGTGTTTTTTCGCTACCAAATATAAGATGGGGTATATAAGTATAAAATATGTGAAACAATAGGGTATATAAGTGCAATTTAATGTTATCAGAATGTTACAATTTCTTTTATAAACATGCCAGCTAACAAATAGCTTAGGTCTTTGAACTATCAGGGACAGCTTATTACACTACATGCTACCGCGGGGATGACGAAATTCAACCGACCTACCGTGTGCATGACGAAATTCAACCGTCTAGATGTCAAATATTTAGCTTACAAGAGGATAGAATAAGCTCGCTCATGGTTAGAAAGGAAAAAAAAAGATTGCAATTAACAATTGGTTTTTATCTAGTACTAGTGAAAAGGCGCACGTGCTAATTCTATTTTCATGTTTTACGGAAAAGAATGTCACATATTTTAAAGGGTAAATAACACTAAATCCCATTGAGGTTTGCAATTTGACAAAAATTCCCCCTGAGGTTTAGAAAGTAACACTTTCTTCCCTCCTTATTAGTTCTCAATCTAATAGAGTCACATGATACTTATGTGACCCCTTAATGATCAAAATACCCTCTAGAGTTTTTTAAAATTATCTCCAGATATTTCATCTTCTAGTTTTTTAATTTATTTTGTAGTCATAAAAAACTATTGAGCTAAGAACAAAATTTTACCTTTCGATTCTCCTCTAAAAATTTTCATCCAAGAAAACAAGAGAAATGCATTTATTTTTATACTTTATGGAGTTTAGAAGTTACTGTGGTTCAAATTCCTAAAATAATAAAAGAAAAAAACTGACTCTGCAGTAAAAAAAAGAAATGGAGAAGGAAAATCATGATAAATGGTATTTTGGTCCTTAAGTAGTCACATGAGTATCATGTGACTCTATTACATTAAGAATAAATAGAGAGGGGGAGAAAGTGTCACTTTCTAAACTTCAGGGGGATTTGTTATCAAAGTTGCAAACCTCAGGGGGATTTAGTGTTATTTACCCTATTTTAAATATACAAAAGTTAAATGTGCATGTGTTATATACACAAAATTCAAATTAATAAGACTGTATCTCTAAAAGTTGGAGTGCAACTTTTTAAAAAATAGTCAACATAGAGGGAAGAAGTTTTCAAATTTAGACCATGTCCAAATTTTTCAAAATTTTCACATAGTTACATTTTATGATAAAACTTAGGCTGAGATAAGTTGCATATAATTCTCCTAATTTATATTTCCAGTTGCACGTCTCATCGGCTTTTTATTAGCACTTAGCACTAATTTCTAATTTAATTTTAAATATAAATATGTTAAAACCCCAATCCCATAAGAACTGAGAGGGCAATAAATGCTAACAAATGAGCTGATGTGAAGGTACAGATGAGATAGTTATGTGCAATTTACTCTTTAGTTTATTATATCTTTGGATACTTATATTTCTCTAGAGTTTTTAAAATTATACTATTGTTCAGTGTCCTATCATAATTAAAGAATTATAAATATCAAATATTAATATTATTATTTAGTATTTGCATATTATTACTTAAACTTTTACCGAAAATGTGTAAGGATAATTTCTTTGACAAGAATCATAATGATATTAAAAGCATGCTTAAGTAAACCTTAAATAATGTTCTAGAGATGATTTTTCTAAGTAGATATTTCACTTATCTAATTTCACTCAGAAAGATAGAAATTGTAAGTAACACCCTCTCTAGAGGGACTCTAATAAAATGAGTTGTGGGGACTAAGTGCAACTGAATGTGTAAATGAGGGGTTATGTGACATTACCCTTTAGTTTATATATTTTTGTGTTTTTCTTTTTTATGGAAATTCTTAATATTATAATAACTGCCCAAGTAAATATCAAAAATATTCTAAAAATAAATATAAGTAGATATTTCACTTATCTAATTTTAACTTGGAAATATGAATGGTAGGTAAAACATGTTTTCTCAAGAATCAAAAGAAGTTAAGTGCTAATAAATAAAATGAGGTCGTTAATTACAAATAAAGATATAGATGAGGCTGTATACAAATTACCCTTTGCTTCATAATTTATTTATATTCTTATCTTAATAAAATATGATAAAATATAATTTTGAATTTTTAATACTAGTCTTCCATATTTTGAAAGTAGTCCCTCAAATAATTGAGATTGATGTTAGATACCTCAATTCTTTTTTTATTAAAATTGTTCCCTCAAATCATTGAACTATTAGGTCCTCCAATTCTCAAGTTGTTTGGAAATTGGTCCCTCCAATCAAGGGTAAAAATAGCAATTTGAAGAAAATTAGTCCCTCAAAGCATCAACATTTCGTTAGATTTATCAATCCTCACAAATTGTTTCAAACTAATCATTTTAATTGATAATTGTACTATTGATTTGAGGGACTAATTCAAAATACATTATTGCCCCGACAAACCAAAAGAATCTTTAACCTGCTGCCCATAAAGCAAGGCCAATATGGACATTTATGTTAGGAAGCGTGCCAAAAAAGAAAAAGAAGAAAGCAACACTAACACTAAGTTTGGATAGAGTTTTTCAGGACGGGAGGGGGAGGGAAGGGGAGGTTTACAATGCTAACCCTCCTAACATTGTGTTTGTTTACACTTTTTAATTAGCAAGGGAGGAGGGCAGGAATGAAAATTAAAAAATTCAGTCACTTTCTCAACCCTCCAAAAGTGGACGGATTGAGAGGGGAGGGGAGGCGTTTTAAGTGGAATTTTCTTAAAATTTCAATTTTGCCCTATATGAGAAAACAAAAAGGGATTCTTTCTTATCTATCTATACTACTATAAAAAGAGGATTGAGGTGTTAAACCTTTTAATTTTCTTTTTGCCACACTTTTAATTTTCTTTTTGCCCTCTCAAATTTTGATAAATTCTATCTATCCCATTATCTCTAATTAATTCTTCATTAAATAAATATAACCACTT
Source organism: Asparagus setaceus (assembly GCA_012295165.1). NCBI lineage: Eukaryota > Viridiplantae > Streptophyta > Magnoliopsida > Asparagales > Asparagaceae > Asparagus > Asparagus setaceus. Next base: position 28,456,835 of record CM022704.1, read on the forward strand.
ATTAATTATGCACCCCTCACCTTCCTAAATAAATTATAATTATCAATAATATTATAACTATTAATTATTTAAAATAATAAAATAAAATAATTTATAAAACAAGTATTCACAATTATTGGTAGTAACCAATTAAATTATTATAATAATTATTTATGAATTATAATAAAATAATTAAAATAATAATATAAATAGAATAATATATTACTAAATACTATTAAGAATTATACTATAATTCAATGAGCAATAAAATAAATAGAATAAATTTTGAATCTCATAAATAGTGTAATTATTTTAATAATATCACATAAATTATGAATTACACTATTTATTTAGTATTATAAAATTAAATAAATTAAATAAATAATTTAATATTATTTTTAGAGTATTTTCTCAAATATTATTACATGATACTGAATAATCTATACTTGGTAATGAGTGAAAACTAACTTTTTACAAAAAAATATTTTAATATTAATAATAGTGCTATAATTGTTAATGATAGTATAATAAAATTTATAAAATATTTATAGTACTAAATTATTTAAGAAAATAATTTTAAAAATTAAATTAGATAACTATTCAATAGTATATAGATAGTATAATTATTTTAATAGTATTACTTGAACTAAAATTATAATATTAAATAAGATAAATTACAAGAAACCCCCATGAACTTTCAACATTTTGTAGTAAATGACCCTATGAACTTTAAGTAATCACACTAAACCCCTAATAGTTTTGTAAAAGCCCCCAATATCTTTTAGATAAATTACACCAAACCCCAATAACTTTCAAAATACTTTTATGACATTTTCGGTTCTAATTTATAGGGTTATCTACAAAATTTAGAAAGTTATTGGGGTCTTCTTTGAAACAGAAAAAGTCATTAGGGTTTTGTGTAATTTTGAAAGTTCATATGGGCTGAAAGTTCATATGGATTTAGTGTAATTTACCCTATTAAATAAGTATAATGAGAAGTAACTATTACAATATGTTGTAGGTATCAAGTGTAACTATTTAGGAAACATCATTAAAAAGCTAGCAAGATTAATCTGACTTAGTTAATTTAGAGTTAAGTTAACAAACTTTCAAGTTGGAGGGGCATATTTAAGAGAACTTATAGAATTATCGGTTTTATTTAAGAACAATTTTAGATTTGGGGATTTATTTAAAAAGGCTAACACTAGGCGATAATTATAAGAAAAACATTGAATTACAATAATTACACAATAATAACTAAATCATATACTTTTTAAGCAATCTTATTATACAATTTTATTTATTAACACAGCTATACTAATCAATAAAACTTTCAAAACTTAAAATATGTACGTTCACGTGCAAAACATGTGCATTATACTAGTTTTATTAAAAGGACATACTGGTCAAGTAGCTCCCCTTCCCTTCCCTTCCCATCTCCTATTCTAAACAAACACATATTATAGTGTACTCTTCCACCCCCTTGTTGTCTATCCAAACACAAATAAATACATTCTACCTTTTTCCTTTCCACTCCCTCTTCTTGGGTTTAAGTCAATCACTCTCCTCCCCTCCCTTCATTTGTATCCAAACTGACCGTAAGGATTGAACTCCAGATTATGTGTAAAGAAACTTGGGCTCTTATCAACTGGGCTATATTGCTACTTGGTCCACTTAGTATGGTATTTGATTTTGACTGCTACTATCAAAGTATTACATGACACACAAAAAAGCAGGGAGCTCTTAGCCTCTTTTTATATAGAGTGATAACATGTGATTGTTCGTTGCATCGGTTAGAAAATACACATAAATCTTTAATATTGTTGGTGTGAAACTTTGAATATGTTCAATTGTTCAAACTAAGCAAGATGAATATACTTGTAACCTGTTGTGATTGGCTCAAATTAAAAGGAGCAACAGCAGCGGGAACAGTGGCCGGCCACAGCCACTGTTACAAGCGGATCACTTACGGTAGGCGCATGTGGTCCCTATCCAGAATAATAATCGTGTTCGGCCACTGCACGCGGTCTAAAGGCAGGTCCTTGATCGCGTGTGGCCACCGCTGATGCGAATAAAAATATGCTAGGTTGCAAATGCACAACAATTAAGTTATAGTATTTATAGATATTAATTCACGGAAAATGAGAGTATTAGAAAGACTAATTTAAGTGGATTCTTAAATTGTGTAGGAACAAAGAATGAGAGTAATGTGTTTTGGTAGAGGGTTTTGTCACAAAAATAAAAGACTAAAACAAGAAGGAAAAAAGAGAGAAAGAGAAGACAAATTCACACTATATAAAAAAGAGGATTGGGGTGCTAAAACTTTTGATTTCCCTTTTTACCCCTATCAAATGTGATAATTCTAACTTTACTTTAATTATTTTATTTATTTAATTTATCTCAAAGTCTCATTCAATGAGTCTTATATGAAATTAATTGAAAATTATAATAATAAGATTTAATTAGTTTCTTAGGCTCTTAAAGATTCCATCACTTATTTAGTTAAATGCATATGTTATGGATCCAATTAACTAACCACTCTTTCATTTTCCCTTTACATAGATAACATATGTTTCATTTGCACTATTAAATTATGGCCATCCATTCTCTTCAACTCACCACATCACCTACTAGCCAAATTCCAACACCAACACAATGGTTTCTAAAATATGTTATATGGAAAGTTTGTCAAATGGCTTATAGTGTACGTAGCTTGTGTATGTATGTGCACGTGCATACATTGGATAATTTTTGTCAAATGGTTTGTAGACTTAAAGATTTATTTTCTATGGAGTTGAAGACTATGTCTCATGTTCAATTCGTAGCTCTTGATTTGTGTTTTGTCTATTGACTCCTTGAAAAAGAAAAGGATAATAGATTATAGTGATGTTATTATTTGGAAGTCTTGATATTTAAGAGTATGTATAAATTTGATTCGGGAATCAAAGATTATTTTCAGTGTGTATCTTTTTCACGTGGATTGGGTAGGATTCTTATTGATCTTTTAATACTTAGAAAGAATGTATGATCTTATTTTTAGAGTTTATGCAAAGCTATTTAAAGATTTTTTCCCTCGCACAATGTTGTAAAGAGCTTTTATGCTATTTATCATAAGTTGTGCTTTTCTTTGAATATAGGTCATAAGTTACGCTTTTTGTTCATTAGATGTATTCATGGTTTAATTCTTAACTACTTACTCGGTTCATATGCACTTTAAGTTCGGGGTGCTATCAACTTCTCCAACACTTTCAATGTTTCTTGTTCTTTTGATTTTCTTACCTTTATTAAGCATCTTTTATGTTCCTTTGTTAATAAATATGTTGAATCATAAAACTTTGATCGCCTTATTTTTGATTAATCACCAATAAGTTTTTGTTTCTCTCAACTTCGGGTTACAAAGATTAACTAAGAAAACATATTGGCTATCCATCCTCTATTCATTGAGTAAATCGAATACACAAACCTATATATGATATATTTGATTGAATTGCATAAAAATTTTGATTTTCTTATATGAAATCAGTTAATTGTCTCTTGATTGAGATTCATTAAATTGGATTAAAAATTGACTTATACAATTCCCATGAACTAAGCTATTTAAACAATATATTTATATCAATTGTGATTCCATCTTGCTATTATAGCTTTTGTAATTTTGCATCTAATAATAATTTTTGCTATTCAACAAGATACTAGACATTTAATATTAATTTTTTATGTCGCCCTCGCTACATCCTTAGCAAAAGGAGGCTCCACGAAGATACCGACCACTCGCAAGACTGAATTATCAAGTAAACTTTCCATCTTGAGAGAGCCGGAATACGCCAAGATCTTCTCCAACTATCGCCTCTCGGTACTCGACAGAAGCCCCGGCGACAACGCCTCCTTCACTATCTCGGGCCATTTCGAACAACCCAAATTCGAGTCGTCCCTCGAGACCCAGACGAATTTCTCCTTCCAATCCTTGTTCGACTCGGGAGGGTTGACGATGATTTTGTATTTCCCCACCACCTGGAAGTGAAAGTGAGCGTCTTTCTGGTGCACCTTGACGCTAATGAGATGACCCAACACGTTCAGAGTCGGCTCAATCCCTAACCAATGGCAGATGACCACGAACCCCACTAAAGTTGCGATCGAATTCAGCTTCATCTGCATCGGCGACACCCCCAAAGCTGTGAAAATGCGGCGGAGGAAGGGGTGTAGGGTAGGCGCAAGCCACACTCTAGATGTTAGACGTACAACGGAGCCTAACTCGCATCATGGTCATAAACTGCCTGCAACTTCGTCAGCGTCGTCAGCTTGTAGGCCCGGGGGATATCAAATCTCCCGTACAGTGATCTCAGTTGCGGCAACGTCACCTTCGAGTGGAGTGTCTCCAACTGACCCTAACGAGCATTAAGAGAAGAAGATGCCATCGGAGTATTCTAGGAAGATCGCCGGAAAAAGAGGAGCGATCATAGTTTTTTTTTCGGTTGAGATTTGAAAGTTTTTTCAGAGGCAACAAATCTCTCTCTCCTCACAGTAACCGTACTTATAGACAGCTGGATCGACAGCTATTAAAATCACGATGACCGGATCAGTTTCTGACCAACGGTTGAGATTAACTCTAGAATTCGAAGCGGCCTCACCTCAATCGAGGCAAGGCGCATCTGCCTTAAGTAGCCCGCAATCAGGCACGAAAGGTGAGGCGGCAGTAGCCTAAAAATACCCGTTGACGTCAGCAACATCACATCCAAGAGACTTTTCAGTCACCCCTCATTAATGCACCTCATGACTCAGCAAGCCACAGTCTCGTTTCACTCGGACCCGACCTATGCCGACTCCAAGTGAAAGGGGCCAACTGTTATAACCCGTAAATCAATAAATATTAACCTCCATAGAGAAGCCGACATGTGTCCCACATTATGCCTAATCAGACTAACTCAAGATCGAGATAACCCCCGCCTCATCACGGCCGCCTCGATTAACCGACAACTCGTGTAGCCGAGTCAAAAGACAGTACTTCTCGGCCCTTGACAAGATGAACGCCTCGGCCGACTCTATTGACCGACAACTCGCGTAGCCCAGTCAAAAGGCGGTACTTATCGGCCACCTCATTAGATCGACTCCACAAGCCGCCCGCACTCGACCGACCGACCGACCGACCGACCGACCGACCGACCGACCGACCGACCGACCGACCGACCGACCGACCGACCGACCGACCGACCGACCGACCGACCGACCGACCGACCGACCGACCGACCGACCGACCGACCGACCGACCGACCGACCGACCGACCGACCGACCGACCGACCGACCGACCGACCGACCGACCGACCGACCGACCGACCGACCGACCGACCGACCGACCGACCGACCGACCGACCGACCGACCGACCGACCGACCGACCGACCGACCGACCGACCGACCGACCGACCGACCGACCGACCGACCGACCGACCGACCGACCGACCGACCGACCGACCGACCGACCGACCGACCGACCGACCGACCGACCGACCGACCGACCGACCGACCGACCGACCGACCGACCGACCGACCGACCGACCGACCGACCGACCGACCGACCGACCGACCGACCGACCGACCGACCGACCGACCGACCGACCGACCGACCGACCGACCGACCGACCGACCGACCGACCGACCGACCGACCGACCGACCGACCGACCGACCGACCGACCGACCGACCGACCGACCGACCGACCGACCGACCGACCGACCGACCGACCGACCGACCGACCGACCGACCGACCGACCGACCGACCGACCGACCGACCGACCGACCGACCGACCGACCGACCGACCGACCGACCGACCGACCGACCGACCGACCGACCGACCGACCGACCGACCGACCGACCGACCGACCGACCGACCGACCGACCGACCGACCGACCGACCGACCGACCGACCGACCGACCGACCGACCGACCGACCGACCGACCGACCGACCGACCGACCGACCGACCGACCGACCGACCGACCGACCGACCGACCGACCGACCGACCGACCGACCGACCGACCGACCGACCGACCGACCGACCGACCGACCGACCGACCGACCGACCGACCGACCGACCGACCGACCGACCGACCGACCGACCGACCGACCGACCGACCGACCGACCGACCGACCGACCGACCGACCGACCGACCGACCGACCGACCGACCGACCGACCGACCGACCGACCGACCGACCGACCGACCGACCGACCGACCGACCGACCGACCGACCGACCGACCGACCGACCGACCGACCGACCGACCGACCGACCGACCGACCGACCGACCGACCGACCGACCGACCGACCGACCGACCGACCGACCGACCGACCGACCGACCGACCGACCGACCGACCGACCGACCGACCGACCGACCGACCGACCGACCGACCGACCGACCGACCGACCGACCGACCGACCGACCGACCGACCGACCGACCGACCGACCGACCGACCGACCGACCGACCGACCGACCGACCGACCGACCGACCGACCGACCGACCGACCGACCGACCGACCGACCGACCGACCGACCGACCGACCGACCGACCGACCGACCGACCGACCGACCGACCGACCGACCGACCGACCGACCGACCGACCGACCGACCGACCGACCGACCGACCGACCGACCGACCGACCGACCGACCGACCGACCGACCGACCGACCGACCGACCGACCGACCGACCGACCGACCGACCGACCGACCGACCGACCGACCGACCGACCGACCGACCGACCGACCGACCGACCGACCGACCGACCGACCGACCGACCGACCGACCGACCGACCGACCGACCGACCGACCGACCGACCGACCGACCGACCGACCGACCGACCGACCGACCGACCGACCGACCGACCGACCGACCGACCGACCGACCGACCGACCGACCGACCGACCGACCGACCGACCGACCGACCGACCGACCGACCGACCGACCGACCGACCGACCGACCGACCGACCGACCGACCGACCGACCGACCGACCGACCGACCGACCGACCGACGAATGAATGATTCTACGTGACAAGGACAGATGAAGATTTTCTAAATAGCCTAACACCAAATGGACTCCTCCTCATGTGTTAACCTTGAAACCGTATTGTCCAATTATACTACTGAGAAATATTGATCCATCCGAAGGTTTTGTAATGGAACACATTGGATTTGTCTTAGATTCGAAAAAAATGTCAATCGATGCAGATGTTGCAATTGGACCTCAATCTGGGATAAGAGTTTTTCTCCCAATAATTCCTTTGCAACCTGCAGAAAGTGATAAATATGCAATTCCATTTAAAAGGACACAATTTCCTATTCGATTATGTTTCGCGATGAGGATTAATAAAGCACAAGGTCAAACTAATAAAGCACAAGGTCAAACTCTAGATTATGTTGGCATACATCTTCTTCAACCTGTTTTTTCTCATGGACAATTGTATGTAGCATCATCACCCGCTAAAACCGCTGATAGCATTAAAATACTTGTGAAACCTATGACCACAAATTCTAACTAAGATTGTACAAAAAATATTGTCCATCAAGAAATACTAACCTTAGCAAGAAATGAATAACGCAAGTTTTTGCTCCACAAAAATCTCACACGAAAGAAAATATATGTAGCCCTTGCATTTGCAACTTCTTGTTGATGTTTCTCGAGCTACTTAAATGGTATTTGCTTATACTTTGTGATTTCCTTTGAAGCTAATATTATCTTGCTATTGAAATAGACCTCATTTGTGCACTTCTTTTTGTAGGAGTCCTTTCACAATACAGCTCAAGGACCCTAACTGTAATGCTACTATCTTCAAGACCAATGCCAAAAAAACTTTTCTTTATCAATGGGATGCAACTCATGTACAGTACTTACAATGAATCTCAAACTATAGACATAAATTTATGCCTTTTAAATTAGCTATCAAGTTAAGTTTTCACTTCTCATGCATTTTATATATTACCACGTTAGGCAGAGTTATGTATGAAATAAGATGGTTATTTAGTTGAGCATGAATATTACCAAACTTTATATATTTTACAAATTCTGTCCAAGTAAATTAGCGATAGTGGTACATATGCTCTTCCAAGTTGCACTTGCTGGAAGTATAAACAATAACTTTGACTGTAACCAATTGATCACTATATAGTGTGATTTTATTGGAGGAATCACAAATCATACATAGTATTCATAGCCAACGGTTTAAAAAATTATATAGTAATTGTTTAAAAAAGTATACTGTAATTGGCACCTGACACTCAGTTTACTCTACATCAATCAATGTAGTCATCATTTATTGATTTTGTCATCCTGTTTTAAAGAAGAAAACACAATAATATATAGCAATTACTGTTTATTTATAGCCAACTATCATACAAGAATATATGTTTAAGAAAACTGAGCAGAAGACTATAAGAAAACTGAGCAGAAGACTAAGGAGAAAAGAATGCGCTTACATTAGTCTTCTAAGGAAAACTAATTCTAGGTCCAAACAGTTGTTAAAATAATTACTTAGTCCTGCTAATCTCAAGAACAATATATAACAACCCCTCCTGTTGCTATATGCTTGTCGCTATATTTTTATTTCGCTCTTTTATAATTACCCTAAATTTTCTTTTAAAAATTCTCTTGTATTTCTTTTTTCCATATTAAAGTCAATCATTTTGACGTTATGGAATAATTTCCTTAAAAATATTGCTAATATCATTCTTACACTTTGATTATTGCACATTTCAATCATTTACTTAAACCAACTGACTTCACACTTCCCAGGCTGCAAGAAAATACAGAGATTATAGAAGAACAACCGCGAACAAATCTTACACCCCTATAAGAAGCACCAACATCATTACACCATAAAATATTACCACTATCGACAAAATCCCGCAGGCTCCCATTGAGGTAATAGCCCATCTTCATTCAGTTATGTTCACAACCACCAATAACAATTTTCCCTTTCTTGTGCAAGTCTAATTCTTTTCATCTTCTCCTTAGTGTTCAACGTCCAGCCAAAGTTTATGGGTACATGCTTCTGCTTCCATTTCAGACTTTCAGCAGAGCTAAAGTTCTACTGCATGAATGCAATATCGAGAATGCTATAGCAAAACCAAGGTAATAAATGCTAACGCATAAACGTGAAAAATTATTTCGTACATAAAACTTGCTTGCTCAAATCACTGAAACCTAATAAGAATTTCAATAAAAAAAAATTTGCCAAAAATTTTCAACTGTTTTACCATATGCACGTTTCCATATCTACAGAAAAACCCAAAATGGGACCTGTTACTATTTCTTGAAGATTATATACAAACTCATGCCTTTGAGTTGGAAGTGGGAATATATCAATGCTCATATAAAATTAGTCCATATGATTTGATGTACGTAAGAAAAGTGATATATGAGTATGGGGTGAGATCTTTTGTCAAGAAGTTCAGTCCAAAAACTTTTGGTTAGTGATGGGAATCCTTGGAAGGTGTATGTGAGAAAGAAAAGATTGAGTTTGATACTTTGAGATCTTCAGAGATTGAGTTGATGATTTGAGATCATATTGGATTGTCATGAGGATTTTATGGATTTGATTTGATTGTTAGGATTTTTAGTTTCCTTTTATGAGGATTTTTATTTTTATTTCCTTAGTTGTTGCCTTTGTTTTCTTTAAATAAGGATGTAAGCCTTTGGGAAGAGGCGACTATTTTGGAATTGAAATCGAGTTTTAAAAAATTGCATGTGAATTGCTCAAGGGTGTGAAGCGGTGTGAAGCCTACTTTCTTTTATTTGCTCTAATCATATCTCAACCCTTCATCGGACTCTCCACTCACATCCAACCCTCTACCAAACCCTAACTCCGTCCTTGTTCACGCTTCTGATCGCGCCTCCATCCTTGTTCACACTTTGTTCATCACCGACCGCAATTGTTCATCGCCGATTGTAGCTGTTCATCACGACCGTTATTGCGGTCTTTGTTCTCTGTTCATCACCGACCGCAATTGTTCATCGCCGATTGTAGCTGTTCATCACGACCGTTATTGCGGTCTTTGTTCTCTGTTCATCACCGACCGCAATTGTTCATCGCCGATTGTAGCTGTTCATCACGACCGTTATTGCGGTCTTTGTTCTCTGTTCATCACCGACCGCAATTGTTCATCGCCGATTGTAGCTGTTCATCACGACCGTTATTGCGGTCTTTGTTCTCTGTTCATCACCGACCGCAATTGTTCATCGCCGATTGTAGCTGTTCATCACGACCGTTATTGCGGTCTTTGTTCTCTGTTCATCACCGACCGCAATTGTTCATCGCCGATTGTAGCTGTTCATCACGACCGTTATTGCGGTCTTTGTTCTCTGTTCATCACCGACCGCAATTGTTCATCGCCGATTGTAGCTGTTCATCACGACCGTTATTGCGGTCTTTGTTCTCTGTTCATCACCGACCGCAATTGTTCATCGCCGATTGTAGCTGTTCATCACGACCGTTATTGCGGTCTTTGTTCTCTGTTCATCACCGACCGCAATTGTTCATCGCCGATTGTAGCTGTTCATCACGACCGTTATTGCGGTCTTTGTTCTCTGTTCATCACCGACCGCAATTGTTCATCGCCGATTGTAGCTGTTCATCACGACCGTTATTGCGGTCTTTGTTCTCTGTTCATCACCGACCGCAATTGTTCATCGCCGATTGTAGCTGTTCATCACGACCGTTATTGCGGTCTTTGTTCTCTGTTCATCACCGACCGCAATTGTTCATCGCCGATTGTAGCTGTTCATCACGACCGTTATTGCGGTCTTTGTTCTCTGTTCATCACCGACCGCAATTGTTCATCGCCGATTGTAGCTGTTCATCACGACCGTTATTGCGGTCTTTGTTCTCTGTTCATCACCGTACATCCAACCTTGCTCTTGTAACGTTATAGAGTTTGTAGTCAAGTTATGAGTATCGTTGATCATTGTTCTCTATATGCGAATCTTGTTTGAATGTTCATCGCATGCGTATAATTGGATTGCATCCATATCTTGTCAGATTTTGCATACAGGATGAGTTGCACGCACGTAGTTGTTTCTTAGGTCATCATCCGTGTGATTGCTTGTTTTCATTTGGCATTAGTGTTTTCCTTTGTCCTGTCCTGCGTCAGTTAGGTACATGTAATCCATAACAACAAGCATGGATGCAAATCTACCCTTCCTTTGACATAAGTAGTGACCAATTTCTTGAATAAACTTCCTGTTACTATTTCTTGCATATATTCTCACAAGTTACAATATGTCTCAAGTAGTGACCAATTTCTTGAAAGGTTTGTCATTACACTTACTTTGAATAAAACGAAGTAGTTCCGTTAGCAATCTTTGTCCCTTCTTGATTCTGAATAATCAATAAAAACATAGCATATATAAACTTTAGCAACAATGCAGTCCAACTGAAAGATATATACAGCAAATTGCATATGAATTAAACAATCTTGCCCAAAGGCTCAGGATTTATAGAAACCTCAAATTGAGAGAAATGTACTTTAAAAAATAGCGTACATCACCAAATAGAAACCTCAAATTGAGGGAAATGTACTTTAAAAACAGCGTACATCACCAACTATAGAAACCATCTCTAGGACTAAAAATATTCAGACCAAAACTTAAATCTCTTAATTCTCAAGAAAAGAAAATAAGCAAGAACATCATATCCTTTTTTTTCTGACTTAGAAACATCTTAACCAGTTCCTAAAACTTAGCATAAAAATCCAAAACAGATAATGCAAAATAATAGTTTCAATTCTTTTAGTAGTAAAAGAATACATAATTGACTAAATTTTATTATAGTACCTGTTGGATTTGACTTGATAATTCCATAGACGATGTCTCCAGCAAAACTAGATCCTATTTTTTTATAGCATCTTAAATCATCAGAGGCTTAACTAAATTTGGCTCAAAAGTGTAGACTACCCTGTACTATTGCTGTTTCAACTTCCTACCCTGTATTTTCATTTTGGCTAATAGACGCATTAGCTGAATTTTGCGTTAAGTTCACCCAGAGACAATAGCTTCCAAAATTTCGCTAAGAATCAAAGAGTCAAAACATCAAGTCAAGTACCATTCACATATCTTCTGAAAAATCAAGATAACCCAACTAAAAGCTATCAAACATCAAGTCAAGTATCATTCACATATCTTCTAAAATATCTCATGCATCAAACTATGTTTTTCTTACAATTCGTTCATATTATTTTCTTCACAACTTTTGTTATACCAAATGAATTGTAATTTCGTACTTATCAAACACTCCTTTATTTTTCATATAGCATATTTATCATAAAATATTTTATCTTATAATAGGCAGGAAAGGTGGATACAACATTTCTTGACAAGTTTGAAGGACGATATGAGACCATACACTACTACATGGCTACTGTTGTCCTGGATGAGCTAAAAAACATGTATATACATCTCTAAGATGAAATTTTTGGTAGTGTATTAGGAAATTTTTGGTAGTGTATTAAACTCTCAGTGATCCATATTTTCAAATACGGATCTTGTATATTAGAGGGCTGTAGCAACAGCCACAAGAAGTGTTTAATTTGATATACTGTAATCTCTGTAAATATACCGTATGTCAATCTGCCCTATGTAATATAGAACTTGCAGTTAGATGGCTGCAACAGCAGCAACTTCTATCTCTGCAAATATATTGTATGTCAATCAGCTCTATGTAATATAGACCTTGCAGTTAATATCTCCTTTATCTCTGTAAATATATTGTATGTTGATCATCATTGCTAGGAGAACCTGCTTTTCAATGCAAGTGTTAATAAATTATTTTGCCTTTCTGGACATTTTCAGATATTGATTCTATGACTGTGAAGCAGGAGAACCTGCTTTTCAATGCAAGTGTTAATAAATTATTTTGCCTCTTCTGGACATTTGAATATACAAATCATACATACTGCAGTCCCCCAAATCATTGAAATTGTTACCAAAATTATTACTTGGCAAGTGCATAAAGCTGAAGAATACACTGACGAAACTAAAGCCGGCACGTGCATTGCACATGCCCAGCTCACTAGTTCTCCTAAAAATCCGACGACTGTTAGGAGTATCAAACATAATCATTATGCTTATGTCATGCATGCTAACACTACCAAGGTGGTTCAATCAGAATTTTTGCCAAGAAATTCCACATAAAAGAAAAATAAATATTTGCACAATATTATCATGAAATGCAGAAGCACATCACAAGATCATTGGGTAAATTTATAGATGCTCTAGAGATCAGTTTTCTGTTCGATTTACACATATTTCATCATCGGCATCCAAGCCATTTCCAACCAAATGAAGTGCAGTTATGTCAAGAAAATCCTCATATGGTATGAGTTCTAACATACGGACACGTAAACTAAATGCACAAAGAATGTATACATGGGCATTGATGGTTCAAGAACAAGCACATTTTTCTCTACAAGCTTTATACTCAAAATAAAGTGAACATATTCTCAAGTCCCTCTCTAATATTAGGACCTACTGAATATTATTAGAACGGAGAATTTTTTGAAAGAGGCCTTTTTTGATAAATATTTAGCAAAAATGACCATTTTGCTAAATATTTAGCAAAATTGACCTCTTTTTGGCCTGCTCACCAAGGCTGGCCAAAAAGAGATCGATTTTGCAAAATATGAGATCAAAACACATGGGACTACTAGTCCCGTATATTTAGTGGTCGCTAATTGTGGCCTAAACAAGACTCAAAAAACCCACGAGACTAGTAGTCCCGTGGGTTTTCTGCACAGTAACAGAAAACCCCCCACTCTCCCTCCATCACCACCACCGGAGGAGGATGCTAAGGAGCTGGCGATCGGGGAGATGGCGTGATGGGAGTCGGGGAGGGGCGGGGAGGAGGGAGGGAGGGAGGGAGGGAGGGAGGGAGGGAGGGAGGGAGGGAGGGAGGGAGGGAGGGAGGGAGGGAGGGAGGGAGGGAGGGAGGGAGGGAGGGAGGGAGGGAGGGAGGGAGGGAGGGAGGGAGGGAGGGAGGGAGGGAGGGAGGGAGGGAGGGAGGGAGGGAGGGAGGGAGGGAGGGAGGGAGGGAGGGAGGGAGGGAGGGAGGGAGGGAGGGAGGGAGGGAGGGAGGGAGGGAGGGAGGGAGGGAGGGAGGGAGGGAGGGAGGGAGGGAGGGAGGGAGGGAGGGAGGGAGGGAGGGAGGGAGGGAGGGAGGGAGGGGGAAACCCATGGACTACTAGTCCCGTATATTTAGTGGTCGCTAATTGTGGCCTAAACAAGACTCAAAACCCACGAGACTAGTAGTCCCATGTGTTTTGAAACTCATATTTTGCAAAATCGACCTCTTTTGGTCACCTTGGTGGTGGCCAAAAGAAGTCGATTTTGCTAAATATTTAGCAAAATGACCATTTTGCTAAATATTTAGCAAAATGACCATTTTGCTAAATATTTAGCAAAATGACCATTTTGCTAAATATTTAGCAAAATGACCATTTTGCTAAATATTTAGCAAAATGACCATTTTGCTAAATATTTAGCAAAATGACCATTTTGCTAAATATTTAGCAAAATGACCATTTTGCTAAATATTTAGCAAAATGACCATTTTGCTAAATATTTAGCAAAATGACCATTTTGCTAAATATTTAGCAAAATGACCATTTTGCTAAATATTTAGCAAAATGACCATTTTGCTAAATATTTAGCAAAATGACCATTTTGCTAAATATTTAGCAAAATGACCATTTTGCTAAATATTTAGCAAAATGACCATTTTGCTAAATATTTAGCAAAATGACCATTTTGCTAAATATTTAGCAAAATGACCATTTTGCTAAATATTTAGCAAAATGACCATTTTGCTAAATATTTAGCAAAATGACCATTTTGCTAAATATTTAGCAAAATGACCATTTTGCTAAATATTTAGCAAAATGACCATTTTGCTAAATATTTAGCAAAATGACCATTTTGCTAAATATTTAGCAAAATGACCATTTTGCTAAATATTTAGCAAAATGACCATTTTGCTAAATATTTAGCAAAATGACCATTTTGCTAAATATTTAGCAAAATGACCATTTTGCTAAATATTTAGCAAAATGACCATTTTGCTAAATATTTAGCAAAATGACCATTTTGCTAAATATTTAGCAAAATGACCATTTTGCTAAATATTTAGCAAAATGACCATTTTGCTAAATATTTAGCAAAATGACCATTTTGCTAAATATTTAGCAAAATGACCATTTTGCTAAATATTTAGCAAAATCGACCGTTTTGCTAAATATTTACCAAAACGGTCGTTTTGCTCAATATTTATAAAAAGGTCTCTTTCAAAAATTCTCCTATTAGAAAAGGTTAGCTTGGTCTAGAAATAAGATAAGTTATTCGTAGTAGATATACATATTTTCCTTAGAAGTCCTATAACCCAATAATGCAACTCAAATCCAATTTTGGTGAATATCACCTAACTTTCCCTTCTCAACTAGAACCTATTAATATGCCTTCTCCATCTTACTTCCATTCAAATTATGAAAGGATAGTCTATTCTAGTTTGAAACATCTGCAATTGAACTACTATTATTACTAAACAAGAAGCTCAAAACCCACGAGACTAGTAGTCCCGTGGGTTTTCTCGATAACGAAACCCCCACTCTCCCTCCATCACCACCACCGAGGAGGATGCTAAGGAGCTGGCGATCGGGGAGATGGCGTGATGGGAGTCGGGGAGGGGCGGGGAGGAGGGAGGGAGGGAGGGAGGGAGGGAGGGAGGGAGGGAGGGAGGGAGGGAGGGAGGGAGGGAGGGAGGGAGGGAGGGAGGGAGGGAGGGAGGGAGGGAGGGAGGGAGGGAGGGAGGGAGGGAGGGAGGGAGGGAGGGAGGGAGGGAGGGAGGGAGGGAGGGAGGGAGGGAGGGAGGGAGGGAGGGAGGGAGGGAGGGAGGGAGGGAGGGAGGGAGGGAGGGAGGGAGGGAGGGAGGGAGGGAGGGAGGGAGGGAGGGAGGGAGGGAGGGAGGGAGGGAGGGAGGGAGGGAGGGAGGGAGGGAGGGAGGGAGGGAGGGAGGGGGAAACCCATGGACTACTAGTCCCGTATATTTAGTGGTCGCTAATTGTGGCCTAAACAAGACTCAAAACCCACGAGACTAGTAGTCCCGTGGGTTTTCTGCAATAACAGAAAACCCCCACTCTCCCTCCATCACCACCACCGAGGAGGATGCTAAGGAGTTCATCCGAGGAGATGGCGGCATGGGGAGGTCGAGGGAGGGGCTGAGGGAGGGAGGGAGGGAGGGAGGGAGGGAGGGAGGGAGGGAGGGAGGGAGGGAGGGAGGGAGGGAGGGAGGGAGGGAGGGAGGGAGGGAGGGAGGGAGGGAGGGAGGGAGGGAGGGAGGGAGGGAGGGAGGGAGGGAGGGAGGGAGGGAGGGAGGGAGGGAGGGAGGGAGGGAGGGAGGGAGGGAGGGAGGGAGGGAGGGAGGGAGGGAGGGAGGGAGGGAGGGAGGGAGGGAGGGAGGGAGGGAGGGAGGGAGGGAGGGAGGGAGGGAGGGAGGGAGGGAGGGAGGGAGGGAGGGAGGGAGGGAGGGAGGGAGGGAGGGAGGGAGGGAGGGAGGGAGGGAGGGAGGGAGGGAGGGAGGGAGGGAGGGAGGGAGGGAGGGAGGGAGGGGGGTTTGTGGAGTTTGTTTAGGCCGCGATTAGTCACCACTAAACACACGGACTAGTAGTCCCATGTGTTTTGAAACTCATATTTTGCAAAATCGACCTCTTTTGGTCACCTTGGTGGTGGCCAAAAGAAGTCGATTTTGCTAAATATTTAGCAAAACGGTCGTTTTTGCTCAATATTTATAAAAAAAGGTCTCTTTCAAAAAATTCTCCTATTAGAAAAGGTTAGCTTGGTCTAGAAATAAGATAAGTTATTCTGTAGTAGATATACATATTTTCCTTAGAAGTCCTATAACCCAATAATGCAACTCAAATCCAATTTTGGTGAATATCACCTAACTTTCCCTTCTCAACTAGAACCTATTAATATGCCTTCTCCATCTTACTTCCATTCAAATTATGAAAGGATAGTCTATTCTAGTTTGAAACATCTGCAATTGAACTACTATTATTACTAAAGTTAATAAAATCACTTATTTCTAGAGAAGAAAAAATCATGATAGCCTAATGTTCCAGATCTTTCAAGCAAGGAACAAAGGTAGAGTAACGCAAATGCCAAGAAAATACCTGAGACAATGTTAGCCTATCAACCTGAGACTAGCAGAGGTGAAGTGGCTGATTGCTGAAGATTAAGTAATACCCAGTTGGATCAACTAGAATACACTGCAAGGAGGGGCTATGTCGTCAGATGAAGAATTATTACAACAAGAACACAAATTAGCAATACAGATGCAATTAAGTTTAGCTTCTTGTCCCATCTATGTAAGCCTACATATATTCTCCCAGCATACAACAAATAAAACGAAGAATGGAATAAGATCCCATGTAAGAGGTTAAGATAATGAACATTTAGTTTGTCTCCCTCACTCATATAGAACATACATCTAGTTAATAAATTGCAATTTAAGATCCAAAAAGAGAAACAGTTTGGTCATCAGCAAACAATACCTCAATTGCATAGACACGCAAAGAATCGTCATTTTCCACAGCCATCCACATAAATTTCCTGAAGCTGTGAAACTTTGTGTTTATGAGGAATAATGAACTTGTCCATAAACCCCTTTTCCGAATAAGACATGATAGAAGCCAGCATAAGCTCTCTGTCAAGTAATCCTCTCGACCTCAAAATCTTCACAACTTTATACCGCGGAATCAATCTCTTCTCCAAGCTATACATCAGCAGCAAAGGACGCTGAGCAACATAAGCCGGTTCGCACTCAGCTTCCTTCAACAAGAAGTCCATCTTTTTAGACAGCATTTTATGGGAGATGTCCAAGATGTTGGGAGCTTTGGAGGATGCAGAGATGAAGTCAGCCTCTGACCACCCAAACTTCTTCATGATCTCAAGACTGCCATTCAGTTTGATCCTGCTTACGCTGCTCAGAGTCAAGAGAGCCCATATAAACATCCCCGAGCCTCGGGCAATACCCATCTCATTCTCAACACTGCTCGCAGCTTCAGTCAGAGCTTGTGGCCTTTGAGTGACGAACCTAGGGCTTCTCCTTGCCGCCATTCTGATCCTTTCATCAGAGACTCCACAACTTCGAAGAAAGGAGACATTGGGCTTGCAGTCTTCTCGATGCTGTCGGCAATAAAGCTATTGCTTCGCTTTAAGTTCTTGATGAGCTGCTCTCTAGAGCCAAGCAAGCTTTGCCAGAATTGGATCTTGGGGAGGATTTTGCGGTTGAAATTGAGACACAATACCCTGCAATTCGAACTGATAAGGTCAGTGAGATCGGAGCCAGAGAAGCCTATCTCGTTCAAAGACCGGAACTTTGGAGCCAGGGTTTTGTCCAAGTTGATGGCGAGGCATTTTGGGTAGCCCGATACGATCTTGTTGATTTGGGCGTCGCTGAAACCGTGGGTTTTCATGAAAGCGATGAAGGATTGGGGCTTGTCGAGGGATTTGAGGGAGGAGATGTATTTGGAGGCTCTGGTTGCTTTTTCCAAAGAGAAGCCAAGTTTTTGACGAGATAATCAACAATGAAATGATGGGTATGTGCTGGGCTTGTAGTGGCCGCGACAGAGGAGGCAAAGGAGTTGCAGGGCTCGGAAATGGGGGCCATGGCGGCAGCAAGAGGAGGAAAAAGAAAGGAGCTTGATCATCAACATTAGCTTCTCCTTTTTTGTTTTCTCACTTCCTGCCGTAAATTTCTTAACTCTTCCCGAGTCATTAAGCCCCCAGTTTGAATTGGGTTATTAGATATTAATCCCTTACATCTACTGCAATTTCATATTAATTGCTCATTAGTCCCTCAAATCATTGACCTCTTGCCATTTTCTTCCCACTGTTAGTTTCCCTAATCATGACCGGATTAACCTTTAGTCTAACATATGCAATTACCTAAATATCGTCTGGTGTATGTTTCTCTCTCAATGAATCCAAAGATGTCCGCGAAACTTGAAGCTAGAAGATGACCCTTGCAATATAATTTGAGATGCTAAAACACTTTATGCAGTTTGAAAAACTAAAGGGGAGGAAGAGAAATAGAATAGAGGGGAAATTTTGGAGAATTATATAGATTTTAGAAGGAATTTTACTCTTGAAAGAGCTCAACTATGGATTTGGGGGGTTCATTTAGAGAAGATGAATTGGCAGAGTTTGGGTTTTAGAGAGGACGGGTTGTGGGTTTAAACCCGTCAAGAAATAGATTAGCGTTAGTTGTAACAAGACTATAACAGAGAATCCATCTAAATTGTTAAAGATGAGGGAATATTCCCCTCAACGCTTGTTAACTATAGGGACGAATTTGGAAGAGCCTTACGAACTTGAGGGACTAATGAGCACTTTCTTAGATTTGAGGGATTAATATGGAATTATTGAAGATTAGGATAAATTTCACTTAACACCCCTCTCTGGGGGTTTGCACATAGCTCATATGAACTTTTTATTCACTTAAACACCTATGAACTTTTGGGTGTCTCGTTTAACCATCCTGAATTTTTAATATTTTACAACGTACCCCCGACACTGTTACCTGTTAATGATGAAATGACCAAAATGCCTTTTTAGAAACATTTTTTTAATGGACCCTTTTGGAAATATAATCTCAAAAAATGTAAAATGGATAAAGTGATAATATTACTAAACTTAGGCATATATTCATCCTTTACAATCACAATACATGCTTGTCACATGACTCGTTGAAGTGTTTCATTGAGAGGTTAAGTGCGACAAGTTTAGAAGAGTTAAGGGAAATACTGTGTGAGAAAGTATCTGGTGGGTAAAGTTAGTGGCATTAAAATGTGCACTCAAAGAATATTAATCATTGGATCTATGCTTGAATCCCAAAATCTAATGATCCAAAGGCTAACATTCATTTGGTACACATTTAATGTCATGGGCGGGATGCATTCGATACTTTTCCCTATAAAAGGACCCTAATCCATCCTCATGACAATGCTAGAAACGTAATATTAATTTTAATGCCTGGTCGGAAACATATGGTGGCACATGCGATCAATGGCACGCTGCGTAAAAGTAGCTACAATTTAAAAAACATGAATGTGCAATCGCTACGGTTTAATCAATAACACATCATTAACTTATATTGATACGGATCCATATTGATACACAAACATAATAATAGTCTAATCATCTCTCAAATCAGAATGACACGCCATTTCTTAAGTTAACTTCTTGAGCTAGCCTGTGGATCTCAGTTCAGACTCATCTTGTGCGGTGTGGCCATTCTTCTCTATAATACTACTCTCTGAGTTGAGAGTTCTTCCAAAATTCCTATCCTTCAAAGTTGACGTTGATTCTTCAGCCAGTTTGCGGACTCAAACCTCAAACATCACAGCATGTGTCTCCAGGAGATTTGAATAGTTTCCGGTCTTAATCTCTTCTTGAGCATGATATAACATCTCCTATAGTGCGATTCCAGCAACTTCAATTGTGCTTTGAGATAAAAACTATACCGTTGGTTTTGGCATTTGGAATTTACATCTGCATCCTGATATCTTTGAATAGTTTTCAGTCTTAATCTCTTCTTGAGCATGATATAACATCTCCTATAGTGCGATTCCAGCGACTTCAATTGTGCTTTGGGATAAAAAATATACCGTTGGTTTTGGCATTTGGATTTGTGACATCCCACTTTATAAAAAGTTGATGGTGACATTTCCAAAGGATTTATAGTCCCACATCGGTGGGTGTATAAGATATTAACGTGTTTATATAGTGAAGCCTAATATTCAAGTGTAACATCGGCTAGTCGATTTTGGCAGTGGATTTAGCCAAATAGCACGTTACACTCAGTGGGTCCCACGGTTTGCACGCGCCAACGGGTCCGTGGGTCCGGGGCGTGATAGGAATTTACATCTGCATCCTGATATCTTTGAATAGTTTTCAGTCTTAATCTCTTCTTGAGCATGATATAACATCTCCTATAGTGCGATTCCAGCAACTTCAATTGTGCTTTGGGATAAAAATATACCGTTGGTTTTGGCATTTGGAATTTACATCTGCATCCTGATATCTTTGAATAGTTTTCAGTCTTAATCTCTTCTTGAGCATGATATAACATCTCCTATAGTGCGATTCCAGCAACTTCAATTGTGCTTTGGGATAAAAATATACCGTTGGTTTTGGCATTTGGATTTGTGACATCCCACTTTATAAAAAGTTGATGGTGACATTTCCAAAGGATTTATAGTCCCACATCGGTGGGTGTATAAGATATTAACGTGTTTATATAGTGAAGGCTAAGATTCAAGTGTAACATCAATTTGGTCGATTTTGGCGGTGAATTTGGAAATAAGCGTTACACTCGGTGGGTCCGTGGGGGCGCGGATAGGAATTTACATCTGCATCCTGATATCTTTGAATAGTTTTCAGTCTTAATCTCTTCTTGAGCATGATATAACATCTCCTATAGTGCGATTCCAGCAACTTCAATTGTGCTTTGGGATAAAAATATACCGTTGGTTTTGGCATTTGGATTTGTGACATCCCACTTTATAAAAAGTTGATGGTGACATTTCCAAAGGATTTATAGTCCCACATCGGTGGGTGTATAAGATATTAACGTGTTTATATAGTGAAGCCTAATATTCAAGTGTAACATATTTAGTCGATTTTGGCGGTGAATTTGGAAATAAGCGTTACCTTCGGTGGAGTCCGTGCCTTGATGGGTGCGTGATAAATTTATCGCATCCCGATATCTTCTTGGGATGCCAACAATCTGAGCACCACTAGCAAAAGTGAGCGGAGAAACGTCATTTCAAAATGACCTGCATTAAACCCGAGAGGGTGGCACTTCTGGTTAGCAGAGGAGTGCTTTGGGGAGGGTAGGCGGGGAACCGTGTTCAACCCCTTGATTATAAATCCCTCTCGGGCCAAAGCTGCTTACCATAAACTGCACGAGGCTCGACAGTGGACGTAGGCACTAAACTAGGCTCCTAGGCGGTTGGGAGATTACTGGCTCGGGTATTAAAAATAGAGGCTCCCATACCTCGAACCCGAGACCACTGACCCTGGGGGTCTTAGGGGCCTAGCGCCGAACCACTGGGACAACCAAGGAAAAAAAATGACTGCATTAGATGGAAATGATCTGTACCCTATCAAAAAAGCTCCAGAGGTACTATTAGTGTGAAAAAAAACCCTTCACTTTAGATACATCTCCCAACACAGTGTTACGGACTCTTTACCTGAAATTACAGCATACTGTTAAATGATTCTTTGCAAAAACAGAAACAACAGAAGTCATTATGCAATAGTCCATGTTGATTTCACAAACTAGAGAATTTCATGATTATAGTTAAAAGCATGTAAATAGTTCGCAAATAACTTCAGGATATGTGACCTTTGTAGTTCACTAATTTGTCACCGGAGAATCATAATTAGTTTCCTAGAAAAAAAATGACGAGAACGCCTAATCAAATTTTTTCCAAATAATCCGGATTTCCGGTTAAAGCTTCCATTTATAGGAATTTTCCAAAATAAGTTTATTCTATTAAGTGCCTATGAGCTCATGCACTCCCTATCCCAAGGACTGTTAAGGAGTATCAGATAAAATCATGATGCTTACCTTGCATGCTAACTCTGTCAACTTCAAAACTAATGCAAGATGGTCATTTCAAGCAAGTGAGAAGTCCAGAAAATAATGTTTGTACAATATTGCCATTCAAACTCGCAAGGGCTGTCCAATTGGAATTATTGCCAAGAAATCCAACATAAAAACAAAAAATGAATAATTGTACAATATTGCCATGAAATACAGAAGCACATCACATGATCAATCATAGTATAATTACACCTAGTTCTACAAATTTTGGTTAGATGCCTCAGAGTTCTCTATTTGATTTAAAAATATTTCATAATCATCCAAGCCATTACCTGCCAAATGAAGTGTCATTACATCAAGAATATCCTCATATAGAATGAGTTGCAGCACATAGACACGTAAATATTATATGCACAAAGAAGGTTTGTAACAAAGGCTAATAGCCTAGAGGGGTGTCGATGGTTTGAGAACAAGCAGTGGCAGATCAAGTATTTTGTCACAATGGTGTTCCCATATAATTTAGTGGTGTCCTACTAATAGTGTCCTAAGTATTAAATACAAGTAAAAGCAGGAATCTAGTGATGTGTTACGACCCTACTGGATATTGTGTAGCTCCGCAACTGAGAACAAGCACACTTTTCTCCACAAGTTTTGAACTCAAATAAAGTTAGTAAGTTCTCAAAATTAAGCCCCAAGGGATATTTACAGAAAAGTTAGCTTGGTCTATATAAAAGAGAATTCATTATGTAGTAAATCCAAGTATTTTCTTACATTTGACATCCCGTAATCGGCAAACTCAAGTCCAAACCAAATTTTGGTGATTATCACCTCATTTTCCGTACTCAACTATCACTTCTTAATATGCCTTCTTTTGTATCTTACTTCCATTCAGATCATAAAGCGATACCTTTTCATCTAGTTTAGATTGAAACATCTGCAATTGAACTGCTATTAAAGTTAAGAAAATAACTTATTCCTAAAGAGGGAAAGATGATGATAGGCTGATCTTCCAGATCTTTCAAGCAAAGGAACATGGGCAGAGGAGCCATGCAAATTGCCAGATGCCAAGAAAATAGATGAGACCATTTTAGCCTATGAAGCTGAAACTAGCAGATGTGAATTGATTAGCTGAAGATTAAATAATACCTAGACGGATCAACTAGAATTATCTACAAGAAGAGGGCATGTCTTTAGATGAAGAATTATTACAACAAGAACACAAATTAATAATACAGATGCAATTAAGTTTAGCTTCTCATTTTTAACTATGAGATTAGAGTCCAATTAAGAATGTAACATCTGCACATTCAAGAAAATGCCCCGTTTGACTGTAAACTCTAGGAAAATCAAGGAAAATGGGCATGAAAAGGAGTGAATAGGATAAGGCATTTCTTTAAAAAGTAGATTACGGCAATATGATAATGCAATATTAGAGAACATATTATAATAATTATAATAACTAATAAAGAGAGTTTATATACATGCATACATTGAATATCCGTGCTTCAAAGAGCCTAGAAATAATTTTAATACTTAAAATATATAATGATTATACATATGCTATTTTTTGCCCCTACCATACATTTGTGTGACTTCGCAAAGCAATGCAACTTGATTCTTCGACTTTATACAAAATGCTCAGACATATCTAAACCTAAGTTTATACAAACCAATATTTAAAGCCACTTCTACTATAATCTTTGGTGATGAAAATAAATAGATATCTCAAACTTATCATGTGAACAAAGAAGTATATGCAAACTGTAGGCTATATGTCCAAGCAGAGGAAATGTTGGTATCCAGTGTGAATGTCAGAGTGTCGAACACGTACGGCTTCATGAATCATGCTACATAGGTTATTCATGTTCATTTTGGTTTACCAATAGCCCAAGCTATTTCTTTGACCATTATCTGACTGCAAACCGACCCACTACTGTGTCAGTATTGCAAATATCTGAACTTACGAATGCACTTAGTCATAATCCTATTTTCCAGCATATTGTTGCCATCTATTTCCAAATTATAAATTCACTTACGAATGCACTTACATAATTTCCTTATTCTTCTGCAAAAATAAAACCTAGTTGCATCCAATATCTTTGTGAATATCAATCAAGCATGAAAAGAATGGTGGACACTAGGCTCAGCTATGAAAACCTACATGTATTCTCCCAATATACAACAAAAATGAAGGTTGGATTAATATCGCACGTAAGAGCTTAAGGTAATACCATTTAGTTTGTGTTCCTGACTAACTCATATTGAACATAAGAAAAATTGATAATCATTAATTTAAGCACGAAAACGAGAAACAGTATGGTCATCAATAACAATACCTCAACTGCATAAGCAAGCGAAGAATTCTCAGGCATCTCATTTTCTACACCCATCCATATAAATCTCCAGAAGTTCCGGCGATGCGGGATAACAAACTTGTCCATAAACTCCTTTTCTGAATAATTCTTCATGATAGTAGCCACCTTAAGCTCTTTGTTAAGCAATCCTCTGGACCTCAAAATCTTCATCACTTTATGTCGTGATATCATTCTCTTCTCCAAGCTGTACATCAACAACAACGGGTATTGGGCATCAGCCTTGATATGAGAATCAAGCAAAACATCTCCCTTAAAGAATCTGGCATTTCAGATGAGAGGATTGCTAAAATGACAAGGTGAATCTCCTTAAGAGCCTTGGCTGGACCGCAGAGGATATCCTTTCTGTGATTGGGAAGTTTCCAAACTTTATTGATATTGGAGAAGAATATTTGTGATAAGAAGGATTTTTTTCTTCTTGAGGGAAGTAGGATGTTGGCTTTGTACTTTGTTTGTCAACCTGATCCTTTTTAGATTCAGTTTAGAGCGGAGGTTGATGCATTGCTGTTATGCTCTAAGAGTTACAGAGCGAGAAAAGTTAGCAGGTGGAAAATGTAATGTATGGTCTGCATTAGCATAAAGCGAAAAGGATTTCATGGAGAAGTTTTTTCTTGCAAATGAGGAGAAGATCCTGGGGATATATGAAGCTTATCTTGCTTGATCATGTCAGAGTTACCAAAGAGAAATGAAGCAGGAAGTAAGGTGAGTTCCTTGTTCATGTTTACATATTGGAGATGATTGTCTTATAGTTCAAGTCTTTTCATGTTAATAAATTAAGTAAAAACCTGTGTGTAGTTTGCCTTAATGAAAAGGGAACTCTTCTAGTTGAATCAACCTAGATTTCTATTTCCGCACTTAGCTTTGAACTCACTTTGGGTTGATCTTTATGGGACAGAGGTCTCCATGTATCTTTTATTAGTACAAAGTACTAGATCACGTGTTAACTAATCTTTATTAATTCATGTTCTGGCTTTCTATTTTAGAGGAAAGGGTGTAACATAGCAGATAAGAGTGAAGAAGAAAATATGCATTTGTTCTTTTTATACAGTGCAAGTTTCTTTCAGAAGCAAGCTCGTATGATCCGTATCGAGATTTCGGGATTTGTGGTGACATGTTGCAATAACTGTTATTCATTTACGTTCAGGGCTTATCAGTTCTTGAATCTCATACAAAAGCTAAGTACATTCAAGAATTATAAGTGTTTTTCGAGTTACTCCACTTTACTCGTGCCGCAAAGAAAAGATAGTGGCAACATGAATAGCAGTGTATAGACATACAATAAAAGTGGCGGCGTATTTCTTACTACACACCCTAGTGTTAAATATATCATCACCAAGTTATTCAATTGAATTCAATGCAACATTATAATAATTCTTCATTATGAACTTATATACTTGCAAATTTCCTTAGAATTCACAACAAAAACAATCTACAAAAGGAAAATGTCAATAATTTCCTCAGAGGGTGATGGAGGAGAAATCAAGCCTAGCAGCAATCTCTTCAAGCTGCTTCTTCACGCTCATATCAATCAACTTGGAACCAGAGTTCCCGTATCTGATGGTGAACCCTGCAACCAGCGAGGGATCTATGTTGGTCTTGATCCTCACATTCTTCGCCCCTGTGAGTCGCTGCACCGACTGAGCAATCTGAGTTAAGTGCTCAGAGTCCAGCTTCACCACTGACGACACCACCGCCACCTTCACCATACAAAAGCATCAATTTATCAATATAACAATTTATCAAAATTATATCAGGATAAAGAAATAAAGGGTTAATTGTATATAAACAGTAAGCCATTTATTATCCTATAAGTAGCATCTAAGCCCATCATATCCATATTTTTGTTACCAGTACATAAATTTATATGAGGGTGTACATTCCACACATAAAAGAGATTTCAAGCTCTCTCTACAGCACATTGAAATATTATAAGATTTCTCTGCAACATAATCTCATATGACAGAGATAATTTGGAAGTTACGAACGTAAGTGCTAATTAAAAAAGCGGGTAACTGCGGATAG
Source organism: Asparagus setaceus (assembly GCA_012295165.1). NCBI lineage: Eukaryota > Viridiplantae > Streptophyta > Magnoliopsida > Asparagales > Asparagaceae > Asparagus > Asparagus setaceus. The sequence goes on from CM022704.1 coordinate 28,483,858, forward strand.
ACCCCTAACTTTTATGCAATTGCGGATGGACACCCTATAGTTTTACTATTGCTGATAGACTCCCTATACTATCGCCCAGTTGTGTATAAACTCCTTTGTTAATTTTTTTGACCCTTTTACTCTTAGGAAGTCTATTTGCAAGGAAAAAAAAAAAAGTCTCTGACGTTAAAAAAGTCAAAAAATTTCACACATGTGGTTTATTTGTCAACAATAATTTTCTCTTTCTTTGTGGGTAAAAGAGTCAAAAGAAAAATTCACTCAGGGGGTCTATCTGCAACACTAGAATTGCAGGGCGTCTATCCACAATGGGGCGATATTACAGGTGTTCTATTTCCAATTAACCCTAAAAAATCAGCAGTAACAAATGGCTAATTTCATATAGTTCAGAGGTATATCTACAATTGAGGGTAAATTTCATAAACCTGCTGTGAACTATGGGGGGATTTTACACAGAACTGTTGTGAAGTTTCTTTTTCAATATCTTAATATGTCTCAACCGTCTGATTGCAGTTACTGGATAAGTTGTTGACATGTTTTTTTTTCATTCCCCTGTACTTGTTACTTAGGGCGAATTTTTAGGGCTAAATGACACTTATTTCACCACCTTTACACTTACATACCCTAGGTCGTAAAAAGTAGCACATAAATACCCTAAGTTGTCCACCGTTAGAATATTATAAACGCCGTTAAAAAATCTATTATGACAAAAATACCCCTCCATAGAAATGAATGTGGAATTTAATAAAAGATAGAGGGTAGGTATAGTGGTAAATATGATAATAAATAGGTCCAATACAATTATAAAGATGTCATGTGCTAATCACATAGGAATATTCCAAAAATATTCCTATGTGCAGCTAACAGAAGGTAATAACATGCCAGTTTTTTTCAATTAGGATATTAAAGTGCTATTGTTTACAACTTTGGGTATTTAAGTGTAAATATGGCGAAACAATAGGGTATTTAAGTGCCATTTAGCCAATTTTTAGATTACACCTTTTCTAATAGGTAAGACTAAACAGCACTTACATACCCTATTGTTTCATCTACTTTTCACTTATATAGCCCCGCTTATATTTGGTCGCAAGAAAATAACCTAAAGTGTTTTAAACTTACACTTATATGCCCTCACTTGTTTTTGGTAGCACTTATATACCTTAAAGTTATTAAAACTTGCCCTTAAATACCCTAAAGTTTTTAAATCTGGCACTTAAATACCCTAAAGTTTTTCAAACTTGCACTCAGATACCCTCAAGTTTCATAACTGAGGGTATTTATGTGCAAGTTTTAAAAGTTTAGGATATTTAAGTGCTAGTTGTAAAAACTCTAGGTATTTAAGTGCCGCCAAAAAAAGTGAGGGTATATAAGTGCAAGTTTGAAAAACTTTAGGATATTTTTTGCTACCAAATACAAGTTAGGGTAAATAAGTGAAAAGTAGGTGAAACAATAGGGTATATAAGTGCTATTTTCTGCAATTCTATAAGTTCATTATATAAAAAATCTACGATAGTTTTGATCTCCACAAAGTTGATGATAATTTGCGAAATGTACCCCCAAATTAACCCAAACATGAAGTAAGAATGAGCTATCACCTCAGTGCCGGTGATCTTGTTATAGCAGGCCTCAAACTCCTTAACAATCTCCTTGATCAAATCAATCCTTTTCATATCCACCAAAATATTCAAGAAGTTCGCTGTGTGAGGCTTGAGCTCCTCCGCCTTTGCGATCTCCGCAATCACCTCCATCTTCTTCTCAGCCGAAATCGTGGGGTTCGCAAAGAAGCCCTGCACGGTGGAGTCCACAAAAACCCTCTCGATCTTCTCGACGTCGGCCATGGTGGCCTCGAGCGTGCCGTTGGCCTTGGCGACGTCGGCGAGGGCGGTGGCGTAGCTGGAGGCGGCGGTGTCGACCATGACTGCCCCGGCGGCTCCGCGGGAGGGGCGGCGGCGGAGGGAGGAGCGGAGGGAGGTCTTGAGGGAGGGGAGGCGGCGGCGGAGGGGGCGGGGGAGGGGGAGGAGGGAGGAGGAGATGGAGGGGGAGGGTATGGAAGGGGAGGGGAATCTGGTGTGGAGGGTCACCGGAGATTGGCGGAGAGCGGAGGCCATTGATTGATTTATTTATTTATTTATTTTTATTTTTCCCTGCCTCAGCTCTGTCGAGTTTTGTGAGATTTCGAGGGCTGGGTTTTTGGGATTTTGTTTGGGTAGGGGGAATTGGGTGGCCTTGGGTTGGGTTTGTGTTGGGTGGATAATGGATGGACATCTGGAGGGTGAGTGGATTAGGTTTTGAACATGAATGTAGGCCTGATATGTTGGTGTATAAGGTTATTAAGCTCACTATGACCGGAGCATAGTTCCTAAAAGCAAGTGAGAGGTCAATTAATGGTGGAAAGTGGCTGGATGGTAGGGGTCCACATTGAGTTTCCACTATTTATCTTATTTGGTTGACAAGCTAAATAGGTGGCATTGGAAAATCCTACATGGCACCCCGATAGTAAACCCTCCAAATCGAAGGCATTTCGGACGAAAGTAACCTTAGCATCATCGGGTCTAGGTGGATATGCTACAATACCTTTCACATATTTTGCAAAAAAAAAAAAGGCCAAATAACCCTTAATCCAAAGTGAATTACATATTGAAATGGTTTCACTTTCACTTGTTTTTAGGGGTATTAACTTTTCACTCAACTTTTTGAAAAACTAAATAAAAGTTGAATGAGAATTTGAGATATATTCTCTTTTCTTAGGATGTCTATTTGTCAGAAACAGTTTTCTCATTCACTGAGAGTGAAAAGACTCAAAAGATTTACACATAGGGGATTCATCTGCAAAATATACTAGAGGGCTAATAAGTTCAAAGTGACAATACTAAAGGACGTCTATCTGCGATTAACCCTCCTTGATGTGTATATTTACTCACCGTATTCATAGATGCCTTTTCCTTCTTGATATTTCAATACATAAAGAAAGTCATATTCCTTTCAGTTTTTGAGTGTATGTCAAGATTCTAATACAAATAACAACGTCATATATATGGTAAATATTGTTTGTTTTGCTATTAGGGTGATTGGCATGCTGCAATTGTTAACACAACATTTGCAGGGAAGTAACACTAAATTCATTGTTCCGATATTTATATCCATTGTTTGGATATTTATACTTTTATTATAGAAAATCTATTTTCAAATTTGCTACAGAAAATTTCACAGATTATTTCTATAAGATACAAGTCTTTTATCATTTTCAGAAAGATATTTGCTACACTTCTATTTTCTGACAACTAAACAACCACTTAGTTAAAATATCATATATTTAAGATCATTTACTTGAACCTCAAATCTCTTACACACTGCAAATTAAAATTTATCATCAATACTAAAACTCTCTTGTTAGACATGTAGCTAATAAAAATCTCTCTTATATTTTCCATGAGTTTTAAACTCTCATGGCAATTTATCCAACTCTAGTCACCCATGTAATTTCTCGGGAGTCTAAAAACTAATGGAAAAACACATGAAACGAAGAAAAAGAAACTGAATCCAACAAAAATACTTTATAATACTCCTTTAATATACTTCTAGCTCCATATCAAAATCGCTCGCAAAAGACTAATACGTACTAATCCTAGGATCTATAGGCCTTTTTTTTTGGCTAACAGCAAGGTTCCTTGCATCGGCAAGTGTTGCGGCCGATGCAGTGACCATGCCCGCCGTAGTAATGATGCTGGCAGAACTTGGCACACGCCGGTGTCTTGCATTGTGCAGTTTCAATCTCCCACGTGCACTCACACCCCGGAGGGAAGGGTTCCGGTGGACATTGTCCCATCGCTTCTCTCACGTTCATCATCCCTGCCATCGACTATCATGTTAGTTTTACTTACGACAATAAGCAAAATATATTTATCTACAGTCTAATTAGAAAAAAAAAAAAACTACAGGTACGTACCAGATATGAAGAGGACGAGGAACACGATGGAGAACGAAACGCAAGCTTTCTTCATGGTTGCTTGATTCTTTGTTTTTCGGTGACATAGAAGAGAGGATGTTGTAGGGTATTTATACACTGGAGTGTTGCTAGGAGGACCCAAAAATGGGACAGCTGATGTGGCAGGTCTAATTGGAAATTATTAATTAGCTAGAAAACATGAATCATCAATGACGTGGAAAATACTAATAATAGAGTAAGGGTGTTTTGGTAACTAAATATCATCTCTTCCAACAAATAATCCAGCAATCCAATTTTCCCCATATCCGCAGATCTCCAACAAACCCTCGTGCTCATTCTCTTCCAATTGAAGTTGCCGTGAAAGCTAAATCCATAGATCCTTGTTTTCATGCCGCCAGTGATGCCGCATCAAGTCTATCCTCTCGTGGTCACGAGGATGCCATCACTGTCGTGTTCTCATCATCATTGAAGCCGCTATTAAGGTTGTGCTCTCAACGGCAGGAGAGAGAGAAAGACAGAACATGGAAGGAACATGAAAGCAGACCACCTAATATTACCCCTCCCTCTAAAATTAATTTAAGTTACATAATTTAAAAGAGCACAATAAAACATTTCATTTGATGAAGTAGACTTGTAGTTGCAATTGCAAGTAAGACCTGATCAGTTTCTTTTTTCATTTGATGAACTTGAAGCAACGGAATTCTGAGCCAAACAATGAAACAATCAAAGATTTATTGCAAGTGGGTTTAATTAACTTGGTTGTACACGGAACATGGAAGTTGAATGGGGAATGAAAATCCATTGGATGTGTCGGTGAGTTGGTGATGGTGAGAGCACAAGAGGATCGAAGACGATGATGGAGCACTAAAGATTTAATTATTATATGGAGGAAAGAGATTTTGATTGGAAAAAGAATCAACAAAGAAGACGATGAATAGAGGTGGAGAAGATGAAAAGTTTTTCTATTTTCTCCCCCAACTTTTTTGCTTTTCGATTTTCTACATTTGTTACCAAAACTAACCCTTTAGCTGCCAGCTAGGAAGAAGCCACCCCAGCTGTCCCTTGTAATGGTCCCATTATTTGGGTCCAAAAAGAATTATTCTTATACACTGTGCACAATGAATGTATATATGAGAAGCATTAATAACTTTCCTTTACATAAATAGCATCTAGATAAATTTCTAAACAGAGTCTTTAATTACAGTACATATGGAAATAATTTTGGTAACAGCTTAGCCCTCCAATGGCAACTGCAATTGTCACTATTAATATACATCCCTGTTACCCGAATTCACACCAAGGAAAAGAATATCAAGCGGTTTACTAACAATTTTCAATCAATACACAAATAGTAAAAAAGTAAGTTAAAAAATTCAAGACTTGATAACTACTAAGATTGTAAACTTAGTCCCTAAAATTACTGAGATTGCTACTAGGTCCCCTTAAGTTTTTTCAAAATTTAGTCCCTCAAATCATTTAATTTCTATTATGTTCACCAATTGTCATAACTTCTTTCAATGGGCAGGAGTAGCAACTGGGGATTATTTTTAGACAATTTATGATAATTGGGTCCTAATAGAAATTTCAATGTTTTTAGGGACTAATTTCTAAATAGATTTAAAATTAGGGTACTTTCTAGCAATATTATTGATTTGAGGATCTGATTTTGAAATAAGAAAGTTTTAAGGGACTAGAGTAACGTCCATTTTCATGTGTAACCTACAAATATCAGCAGGTTGGTCAACTGACTTATATTCATCATACCGGTGGGGTCCACATGAAACTGAGTTACATCCAGCACATCCCCAACTCGCGAAGCAGTGATGCTCTCAGGAATAGAAATCATCTACATCCTTAGGTATAGAGAACCTCTACAATTTCTCAGTCACATCTCCTAGTAGCCCCGACAATTTTTTCCATCCCTTTGCTTATGTTCTCGTGAGAAAACTGAAATAAAAATTTTAAAGCTTATTTTCTTCAGTAATCTAGCTTTCATTTTCATTTTGCCTTTCCTTCTAAGCAAATGTTGAAAACCTGTTTTCTTTTCCTTTTTGTCACTTTAACTCAAACCAAACAGAGCTTGAGGGATCATGATTAGTATGGTGCAATTGTAACTGCAACAAATGTTGCATGCAGAAAAGATAATAAACAACATCTATTGCAGAAAGTAACCATAAATCTGTTGTTTGTATATCTATATTTTATTGTAAAAATGTATTCTCAAATTGGCTGCAGTTAGTGTTGCAATTATTTTAAAAGAAAAATAAAAGCTATTCTCTTCTCACTAACTTGTTGCTAACACAATGTTGGAAATAGAAATTAGATCTAATACCGTACTTGCTACAATTCTATTTCCTGTAAACCAAACAACACATAGTTAAAAGCAGCAACATGTATCATATTTGAGATAATTTACGTGAACCTAAACCTCTTACACACTGAAAATAAAGTTTATCATCAATACTACGGGAGAACTCTTGTTGGGGTTTAGGATAAACTACTTGTTAAGCACTGGATTCTCTACTAAAAGTCTAAAGCTCTTTAGAAATCGCGTAAATATATAAAATGTACCCTCACCCACATGGCTATTTACCAAGATTAAGAATATGTTAATTGTCTTTTAAACTAAAATTAGGTGTGCAGATGACCTATATGTACTATGGGCATATATATAGTTATAAACTAGTTTTAGACCCGTGCAATGCATGGACTTATTTATTGTTGAGATTAATTTATTTTATAAAATAGATAAATGTTAAAAAGTTCATATGTCATGTACCAAAAAATATATAAATTTATATAAAAAATAAAATAGATAATTGTACATAACTTTCAACAGAAGCAAATAATATAGGACTTGTCATCTGTTGTGGTAATATTATTAGTCGATGAACATCCAATAAAAATGAAGTCTTTCAATATGATCTCATTAAAAAGCCAAAAAGAATTTATTTTAAAAGTAAAAAAGCAAGGCAAGACACCCTACTCATTAAAATATATTTAGAAGCATATAAAATATGGACAAAGGGGAGATGCAAAAATGATAGCACGCATACCCAAATTCCATTTGATGCATGCCAAAAAAGGGTCCATAACAGGAGAAAGTATCCTATGAGGACGGCCCATGAATGAATGGCGCACTCATGAGATATGAGCCATTGGATCTCTTATATTTAGAGCTTTGTGCCCATATCCAAACGTATCCAAGGGCTCATATCCCATGGGTGCGCCATTCATCCATGGGCCGTCCCCATGGGATACTTTCTCCCATAACAGAGAGGATGCTATTACAGAAAGAGGAGAAAGAAGAGTCATTTTGCTAAAAGAGCATTATTGAAATGCTTAAGATCTGTTACTCCCAATCCCCCTTCATCTTTGGAGCAACACGCTACCTTCCAGTTAACCAAGCTCTTTTTAGAAGAATCATCATTTCCACACTATAGTAAATTCCTTCAGATGGAGCAATGATATAAGTTTGAAAATGAATATGCTAATAATTGATTTATGAAAAACTTCTTTTGTCTTTTTTATCAGAAGTAGTTCCCGGTGTGGATAAGTCTGAAGTATATTTCATGGATTAACTGTCATCGCTATCAACCTGTGCCACTTCGAGTGATTCCTCCTCCTTTGAAAATAGTAAACAAGTCTTAGTATTACAACATACGATATAACTATGAAAATGAAGCGTTATCATTTGTAATATTGAATGTTTACCTGTTTTTGTGTTATCAATAATAATTCATTTATTTTCTTGTCATCAACATTGTCATTAATAATTTTATTTTATTTTATTTTATTTTTTATCAATGAAAAACTTTTATTTTTCATTCATCATATAGGCTTTTGTAGTACATCAAGATACTCATTGTAGAAAAGAGTAAGTTATAAGGAACTCAAGATTTTATTCTTACAGACCATTGACCCATTGTTCATATTCGGCTGGGATATGTTTGTTGAGAACAATGATAAGGATAACAATTTTAATTTCTACGAAAACTTGATCTGCTGTGCAGGCTTTACCTTCAAATATACGTCTATTGCGCTCTTGCCATATGCAGTATGTTGAAGCAGAAAGTCCAGTTCTTTTCATACAGTCATTAATAATTTTAATAACTATATAGTCCTCAATGCATTTACTAATGTTATACTATATGACCTTAACGTGAAAACACAACCTTCTTTCAATCAATCTATTGATAGCATGTAGAATCTTGTTGTTCTGTCCATTTAGTTTAATGGATATAACACAACAAATTTTGATTTTATTTTTAAAAATGTAAATTTTTTTTGAACTCTGTATTATAAATAGTTCTCATTTAAAGTATAATTTAAGATTATTTACCAAACCAAAGTATTTGCTAGATTTGAATGACCAATTTTTAGCAATCATAGAGCATCTGATGGAATATAATAAATGTAGTTATGCATATGTCATTTGTCACTAGTAAAGTAAGCTTGTACCTAAAATTAATGAACATATTTGTGTTAGACTACATTAATTTCTTTTATTTATATTATCATGCATTGGAAATCTTTATAATAGATCAAACATCCTAATTTCCTCTCCTCTGCATATTTGATTTCCTTATTATGAAGATTGCAGAAAAGAACATCATCGATCTCTCTTAATTTGTTATTGCACCCAGCGTGAGACAGAGATCGCCAACTTGACATCTAGTCAATTCCCATTATTTCATGGTAAGTAAAATGCAAATATTAACAAAAAAAAAATTAAAATTGATACCTATGATTGTTCAAAGTAAGGAGAAGAGCTTGCAACCCAACTCGAAAAACACCTTCAATCTTAAAAAGAAAAAAGAAAAAAGAAAAAGAAAAAAGAAATTCACAAATTGTTGAAAGAGATCGACTTTGGTGAGAGTCTTGACGATAGAGGTGGAGATGGAGGGGGAGGGTATGGAAGGGGAGGGGAATCTGGTGTGGAGGGTCACCGGAGATTGGCGGAGAGCGGAGGTGTTCGCGGGGAAAGTTGTTTTGTTATTCATTGTTGTTGAACTCGTTTACAGCTTCTTGGGCCTACAACAAAATTCAAACAAAGAAAAATTTGCCTTTTATTTAAAGTACAATGAAAACAAAAGATTACAACTTCTTCTGTATGAACAAGCTTTCGGATCTCTATTATAGGGATCCTAAGCTTGTGTGGGTTCTTAAGCTTGTCGGGGACTTGAATCGGCCGTGGACCACGCGCAATTCGATCTGGTGGAAACCGGGTTACGGAACTCTGAGGCGTGAAGGGTTCGTTTCCGCGAAGGAAGCGAAGCGCTAAGGATCACACTCCGCGAAGGAGAGGATGCGCCGGGGATCACACTCCGCGAAGGAGAGGATCGCGGGCGGGTGAGATCTACTAGGAGAAATCTAGCGTTGTTACGTGGCCGACCCAAATTAAGCTTACCTGTTGTTGAAGATCGGCGTAGATCGAACTTCGTGCTCGCCGGTGCTTTCGGGCGTGCGTCGGCGGCTCGTAGATCTTGCGAGAGCTCTCTCACAAATATCAGAAAATCCAACCTCCAAAATCTCCGAAATTCCCCCGTCAATCCGACCCTTCGGCGAGGAAGACCCCCTATTTATAGGATTGGAAGGCCACAAGTGGCTCGGCCACTTGGCGAGCCACCTCGGCCAAGTTGACGAAGTGGCGAGCCACCTCGGCCACTTGGCCGAAAGTGGCCGAGGTAATTCGCGTGGCCTCGGTTTGCCGTTTTTCGCCGTTTCGCTATTTTTATCGGTCTTCAGGGCTTAGGTCCTGCCTATTCTGACTCTTGGTCTTCCTCGGACTTAGATTTAGTTCCGGGACTAACTCTTGGTTTGTTAGGTTCAGCGGTCGAAATCCGATCGTCTGTTCAAGTCCGGTTTAAACCGTGCTTATGGCGTTGTGGGTTTGCCGTCGGGTTCGTGTCTCAGCGATTCGGCGTCCGTGATATCCGATGGGTTGTCATTCGCCGACTTCCCGCCACGGTTGGTTTGGGGATCTTGTAAGTATTTTTCAGCGCCTCGGATACCCCTCCAAAGTGTTTGATCTCGTTCTTTTATAGGCGAGCACGGAATACTTTGGACATGATAGTTCGACCTTGAGGTCGAAGGAAGGTTAGCTTCAAGTCTTTAATTCTTTTAGATCATCCGGTGCTTTATAGGATTTACGATAAGGTCCGCGGTCTTTGCATTTATTGTCCGATCGCTTGTTGAAATCTTGATTTGAAGGTGGTGAGTTTTGTTTGTAACTTCGTGTCGGTTGGTTGTTGTTTAACTAACCATCGGACTTTTGGACTTCTCCGTATATCGGCGAACTCCTTGTTGGCGACCGTTGGCGGTGTCGAATCGTGGAATTTCATAACCTTCAATCGGCTAATCATCATGTGTCTTTGTTGGTTTGACCGCGTGCGAGGAAAAATCTTTTCATGGAAATATCCTCAGGGGATTCCTTGTCGAAGCGAAGGCAATTTGGGATTTCGAGGCGTTGACCGGCGTCGTTATGACCCTCAAATTTTATTGGCGATGATCGAGTTATCCCGGGAATACTTTTATGGAATCAGGGAACTCCTCGTCAAAAGCGAAATAGTTTAAACTTCGTATACCTTTTGAATTATCACGGTGGGAGAAATTGAGGGTTATCGAGTTATCCTAAGAATATTTTTATGGAAATATTCTTAGGGAACTTCTCGACAATTAGGAAGCGGTTTATACTCATTATTCTGATTGGGTAGGATTAGGCGTAGCGTTGATTAGCGTCGATGTAATCCATACGATCGAGTTATCCTAAGAATATTTTTATGGAAATATTCTTAGGGAACTTCTCGACGAATTAGGAAGCGGTTTATACTCATTATTCTGATTGGAGTAGGATTAGGCGGCGTTGATTAGTGTCGATGCAATCATACGATCGAGTTATCCTAAGAATATTTTTATGGAAATATTCTTAGGAACTTCTCGACGAATTAGGAAACAATTTATACTGTATTCTGATTGGAGTAGGATTAGGCGGCGTTGATTAGCGTCGATGCAATCATACGATCGAGTTATTCCTAAGAATATTTTTATGGAAATATTCTTAGGGAACTTCTCGACGAATTAGGAAGCGGTTTATACTCGTATTCACGATTGGGTAGGATTAGGCGGCGTTGATTAGCGTCGATGCAATCCGCCGCGATCGAGTTATCCTAAGAATATTTTTATGGAAATATTCTTAGGGAACTTCTCGACAAATTAGGAAACAATTTATACTGTATTCTGATTGGAGTAGGATTAGGCGGCGTTGATTAGCGTCGATGCAATCCATACGATCGAGTTATCCTAAGAATATTTTTATGGAAATATTCTTAGGAACTTCTCGACAAATTAGGAAGCGGTTTATACTCGTATTCTGATTGGGTAGGATTAGGCGGCAGCGTTGATTAGCGTCGATGCAATCCGCCGCGATCGAGTTATCCTAAGAATATTTTTATGGAAATATTCTTAGGGAACTTCTCGACGAATTAGGAAGCGGTTTATACTCGTATTCGATTGGGTAGGATTAGGCGTAGCGTTGATTAGCGTCGATGCAATCCGCCGCGATCGAGTTATCCTAAGAATATTTTTATGGAAATATTCTTAGGGAACTTCTCGACAAATTAGGAAACAATTTATACTGTATTCTGATTGGAGTAGGATTAGGTGGCGTTGATTAGCGTCGATGCAATCCATGATCGAGTTATCCTAAGAATATTTTTATGGAAATATTCTTGGGAACTTCTCGACAAATTAGGAAGCGGTTTATACTGTATTCTGATTAGAGTAGGATTAGGCGTAGCGTTGATTAAGCGTCGATGCAATCCTTGCGATCGAGTTATCCTAAGAATATTTTTATGGAAATATTCTTAGGGAACTCTCGACAAATTAGGAAGCGGTTTATACTCGTATTCTGATTGGAGTAGGATTAGGCGGCAGCGTTGATTAGTGTCGATGCAATCCTTACGATCGAGTTATCCTAAGAATATTTTTATGGAAATATTCTTGGGAACTTCGACAAATTAGGAAGCGGTTTATACTCATTATTCTGATTGGGTAGGATTAGGCGGCGTTGATTGGCGTCGATGCAATCATACGATCGAGTTATTCCTAAGAATATTTTTATGGAAATATTCTTGGGAACTTCTCGACGAATTAGGAAGCGGTTTATACTCGTATTCGATTGGGTAGGATTAGGCGGCGTTGATTAGCGTCGATGCAATCCTTACGATCGAGTTATTCCTAAGAATATTTTTATGGAAATATTCTTGGGAACTTCGACAAATTAGGAAGCGGTTTATACTCGTATTCGATTGGAGTAGGATTAGGCGGCGTTGATTAGCGTCGATGCAATCATACGATCGAGTTATCCTAAGAATATTTTTATGGAAATATTCTTAGGGAACTTCTCGACGAATTAGGAAGCGGTTTATACTCATTATTCTGATTGGGTAGGATTAGGCGGCGTTGATTAGCGTCGATGCAATCCTTGCGATCGAGTTATCCTAAGAATATTTTTATGGAAATATTCTTGGGAACTTCGACAAATTAGGAAGCGGTTTATACTCGTATTCTGATTGGGTAGGATTAGGCGACAGCGTTGATTAGCGTCGATGCAATCCTTACGATCGAGTTATTCCTAAGAATATTTTTATGGAAATATTCTTGGGAACTTCGACAAATTAGGAAGCGGTTTATACTCGTATTCACGATTGGAGTAGGATTAGGCAGCGTTGATTAGCGTCGATGCAATCATACGATCGAGTTATCCTAAGAATATTTTTATGGAAATATTCTTGGGAACTTCGACAAATTAGGAAGCGGTTTATACTCGTATTCACGATTGGAGTAGGATTAGGCGGCAGCGTTGATTAGTGTCGATGCAATCCATGATCGAGTTATCCTAAGAATATTTTTATGGAAATATTCTTGGGAACTTCGACAAATTAGGAAGCGGTTTATACTCATTATTCTGATTGGAGTAGGATTAGGCAGCGTTGATTAGCGTCGATGCAATCCTTGCGATCGAGTTATCCTAAGAATATTTTTATGGAAATATTCTTAGGAACTTCTCGACGAATTAGGAAGCGGTTTATACTCGTATTCGATTGGAGTAGGATTAGGCGGCGTTGATTAGCGTCGATGCAATCCTTGCGATCGAGTTATCCTAAGAATATTTTTATGGAAATATTCTTGGGAACTTCGACAAATTAGGAAGCGGTTTATACTCATTATTCTGATTGGGTAGGATTAGGCGTAGCGTTGATTAGCGTCGATGCAATCCATGATCGAGTTATCCTAAGAATATTTTTATGGAAATATTCTTAGGAACTTCTCGACAAATTAGGAAGCGGTTTATACTCGTATTCTGATTGGAGTAGGATTAGGCGGCAGCGTTGATTAGCGTCGATGCAATCCATACGATCGAGTTATCCTAAGAATATTTTTATGGAAATATTCTTAGGAACTTCTCGACGAATTAGGAAGCGGTTTATACTCGTATTCTGATTGGGTAGGATTAGGCGTAGCGTTGATTAGCGTCGATGCAATCCATACGATCGAGTTATCCTAAGAATATTTTTATGGAAATATTCTTGGGAACTTCTCGACAAATTAGGAAGCGGTTTATACTCGTATTCTGATTGGAGTAGGATTAGGCGGCAGCGTTGATTAGCGTCGATGCAATCCGCCGCGATCGAGTTATCCTAAGAATATTTTTATGGAAATATTCTTAGGAACTTCTCGACGAATTAGGAAGCGGTTTATACTCGTATTCTGATTGGGTAGGATTAGGCGGCAGCGTTGATTAGCGTCGATGCAATCCATACGATCGAGTTATCCTAAGAATATTTTTATGGAAATATTCTTGGGAACTTCTCGACAAATTAGGAAGCGGTTTATACTCGTATTCTGATTGGGTAGGATTAGGCGTAGCGTTGATTAGCGTCGATGCAATCCATACGATCGAGTTATCCTAAGAATATTTTTATGGAAATATTCTTGGGAACTTCTCGACGAATTAGGAAGCGGTTTATACTCGTATTCTGATTGGAGTAGGATTAGGCGTAGCGTTGATTAGCGTCGATGCAATCCGCCGCGATCGAGTTATCCTAAGAATATTTTTATGGAAATATTCTTGGGAACTTCTCGACGAATTAGGAAGCGGTTTATACTCGTATTCTGATTGGAGTAGGATTAGGCGGCAGCGTTGATTAGCGTCGATGCAATCCGCCGCGATCGAGTTATCCTAAGAATATTTTTATGGAAATATTCTTGGGAACTTCTCGACAAATTAGGAAGCGGTTTATACTCGTATTCTGATTGGGTAGGATTAGGCGTAGCGTTGATTAGCGTCGATGCAATCCGCCGCGATCGAGTTATCCTAAGAATATTTTTATGGAAATATTCTTGGGAACTTCTCGACGAATTAGGAAGCGGTTTATACTCGTATTCTGATTGGGTAGGATTAGGCGGCAGCGTTGATTAGCGTCGATGCAATCCGCCGCGATCGAGTTATCCTAAGAATATTTTTATGGAAATATTCTTAGGAACTTCTCGACAAATTAGGAAGCGGTTTATACTCGTATTCTGATTGGGTAGGATTAGGCGTAGCGTTGATTAGCGTCGATGCAATCCGCCGCGATCGAGTTATCCTAAGAATATTTTTATGGAAATATTCTTGGGAACTTCTCGACAAATTAGGAAGCGGTTTATACTCGTATTCTGATTGGGTAGGATTAGGCGGCAGCGTTGATTAGCGTCGATGCAATCCATACGATCGAGTTATCCTAAGAATATTTTTATGGAAATATTCTTGGGAACTTCTCGACGAATTAGGAAGCGGTTTATACTCGTATTCTGATTGGAGTAGGATTAGGCGTAGCGTTGATTAGCGTCGATGCAATCCGCCGCGATCGAGTTATCCTAAGAATATTTTTATGGAAATATTCTTAGGAACTTCTCGACGAATTAGGAAGCGGTTTATACTCGTATTCTGATTGGGTAGGATTAGGCGGCAGCGTTGATTAGCGTCGATGCAATCCATACGATCGAGTTATCCTAAGAATATTTTTATGGAAATATTCTTAGGAACTTCTCGACGAATTAGGAAGCGGTTTATACTCGTATTCTGATTGGGTAGGATTAGGCGTAGCGTTGATTAGCGTCGATGCAATCCATACGATCGAGTTATCCTAAGAATATTTTTATGGAAATATTCTTGGGAACTTCTCGACGAATTAGGAAGCGGTTTATACTCATTATTCTGATTGGGTAGGATTAGGCGTAGCGTTGATTAGCGTCGATGCAATCCATACGATCGAGTTATCCTAAGAATATTTTTATGGAAATATTCTTAGGAACTTCTCGACGAATTAGGAAGCGGTTTATACTCGTATTCTGATTGGAGTAGGATTAGGCGTAGCGTTGATTAGCGTCGATGCAATCCGCCGCGATCGAGTTATCCTAAGAATATTTTTATGGAAATATTCTTAGGAACTTCTCGACGAATTAGGAAGCGGTTTATACTCGTATTCTGATTGGGTAGGATTAGGCGGCAGCGTTGATTAGCGTCGATGCAATCCATACGATCGAGTTATCCTAAGAATATTTTTATGGAAATATTCTTAGGAACTTCTCGACGAATTAGGAAGCGGTTTATACTCGTATTCGATTGGAGTAGGATTAAGCCGGCAGCAGCGTGTGGCGTTGGCTTTATCCTTCTTAGGCTTGGGATAAAATACCCGAATCGGACTCGGTGTCTTCTTCAATCGGAAAAAGACTAAGCCGGCAGCAGCGTGTGAGGTGTTGGCTTTAGGGTTATTGGCCAACCCGACCCTCAGCGGGTTTGATGAGCCTTTACCAACTACCGTTTGAGTTGGGCTAGCATGTAGATTATCTAAATCCGTTCTACACACAACGTTGTGCTAAAAGAATGAAACTCTCTTAGACTTAATGCTACGATGTTGAATCGTGAAGCCGTCTTTTCAGGAAGACTAACGGCGGCAGCGTGCTAGGCCTCGACCTATCCACCTTAGGATTAGGGATCAAATTCCTCAAGAAGAATCTTGGATTAAGGAGTTTTGATTGATAGGATTAAATTGGTGAGAGAGGAGGAACTTTATGTTCTATTTCTCAGAATGAAACCAATAGCAGGGGTCTGCTATAGGAATCAAGAGGGTTCAAACGTTCTTCGGTCGGACGACTTGATCCAAACAATCTCGGCGCATACCTTCGGTCGGCGCTACCTAAGATGTAAGATGGGACTAAGAGTGGGATCTCCACTCCGAGAACCGAAGAAACTCAGGTGACCTTGGTGGACAACACAGTGCGAAAACCTCGGCGCATACCTTGGTCGGCTACCTAGGAGAGGATGGAACTAAGAGTGGGATCTCCACTCCGAGAACCGAAGAAACTCAGGTGACCTTGGTGGACAACTGGTTTGAAAACCTCGGCATACCTTCGGTCGGCTACCTAGAATGAAAGATGGGACTAAGAGTGGGATCTCCACTCCGAGAACCGAAGAAACTCAGGTGACCTTGGTGGACAACTGGTTTGAAAACCTCGGCGCATACCTTGGTCGGCTACCTAGGAGAGGATGGAACTAAGAGTGGGATCTCCACTCCGAGAACCGAAGAAACTTCGGTGACCTTCATGTGGACAACTGGTTTGAAAACCTCGGCGCATACCTTGGTCGGCTACCTAGGAGAGGATGGAACTAAGAGTGGGATCTCCACTCCGAGAACCGAAGAAACTTCGGGTGACCTTCATGTGGACAACTGGTTTGAAAACCTCGGCGCATACCTTGGTCGGCTACCTAGGAGAGGATGGAACTAAGAGTGGGATCTCCACTCCGAGAACCGAAGAAACTTCGAGGTGACCTTCATGTGGACAACTGGTTTGAAAACCTCGGCGCATACCTTGGTCGGCTACCTAGAATGAAAGATGGGACTAAGAGTGGGATCTCCACTCCGAGAACCGAAGAAACTCAGGTGACCTTCATGTGGACAACTGGTTTGAAAACCTCGGCATACCTTCGGTCGGCTACCTAGAATGAAATATGGGACTAAGAGGGATCTCCACCGAGAACCGAAGAAACTCAGTGACCTTCAAAGGACAACCTGGTTTGAAAACCCTACAAGATACCTTCAGTCGGCTACCTAGGAGAGGGATGGGACTAAGAGGGATCTCCACTCCGAGAACCGAAGAAACTCGTGACCTTCATGTGGACAACTGGTTTGAAAACCTCGGCATACCTTCGGTCGGCTACCTAGAATGAAAGATGGGACTAAGAGTGGGATCTCCACCGAGAACCGAAGAAACTCGTGACCTTCATGTGGACAACCTGGTTTGAAAACCCTACAAGATACCTTCAGTCGGCTACCTAGGAGAGGGATGGGACTAAGAGGGATCTCCACCGAGAACCGAAGAAACTCAGGTGACCTTCATGTGGACAACCTGGTTTGAAAACCTCGGCGCATACCTTCAGTCGGCGCTACCTAGGAGAGGATGGGACTAAGAGTGGGATCTCCACCGAGAACCGAAGAAACTCGTGACCTTCATGTGGACAACCTGGTTTGAAAACCTCGGCATACCTTGGTCGGCTACCTAGGAGGATGGAACTAAGAGTGGGATCTCCACTCCGAGAACCGAAGAAACTTCGGGTGACCTTGGTGGACAACTGGTTTGAAAACCTCGGCGCATACCTTCGGTCGGCTACCTAGGAGAGGATGGAACTAAGAGTGGAATCTCCACTCAGAAGCGAAGAAACTTCGGGTGACCTTGGTGGACAACTGGTTTGAAAACCTCGGCGCATACCTTCAGTCGGCGCTACCGAGGCATAGGATGGATAGAACCCTTCCGTTTATCACGAAAGGGATCTTATGCTTGGAGAGAAAGAATTTTATATTTTATCTCTGGCGTGAAAGTGATTTTGAGTGGACCTCTTGTTCATAGAAAGAATCAAGAGGGGATTTTGGTAATGTACCAGAAAATTTGTAGACCTACCGTCAAGGAATTTGATCGGTGGGGGAAATTATGATGGAGGATAAATTTAGGGTTATCCTCAAGGTGGGTGAAACATCCCACGAGAAACTTCCCGTCGAAACGGGTTATCCTGAAGATACTAAGGGTAGTATTTCTTCAGGAACTTCCCATTTATCGGCATTAATTACCGGTCGCCATTTTGGGTAATTAGGCGATACGCACCATTAGAGTAGACCGTTTCTATTACAAACGGACCCTCCCATTTAGGTTCGAATTTGCCTTTCTTCTTGGAAGTGAGGATTATCGGTCGTCGAGCAGCGAGGACCAAATCTCCTTCTTTGAATCTCCGTTGTCGTACTTTCTTGTTGAAAGCTCTCGACATCCTAGCTTGGTAGAACTCAATGCATTGTTGAGCTTCGAGCTTTTCCTCAACATCTCGAGCTCTTGAGATGTTTACGATCTTGTTCTTCGATCGTCATCTCCGTTGCAAAGGCGTCGCGGTGGCGTAATATGGATTTCTAATGGGAAGCTTCCGCAGTAGACCCGAGAATCACGGGGTCTCTCGGTTGGCGTCGCGTCGGTTGTCGCGATATGCCGAGTGCTTCTCGGAGTTTATCATCCCAATCTAAGCTTGTTATTTTTCACAAGTTTGACAAAATTTTGATGATTGTCTTGTTGAGCGCCTCGGCTAATCCATTTGCGGTGGATTATAGAACATTGTGAGGCGTCTTGTATTTTGAATTTCTCATAAAACGATGAAGGAATTGCGATGAATTGGGGACCGTTGTCATGCACGATCCGTCTTGGAACACCGTGTCGGTAGATGACATGGTGTTTGATAAATTAATGGCGGTACTCGCCTTTACTTTTTAGCGGGATTGCTTCAGCCCACTTGGAAGTAGTCGGTGATCGCTAGAATAAACCGATCGCCTTTGGTAGCGGAGGAAAAATGGGACCTACAGCGTCCATTCCCCATGTCTCGAATGGCGGGATGTGGCGAAGGATGCAAGCTGCTCACGGAGGTGATGCATATAATTGGCGTGAATTTGACAGCGTGGCATTTCGGCGTGCAGCGATTGCGTCATTAATCATTGTTGGCCAAAAGTACCTATTCTCTGATTCGATCGTAGAGTTTGGGACGGTAGTGCGCACCACATTCACCTTCGTGTGCTTCGAAGGACCTCTTACGCCTCTTTGTTTGAGAGGCATAGGAGTAAAGACCATCGTACCCGTGATATAACATCCGGTCTCCGTGTCGTAGAAGAATCTTGGAGCTCTTAGCGGATTGACTCTCTCTCCTTCCGTCTTACGGCGAGAATACCATGTAAGGCGTAATCAATGATAGGCGCCAATCTCGGGGCTCCAACTTAGTTTGGGTTGCATGCACTTCTTTGGTAACTATCCCTTTATCTTCTTGTACCTCATCACATATTGGTACGAAGAGTTGGTGAGTCCTGACCGTAACTAGTTGTTCGGTGTTAGAAGGTTGTGCTAGCGATACTGCTAATGCGGCCAATGCATCCGCATAAAGCGTTCTGAAGGCGTGAAATATATTCGATGAAGAATTCTTCAAATGAGTCCGCCATTTCAGCGGCTATCGATGATAGGGGACGGATCGGGATTCCTAACCGTAGTCACCGCGGATCTGCTTAACTATCAATTGCGAATCGCCGTGCGGCGAGATACTCGACCCCGGCTCCTTGGCGAAACTAAGTCCATTAAGTAGCGCATTGTATTGACTCGTTATTAGAGCAAGGTTCGGTGAGTGAATAAGCGCGGGGCATGACATAATTCCGGAAATCAAGACAACTCCGACTCAGTGAGATTTTAGAACATCGGGGCACTTGCCACATTAGTGGCCCGAAGCTCGTCAAAATACAACCGCCATATTTATTGGTGCGATGTAGTGTTGACTTCACGGACTTCATCAGGAAGATCATCATATAGCTCAAGCTGCGTCCGTTGTCGGGTTGGCGACCAAGAGATCGCAAATCGCTTGTCCTTTGATCGATTTTGTTGTTTGATGTGCAAGTCATATTGGGACAAGAGCAAGGCCCATTTAAGCCAGCGCCAACTCATTGAGGCGGTGGGTCATAAATATTCGGACCGGATTCACGTTAGAGATAACATAAATCGTCTGTCAGGCTAAATAGTGCGCATTTTGAATCGCGAACACTAATGCAAGGCACCGCTTCGACCATTGGGTATCGAGACTCGCGCCGACTAATGTTAAACTCGGGTAATACTGCTACGCGTTTACGTGACCGCCGTCGTCGTCTGCGTGAGTAAAGGCAACGAGTGATCCGTTGCCTTGATGTAAATCAAAAGCGGTTTTCCGACCGTGGTGCAACAAGAGCGGGAGGTTTAGCGAGATCGATTTGATCTCTTCAAATGCCTTACGGCGGCGTCGTCCCAAATAAATGACCGCCCTTCTTATTCAACTTTGAGAATGGTTGGCACTTCGGATAGGTTCGATATGAACCGTCGGATGTCATGTCGCCCTTGTAATCCACAGGTTCCCTCAAATTTCTTGGAGGTTGTAAGTCTTGGATCGCTTTCACTTTATCGGGATCGACATGGATTCCTTTGTTGGTGGCAGCGAGTAGAGGACACCTTGGACATCAAGAAATGATTTGGCGAGGTTCATCTTTAGTTGATGACTTCGCATGAGCTCGAATACCGTTCTAAGATCTTTGATGTGATCTTCTTTGTCACGGCTTTTCCGCGACTAAATCGTCGATGTAGCATTCGACCGTTTTCGGAGATGGTCTGGAAAATTTTCATCATCGCTTCGGCAGTGCGTGGCGCCCGGCATTTTGAGGCGAGCGGCATGGCCGTGTAGCAATATATACCGATGGGCATTACGAGCGGCGTGTGTTTGGCATCATCGGGGTGCATCTTGATCGATTGTAACAGAAACCATCCATGAATGACATTCTTTCAAATCCACCGCGTATTGTCGACTATGACATCGGTGATTGGAAGAGGAAAATCATCTTCGGACAGCGGCGTTGGATCTCGTAGTCGACCACAGTCCTAATCGAACCATTCTTCTTCATGGCCGGGACTATATTAGCCACCCAATCCGGATGTTGAATTTACTTGATGAATCGATTCAATTAGTTTCTTCACTTTGTCAGCGATTGCACGCAAGATTTGTGGGCGAAACCGTCTTTCGGTTGCTTGGCGAGTTTGACATCCACCTTGATGTTGGCGATGTGTCGCCACATTAGGGTCGAGTCTGGCATGTCCTCGTAGCTCGGCGAATACATCGATATACTCACGATTAGGGTGATCAACTCTTCCTTCTCTTAGGAGGAAGAGTATTCTTGATGTTTATAAGCTTAGGGTGCTCTTAGTCACCCATATTAACTGGACTACCTGCGTCCTTAGTGGGGGTTCTCTTTGTTCGAATCTATCCCCAAAGCGCTCTTTGAGTTGATGGATCCATGGGTCTTCCCATGTTGGCATATCTTCATCACTCTCAATAGTAGCGGGATCGACCATAGCCATATTTGACATCAAAGCCTTGAAAGGTTCTCAGAGTGGTGTCGAAATCTAAGCCAGAAGAATCGGGCGAATGTCGTCTCCCTCATCGGGTGGATTATCATCAATCGACCATGAGCATTCATCTTCGAGGAGGATTAGTATCCCAATCCCGTCTAAATGCATAGTAGTTATCCGGCTTCCCTCTTGGGACATATGCGCTTTGGGAGGGACTCGAGGACCTGCGCCCAAAATATAGACCTTCCCTTGTGTCAAGTTGTACCCCACTTCTTCATGATACCCGGTGTTTGGACTATATCTGAATGTGTGGAGGATAGGCCCATTGTCATCTTCATCTTCTTCTAAGAAATGATTGACGTTAGAGCGCATCTCCTTTTAGTAAACCAAGTCTTTTCACTACTTGATCTTAGGTGGGATGGCGAGTGTTGTCCCAAAGGAGTCTCGGGCTGCTGCGTAAAGCAAAATGATCGAGTTGGTAGGTGCAACTCGGATTGTTGTATAAACTGTCATCACATCATTCAAAGACAAAGGGTACTCTAAATCGTGATTTATTGATTCATCGGCAATTTGCCAATTACAATGTTCATCTGACGATTCTTCATCGTCAAGATTGATTACAAGGGGTACAATGTCATTTAAAATAAAACCACCACTATAACCAAGCCCGGCGGTGTCGGCTTCTTCACGCTGTCCGTGCCTTGGGCGATGATTGATTTGGACTCATTCTGGTAGAGGAGAGAATCGGTGAAATAATTCTCCATCCTTAAGCGGTTGTTTGTCGCGACCACCGTCTTGACCTCATTATTAGTGTCTACATATTTGAGACGATGAAGAGTAGATGGGACTATAGCGTTCTTGTGGATCCAAGGTCGACCCAACAATAAGTTATAGGAAGTCTCTGCGTCAATCACATAGTAGGTCACTTTGGACTTTAAGTCCCCCATTTGGCACTTTATCCGGATTTTACCAAGCGGTCGAGACCCACTGGTGTTAAATCCATAGATCACCGTGCCTGTTGATGCGACTTTTGGCGAGGGATTCAAGGTGATACATGATGCGCAGGGCATGATGCTCCTGTGGAACCGGATCGACTTGGATCGGTTAACTTCACTAGAGCCAATATACCCGGTGAAGTATAGCGGCCTATCGTGCTTGGAATTCCTTGTCTGCATATCCTCCTTTGTAAAAGTGATGCAGGGGAAGTGTTTAGCCGCAAGGTTGCATTGTTGGGCCGACTCTCCTGGGCTCGGCTTAATCTGGGTGAGGAAGGCCTCTGAATCGGCCAGGGCTTCTTGAAGAGCTTCTCTTGTCTCTTTTGACAACCTTAGCGGCTCGTAAAGTGATCCTTGCGGGAATATTAGCCAATTGGGCCATAACGTCCGGCGATATGGGGAGTTGGAGCTTCGGTTTGTCTCTTCTAATCGGGTGATTGAGCCGAGGCTGCCGGGGCTGAACTTCTTCTTGGTACGCCGTTGTGGCTTCTTTGGCGACCACTTTCTTTGTGCGGCTTTCTCGGTGAAGTGTTGGTTTGGCTGTGTCTTGGCATTTGGGTCGGGGACTTAGGGTACTTGTATTTGTACTGCGTGTCGCTCACGGTAGCGTGGACTTGAGGTTCCCCTTGACCCGGTGGAATGTCACCACCTACATGTCATCTCCCTCGAATTACGAAAGTAGCATGGCATGCCTTTGCCTTCGCTTTGACTTTTCTTCGATGAAGAAGAAGCTACCCATTGATCATCTTCAAGCGGTGCGGGTGGATCCACGAGGACTTAGCCATTTGGGGCATTATCACGATACAAGTCCTTTACGGCGTTGCTTTCGTGTGGGTCATCATTCACCGTCTTCATTGCGACTTTGACCTTTGGTTTAGGCTCAAACCATGTCAAGGGCACTGACCCAAAGCTTATGGACACGCATTTGCTCAGACCTTCTTTTCTTTGGGCGGCTTCATAGTGATGACCCTACATCAATTAAGGCACGGATTTTATCCTTAAAGGTGAAGCGAGGATTTAGTGGGGTGATGAAGCGCCTATGGTCGCGATATTTGGTCGTTAGTCCTCATTGCTTCCTCTTGATTACGAATCGGAGGGAGCTTGATCTTGTTATTTTCCACAAGATATTTGAAGAGGCAGGAATCTCGTCATCCCTAAAGGAATAGGACTTGGGAATCTTGGCTCACGAGACCTTCGTTTACGTGGCCTGGTTGCCCTTTGTGATTGTGCTGTTGTGGCCCGTTGTTGTTATTCTTTCGCACTCTTCTTCTTTGGGGTTGGAGTTGGAGCGTTTGGTTCGCAACCGTCGTCTTGGCTGCTCTTTCCCTTTGCCACGTGGGACAAAGTTTTGTTTCGGGGCTTCGCTGTCGGTGGCCTCTTTCGCCTTTTCCTCTTGAGGAACCTTTGGCTTGTTCACCCGGACCTTCTAGTCTTTCCGGTGTTGGGCGGTGCAGTTCCCATTACCTCGAGCACGTCTATCGACAAGTTATTGTGGCAGTGCGGAGGATGAACTCCTCATTATCGGATCGGCGGTTCATTGCCTTGTTCCAGAATCGTTTGACAAAGATATCCACAGTTTCTCCGTCCTTACGCTTTTCGTCGAGTAGCGTTAGATGGATGCCGGTATCGTCATCAAAGAAATTGGAAGAAACATGGACTCCATATCGTCCATTTGTTGATGCTTCCTGTTTAAGGCGGTACCAATCAAAGCGACTCCACGAAGGGTGCCAGCGAATGACCGAACCATCGGGGGCTCATTAGGAAATAACTCCAAGGTGCGACTTGAAGTAAATCAAGTCTTTGCGTCGGGGAACCCTTCGATCAAGCGGTGTGAAGTTTATTAAGTTAAACTTAGGCAGTGCGGGATTGATTCCCACTCCCTGGGTATGGGCAAGGAATACTGTCTTCTTCACCTCTTGGCGGAAATCAATGAGTTGATTTTGCTCTCGAGGTCTTTGATCTTCTGCTTTCATGAGCAACAACATCTACATTATGTCCGGTTGCGTGGTTCGGGAGGTTATCATCCTCTTGTACTTCCTCACAGTGCGAATCATTTGTCATCTTGATCGGCGTCGATCTGTGACTCGATTCACCTCGATGTTTTGTCAAGGCTTGGATCATTGGTTTAGGCTCAAACCATGTCAAGGGCACTGACCCAAAGCTTATGGACACCGCATTTGCTCCGACCTTCTTTTCTTTGGACGGCTTCATAGTGATGACCCCTACATCAATTAAGGCCTGGATTTTATCCTTAAGGCTGAAACAGGATTTAGTGGGGTGATGAACTGCCCTATGGTACGCGCAGTATTTTGGGTCGTTCGTCCTCATTGCTTCCTCTTGATTCTGAATCGGAGGGAGCTTGATCTTGTTATTTTCCACAAGATATTTGAAGAGACCGGGAATCTCGTCGTCCCTAAAGGAATAGGACTTCGGGAATCTTGGCTCTGAGACCTTCTGTTTCTGTGGCCCTGGTTGCCACTGTGATTGTGCCTGTTGCGGCGCCCGTTGTTGTTGTTGCTGCTGCTGCTGCTGGGGTTGGAGTTGGAACGTTTGGTTCGCAACCGCCGTCTTGGCCTGCTCTTTCCCTTTGCCACGTGGGACAAAGTTACGTTTCGGGGCTTCCGCTGTCGGCTGGCCTCTTTCCGCCTTTTTCCTCTTGAGGAACCTTTCGGCTTGTTCACCCCGGACCTTCAAGTCTTTCCAGGTGTTGGACGGTGCAGTTCCCATTGCCTCGAGCACGTCTATCGACAAGTTATTGTGGCAGGTCTGGAGGATGAACTCCTCTGTTATCGGATCCCGGCAGTTCATTGCCTTGTTCCGGAATCGTTTGACAAAGATATCCACAGTTTCTCCGTCCTTCTGCTTTTCGTCGAGTAACGTTCCGATGGATACTTCGGTATCGTCATCAAAGAAATTGGAGAGAAACATGGACTCCATATCGTCCCAGCTGTTGATGCTCCCCTGTTTAAGACGGCGGTACCAATCAAAGGCAGCTCCACGAAGGGTGCCAACGAATGACCGAACCATCAGGGGCTCATTACCGGAAATAACTCCAAGGTGCGACTTGAAGTAAATCAAGTCTTTGCGTCGGGAACCCTTCCGTCAAGCGGTGTGAAGTTTATTAAGTTAAACTTAGGCAGTGCGGGATTGATTCCCACTCCCTGGGTATGGGCAAGGAATACCTGTCTTCTTCACCTCTTGAGCGGAAATCAATGAGTTGATTTTGCTCTCGAGGTCTTTGATCTTCTCGCTTTCATGAGCAACAACATCTACATTATGTCCAGGGTTGCGTGGTTCGGGAGGGTTATCATCCTCTTGTACTTCCTCACAGTGCGAATCATTTGTCATCTTGATCGACGCCGATACCGACTCGATTCACCTCGATGTTTTGTCAAGGCTTGGATCTGTTGGTCATGCATTTCTCTCATCGTGCATGGCCAACTCCATCTCTAACTTGAAGTTTTCCGTTGCTTATTCAGCGCCGTCTAGCATTTTAGCCACTTGATGCATGCGATCATAAAGCTTCTTGAGGGCACCCTTCGCTAGATACCGTATTATCGGAGGCAATTGCGAGCCAACATCCGACGATCATTCTCCGGGTATCCCTCTCGAAGTTTGTCGTAATTGGACCGTCGGATAGTCGGACCGCAAGCGAGTTAACCGTTGCGATCTGCTGGGAATAGCCGTGGCGACGATTCTTTGCGGTCATATTATTAGTGACCTCTGGCAATTCATCCTCTCGGGATGTCATCCTTCTGCGGAATCGCCTTGACCTAGGTCTTGGCGTGTCGGTGCTAAGTCTCTGGAAGACCGAGACTCTTTCTGGAGTTTCTTGATGGCAATTGCACTCAGAAACCTTGTCTTGATGAGCTTGGAGCACAAGCATGACTGTGTTAGTTTAGGGTAGCCCTTCGAGATTTCATCGTACCCCCTACACGGTAGTACAGCTCATCGGTGTGAGCACCGGAGCAACCCGCCGTGTATCGGCACGATCCCTCGGGTATAACGTCATCGTCATCAGACGAAAGCGTCTCCTTCGAGAATGGACTTGTTCACGAAACTACGAAAGTGACTTCGCCTTGACTTTCGCTTATGTGAGTGTGAAGTTTGGTGGACTCGGACCTCGACCTTTAGTCCGGTTGGTGGGGTGTAGGAATTTTCCTATCTTTCTTAGGCGGGTCGCGACCTCTGCATGAGTGACCCGTGATTCTTTCGAAGGACCCAAACGATCCTTGATAGTTAGTTTGGTGGTGGTGGCGGCGTTGGCTTCACCGGTTGGATCTGAATGCCTTTGACTTTGGCGCCGTCGACTTGGGCTTTGGCTGAACTTGAAGCGCTGTGGCCGCCGGCTTAAGTGCGGGATAGGAGGCTGGAGTGTTGGCGATCTTAGCTTTTGAAGCCGTGCGGTGGGGTTGGAGCACCGTTAGATTTGGGCCTCAAACACGGTGGTATGTTGGCGGCTTCTTTACCACCTCCTTCTTCAATTCCGAGCTTCTTTGTACCAGCGCTTCGTGCTTGTGCAAGAAGTGCCGCGGCTTCGAATATGTTCACGAAGTGTGGAGCGGTTCCGTTTGACACGGACCCACTCGTTGGTTGACGGCTTGGACGGACCGTCGATCACTTGAGGCTGGAGCCTCTGCGTAAGTCTGGATCTTAGATCCGCCTCGACTTTGAAGAACCGCCTCGCTATGTTGGGGCGAGAGATGCCGTCATCTAGTCATAGATTTTACGGCTGGGTTCACTCATCAGGTAAACATTGGTGGGGTCGCCTGACCAACTACGTCCTCAACCGATGGGATGGAGAACTTCGTGCTTGCGGCCTGTATTCAGCGATTCGTGCCACCATGTATGGCCTTCCAATCAGTGCTAACCATTTCTTCAACTTATTCGAGCTCTATAATCCAGATTCGAATACGTTTTTCACTAAACACGGCGAGTTGGGGCTGGCTTTACATGAGATGTACCGTATTTCAGGTCTACCCATGGGGAAGATGCTGTATCAGGAGTACTTTCCTTCCAATCAGGAACTGAGCCGGCTGAAGAAACACACATTTGACCGTTACAAGATTTTATGGGATCTCACTTGTCATTATTATATAGCTCTGGCCCAATCTGAACCTTGCGCCAAAAGGAAATTACAAGTGAGTGCAGGCGGTTAAGCCCTTTATTAGCTCAGATCCTCGCAAGAAGTCGGCATCAACAGCATTGATGATCTATGGATTTAACACCAGTGGGTCTCGGCCGCTTGGTAAAATCCGGATAAAGTGCTAAATGGGGGACTTAAAATCCAAAGTGACCTGCTATGTGATTGACACAGAGACTTCCTATAACTTATTGTTGGTTCGACCTTGGATCCACAGTAACGTTATAGTCCCATCTACTCTTCATCAGTGTCTCAAATATGTAGACACGAATAATGAGGTCAAGACGGTGGTCGCGGACAAACAACCATTTAAGGAGATGGAGAATTATTTCACTGATTCTCTCCTCTACGGTAATGAGTCCGAAACTGAATCATCGGCCCAAGGCACGGACAGCGGTGAAGAAGCTGATACCGAAGCCGGGCTTGGTTATAGTGGTGGTTTTGTTTTAAATGACATTGTACCCCTTGTAATCAATCTTGACGATGAAGAATCGTCAGATGAACATTGTAATTGGCAAATTGCCGATGAATCAATAAATCACGATTTAGAGTACCCTTTGTCTTTGAATGATGTGATGACAGGTTTATACAACAATCCAGAGTTGCACCTACCAACTCGGTCATTTTGCTTTACGCAAAAGCAGTTCCGAGACTCCTTTGGGACAACACTCGTCATCCCACGAAGATCAAGTAGTGAAAAAGACTTGGCTTACGGAAAAGGAGATGCAGTTCTAACGCCGAATCATTTCTTAGAAGAAGATGAAGATGACAATGGGCCTATCCTCCGCACATTCAGATATAGTCCAGAAACACTGGGTATCATGAAGAAGTGGGGGTACAACTTGACAGAATAGCGCTGTGATTTCTCCTAGTAGATCTCACCCGCTCCGGCGATCCTCTCCTTCGTGAGTGTGATCCCCGAAGGCGATCTTGTTCGCGGGGAAAGTTGTTTTGTTATTCATTGTTGTTGAACTCGTTTATAGATTCTTGGGCCTACAACAAAATTCAAACAAAGAAAAAATTTGCCTTTTATTTAAGGCGTACAATGAAAACAAAAGATTACAACTTCTTCCTGTATGAACAAACGCTCGGATCTCTATTATACGGGATCCTCGATTGTGTGGGTTCTTCGCCTGTGCCGGGGACTTGAATCGTTCGTGGACCACCGCGCAATTCTGATCCAGGTGGAAACCCGGGTTCTGGAACTACAGACGTGAAGGGGTTCGTTTCACGAAGGAAACGAAGCGCCTAAGGGGATCACACTCACGAAGGAGAGGATCGCCTTCGGGGATCACACTCACGAAGGAGAGGATCGCCGAGCGGTGAGATCTACTAGGAGAAATCCATTGCGTAGCCGACCGAATTAAACACCTGTTGTTGAAGATCGGCGTAGATCGAACTTCGTGCTCGCCGGTGCTCGAACTGCAAGGCCGACGTCAGAGATCTTGCGAGAGCTCTCACAAATATCAGAAAATCCAACCTCCAAAATCTCCGAAATTCCCCCGTCAATCCGACCCTTCCGAACTGAGAAAGACCCCCCCTATTTATAGGATTGGGAACAGCACCGCCACAAGTGGCTCGGCCACTTGGCCGAGCCACCTCGCCAAGTTGGTGAAGTGGCTCGATGGCCGAGCCACCTCGGCCACTTGGCCGAGGTAATTCGCGTGGCCTCGGTTTGCCGTTTTTCGCCTTTTCGCTATTTTTCTCGGTCTTCCGGGCTTAGGTCCTGCCTATTATGACTCTTGGTCTTCCCCGGACTTAGATTTAGTTTCGGGACTAACTCTTGGTTTGTTCCGGTTCAACAGTTCTGAAATCCGATCGTCTGTTCAAGTCCGGTTTAAACCGTGCTTATGACGTTGTGGGTTTGCCGTCGGGTTCGTGTCTCAACGATTCGACGTCCGTATTATCCGATGGGTTGTCATTCGCCAACTTCCCGTCACGAGTTGGTTTCGGGGATCTTGTAAGTATTTTTTCAACGCCTACAGGAGGCCATTGATTTTATTTATTTATTATTATTTTTTCCTACCTCAGCTCTTTGGAGTTTTGTGAGATTTCGAGGGTTGGGTTATTGGGATTTTGTTTGGAGAGAGGAATTGGGTGGCCTCGTGTTGGGTTGTGTTGGGTGGATGATGGATGGACATCTGGAGGATGAGTGGACTAGGTTTTGATGATGAATGTAGGCCTGACATGTTTGTGTATAAGGTTATTAAGCCATTATGATCGGACCATAGTTCCTAAAAGCGAGTGAGAGGTCAATGGTGGAAAGTGGAGCTCAAAGTCTCAAGAGCCCCTAAACTATACTTAACTTTTCTATTAAGCCCCTAAACTATCATTCTAGTCTAATAAGCCTCTAAAATTTCAAGTTTCGTTCTATTTGGCCCTTTAGCCCCAACTGCTACTAAAAATGCTACTGTAGCAAAGATAAAATTGGGATATTTAAAAAATGAACCCACATGATCGCATGCGACACTTAAGTCCATTGCTACTGCTACCTACATTTAATAAAATACAATTGAAAAGAAAATGCATGACAATGCTTATCATTTCTCTTCTTTATTTTT
This sequence comes from Asparagus setaceus, assembly GCA_012295165.1. Taxonomy (NCBI): domain Eukaryota; kingdom Viridiplantae; phylum Streptophyta; class Magnoliopsida; order Asparagales; family Asparagaceae; genus Asparagus; species Asparagus setaceus. Next base: position 28,513,984 of record CM022704.1, read on the forward strand.
TGCATCAAATTTAACAACTAGGCAAATTAAATACATCTGAAAGATGCAAAACCTAAGTCCACAAGCACAGTTCAATAACCTAAGTCCACAAGTACAGTTCAGTATACTCCCATCAAAGAAATATAAAACAACTAGCACAATTCAGAATTGAAACTTTAAACAAATTAAACTCTATGTTTAAGTAATAGTTTTCACTTGGGAAAGAAATTAGATCAAGAGAATAACACAATCGATCAAAGCCCTAGATACTATCCCCAAAAAATTTTAAAATTTCAGTAAATAATTTTAAGAACTGATCTAGAATGAGAAGATTGCTGAATGTGTTAAATATAGGAATAGACCCCTTTTGTTTAGTCCCACATCGGATAGAGTAGAAGAATGACACCACTCCTCTTATATATATGGACCCCAATACTAATGAATAGAATTGCTCATTTCTCTTGATTTGCTCTGTTTCTAACATGGTATCAGAGCCACCCTCTCCTCTCTCTCTCCAATTCTCTAAACCCTAGCCGCCACTCTCCATCCCTCATAAACCCTAGCCGACACTGTTCATTGGTGCGGGTACTGTTCATCAGGCACTATTCACCCGGCGGCACTGTTCATCCGCCGTTAAATTTTTTAAAGCTAATCGCTTAGCTTATCAACAAGATCTTCATAGATCTGTAGCCAATCATCTGGCTCATCAACCAGATCTTCATAGATCTTACGCTAATCATTTGGCTCATCAACCAGATCTTCATAGATCTTACGCCAATCACTTGGCACATCAATCAGATCTTAATAGATCCTGTGTCAATTATTTGACTTACCACATCTTGCGCCAATCATTTGGCCGGCAAACTAGATCTTTTTAGATCCTCAACGTCAAGTTACTATGACGACGCCTGAGATGCATTTTCATCAACAATCTATTAATGTAAAACTTGATGGAAATAACTACCGTCTCTGCTCCTACTCCCTACGAGTCATACTTTATAGTCGTGGGCTCTGGGGACACATCGATGGCACAACAAAACCCCCAACTCAACCAACTCCTACCGGCGATCTCACTAAGGACTCAGCTGCTCTCTCCTCTTATGAGTCCAATCTTATGACCTGGACTCTCACTGAAGATTGTGCCATCGCTGCAATCGTTCAATCCGTCTCACCCTCCATCCGACTTCAGCTCGCATAATTCGACACTGCCATATCCCTCTGGGCATATCTCCAGCGCCTCTATACACAGTCAGATGACGTTTGGGAGTTTCAACTATACCAGGAGATATTCATGGTTACATAGGGCGATCGCTCGATCCGCGAGTTCTATACCCACATCTTTGATCTCTGGGAACAACTTGCCGCCCTTAAAACACCTCTCACTGATCCAGCTTCCAGGACCATTCGCCACAATAACAGAGATAGGCAACGTCTCTTTCAGTTTCTGATGAAGCTCCGACCAGAGTTCGAATCTGTTCACAGCCAACTCATCCACCGTTCACCTAGACCCACCCTCGAAACAGCTGTCACTGAGTTACAGGCCTAAGAAACACGTCTTCACCTCAACACTCTTTCCATCAGTCCAAGCTCTGTCCACACCGCCCCACGCTCATCCACCCACCGTGGTCCTCCATATCATCAGTACACCTCATTGACGAGACAATAACAACCCGACCCCACTCCCACATGCAAACAATGGTGTGACATCCACAAACTCTGCGGACACACTACGGATCAGTGTCGCTCACAGCCAGCCAAGAGATCGCCACCAACGCCCCAGGCAACTGTCAACGAAATTTCATCCACGACACCATCATACACTGATCTCCTATAGGCTTACATCCATCTGCCCCATCACCTAACACAGGTTCGGCATCTACCTCGTATGTCACTTAATCAGATACAAAAAGTAACTCATGGATTTTAGATTCGGGTGCTACACATCATCTTATGTCATCACAAACATATCTCCACAATCAAACACATCTACCGCCCACAGCCATGGTGCGCACAGCCGATGGCAAATCACTACCCATGACCTCTGTAGATCACCTACATATTAAGCCTCAATTCTCAATCCCCAACGTACATCACACCCCCAATGTCCAAATGAACTTACTTTCAGTTTCACAAATCACTTCACACAACTATACTGCTACCTTCACAGCTTCATCTTGTCTTATACAGGATCCTCGCACGGGAGAAACGGTTGGGACTGGCCGTAATATCGGTGGCCTATCCTACATGGACAAGCTCATCCTTCCCACTCCCACCGCACCCGTCATTCGCTTTCTTAACTCCAAACCAACCACCTGCAACCTCTGGCATCGTTGCCTCAGAGAATTTATCAAAAACGAAGGCCATCAACGAAACAAAATAATCTTGATTCATAACATCTTGAAAATTGAGAAAAGCTTTAGGTGCCATTTGTTAGAACGTTATTCGGGTAGAACGTTGTTCATGTAATATCTCTTGTTTGATTAATAACAAACTCTCATTTGCTACTGATATATTTATGAGATGATATATTTCAGGTATAAACATGTACGAACAAGTTGCGGTTCCAAATGATGTAAAATCAACACGAATGTTGATTTTAGCCTTTGAACCATCGATGGTCACTAGACGCCATCGATGGTCAAGTCAAGTCATCGATAAACTACAGGAAAAAATCGGAGAAATAAAACCGATTTCGATCCATCGATGGTCTATAGTCAACAATCACAAAATCTAGAAACCAGAATTTGCACAATCGATGGACTATAGTCAACCATCGATGATAATCAATGATCGTGATCCACCATCGATGGTTGAGATGAGTTTTGGCAAATTTTAAGTTTTAATCTCAACTGTTCGTTGATACTTTTGATCTCCTATTTGGACTCTCATTAGGGTATCTCTTTCCTATGCTATCAAGGTCTATTTAAAGAGGAATTAATGAAGCGAAAGACAACAACAAGAAGTGAGAGAGGCAATTGCATAAAAAAAGAGATCTTATTCTAGAGTTTGTGAGAGAGTTTGATTTGAGAATTCAACCCCGGAGCCTCGTTCAACTTCTTCTCATTGCATTATCAAAGAATTATTTCAGCAAGAGAAGTGCCTTTTGCGTTCGACTTCAATATCGCTTCTTAACGGATCTTCATTGTCATCGGTTTGAAGGGCGATTTATTAAAAGGGCTGTAAGATTTTTGTAGTTGTGCTTTGAATTATTTTGCGTTATTTTTGTGTTTCAAACTTATAAGTTTAACGACATATTCAAACCGGGATAATTGAGGGTTGGCGTACTCAAGCTAGGTCAATTGAGGGTGTGGCTAGTTAGGACTAGGTTTCTTCTAGTCATTGTGAAGAGTTACGTTAGACGACTTGTTTCGAGTAGATTTCAGGGTGCGGTGTTTGAAGCCTATTGAATTGGGTTGTGATTCAGGTGAACTCTGGTCATAGTGAGGAAGGCCCTTCGTAAGAAGAAAGAGTGGACGTAGAATTTTGATCCGAACCACTATAAAAAATCTCGTGTATACCTGTGTTATTTTGCTTTTAGTTTTTCGCTTATTATATTTCCGGTGCTTATTTTGTGTTAGTCAAAGAATTATAGCAATTCTATTTACCTGCCCTCCAGGCTTGTATTCTAGTTCCAACACCAGTATGGCATACCATACTTCAAACTCCTGCAAATTTTATGATATAAAATCTGCTGACATTTGTTCCTTTGTCTCTCTGCCAAAACATCAACAACATTTATTGAAAAACCACCTGCTTCTTATATTTTATACGTGCTTGGTTGTAAGGGGAGTTCATTCTTATCATAAACTTGTTTGTCACGAAAATGAGTTTGATTATTTTATCACATGTCGAAACATTTATATACTTTATTTAAATTTTCAAGTTTGTTATTATCAAAAGGAGGAGATTGTTGGGACTTTGTGCATGCAATCAGCTCAGTTTGATGAATAACAAATATTCATAGAATTTAACGTGTTTTGAATTGAAATGTGCATGTGATAAATAGAAAATGATCATACAAACATGCATACAAAGTTTCATACTCATACAAGGTCATACGAGAAGTTTACGGCTCAAAACAACAAGTCAAGAGTACAAAAATAGCTTCGCACACTTGAAAGTCGACTCTGAAGTTCATGAAAGTCGGTCTTGATATGCACAGAAACTTCTACAATTCAACAGCAGCTAAAATCGGCTCAGGAATATTGAAAGTCAACTCTGGACACTGTAAAATCGGCTTTGAGGATTGTAAAGTTGGCTTTGAGGACACAGAAAGCTGAATTCTAATTTGAAATGAAAGTTGGCTATGATTACTGTATAGTCGGCTTTGGTCATTGCAAAGCCGACTTTGATTATTTGAAAGTCGACTTTTTTTTTTGGGGGTGGTGACGAGTAGCTTAGGGTTAGACTAAGGAGTGGTCTTGTATCACCTATTGGATTGGGCTTGAAATCTAGGAAAAGCTTTGCATATAGTGTGGAAGCACCTCCTGACAAGGAGGAAGAGTGGACGCAGAAATTTCTTCCGAACCACTATAACATTCTTATCTCTGTGATTGCTCTATGATTGTGCGGTGGTTTTAGTTTATCTTGTTTATTTTTCCGCTGCGATATTACTCTTTGTTTTTATTCTAGAACGAGTTGAGCAATCCTATTCAGCCCCCTTCTAGGCTTGCATCTCGATTCCGACACTAGGGCCTATTTGCTTTATGAAATTGGGGCCTAAAGGCAATTTTTTCCGTTAATATTATTCATATATATCTACGTTTAGTTAGGCATGTAATTTTCTTGAAAGTTTAAAAACTAATGGAAAAAAATACATCAAAACCCAAAAGAAAAAAAAAAGAAAAGAAAAGAAAAAAAAGAACACTGAATCCAAGAAAACATAATTTATTATTATTACATTAGTATACTTCTCTTCATGTAAAAATCGCTTACAAAGACTATTACCTACTAATCCTAGGATCTAGAATATGAACCCTAGGCCCTTTTTTTTTTTTTTGCTTCTAATGACAAGGTTGCTTGCATCGACAAGTGTTGCGGCTGATGCAGTGACCATGGCCGCCATAGTAATGGTGCTGGCAGAACTTGGCACACGCCCGTGTCTTGCATTGTGGACTATCAATCTCCCATGTGCACTCACAGCCCGGAGGGAAGGGCTCCGGTGGACATCCATCACCCATCGCCTCCTTTACGTTCATCATCCCTGTCATCGATTATCATGTTAGCTTTAAGCACGACAATAAGCAAAATATATTATCTACAGTCAAATTAGGGGAAAAATGGATACATACCAGATATGAAGAGGACGAGGAACATGATGGAGAACGAAACACAAGCTTTCTTCATGGTTGCTTGATTTCTTTTTCTTTGGTTCTTTGGTGATATAGAAGAGAGGAAGTAGCAGGGTGTATTTATACATGCAGTCAATGCATGTATATAAGGGAAGCAATAACTTATTTTGCATAAATGGTCTCTAGATAAATTTCTAAACAAAGTCACTAATTACGGTAAATATAGAAAGAAGTTTCATAAATTTATTCCCCGTGAAATTGATAGCTTGTTAAACTCTTTTTTGCGTTTTTTTTTGGGGGGTGGGGGGGGGTGGTTGAAGCTCCTAAACTTTATTTATCTCATATAACCCTTTGAACTTTGGGTTATCATCACAAAATCCCCTTCTAACTTTAGCCTTCCCTCATTGAATCCTCCTACATGTAATTTATAAATAACTAAAATTTATTTGAAAGGAAAAAAACTCAAATGATGTTATTTGTCATTTATAGGTAACACATCTTCTTCCCTAAAATTAAGGGTTTTCTCTCTCAAGAAAATTTTATTTATTTCCAAATTACATGTTGGGGTCCGGTGAGAAAAGATGAAAGTTACAGGGAGTTCTGTGAGACACCTTTAAGTTCAAGGGGTTATGTAAGACAGACAAAGTGCATGGGATTTATGTGAAAACCCCCAAAGTTGAGGGGGTTTTGTGAAACTAACCCTATATTTAAATCCAAACCTGCGGTTATGATCGATGTCTACAGTTTACAATCTTTGCATACCAATTTCTGGATTGTTAAATCTATGATCTTGCTATTAATCGTACGTCCAAAGTTTTGCTCTAGGCACCCTAATTAATGATGTAGTTCAAGTTTTGCTTTAGGCACCCCAATTAATGATGTAGTTCAAGTTTAGCTAGCCGAGTCTAGTAACCTTTGTATGTATTTATACACACACACCAAAATGCTGAAACTTGGCTCATAGGGTAAATTGGAAAGCAAAGCATTCAAGTCAAATCAAAATAGTAGGAAACATTCATTTTGTTTAAGTTGATATCTACACTTCTATACTATGAAGATAGCAGAAATCAAGTGATAAAATTTTTGCCCCCATATTCATCAACAAGGCACAAAGTGAATGATCCAAATTAAACCAAATGTATTTAGTTTAATAAAATTCAATATGCCAGGGGTTTAAATGTTTAAAGAACAATTAAAGGTTTGGATCAAGAATGTGTATGCAACATGGAATAGGGATCCTAAAAGAATTACCTCTATAGGAGTGAGGTGATCTACACCATAAATCAAAGACTTCTAATTACCAAACTAACCATCTAACCATCCGCGAATGGTATAGATCTTCCCTTTCTATGGGGGGTTCTAATAGAATACTTACTCTGCAGCATGCTAGTTTTTGACGTCTGTTATGCATACAACCCGGATTTTACAATTGGGTTAGCCAGACTACTTCATGATGACATGTTGACTTGGTCAACCCTTAAAGTGTGGGACATCTGCACTTAGCTTAAAATATGGTTATGGTCTGTGGACCTGACCCTCAAGCCCTAGCATAACAATATGGGTCCATGATAAGCTGTCACAACATGTTGGTTTTTATGCCTTATCTCAATCTAGCCCAGTTCCTATGTCGGTCCATCCTAATTAGAGATGATTGATTCGAATTGTATACTATCCTCAATATACTATGTTAGGAGATATTAATCGGATAACCAATCTCTCTAATTACCAACTCTTATAACTAGTCAATCTATGTATACGTTGGTTGTACCATCCTACGCCAATGAGTTACTGCCACGTGGTAATTCGTTGGGTCTATGGGGACGGTTTAGAACCGTCCCTCTAGACAAAGAAACCGTTACGATATATGTACAGAACGGTTGCACATCTGATACCATTGCTGCCATAGCCATTGGTCTAAGGGGACAGTTTGTGATCCAAGTAAGACGGTTCGTGAACCATTCGCGTGTATAAGCAAGGGGGACAGTTTAACAATAGGGACGGTTCGTATTTTGGCCTATGGTTACGGTTACAAGGCAACGGGAACGGTCACGTTTTTAAGCTATTGTGACGGTTATATATACCAAAGGGGACGGTTTAGGGTGTGCTCTATGCTAACGCTTATATACCAAAGGGGACGGTTTCAAATATGATCTACGGCAATGGTTATATATCAAAGGGGACGGTTTTATGATAGATGTACGTTGAACAATTGGAACGGTTATACCACAAGGGGGACGGTTTTTCAATTTTTAACATCTACACAGTTTTTTACACCATTTCTAATAAAACCGAAAAAACAAAAGCAAAAACTCCATGATTTTACACCTGCTCTTTTAATTTCACCAATAAAGAAATCAAACTCTAAATTTTACAAACAAACAACCCAAACATAAGAAATAGTTCATTACAATGAAGAACAAGCTACAACAAAAGTAATGAGATTACAGTCATTACAAGTTTTTCTTTTCTCCAAAAGTAGATGACTAAAATTCCTCTTTCATTAAAGCAAAAATGTGTCCATTACTTTACTGAAAGGTCTCCATTGATACAACTAATTTCTAAACTGTTTAGTACAATGCTAATCTCAAAGTAAGCGAAAGCGTGCACAGATCATTAACCTCTTGTAGCCACCATCAATTTTCCTGCATAAATTGAGATAAAATGAGATTATATTCATTACAAGATTCTCCCACTTGAATAAATACAAAATATTTGAATATGAATGTCTGAATTCCCAAATTTATGAATAAAAGGATATGTTATACAAAGATAGAAAATAAACCTAGCGACCTCCCCTTTAATTCATGGTTAACGGATTCTAATTAACCTGATTGAGGGGTTAAATGATGCCCAGCACGAAGCGAAACACAAAGCCCTTCACATAATTTATGAATTGAGATGAATGCATAACCTCAAGGTTATAATTTTGCTATAAGCTAACAGTAATATCAATTCAAATTTACGGATATTACATGTGTTTCTATGGTTTAAACATGTATCTGGCCGTGTCTTCATTCTTTGTTTGTCAGACTAAACCCATCGAATGATGGGCACAAACCAAAGAAGCAACTAGTCCAAATCACTAATCATATACACAAAAAATAAAAAGAAAGATATAACAATAGGAAAAATACCTCATTTCTTGGATGATGACTGCTTCTAGATGAGCGAGGACGATCATGATTTTGAGCACTAATAGCTTCCTCGGGTGATCTTGTGCGTTCAACAAGTCTTGCAATAGCTGCCGGATCAATTGTTTGCCCAAATGATTCTGTCAAGAATTCAGCGAAACCTTGAACCAAATCTGCCTTCTGCGCTTCAAACTTTTTTGTCAACTCTTGCTCAACCTTTTGTGATATAGTTTCAATAACAGATTCTGGAACTTGCTCATAGGGGTCCACATTCTTTTTATTTTTATTCTGCAACATGGTTTTAGTGACACCCCTCCCCATAAGACGTACACGTCCAGGATGTTTGTCTTTCTTGATTAAATCCCATGCATCGTCAACTTCATCTTGAGATTTCAGTTCTTCTAAAGTACCCTACACTAGCAAAAGTTATATTTAGTTGATATGCATGTTATATGAAAATTAGGACATTAAAAGAAATATATGAAAATTTATATTTAGTTGATATGGCATATACTTACTATCAATTCAATTGTTTTCTCTCCTTGTGGTGTTGTCTTCTTTTTTCGGGTCTCAATGAACATTTCAGCTTCACTTGGAGGTCTTCCCAGCTCTTTTTCCTATAATAAAGACATGATAATTAAAATATTAGTAAATACAGTACAACAAACAAAAGGAACATATGTAGTTAATAATTAATATTAAACAAAACCAATAGAAATACCAATTTTTTGCGGATCCGGGCAAAACTTATTGACCCCGTGGTGTGTTTATATTCCAAACCATCACGATTTGTTTTGTTGGTCTCACTTGTTATCTACACAATCAAAAGGAACAGAGATTTAAAAAACAGTTTAATAATTAGAAACTTGCATGTAATTAGTTAAACAACCATGATCCAGTTAATATAGAACAAAGTTACCAGGAATCAGAGTGACATATATGGGACATCGATCAGAAACACATGAGATGGACGACCACCCATATCGTCAGAAAGTCCCAACTCAAATAAGCAAACTATTTGGTAAATTATAAATGAGTAGCATGCAACGTAACCCACCCCCACCCCCCACCCCCACCCCCACATAACACACACACACACAAAAAGCAGAATCTTTAGTCCTTAAGTTTAGTCCTTAACAGTGACCTTTGAGCTCATTGAAAAACAGCCCTAACAGAACAGCCCCTTGTATATGATTTATAATTTTATGGATATGCTTGTAACTTCCCCAAATACATAATCTAATATAAAATAAGTCACAACAAACATATCAGAAGCATGAAATTCAATTGGCTATTAGTCTAATGATCTCTATTAGTATGGTGTCAATGCGGGTAGAATGACCTATTAGTCTAATGATTATGTACATGGTTGTCCATGAAATTCAATTGGACAGCAAAAGAAAACTAGTTCAGTTTACAAAAGAAAGTATAATCTTGTTTATCTTTGATTGTTCGGTGTTCCAAAATTTGAGCAAGCTTTAAATTCTGTTTCAGGTACAGTATTTGGCCGTGTCTTCATTCTTTGTTTGTCATTTTTGAACCCATCAAAGCACTTCTGCTTCAAGAATGATTTCCAGTGCCTCCATGCACATTTGACAGTTTCTAGGACCCATTTTTTTTCCTTCCTCTGCAATGTCATATTTTTCCTACATTGACATAATTTGACTATGAAAATTTTTGAATATAAATACTTGATATCAATAAGAGGGAAAGAAAAAATATACATTAGCGAGTAAAAATGAAAATTGAACCTTCACATAATCCCATATTTTATCTTTATCTTTTTCTTCAAATTTATGCCAATTTTCCTTATCCAGAGGTGCAAAACTTGAGGTTCTTCCGAGCGTGCCTAAGAAACTGCTAAGTTCACTACATGCCTTATCTGAAGGTCCAATAGGTTGTCCCTTTCCATTTAAAAAAATAACTTGTCGATCATCTGCGGTTCGTGCATGAACTTTTGCACATTTAGTTTGCCCTCGATACTTTTTGGGTTTTTCCACTACTTTATTGGCTACCTCTCTTGCTGGTTGTCCCCTTAAATCCTCATCTCCTTCAGACTCATCTACAAAATCATCCCCAATATCTTCCTCCTCATCTTGCTCATCATGTTCCCTAGCATCTCCTTCAGCATCCTCTATGGAATCCTCTCTAATATCTTCCTCTTCATCTTCTAAGTTGGGTAAGTGTTCTCCTCTTGCTATCACTTTTCTTCGTGCATGATTCTGAAGTTGTTGCCGTGCCCTGCTCGATTGTCCCTTTTGCTCTATGAAATTTTTCCGAACATCTCGCTCTGCATTTTCTATTTCATCTAACATTTTCTCCTCTCTTGATTGCCTCATACGAATCATTATCTTCTTGGTTCGCTCCTCTAACTCTTTTCTTTGTATTGCAATATTTCTAGGGGGCTGTTCACATATATTATGCACATGCTTCGATAACCTATCCATATTATGGACCAAATTATGTTCTTTCTGTCAAACTTCTGGACACATCTTCGCCAATTTGTTAATCTGTTCAGGAGGGTGAATGACTCTGTTTTGCTTCTTTCTGTCACCATGCCCACATTCTGTGCTCATTACCTACACCCAAGAAAAAAGTGAAAAAGAAAAACAAATTAATACATTTAGAAAGGAACTTAAAATATACAATAATAATTCAAGTAAACTTACCTCAAAGGATCTCTTCTGTTTTGATGAGGTTGACCCAGAATTTTTTTCTGCTTCGATATTTTTGTTTGTTCCCTGGTGATTTCAAGGAAAGAACTCATGAGATTTGCATTCTATGAGCTTACTTTATATACGACTACTTGTATAATCTGACCCAACATGTGAACCAACACATAACATATGTAGCCCAACCATGTAAACAAAAGCACCTAACACACAAATCCAAGTCCCCATCGTGCCCAACTTTGTTCCTGCTAAATCCCTAATTTTAAAATAAAAAAATTTGGGGGAAATGGAGAATGAAATGATGATGGAAGATCAGGGAGGCCTCGACCCTGGAGAATTGAAGGGTAACAATACTGATGCAATACAATCTGATGGAGGAGTGGCTGTGATGTCAGTGAGGAGCAACGGGAATTGTCACAGCACTGTCGTGATACTTTGGGTATTCAAAATCAAGCTTTCCATAAGATTTTAACTCATCCTGGAAGAGAGAAAAACTAGGTGAATAATGATTAAGCTAGTTTCGTGGAATTGTGGAGGGGCTTCTCGCAAAACTCAGATGATGTCCCGTGCATGCTAGCAAATCTCACCAAAGAATTAAAGAATTGGAATAAAAAAGTATTTCAAACTCTTTTTCATAAGAAGAAGCATGTACTTTCAAGAACAAAGGGAGTGCAGGAGGCTTTGGCGCTGAATTATTCTCATTCCTTATTTCAGTTAGAAATTGACCTCGGCAATGAATATGAAAATCCTCCAACAAGAGGAAGTGTTCTGGTATAAAAAATCAAGAGAGAAGTGGATTACTTATCGGGAAAGGAATACCTCCTACTTCTATCTACAGTTTGTCGCTGGAGGAAAAATAAAATAACTCTGCTTCAAGACAGTCTCGACAATTGGTGTGATGATATTAATCAGCGGAGAGGTATAGCATTGAATTACTTCTTGAATATATTTGCATGTGAGGATCATAGCTACAGTAATATTCATATGGGTCAAGTTTCACAATTACCGCAAGATTCCTTAGTCCATCTTACTAGCTGTGTGTCTTTGAATGAATTGAAAGAAGCTCTGTTCTCTATGAAGCCTTGGAAGGCACCGGGGTTGGATGGCTATCAAGCAGAGTTTTTCCAATCATGTTGGGAGTCTGTCAAGGCCTCATTGATGGTGTTGGTAAATCAAGCTTTACAAACTGGAAAATTTCCTGAGGCACTCAATGAGACACTTATTGTTTTGATTCTAAAGGTTCAGGTTCCAAAAAATATTCATCAATTATGACCCATCAGCTTGTGCTTTGTTGTATACAAATTGATCACAAAAGTCTTAGTTGGAAGACTTCGGCCATATTTAAAGGAGATTATTGCTCCTAATCAAAGTAGTTTCATCCCTGGGAGACAAGCTTCAGATAATATAGTTGTTGCTCAGGAGATGATTCATTCAATTAAAAAAATGAAGGGGTAAAGGTACTTTCATGGCTATGAAAATAGATCTAGAGAAAGCATATGACAGAATTCGATGGGATTTTCTAAAAGAGACACTCTCTATATTTGGTTTCCTAATCTCTCGGGTCAATTTGATTATGTTTCGTGTTTCTTCTATCCGCACTTCGATCTTATGGAATGGAGAGGTCACAGAGGCCTTTCAACCACTTAGAGGCCTACATCAAGGGGACTCAATCTCCTAATTAAAGTAGTTTCGTGTTGGTTCACATGTTGGGTTGAGGTAGTGGCTAAAGGCCTATTAGAACGGGAGAGGCCTACGTCAACTTGCTATACAAAAATTATCTAGTGAAAATTAACTTATTTGCAACAAGAATTATCTAGTGCAAATCAACTCCAACATATGTAGTAAGCTGATGCAATGTTGATTTTTTTTGTTACTTCATCTCATACATATGTACTTCAAGGCAATTGCTACAAATTGGAAAGTAAAGGGGTACTCAAGCATGTACTTGCCAGCCCATAGCAATTAGTAATTTAAATTGTTTGCCTCAATGATTGATTATGCAAGAAATTTTCAGAATATCAGAGAGGATATCAAGTTGGGTAAATCTTACCACAATTGTCCTCTTCTGTTTTGAAGAGATTGATCCACAAATTTTCCCATCTTCCATGTCCTTGTTTTGTTCCTGTTCATTTTAAAAAAATATCAATACATAAACTTGGGAATAACCAAATATAGAAGTCATGTAGGGAGAAAAAAAGAGGATGCCAAAAACAAGTAAATCACACATGCTCAGATTGTGAATAAATAAATTACAACACATTTTGTTCTTTAAACTAATAATTATACTCAAAACATAAAGAAAATGACAAATTACACTCAAAAGTTCTAAGTTCATTTCTTTCAACGAAACAGATAGTGCTATTCTTTACTCCATCCAATCCCATATTTATTTGTTCTGCCTCTTTTTCTTGGTGATTCTCAACCAAAAGTTTATATTCACTGCAAAATAATACAAAATACATAGGTATATAAGGTGAAATATGGACGATAACATCAAATAAAAGTAATAGTTAACTAAATGAAGCATACCTAATATAAATATCAACCTCATTGTTATCACAATTGTATAAGGCATATCGATGTGCATTAACCCAGTCAACATTGTCTAATGTAAAGGCTTTGCCCTTTTTTTTCCTTTTTCCTCCTAAAGGATGACCTATCTTCGGAAAAATTGGCGATGTTTCTTCTGTATCATCAACTCTCTCATACCTGCTTGTGTATCTATTAAATCTTGTCTTCACACCATCATGCATATATAATGAGCAAAAAGTTAGAGACTCTTCAGCCAAATATCCTTCTGTTATGGAACTTTCAGGAGCACTTCTATTACGCACATATGACTTTAATCTACAAAGATATCTCTCAGTTGGATACATCCAGAAGTAGTTGACTGGCCCACAATCCAAAATTTGCTGAACTAAATGAACAGGAAGATGAATCATGATGTCAAAGAAACTAGGCGGAAATATTTTCTCAAGCTGACAAAGTATCTCTACGATCTCTGACTGCAAGGATTTAAGTTCAGCTGCCTTGAGAACTTTGCTGCATAAACCCTTGAAGAAAGCTCCTAATCTGATGAGAGGAATAGCAACATTCCTAGGCAAATTTCTCCTTAATGTAACTTGAAGTAAATATTGCATGAGAAAATGTGCATCATGACTCTTATACCCAGATATTTTCTTCTCTTTCATGTTTACACATCTTGAGATATTTGATGCACAACCATGAGGCACTTTTGCATCCTTCAACACTTTGCAAAACATTTCTTTCTCCTGCGTTGTCATAGAAAAGCAAGCTTTCGCAAATGTAACACGCCGACCATCAACCGACTTCACAGGATGAAGATCTCATCGTATGCCCATTTGTTATAAGTCAAAGCGAGCTTTAACATGATCCTTCGTCTTTCCTGGAATATCTAACAATGTGCCAACAATATTGTCACACACATTCTTCTCAATATGCATTAAATCTAACATGTGCCGACATCTATTATGCTCCCAATAAGGCAAATCAAAAAATACAGATCTTTTCTTCCACGGACAGTTCTTATCTACTCTTTTCTTTCCAAATTCATTGACAAAACCAGATAACTCATCTACAATTTTAGTCCCAGACAATGATGTTGGTTCTTTTCCAAGCTCAATATCCCCATTAAACGATCTTTTATTAAATCGCCACGGGTGATCATCTTTTAAAAATCTGCGATGACCCATGTAACACATCTTCTTGCTATGTTTTAAATACTCAGAGCATGTACTGTAATTGCAACAAGGACAAGCCAACCTGCCTTTAGTACTCCATCCTGACAACATTGCATATCCTGAAAAGTCACTAACTGTCCAAAGTAAAGCTACACGTAGTTGAAAGGATTGTTTGATAGAAGCATCATATGTAAGCAATCCAACTTCCCATAACTCTTTTAATTCATCAATCAGTGGCTGCAAGTATATGTCGATGTTGTTGCCAGGGGATTGAGGACCTGGAATAAGTAGAGATAACATGAAATACTCTGCTTTCAAGCACATCCGTGGCGGTAAATTATAGTTGATTAAGATAACTAGCCATGTACTATGCGCAATACTCATTGTTCGAAAGGGATTAAATCCATCACTAGCCAGCCCTAATCTCACATTACGAGGGTCTAATGCAAACTCCGGATGCTTTTCATCAAAGTGTTTTCAAGCTTTGCCATCAGCCGGGTGCCTTAGAATTCCATCCTGGATGCGCTCCTTTGAATGCCAGCTCATACATTTAGCAGTTTGAGAACACATGAATAGTCTTTGAACTCTAGGTTTTAAAGGAAAGTACCTCAAAACTTTTACTGGAACATTATGCGCCTTTTTGGATGGTTGACTAGAATCATTTGTTGTACCATCCTTCTTTGGCTTCCACCGAGAAGCACCACAATTACTACACTCATTTAGCTTCACATTTTCCTTTTCATAAAATAACATGCAATCATTAGGGCAAGCATGTATTTTTTCATAATCAAGACCCAAGTCTTTGACAATTTTTAGCTTCATAAAAAGACTTTGGCAGATTTATGTCTGGAATTGCTTCCCTCCACAAAGTTAGAGAATCATCAAATGCTTCATTGCTTAATCCATGTATGCACTTATGCAGATATAATCGAATTACAAAAGAGAGTTTGGAAAAAGTTTTGCATCCTGGGAATAACTCTTGCTGATCTTCTTCAACTAACTTGTAAAATTTCTTAACATCCTCGGTCAATTCCTCTGCGCCTTCCTTTATGCCTTCTTCATCATCTGGAAACTCTCCTATTGTGCCCTTAAAAATATCATGTAGTAATCCGCCTACATCATCATGAGTGTGTGCATCATCATCATCACTCTCGCTATGGACGTTCAATCTTGATGACAATTCCTCACCATGAAAAACCCATTTGTAATAATTATCTATAAATCCCTTGACAATCAAGTGATCGTAGATAACATTTCATTGATGCCAACAACGATTACAGCACCCACGACAAGGACAACATATTTCATTCCCTTTAGCTGCTCTTGCAAATGCTTTATCAAGAAAGTCATTCACTTTTTCAATGTAGTCGACACTTACACGAGAAGTATTATACATCCAACCTCTATTTATATCCATAATTTGTATCTGCTAGAGAAAAATAAATATATTGAGATATTAATAATATATATCCACTTACTAATAATGTATAAGAATCAATCAAATGAAGATTTTGAAAGTTGTTTTATATGACTATCCCTCTCAAGCATACCAATTTTTTAAGAGTAGTATAAATAAACTAAACATATGTTTGGATCTAAAAAATAAATATGTCTTAGTTTCATATTTTTTCGAGAACTAAAACTTATCATTATAGAGCCAATATAAAACTATGAAGATGCACTCATAGCAACTAAATGAGATATATTAAATTTGGGTTTGATTATTGTCATAGGCGATGAGCAAAAAAAAGTTCTAACACATGCAAAAATAATAGATAAAAAGAGAAACAATATGGCTTAACCAAAGACTCCAGGACAATTAAATATATATATTTTGGGTATCCATAGAATGAAGCTCACAACCACTGAACGAGTAGGTTATCACATTAGGTTATCACATTCGTCCATTTTCATAATATAACAAGTGTGAATAATTTAATAGTAACGAACCTTTGCAACCAATCATATATATAACACAATCTATTACTATTATTTTTGAAAACCCATCTTTTAGTGTTTTACACCTATGGTAGTCAAGATTTCTAAAGAAACCCAACAAATATCCCACATTTTACCTTTCCTGTCGATCCCACGCAATGGACAAACTTAGAAATAAAAAACAACAACTAAAACTACTCCACTTAACTAAATTGATTGTTCTTTGTGAGTATGTTGTCTTCATATAAAGCACATATATTATTGTAATTTATGTAGTTCCGCTTTGTTTTCCTTCCATTTCAGCTTCGACATCGAGTGTAAGGTTGTATATTAGATTTGAGTTTCTTAAACCCGAATGTTCAGTTAACATGTTCTCAAACTCAGGGTTGAGATAGAGTCACTGATTCAGATCCTCATTTGAGCAAACATTGGACAGTAAAATTCAGGTATAATAATTAAGAAATCAATGTAACCAAAATCATTTGCTAAATTTATTCTTCAAATTAGTCTTGCATTACTCATTTGGAAAAAGGACTAGCATAATAAGCTGAGTGAAGGTAAACATGGACAAAAAATTGGGAAGTAAATCAATTGCAAACAGATTTTCATTATTTAAACCTCGTAAACTATAAAATGTGACGGGCAATTTTCCATCCAAAAATTATGTCATGATCACCAACTATTTGCTCAAGTACTTAGCTCAAATTAGGCTATTGTAGTCACTTGCATGCAGCAGCTATGTCAAAACCAGTCCCTCTCATCAATGATCAAACAAAACTAATTTAAACAAAATTAAGAAAATTAATTAATTTGAATTTGAGGAATTACCTTGCAAAGTAGAGATGTAGAATTTTCAACCACTTCTAAGGATCAACCGAGACAACAAAGCCCTAATCTGTAAAATTAAATAAAAATTTTGTTAAATAGAGAAAAAAGGAAAAATTGAAACCCTAGTGTTTGATGAAGGAAAAGGAGAGAGATAAGCACCCCAAGCACACATGAGAGAGGCGCTGGACTTGAAGTCGACGAACAAGTACTAGAGGTGTCCGACGAGACTTACTGAAGGAGAGGTGGCGGACGCGGGAGTCGACCAGTGGAGGAAAGGAGGTCGAGGTGGTCGGCGGGCGCTCAGTAGCAAAGGAGAGAGAGTTTGGATTTCGTTCACTCCAGAAGACAATGACGAGGAAACCCTAGATCTCAGCGAAGGAGAGAGGTTTGGGGAGATTAAGAGCGGTTTATTGGAAAATGACTATGAAAAATGTAATTGTTTTTGTGAAAAGTATGGGCGCGAACAAGCCCATAATAAAACCGTCCCTTTAGCCCATCACAGAATTTCTTTTGCAAGCCTAACTCAAGCCCAACGCTTAATTTTAAAGCGTTGCCTTAGTCTCTATCGTGACGGTTAGAATCATCACACAACCGTTGCCTTAGACATCAAAGGGGACGGTTTTAAACCGTCCCCAAAAAACCGTCCTCGTAGACCTATTTTGTAGTAGTGCGGGGAACTATGTTATACCGTGGTGTGAGCTTGTTTGGTGGTGACGAGTAGCTTAGGGTTAGACTAAGGAGTGGTCTTGTATCACCTATTGGATTGGGCTTGTAATCTAGGAAAAGCTTTGCATATAGTGTGGAAGCACCTCCTGACAAGGAGGAAGAGTGGACGCAGAAATTTCTTCCGAACCACTATAACATTCTTATCTCTGTGATTGCTCTATGATTGTGCGGTGGTTTTAGTTTATCTTGTTTATTTTTCCGCTGCGATATTACTCTTTGTTTTTATTCTCGAACGAGTTGAGCAATCCTATTCAGCCCCCTTCTAGGCTTGCATCTCGATTCCGACACTAGGGCCTATTTGCTTTATGAAATTGGGGCCTAAAGGCAATTTTTTCCGTTAATATTATTCATATATATCTACGTTTAGTTAGGCATGTAATTTTCTTGAAAGTTTAAAACTAATGGAAAAAATACATCAAAACCCAAAAGAAAAAAAAGAAAAGAAAAAAGAACACTGAATCCAAGAAAACATAATTTATTATTATTACATTAGTATACTTCTCTTCATGTAAAAATCGCTTACAAAGACTATTACCTACTAATCCTAGGATCTAGAATATGAACCCTAGGCCCTTTTTTTTTTCTTTTTTGCTTCTAATGACAAGGTTGCTTGCATCGACAAGTGTTGCGGCTGATGCAGTGACCATGGCCGCCATAGTAATGGTGCTGGCAGAACTTGGCACACGCCCGTGTCTTGCATTGTGGACTATCAATCTCCCATGTGCACTCACAGCCCGGAGGGAAGGGCTCCGGTGGACATCCATCACCCATCGCCTCCTTTACGTTCATCATCCCTGTCATCGATTATCATGTTAGCTTTAAGCACGACAAAAAGCAAAATATATTATCTACAGTCAAATTAGAGGGAAAAAATGGATACATACCAGATATGAAGAGGACGAGGAACATGATGGAGAACGAAACACAAGCTTTCTTCATGGTTGCTTGATTTCTTTTTCTTTGGTTCTTTGGTGATATAGAAGAGAGGAAGTAGCAGGGTGTATTTATACATGCAGTCAATGCATGTATATAAGGGAAGCAATAACTTATTTTGCATAAATGGTCTCTAGATAAATTTCTAAACAAAGTCACTAATTACGGTAAATATAGAAAGAAGTTTCATAAATTTATTCCCCGTGAAATTGATAGCTTCTTTGTAATAGCTGGCCTTCCGTGCATGGCAAAAGCAATTATTAGTACTAATATACATCCTTGTTACCCAAACCATGCACGACCGCATTTTACCTTGGGACCCAAGGTAGAGTCGTATTGATATTCTACTACCTCGATGGTAATTCCGTTACGTTTGATGAACTTAATTTTGTTGACAAATTGACAGATTTTTATTATCTTTATTACCTATTCATCAAATAGCTACCAAATAAAAGGTAAAAAGTAGCAAATTCCTTTTAGATCCATCATTAAGGACATATAAATTAAAGGGTTAATTTCACATTACACCTTGTTAAACTCTTTTTGCGTTTTTTGGGGGTGGGGGTGGGGTGGTTGAAGCTCCTAAACTTTATTTATCTCATATAACCCTTTGAACTTTGGGTTATCATCACAAAATCCCCTTCTAACTTTAGCCTTCCCTCATTGAATCCTCCTACATGTAATTTATAAATAACTAAAATTTATTTGAAAGGAAAAAAACTCAAATGATGTTATTTGTCATTTATAGGTAACACATCTTCTTCCCTAAAATTAAGGGTTTTCTCTCTCAAGAAAATTTTATTTATTTCCAAATTACATGTTGGGGTCCGGTGAGAAAAGATGAAAGTTACAGGGAGTTCTGTGAGACACCTTTAAGTTCAAGGGGTTATGTAAGACAGACAAAGTGCATGGGATTTATGTGAAAACCCCCAAAGTTGAGGGGGTTTTGTGAAACTAACCCTATATTTAAATCCAAACCTGCGGTTATGATCGATGTCTACAGTTTACAATCTTTGCATACCAATTTCTGGACTGTTAAATCTAGGATCTTGCTATTAATCGTACGTCCAAAGTTTTGCTCTAGGCACCCTAATTAATGATGTAGTTCAAGTTTTGCTTTAGGCACCGCAATTAATGATGTAGTTCAAGTTTAGCTAGCCGAGTCTAGTACCCTTTGTATGTATTTATACACACACACACACCAAAATGCTGAAACTTGGCTCAGAGGGTAAATTGGAAAGCAAAGCATACAAGTCAAATCAAAATAGTAGGAAACATTCATTTTGTTCAAGTTGATATCTACACTTCTATACTATGAAGATAGCAGAAATCAAGTGATAAAAATTTTTTCCCCCCATATTCATCAACAAGGCACAAAGTGAATGATCCAAATTAAACCAAATGTATTTAGTTTAATAAAATTCAATATGCCGGGGTTTAAATGTTTAAAGAACAATTAAAGGTTTGGATCAAGAATGTGTATGCAACATGGAATAGGGATCCTAAAAGAATTACCTCTATAGGAGTGAGGTGATCTACACCATAAATAAAAGACTTCTAATTACCAAACTAACCATCTAACCATCCGCGAATGGTATAGATCTTCCCTTTCTATGGGGGTTCTAATAGAATACTTGCTCTGCGGCATGCTAGTTTTGGCGTCTGTTATGCATACAACCCGGATTTTACAATTGGGTTAGCCAGACTACTTCATGATGACATGTTGAATTGGTCAACCCTTAAAGTGTGGGACATCTGCACTCAGCTTAAAATATGGTTATGGTCTGTGGACCTGACCCTCAAGCCCTAGTATAACAATATGGGTCCATGATAAGCTGTCACAACATGTTGGTTTTTATGCCTTATCTCAATCTAGCCCAGTTCCTATGTCGGTCCATCCTAATTAGAGATGATTGATTCGAATTGTATACTATCCTCAATATACTATGTTAGGAGATATTAATCGGATAACCAATCTCTCTAATTACCAACTCTTATAACTAGTCAATCTATGTATACGTTGGTTGTACCATCCTACGCCAATGAGTTACTGCCACGTGGTAATACTTAACACTCAAATAACTACCTTGCAGGTCAACTAACTACATCAAGGGCCAATTATACTCCGCGACAACCTCGGCTGTTAGGATGGTGACATGTACAAATGCTGATTTGCCCTAGGCAATCAGTATAAATACCCCTCTTACTTAAGGTAAGAACAAACTGAAGAAAAGAGAGACTTTGGCCTAGGCTAGCCTCTGCCAACCTGGGATAAGGGCCATCTTCTTCTAAAACACTAGCCTAATTACTTTCTACTTACAATCTTTTATCAAGGATCTGACATAGGCATTAGAGCGGCGTTGGTGGACAGCCCACCATTATCAATATGACACTTTTTCTATAATCTCAGGCCAAACCAAGCATACTAAACTACATCCATTTGCGAAGACCCACTTCTATCATCAAAGTTGATTGAGGGGTCTTCTATGATAGATTTCAACCTCACAAATTCAATCTTGTAAGTTGATTTTGCACATCAATAGTTGGGCCCCTCCGTTTAGTTTTAAATGATGATGGAAGACAACGAATCGCTAGATAGGTCGAGTTAATTCCCTAGGGAAGAGGACTACAAGCACAGATGAGGGCTATGATCACAGCAATCGTGGAGGAACAAATCAAAAAAGCTTTTTAGGACTTAAAGGCGACCTCGATCCCTGAGGAAGGGCTAACAATGCCTCCATCTAATCTAATAAGTCATGTACTTGGATGATGAACGATACCCTAACTCAGCTGGATCTAAGCCTTGGTGGAGGAAACCGATCATATGAACAAATAAATAATACTATTAAGATAAACCCATGTCAATTAGTCGAGCAAATGGACACTACAGGCTAATCAAATCAACACTATGACCCAGACAACCCGTGGTATGACCTCAGACCATTTGAACTCACCTACCGAGGGTATAATCTATACTCCAATGACTCGCTTGATGGAATCTCGCCCCAGACCGATGAAATCATGAATGCTCCTTACCATCAAATGAAGATTTCCAAGTTGGAGGTCTATAAAGGGAAATGGTGTCCTTTCGAGCAATCAAGCAACCATCGCAATGCAATAGAGATAGCCAACGCAGATTACACCCTGATGTGTCAATACTTCTCAAATACGTTGAGAGGTAAGGCCAAGACCTGGTACAATTCTCTCCTCAAGAAGTCTATCCATAACTTTCATTAGCTCTCTAACCTCTTTGTTAGCCATTCCCTCGTCGAAACAAGGAGGAAGACCTCCTCCGCCATCTACTCCAACTGAAGTAAGAGGTAAGTGCGACCATAAGGGAGTATTTAAATCCATATCAGGACAAGCGCATTGATGCTCAAAATCCATATGATCACATTTCCATAGCCATGATGATGTACGTGCTAGCACAAAGACCTCCATCAGGACCTATTCAAGAAGCCCTTGAGGAACTTTGATGCTCTAATCCACCAGGCAAAAGGCTACTTGGATGTAGAGGAATCCCATCTGGAGAAAGAGCTGTCCGAGGAAAGGCTAGAGGATGAAGTCACCTTGATTCGATTGATGGGCTAGGTGACAGGAGAAAAGGGGAAGGAGTCCCATCAAAAAATTTTCGGTGTATACCCTCTTAAACACATCAAACGTACATGTCTTGTTCCTATTCCATAAAGAAGGGTACCTAAATAAAGCCCCATCTAAACTGACCGGAGATCGCAATCGACAGGACAAGAATAGGTACTGTGATTATCATAAAGATATCAAACATATATAAAACTAATGAATGCAAGGCCTTGAAGAGGGAGATCGAAGATCTCATTTAGAGGGGCTACCTAGGATGATATGTCGACAAAAAGAGACATGCGGCACAGATGGAAGAAACTCATAAGAAGAAAGTCGATAATCCTGAGGAGCGGGAGATCGATGAAATTAGTGACCAGTTGTTTTCCCCTCATGCCAATCCTCAGAATTCCATGATGATCTTGATGACATCATTTACATCATCTTAGGGGAGAACTACCTATTTGATAAGGATAGCAGCAGGTCGGTCTAAGACTGGCTAGGGCCACCTACTGTCCAACTAGTAAAATTTCATGATGACCGAATTTCAGATCTTGATCCCCCATCAGACTTTGTCATTATATTAGCTATCTAGCGAGAGAATTCACCACAATGGTTGTGGTAGAACTATTAGCACAATGGACATTCTCTTCTTGGACACTTTTAATCATCTTGGATTTGATAGAAGGGAATTAAATCCAAGCAATCGGCAACTCAGAGGACTTACCGGGCACTCCGCAAGAGTAGAAGGAACAATCAGCCTACTCATCACAGTAGGAGATGGCTTTTCCAGAGCAACCGTAATGGTGAGATTTATAGTTTTAAACAAGAGGTTTCTTTATTGAACCATCATAGGGTGACAATCGCTAAACAACCTCAATGTTTGCATATCCCCAATATATAGGCTAGTCACTTCTCGATGTAACGCCTACCAAAATTAGATCCCGTATTTACACGGATAACGATAGACCGAGTTGACCAAAAGGCCAAAACCAACTACCCTATATCTAGGCTAGACCAAACCATCTTTATTGTTTTAGACTTGAGTTAGGATGACAAGAGGGTCAACCCAAGAGTTTAGAGAGGTTAGATTAGAGAATTAGTGCAGGATTAACCAACTACCCTATATCAAGCTGCAACTTAGTTCAAAAAGTTTGATGCCACATATCTGATGTGTCATGTTACCGAGCACTTGCTCGCAACTAACTAGCACTTGAGCTCAACTTGTAATTTGGCGAATTCTAATTATGTGCATATTTTGAGATTTTGACTTAATTTTATTCATTAGCTTCCTTGAAGTGAAGATTACCTATGACAAGGGCCATTTGCATGTAGTTTAATATTTTTTAAAGTCTGGGATTTTTTGGGGATCCTCCAAAAACTAGTTTTTTGAAAACATGCATATTTGCTTTTTGTATGTCGGAATCATGTTTTTGAGTTTTGGTATGTGTGTTGTGATGCTACGAATGTGTTGATATAGTTGATAGCACAAACTTACTTGATTTTAGGTTGTTGTCCCTGATATTGTTATACATGAAGGATGAAATCCGTATATTATAGATTTTGAGCAGATTATATTAGACCATGACTTTTAGGCTCCCTCACGCGCGAGTCGAGACCTATTTTTGTTATCATGTTGCTCAAATGGGATATAACCAGTTAGTATACTCGTTCGGAAAATTTTTCTGTTTAGACTTGTTTGATTATTGATTCATTTGATTTTGTGATATATCCATGGTATCTCCTTGGGAACACCGGATTTCGTGTGGAATTCCTCATTTACATGAGTTATAAGAAGAGATAATGTGTTTGGATTCATGATTCAAGTATAAGAAGAGATAATGCGTTGGGATTCATGATTTAGGATTTCATCTTCTTTGAGCTCCTAGACATAGAGGGTACTCTGATTGAACACATGGTCGGTACTATCTAGATAGGTATCGGGTGTAATGAAAGTATATTTTCTATGAGCTGAGATTTTCGGGACTAGTGCATAACATTTCATGTACAACGGACTAAGGAAAATGTAATCAGATGCGTTAAATTTTAAGGGGACTAAATCTTTAGAGTTATTTGGGGCTGTTGATTAGTATAAAAACATGCAAGTTACAAGACTACAACTATCAAGTAAAGTATTTAAGATATCGAACCCATAAGGAAGGTGTGTGTTTGAAAATTCTAAATTTGATCCTAGAAAAGTGTGGACAAAAAGGAGTGAGGGTGAAATGTGTAGAATTATAGAGAGGTTGTCACAAAAATAAGATAAAACAAGAGGGAAGAAGGAGGAAACAAATAAAAAGAAAATAAAGATGCAACTAAAAGAAATAAAAAGAAATGAAAATAAGAAAAGAGGAAGAAATAGGAAAAAGAGAAAAATAAATAAAATAAAATAAAAAGAAGAAAATCAAGAGAGAAAGAGAAAAAAAATCAAATTAAGAAAGACCGGTGGAAGAACAAGTATAGAAGTTAGGAATCTAGAATTAAATCCAGCGGTTAATTTCAATTACGATTTATGAACTATACTCTTTTATCATATTTTACTTTAGATTTATTACGCATAGATTAACAATTCACATAAAGAAAGCATAATCTATCAAATTATCATCCAAGCAAATATTCTCATTCATAAAAAGAATAAGCAACTAGATAATAATCCTAGAAATGAATAAGTATAACTTATCAAACTACTCAAGATAAACATAGATTATCAAACTCTTTTTCTACCAATTAGTTTTCTATTTATTTATCCTAAATACGATCATTTAAGCATAAAGGAGAGCAATCCATAAACCATATAAGAAATTAAACTAGTTTCATACAATCCTAGATTTCCTACAAGAATTACTTACTCCTTTTGTAAAATAAAAATAAGAAAATAAAATCTACACTAATAAGTATAAAAGAACAAGAAGCAAACCTAAATTGCAAATAATAAAAGAAAGAAATAGAAAATTAAAGCATAAATTAGCAAGAAAGTAAATCTACTCTACAAAGCATAAAAAATTACATCTTGAGTATGAAATAAATCGAATATACCAAACATGAAATAAAAATGAGAAAATAATATCCTAAAATATATAATTCTAAAATAAAAAATAAAAGAGAAAAATAAAACTTACATTGCAAGGGGTTGGCCCATTGAAGACAAATTCTTCATCTTCATCATCGAAGAAGAAGAAAAAAAATAAAAAGGAGGAAATTTTTTTTAGTTATTATAAATAAAAAGTTTATAATTTTGAAAGGTCTTCTCAATTAAGAGTAATCCTCCTCTTCAAATGGAGTTTATAAAATTTTCACACTCAAACTCTTACTCTCTATCCCTATTTATAGCCTACAGCAATCATCAAAGAGCCCTTGGATCATTCTTGAGCTCTAAGGAAATTAGAATCATTTATTGATTGAATTCTGTTACACGCAAATTGATGGACTAATCGATGGGCTTATCGATGAGTTCATCAATTAGCTTGTAATAAAATTGTAACAAACTTTATTGACTTTGTTGACTCTGCCTTCATGGACTTTGGGCTTCTTGGCTCAATTTTGGGCTTCAATAAAAGGTTAAAGATATAGCGAATTTGGTTCTTTCAGGCTGTTATTCATTGATTATCCATTATCTGCAAATTATGATAAAAACTCATTATTAGTCGATATATTTATTCAAATAAAATAAATAATGAGGGTTTAAAAGTGTAATGAAATATGATGATCAAATATCCTCACACCTAAACTTTTACTAGTCCTCTAGTAAAGAAAGAAGATGAAAAGGAAAGAAAGAAAATCCTATCTTACTTTCACAGGAATTGCGATTGTATTTAGAGCATACAATAAGCCTTTATACCCCTAGGTTACCCAAGAGAACGAGTTGTAGTCACATGAGGGTTTGCACTGAATATACCCATAAAATTTGGTTAATTTGCCAAATTTAAAGTGGTTAATATATAATTAACTCATTTGAGATCTTTAAACAATCTAATTAGAGTTAGTTTATACTTAAGAAAACATTTCTATGCATAACTCCAAAATAAATTTCTTAGACAACCCTTTCATTATAGTTGTACAAAATCAAGTCTAACTTAGAAATTTATCTAAAATTCTGAAAGAAACATATTAACTCTTTGCTTCAAACAATTCTCGAGCCTCTTGATTGTTTTATTTCCGAAAAATGTATATATATATATATATATATATATATATATATATATATATATATATATATATATATATATATATATATATATATATATATATATATATATATATATATATATATATATATATATATATATATATATATATATATATATATATATATATATATTCCTTCCTTCTACCTTTTATTCTACTTTATCAGGCTTTTCTAAGTGACCATGTATTAGGCTTTGGGCCAATGGATCCCAACCCAGTTGGGCCTAAGTAATTAAGTTTAGAAATACTCCTCAAGCTTAATTGCTCAGCCAACTTAGGCTTAAAAAGATAGAATCACCTTAGAGTTCAAGATTTTTATTGGTGCCTATTATTTGCACTCCTTTTTTTTTTGAGTTTGTATGTATGTATGTACACACACACACACACACATACACAGGGAAAAGTGTTCATAAGGTGACACCTTAGATTCAATCTAAGGTAGCGCCTTCAAAATTATATTATATGCTATCAAATTACTCGATCTACTCCATAAATTTTGATTTATATATTTTGGATTGTATACAAATAAAAATTAGCCAAATTGGTTGTAGTTACTCATGCATCAAGTGATTGTAAAATTAATTATTTTACGATAATATAACCAAAGAGACTATGAAAAATATGTGCTAGAAGTATTTAATCATCCTCATCAGCCTGATCATTATTTTGCTCGCCTTGGTCTCCCAAATTATTCCCTAAAATATCAACATCCTCTCCTCTATGTCTGTATTAGTACTGCCGATATCCTCCTTACTATCAGGTGGTGCAACAAGCTAACGAAGTGGTCGTGATAGTAGTGGTGGAGCTTGCTGTGATGGAGGTGGAGTCTAAAATTATAGTGGAGCCTTGGATCTGGGTCTCATCTCGTGAAGTGTTGTCATGATGTAATCAAGGCTGGATGTGAGTCGGGCCTAGTCTGTGGTATACTGAGCCCGATTAACTGTGTACTAGATCCGAATCTGGTGGAACCCCGTCTCAAGAGCAAAGAGACAATTCCTAAGTGTCTAGGGTGTCCACTCAGTCGGTGCATCACTAGGCGGCTGAGATGGTAGAGGTGGAGTTTGGTGATGTGCCGAACGCTATGGGGAAGAGGTAGAAGTATCTCAAACCTTGTTCTGGTGGGATATGCTCTTCCTCACAGTGTCCGGAGTCAATGGGGGAATATCCTGCTTTGTATTTATTTGTATCTCTCCCTGGTACCCCTGCGGCCTCACATATTTGAGTGATCAGAAATGGGTAGACAAGCTGGACCCTCTGCCTATATCTCTTGGACAAGTAATCTCAGGCATTGATAGTTGTAGTGCTCATCCAGGTATGGATAACCCCTGCAGTATCGAATCGTTATCTCATAGCAATCTAGTATAGTAGGAGAAGGTCTTGGGTGGTAATGACTAAATATGAGGAGCTCGGGTATAAATTAAACTTAAGGATGAGATTGAGAAGGTTAAACTCATCCTTAAGTGTACCCGAGTTCAGGGTCCCTCTAGCATGGGCACACACACAAAGATACTCAACCATCTGATTGTACTCATCGGAGGTGATAGCTAAGTCAGCAGCAACTTTCATAAAGTCGGGGCAATCTAGAGGGTTTTTGGTAATCCCAAGATACGTCGGATGATCCTGGGTGTAATAGTGACAAGCACTTACCTAACTTTCAAAAGAGATGTGTAATCATAATCATTGGATGCGGTCCAGTTAGCGTAGAATTCCCTAACAATAGTGGAGTTGGCCAAATCGGGTTTTCTAACCATCATATTATGCAGACCGGCATTCTTTAGTAGATCCTTAATTGATGAAAACTCCAAAAGTTTGCTTAAGTAAAATCCTCTCTCAAAGTGTCTGTAACTAATCAAAGCTAAGAACGGACTGTTGGACATGCTGTCTTTTATGGTGCCGTGTCTAAATACAAGAGATATGACAATTAGGGGTTTAGAATGCAAGAATAGTGCTAATCGAGAATTTGAGATGCAAATTTTTAGCAAATGAAGAGTTTCTAGTTGCAACTAATCGATGAGCTATTGTAGCTAATCGATTTGCTACAGCCACTCATCGATTAGTTCATCCCTTCATCGATTAGTTCATCCCTTCATCAATTAGTTCATCCCTGATTAAAAAATTTCCACAAATTCTTTTCTTTCAAGCGATTATAAATAGTCTATTCTCATGTATACATCCTATTCAAGCAATCCCATGCAGTTTATATCAACAAAATTGAGAGAATTTGATAAGTTATGGTTTTTAGGGTTTATACCTTAATTTTTAGAGAAATTTGAGTTATTCTTGTTGATTTCGTCGAGGAAAACTTGATCTTATGCTAGGATCCCATCTTGGACTGTGTTGAAGTTTGGAAGAGAGAAAACCGAGAGAAAGAGAGAATTGGTTCCGGGGGGAGGGTGTTTTGCTCATCGATTAGCCCTTGCTAATTGATGAGTCTAGAGGGCTCATCGATGAGCACCTCTAATTTTTTGTTTAAAATGGGCAGGGCTAAAGTCTATTAGCTTAAATTCTGAAACAAATTCTCTCTGAGTGGGCCTCCGCGAGTGGGCCAAAAAATAAATTTTATTCATGAGTGGGCCAAGAGAAAGATGGAAAAAATTCTCTTTTTTTTGGTTTAACCAAATTGGGCTTGGAAAAGAAAAACAATAATTTTTTTATTTATCTACATGGGCTAATTGAAAAGAGAGAGGAATATATATTTTTGTTCATTTTATCTTTTTTTTATTTTTTATTTTTTATTTTTTATTTTTTCATTTTTTTATAAATAGTGTGGTTCATGAAGAATTAACACCTCCTCTTCTTCGAGTGTAGAAAATTCTAAAAATGCTTTCAAACATTGACCGTTGATTTTGAAAACATGAGCATTTTTAAGATTTTCTGTCTCAATAGCCCAATGAGAGAACTTATTTAACAATATACGGACTAGTCCATCATGATCTCAATTTTTTAGGGAAAAATATGAAATTTTGAGTTGTAGAGTAGAACATTTTATCGATTAAAATTCTTCTATATTATTGAGTTATCGTGAAAAATCTTGATTTTCTTTTTATAATTTTTTTAGTTTATGTATGCATCATTTTGAATTTCTTCCAACTCGTTTATTTGGAGCATTCTTATTTTACCTGTCGAATCTAGATTAAAGCTGAACTGTTTGATCGCCCACATTGCTCGGTATTCCAGTTCAACCAGTAAATGACATGGCTTTCCAAAAATAAGCCTGTATGGTGACATGTTCAAGTTGGTTTTGAATAGGCCCATAAAGCATCACACAATTTAACAGACAAATCTTTTTATATTCTAATTAACAGTTTTTTCTAAGATTTGTTTGATTTGTCTATTTGTGACCTCTACTTGACCACTAGCTTGGGAGTGATAAAGAGTTCATATATTATGTGTGATTGAATATTTCCTCATTAAAGCCTCAAAGGAATGGTTATAGCCACTAGTTAATTTCAATTAAGATTTATGAACTACTCTTTTTTATCATATTTTACTTTAGATTTATTAAGTATAGATTATCAAACCACTTAAAAAGCATAATATAGTAAATTATCATCCAAGCAAAAAATTTATTCATGAAAACAAGTAACTAGATAATAATCCTACAAATGAATAAGCATAACCTATCAAACCACTCAAGATATGCATTGATTATCAAACTCTTTTTCTACCAATTAATTATCTAGTTGTTTATCCTAAACATAATCAATTTAAGCACAAAGAGAGCAATCCATAAACTATAAAAGAAATTAAACTAGTTTTATACAATCCTAGATTTCGACAATATTAGGTTATTCATTTTATAAAATAAAAATAAGAAAATAAAATCTACACCGATAAACATAAAAGAACAAGAAGTAAATCTAAGCTACAAACAACGAAAGAAAGAAATAGAAAAGCAAAGCATAAAAGAGCAAGAAAATAAAATCTACTTTACAAAGCATAAAGAAAAATTACACTACAAGTATGAAATAAATCTAATCTACCAAATATAAAATAAAAATAAGTAAATAAAATCCTAAACATGTAATTCTAAAATAAGAAAATAAAATAGGAAAATAAAACTTACATTGCAATAGGTTGGCCCCTTGAAGGCATCTTCATCATCAAAGAAGAAGAAAAGAAAATTAAAAAGGGAGAATTTTTTTTTGTTTATTATAGATAAAAAGTTTCCAATTTTTGGATGGTTTTCTCAGTTAAGACTAACCCTTCTCTCCAAATAATAAAGTTTACAAAATTTTTCACACTCAAACCCCTTACTCTTTACCCCTATTTATAGCCTACTGCAATTAACAAGAGTACTTGGATCATTCTTGACCTAGGCTCACTTCTGCCGACCGGGGTTAAGAGTCATCTTCTTTGAAAAACCTAGCCTAATTACTTTTTGCTTAAGAGCTTTTATCAAGGATCTGATATAGGCATCAGAGAGGTATCGGTGGACAACCCACCATGGTCAATCTAACGCTTTTTTGTGATCTTAGGCTAAGCCAAGTAGACTAGTTACCCCCAGACGCAAGGACACACTTCTGTCATCACAGCTCATTGAGGGGCCCTCTACGATAGAGTCCAATCTTACGGACTTAATCTTGTAAGTTGATGTCATGCATGCACTTCTCTTGAAAGTTTAAAACTTAATGAGAAAAACACATCAACACCAAAAAAAAAAAAAAATGTAAAGAAACGAAAGGAAAGAAACACTACCGGATCCGACCAAACATATATAGTGCTTTATTATCATTATTCCATAATTCTATTGATATACTTCTCTGAATATCAAATTTTATTACAGTCACAAAAGACTGCCTACTAATTGTAGGATCTACATCATCAATCCCTGGACAAAGTTCCCTGCATGCATAGACAAGTGTTGTCGTGGTCGCAGTTACCGTGCCCATGGTTGTAATGGCTCTGGCAGAATTTTTCACACTCCGATTCCATGTAGAACGGACTGTCAATATACCACACGCATTGACAGTCCGGAGGAATCTAGGGATGCGGTGGACGTCCACCATAGGGTATCACTTCCCTCACATTCATCATCCCCGCCGTCGACAATCATATTGGTCAGTTGCGAAGCTACATAGTGTCACAGGACATTTGTACTAGACTGCTTTTTTTAATATTTTTTTATTATAGTAATTATATTTACTCTTTAGGATACCACTGGAATTAGAATTAGTACCAAGAAAGAATAAAATTAACATATAGTACAATTGTCAATGTAGACACTATTTATTTTATTTTATTTACTTTTATTGATAGTGATGTAGGCGTTAAAAATTGCCTATAAGTCCCCGAACGAGACTCGTGACGATGAGTTGATGATCGACGAACCATCGACGACACAACAAGTGACCGCGACGCAAACGCATAAAGCGAGTCGACGAGGCGTCTAAGTCAGCAAAGTGAGTCAACAAGACGTCTAAGTCAGCGAAACAAGTCCCGAAACAAACCATCGGACCCGTAAAAGAGCGGAGAAAAGCCACGTGGAGGCTCGGCCAAAACCGAGACACCAAATGGTGTCTCGGCCAAATGCCAAGACACCAAATGGTGTCTCTGTGGCCGAGACACCAAATGGTGTCTCGGCATTTGGTGTCTCGGCTCGGTCGAGACACCAATAGGTGTCTCGGCTTGGCCGAGACACCTAGGCTTATTGGGTCTTTTTGCACAGTTCTGACCCGCGATCGCTTTGTGAGGCTATAAATAAGAGGGAGGGGGTTCATTTGTGGGGATCTGAATTTTTGGAGAAGCTCTGTAGAATTGAATTCTAACTTCAGATCTAAACTTGGGAGAAAGGGAGGCTCTTCGACGATCATCTTCTTCGACAACCAGATCTAGATATCGGCAAACCATTCGGGCTATTATCCTCCTTCGTGAGATAATCCCCTTAGCAAGTTTGAGAGATCGGATCTCAGATCTATACGTATTTTCTCCGGATCAAAACTTTGCTTTTGATCCCGAGAAGAGATTTGATTTCGCTTGGTCGATTTCATTCGCTTGGGCTATTATCTCCCTCGTGAAATAACCCCTTTTTACCGTGTAGATCTTTCATCGGCAAAGAACCCACGCAAGCGAGGATTCGATAAACGAATCCCGCGTTTATTTAAGGAGATAAAGTTGTAATCTTTGTTTTGATTTTCATTGTAAGTCTTATAAAAAGACGACCTTTTTATTTTTTTTGAATTTATTTGTAATTCCATAAAGGTGTAATGAGTTCAACAGCAATGAAGATCGAGAAAACAACTTTCCTCGCGAACAAGCTGGAGACCACAGTGGGAGCCAACGGTCTCAGATCTGAGATCGTGGTGTCGCAACCGCGGATCCAGATCCCGGTCGAAGAAGAGGTCGAATACGAGTTCGACCAGCAGAAGTTCGAGGAATATCTCTCATCCTCGTCTAGATTGTCCTCCCTCCGCAAGTCTAAGAAGATCTCCGCTGCAAGGAGGATCTGTTGGTCCTCGGATCTCGAATCCCAAGGTGAGGATTTCGATACCGCCGCTGTCAAAGCTGCAGCAAGCAGTATATTTTCAGCATCTAAGATGGCCGGATCTACAGATCTGAACTCCTCGGTGCAGGAGATGGCTGCCGACGGCTTGCCGACTCTCTCAAAGAGAGCCCGCCAGAGGCGACGTCAACGCCTGGCGCGTCAATTCACCAAGGCCCTGGAGTCAGTTGATGGGATTCGCTATAAGATGGATCTCAAATCTAGAAGAGGTAAAGAGCCTCAACAACAGACGGTTGGTGACCCCTCCAAGCCGTCAGCAAACGAATGGGTCCGAGTCAAATGGAACCGTTCAACACTCGAGGAGAGTATCCGTCGCCGCGCATTGCTTGCGCACGCACGGGCTCTAGTTCGAGAGGCCGGATGCTGAAGAAGGAAGAAGTGGCCCAAAAGCCACCAAGGATGCACCAAGTGTGGAGGCCGAAACACGGAACAATGGTTCGGGCCAAGGCCGAAACTTCAACTAAGGCACAGCCACCCCAAGCTGATTCAACAAAGGCTCGGCCACCCCAGGATGATCTCCGTCAAGGAAAATCTGCCGTATCACCGATTCTACCTCCGGCGATCACATCCAAATCGCCGTCCACCTCAATTCCTGCTTCGGTCAATCCCGCCGGCTCACCCCGAAGCAAGAAAACGGCGTTGGAGTGCCTCGGCCCATTGCATGATGATCGAGACAAAATTCCAATCAAGAAACATTTGGGCCCGTTGAGAAAATCCCGGGTCACTCCCAGTGCAGGGGGTCGCACCCACCTCAACCATGACAGGAAGACTCCTGCAGTTGCTCGCACCGGGCTGCGGATTGAAGTTCAAGAGCCCGTCAAAATTCACACTCGCGAAGGCGTACATCGCGGCGAGTGACTTTTAAAAACCCTGATAAGGCAGTTCATCCTCAGAAGGAGACATTTTCATCTGACGACGAGGGCCTTATACCTGAGAAGTCGTGCCAGCAAGCGATGGGTTGCTTCGACATCCATGCCGATGAGTTGTACTATCGTGCTGGGGGTACGAGTCTCAAAAAAGAAGCTCCCTAGAATCGAACACGCATTGTCCATGTTCTAAACTGATCAGGGCGGTGTTGTCGGAATGCAGCTGCACCAAGACGGCTCCGGAGAAGGTGTCGGTCTTTGATAGGCTCGACACTAAAATGCCAAAACCCAGGTCAAGGCGCTTCTGCGGAAGAAGATCGGTGTCTCAAGGCGATGATCTGCAAAAAGTCACCATCAATATGACCAGCAGAGGGACGTCATCACGTGCCATTCCTGGGGCATCGTAACGAATGACTCGATTACGGTCCGGGACTATCAGGCGACCAAATTATCACAAAGTGTAGAGGGGATTACCCTCAGATGATGAAGTGTCGGACGCTGGTTTTGTAGTTGCCTCCGATAATACAGTTTTCAGTGAGGGACAACCCCGTGAAGCGCTCATGATCGGTGCGGAACAGGTGGCTAAAATGCTTGAAGAGGCCCTGACCAAGCAAAAGGACAACTTTAAGCTTGAGATGGAGATGGCCATGCTGTAGATGAGAGCGATGCATGACCAGAAAGTCCAAGCAATAATGAATCGCCAAGGTGAATCAAGTCATCACAATAACGTCAACCTAACAGATAGCGACACAGAAAGGGATGAAGGCCGTAATGCCGATAATCCCCTAATGAACAGAACGCCAGTGGCAATACTGTCGTTCCTCCTCAAAATCACCCGAACGGAGACGTAGGTGAGAATGTAGGTGAGAATGAGAAGATAAAGGACCTCGAGAGTAAGATCAACACTCTGATCTCTACCAAGAGGCAACGAAGACGGGTATACCGTGTCCGTACCCAAGGGAGTGGGAATCAATCCCGTATCCGGCGAAGTTCAATCTAATAAACTTTACGCCGTTTGATGGGAATGGTTCACCCACTCAGCACTTGATCTACTTCAAATCCCACCTGGGGGTTATTTTCGTAATGAGCCCTTGATGGTTCGGTCATTCGTTGGCACTCTTCGAGGAGCTAATTTCTCAAGCCAGGGCGTTAACAGCTGGGACGATATGGAGACCATGTTCCTCGCTAATTTCTTTGATGACGATACCGAGATATCTATCGGGACGTTGTTAGATGAAAAGCAGAAAGACGGAGAAAATGTGGATAGCTTTGTCAAATGGTTCTGAAACAAGGCAATAAATTGCCGGGACCCGATAACTGAGGAGTTCATTCTCCAGACTTGCCACAACAACCTTTCATTGGACATACTGGAAGCAATGGGAACGGCACCATCCAAGATATGGAGAGACTTGAAGGTGCGCGGGGAGCAAGCCGAGCGATTCCTTAAGAGGAAAAAGGCAGACAGAGGCCAGCGAACGGCAAATGCTCACCAAACGTTCTAGCTACAGCCTCAGCAACAACCACAACGGCGAGCGCCACAGCAATCGCAGCCCCAATGGCAACAACGACCTCAAAAATAGAAGTTGTCAGAACCAAGATTCCTCAAAGTCTATTCTTTCAAGGAAGACGAGGTTCCCGGTATTTTTAAATACCTCCTAGAGAACAATAAGATCCAGTTGCCACCAATCGTGAACCGGAGGAGGCAAATAAGGTCACAGATCTGAGGTACTGCGCATTCCACAGAGCGGTTCACCATCCAACCAAGTCGTGCTACCATCTCAAGGATAAGATCCATGCCTTAATTGATGTAGGGGTCATTACCCCAAAGCCGT
The DNA here is from genome assembly GCA_012295165.1 of Asparagus setaceus. Lineage (NCBI taxonomy): Eukaryota > Viridiplantae > Streptophyta > Magnoliopsida > Asparagales > Asparagaceae > Asparagus > Asparagus setaceus. The sequence continues at coordinate 28,550,144 of CM022704.1, forward strand.
TCAAAGAAAAGGGCAAGTTTGAACCAAAATGGGAAGGACCGTTTGTGATGGACACACCCTATTCAAACGGTCCATATCGTCTAAATGGCGATAGGCAATTAATGCCGATAAATGAGAAGTTCTGAAAAGTACTATCCCTAGTATATTTGGGATAACCCATTTTTACGGGAAGTTCCTCAGAAAATATTTCACCTAATGTCCTTGAGGATAACCCTAAATCTATCCTCCACCATAAAATCCCTCACTGATCAAATTTATTAACGGTGAGCCCAAAAGAAAAAGATCTTTCTGGTCCAATCCACCAGCAAATTTCCCTCTTGATTCTTTCCACGAACAAGATGTCCACTTTTAATATTGAGATCCCCTTCTGATAAACAGAAGGATTCCATCCTTTCCTCTTCGGTTGCGTCTTCCCAAGGTTAGGGCTTAAATTAGAATTTCATCTCGATAAACAAGAAAATTATTCCCAGATCAGGTAACGAATCCTATAAAAGTGAAAGTTATCTGAATCTTCTCGATTCTCGGAGTGGAGACCCCACTCTTAGTTTCACCTCCTGAGATTCTCAAAGTGGAGATCTCACTTTTAGTTTTCTTTACACTGGAGATAGAATATAAAATTCTTCCTCTCCAAGAGCAAGAGTTAGGATATAAATCCTTCCTCTCTTATTTCGGGTTCGTTTTTACCCTAATAAGAAGACCTGGAGACAGGATATAAAATCCTTCCTCTCCACCATTGGGAAACAGAATACAAAATTCTTCCTTTCCCATATCGATTCCATCTTTAGATAGCTGGTTTAGTCTTTTAACCGATTGAAAAAGACACCAAGATTCATCTTGGAGAATTTTATCCCGAATCCTAAGTAGGGATAAGTCTACACCTAACAGGTGTTACCGGTTTAGTCTTTTACCGATTGAAAAAGACACCAAGATTCATCTTGGAGAATTTTATCTTGAATCCTAAGAAGGGATAAGCCAACGCCTAACACGCGTTGCCGGTTTAGTCTTTTACCGATTGAAGAAGACACCAGAATTCAAGTCTGGAGAATTTTATTCCGAAGCCTAAGTAGGAATAAGCCTGCATCTAATACATGCAGCCAGGTAGTCTATTCTCGTGAGAAAGACAAAGTCTATGTATTCAACATCATAACATTAAGCCTAAAAGAGTTTCATTCTTTTAACACAACGTCACGTGCGGAATGGGTATAGATAATTCGCGTGCTAGCCCGATTCAAACGGTAATCGGTAAAGGCTCATCAAATCTGTTGATGGCTGAGGATTTACCAAAAATCCCATGAGTATTGTGGTTGATTATTTTAAATGAGAAATCACAATAAACAACGATAAAAAGAGGATAGAAATTTATTCAACCAATGAAAAGTCAAGTCTTTCAACGAGGAAATTACAATTATTCAAACGGCAAAAGATTTATTGTTGTAAGCTTCTTGGAGCTTATTCTGCAACTCAGCCTTGAAGTACTCTTCGCTGGCGTTCAATGTTTTCAAAGCTTCCTCCTTAACTTCAGCTGCTTTTGTTCCGAGAGCTCCAATTTCTTGGATATGATGGTTAAGCACTACCTCCTTCGCTGACAAGGTCATCACCAGCCAGGGCTATCACCCATCAAGGGTCAATTTTCATCCGATTCGGTTTGTTCGGGCCTCAATCCTACGCCAAAAAGGTATATAAGTATAAACTATTTCTTATTTTTGCCGAGAAGTTCCTAGAGAATATATATTCTTAAGGATAACTCGACAACCTCCGAACGGGTATATGAGGATAAACTAATTCCTGAAACTCGATAGCGTCACAGTATAAAGCGTGTTAACACCGGTCAACGCATCGCAGTGGAAAATCGCCGACTGAGGGTTGAATTTCAAGAAAAAATTTTCGACGCCGGTCAACGTGTCGTAATGGAGAATTCACCGATTAAAAGGATGAATCTCAAGAAAATTCCTCCCACTGTGGTCGGTTCTATGACAAGCATCACAATAGAGAATTTACCGATTAAAGGATGAACCCTCAATCTCGTCCCACTATGGTTAATCCTATGACAAGTGACGCAATGGAGAATTCACGATTAGAGGATAAGTCTTAAGGAATCGGATAGTCAGTTCGACGACAACTCACCAACACGAGCTAAAGCAAAAAACTTCATTCATCAGTTTTAGGTCAAGATTTTGACAGCGATCAGACAATAAATGCATCAACTGCGACACTTTCAGTCATTCTACAAAGCACTGGATAGTCCGAAAGAATTGGAGAAGTCAAGATTCGAAGCCATTTTCAGGTTCTGTTATACCGACTGAAGGTTTGGGCCTATCATATCCAACGTATTTCGGCTTCTTCTATAAAAGAGGGAGATCGAAACACTTTGGAGGGGGTATCTGTAGGCGTTAAAAATTACCTATAAGTCTCCGAACGAGACTCATGATGATGAGTTGATGATCGACGAACCATCGACGACACAACAAGTGACCGCGACACAAATGCATAAAGCGAGTCGACGAGGCGTCTAAGTCAGCAAAGTGAGTCAACAAGACGTCTAAGTCAGCGAAACAAGTCCCGAAACAAACCATCGGACCCGTAAAAGAGCGGAGAAAAGCCACGTGGAGGCTCGGCCAAAACCGAGACACCAAATGGTGTCTCGGCTAGGCTTATTGGGCCTTTTTGCACAGTTCTGACCCGCGACCGCTTTGTGAGGCTATAAATAAGAGGGAGGGGGTTCATTTGTGGGGATCTGAATTTTTGGAGAAGCCGAAGCTCTGCCGAATTGAATTCTAACTTCAGATCTAAACTTGGGAGAAAGGGAGGCTCTTCGACGATCATCTTCTTCGACAACCAGATCTAGATCTCGGCGAACCCTTCGGGCTATTATCCTCCTTCGTGAGATAATCCCCTTAGCAAGTTCGAGAGATCGGATCTCAGATCTACACGTGTTTCCTCCGGATCAAAACTTTGCTTTTGATCCCGAGAAGAGCTTTGATTTCGCTTGGTCGATTTCATTCGCTTGGGCTATTATCTCCTTCGTGAAATAACCCCTTTTTACCGTGTAGATCTTTCATCGGATCGGATCACGCGGTGGTCCACGGATAAATCCCCGCACCGGCAAAGAACCCACGCAAGCGAGGATTCGATAAACGGATCCCGCGTTTGTTTAAGGAGATAAAGTTGTAATCTTTGTTTTGATTTTCATTGTAAGTCTTATAAAAAGACGACCTTTTTATTTTGTTGAATTCATTTGTAATTCCATAAAGGTGTAATGAGTTCAACAGCAATGAAGATCGAGAAAACAACTTTCCGCGAACAAGTGAAGCCACCGGGAATTGAACCCAAGACTGTGGAAGCCATATTGGAACCTTCCAATCATCCAGGTTACCCGCCGTGCTCATGTAGACACCAAATTAAATCATGATAAATTACACAGCCTACAAGATACCAGCGTGACAAAATCTTGGATCCGTCACTAATATTAGTTTTGTGATAATAAACAAATGCACTATATATTCTATATCAGAAGATACAGATACATACCAGATGCGAAGAGGACGAGGAACACGATGGAGAATTTAATGCAGGCTTTCTTCATGTTGCTTAATTCTTTTTCTTTGGTTTTTTGGTGATATAGAAGAGTGGAGTTAGTAGGGTATTTATACATGCACACAATGGATGGATGAATATGTGGGAAACAATAATTTCCTTTGTATGAATGGTATGTAGATAAATTCGTTTATAAATTCACTAATTACAATGTTGAGTTAATCTTGTTAGTTTTATCTATTTCTACGTTAAGTTTGTTAGTTTGTTACAAGTTAGTTAGTTTGTTATGTTTCTTTGAGTTAGTGGATTAGATCCCAACTTGTATTCAGTTAGTATATAAGATGAATGAAAGAAGAAAACAAGTCTTGATTGCATCACAAAAAACAGAGCTTCTTCTTCTACCTTCCGTGAGTGTGAATGTCCTCGAGTTTCTTTTGCAATTTTGAACATTTGGTATCGAGCACGTGTTACATTTTCGGCGTGAGGAGATGCGAAGATGACGCCGAGTGGTGTTTCGACGAGGGACGCGCGACACCGGCGACGCCAAAACCTCTCGGCAAGGGAGGGAAGGTGACCCTCCGGTACCGATGCTCACAAAGAGCAACTACCGGCATGGGCTCAAGATGAAGGTGTACATGCGGCGCAAGGTGTCCGGACGCCATCGAGCCCGCCGATCCGGAGGAGGAGATCGAGACGCGGAAGGATCGGATGGCTCGCCGCCATCTACCAAGCCATCGGTGAGGACACGCTCCTCTTGTTGGTGAGAAGGAGACAGCCAAGGAGGCGTGGGAGATGCTTAGGACAATGCACATGGGTGCGGCGCATCAAGGAGGCAAAGATCAAACTCGTTTTGAGTTTGAAGGTCTTCGCATCGCGGCGAGAGCGGTCGGCGACTTTCTTTGCGAAGTTGACTACAATTGTCAACAAGATACGTGCATTGGGCGACAAGGTGGACGAGACCTATGTCGTCAAGAAGATTCTCCGAGCCGTCCCCTCAAAGTTTCTCCATATCGCGTCGACGATTGAGCAGTTCGGCGACCTCAAGAAAATGACCATGGAGGAGGTCATCGGGTCGCTTAAAGCACATGAAGAACGGCTGCGGGGCTATGGCGACAACGAGGACGAGCACGCCCTGCTGACGAGGACTGAGTGGAAGGCGAAGGAAGAGGTCGAGGGCTCGTCAAACTCGTCGAAATGGCGAGGAGGTGGTCGTGGTCATGCTCGTGGCCGTGGCCATGGCCGTGGCCGTGGTCATGGTCGCGGGTGCAGTGAGGGCGGCCGCGGGAATGAATCCAATCAAAAAGAGAAGAAGTTCGACAAAACCAAGGTAAAGTGTTACAATTGTCATAATTTTGGACACTTTGCTGATGAATGTAGATCCAAGAAGAAAGATGAAAAGGTTCATTTAGTGGAGGCACAAGGAGAGGATGAACCTGCCCTGCTCGTAACAGAGGAGATAATGTTACATGAAGAGAAGGTTATGCCGAGAGAAGAAGTGGTGTATGATAGCAGTGTGTGGTATCTCGACACTGGAGCGAGTAACCACATGACTGGGTGCCGAAGAAAATTCTCTGAGCTTGATGAGTCAGTGACCGGAAAAGTTAAGTTCGGCGACGGCTCCGTCGTGGACATCCGAGGAAAAGGCAGTGTGATGTTTCAATGTCAAAATGGTGAGCATCGACTCCTCACTAATGTTTACTTTATACCTAAGTTGTGTAGCAACATTGTAAGCTTGGGGCAATTAGATGAACATGGGTGTAAGACAGTCATAGAAGGAGGTGTTTGCACATCTATGATAGAGCTAGAAAATTACTAGCTAATGTGAGGAGATCGAAGAACAGGTTGTACATACTCAACCTGAAAGCTGCTCATCCGGTGTGCTTGTTGGGAAGCCTTAAAGAAGATGCTTGGTTGTGGCATGCCCGCTATGGCCACTTGAACTTTCAAGCTTTGAGAAGTTTAACTTCGAGAAAGGAATGGTGAAGGGATGCCGACCGCTGATCACATAACTCAAGTGTGTGATGGGTGTGTCATTGGCAAACATCATCGTACACCATTTCCTCACGCAAGCTGAGCCGAGACCCCGCCTCCAACTCGTCTCGGCGACTTGTGTGGCCCGATCACTCCTACAACACACGGAGGTAATAAGTACTTTATGTTGCTTGTTGATGATTATAGCGGTACATGTGGGTTGTGATGCTCAAGAACAAAGATGAAGCACCGCATGCATTCAAGAAGGTGAAGGCAAGCGCAGAGATGGAAGCCAATACCAAGCTGAAGGCATTCCGAACCGATAGGGGTGGGGAGTTCACCTCTAAAGCATTCACTCAGTACTGCGAAGACTTAGGCATCAAACGTTTCCTCACGGCCCCATACTCTCCGCAGCAGAACGGCGTTGTCGAACGAAGAAACCAAACTGTTCTGGGAATGGCGAGAAGTCTTTTAAAGAGCAAACATGTACCAGCTACATTTTGGGGAGAAGCCGTGAAGACAGCAGTATATATACTCAATCGAGCTCCAACACAGAGTGTGGAAGGAGTGACGCCGTATGAGAGTTGGACTGGTCGGAAACCGAAGGTTCAGCATCTTCGAGTTTTGGTCGCTTGGTGCGTCAAGGCGTGAGCCTACACACAAAGAAGTCGGCGATAGGAGTGCCCCAATGGTGTTCTTTGAGTGCGAACACGGATCAAAAGCCTATAGAGTGTATGATCCTAATACAAGAAAACTACATGTAGCGAGGACACAATCTTTGAAGAAGACAAGGAGTGGAATTGGGAGTCTTCGCATGTTGAAGGGATCAATTCAAATCAAGTGAAGGGTTCACGCACACTTCGAAGCCTGAACAAGCGTGAGCTCTAAGCTATGTCTCCACTACCACTCGATCAGCCCAGAAATGAAGCTGCACCGACGTCAATTTCGACGAGTAGTGTGCAATCGCTGGAAGGAGCAGAAGCATCAGGTTCACCTGCGTCCTCATCCGCAGCTGCAGCAATCTTGGGGACGCCAGAGAGCTACGATCAGGCACATGACGCAGCTGACTACTCAACTAGCTCGGAGAGACCTGTCAAGTATCGATCCCTTCAAGAGATATACAATGACACCCGTGAGATGGATGAGGAAGCTGGGTTGTGTTTTATGTCTGTTGATGAGCCAGCAAGTTATGAAGATGCAGCAAACAATGAGAGTTGGAGGCAAGCAATGGCTGAGGAGATAGCCGCTATTAAAAGAAACAACTCTTGGGAACTTGCGGAGCTACCGAAGGGCCATCGTGCCATTGGTCTGAAATGGGTTTATAAAGTGAAGAAGAACCCTGAAGGAGAGATAGTGAAGTACAAAGCTCGCCTTGTGGCTAAGGGTTACGTACAAAAGCAGGGGGTGGATTTCAACGAAGTGTTTGCTCCGGTTGCAAGACTCGAAACTGTGAGAGTCTTGATTGCTTTGGCTGCCGAGGAAAATTGGGAGATACATCACATGGATGTTAAATCCGCATTTCTGAATGGAGAGTTAGAGGAGGAAGTATATGTGACTCAACCAGTAGGATTTATAGAGAAGGGCCATGAACAAGAAGTGCTTAGGTTGAAGAAGGCATTATACGGGCTGCGGCAAGCTCCTCGCGCATGGAACTCGAAGCTTGACAAGTGCCTCCAGACACTCGGGTTCGAGAGATGCGCACTTGAACATGCTGTGTACATAATGAGAGTGAGGGGAGCTGTCCAAGTGGTCGGCGTCTATGTCGATGATCTCATCATCACTGGGTCAAGCGTCGATGACATTAAAAGGTTTAAGGAGCAAATGAAGAAAATGTTTGATATGAGCGACCTTGGGCTATTGAGCTACTACTTGGGTATTGAGGTAAGGCAAGATTCTCAAGCAATTTCTTTATATCAATATGGGTATGCAATGAAGATACTAGAGAAGCTTGGAATGGCTGAGTGTAATCCATGTCAAGTCCCCATGGAAGCAAGGCTGAAGCTGAGCAAAGTGAGTACTTGTCCACCTGTTGATGCTTCTCTCTACAGAAGTATAATTGGTAGCTGAGATACTTGGTGAATACAAGACCGGACTGGCCTACTCGGTTGGAATGATGAGTCGCTACATGGAAGCACCAACCACGGCTCACATGGTCAGCCGTGAAACAAATACTACGGTATGTACGAGGGACTATTAATTTTGGTCAGCCGCTATGCGAGAAGAAGCATTGAGATGCATCGTTGATTGGCTATAGTGATAGCGATCTAGGCTGGAGACATTGATGATCGGAAGAGCACCTCGGGCGTCATTTACTTTCTTGGTACGAACCCAGTTACTTGGGTGTCACAGAAGCAAAGAGTGGTGGCGCTTTCCTCTTGTGAAGCAGAATATGTAGCTGCTACGGCCGCGGCATGTCAAGGAGTTTGGCTTCGACGCTTGCTGGGTAAATTGAGAGGTGAGAAGTGTGTCAAAGCCGTTCTCAAGATCGACAACAAGTCAGCTATTGCTCTCACGAAGAACCCTGTGCATCATGATAGAAGCAAGCATATCGACACCAAGTACCATTTCATTCGTGACTGCGTTCAGAAAGGAGAAATCGATGTGGAGTACGTCAAGACAGAAGAGCAACTAGCTGATCTTCTAACAAAACCACTTAGTCGTCAAAGGTTCGTCGAACTGCGTGGGAAGATTGGTCTGAAGGATGTGAAGAAGATGCAACAAGATTAAGGGGGTGAATGTTGAGTTAATCTTGTTAGTTTTATCTATTTCTACGTTAAGTTTGTTAGTTTGTTACAAGTTAGTTAGTTTGTTATGTTTCTTTGAGTTAGTGGATTAGATCCCAACTTGTATTCAGTTAGTATATAAGATGAATGAAAGAAGAAAACAAGTGCGCAGTTGCATCACAAAAAAAAACAGAGCTTCTTCTTCTACCTTCCGTGAGTGTGAATGTCCTCTGAGTTTCTTTTGCAATTTTGAACATACAATACATATATATCAGCCATAAGATTTCAATTCTTTGAACTGCGCAGAATATTTTTGGTAATATTGTTGCCCATGATCCCATTAGCTGTAGCCTTCATGGCAACAACAATTATTAGTATTAGGGGTTTTGGCTTTTAAACCCAAGGTTTTATCCATGAATCGAAAAACCCACCAAGTTCTATGTGTTCTCATTTAACCCAATTAGATACAAGGTTTGCTTACCATTAACTCAATACAGTAATTATGTATTCTGTATTTGTACAAGAATATGAAAATCCCCAAAGAGCCCTTCAATTATTTCTCCCTGCACCCTATTTCCCCCTACATCTGCTTCACCACCTTCACCTTCTCCCTCTTCCCCGACCTCTGTCATTAATTGCCACGACATCCTCCTCTCCCCATGCCTCATACCTCCACCCACATCACCGCCCCTCTTCCTTGTCTCCCTCTTCCACGGACAACCTCTACATGGATTCACGAGTACAGTTTTAAGCTAAGTTTTGGGTCTTGTGAATTGTGACATTTTGAGTAGTTTGGTAGATTTTTTATGCGAAATGTGGAATTTTCGATGATGCGAATAACATGTTCGAGGAAATGAAATGCTATTACTTGGATCTCTTTGTTTGTTGAGCTTAAATAGATGAGGAGCTACTCAAAGTGTGCTAACATTGCGAGCTTCCACTCTTACGCCCGCCTCATCCACAGTCTACACCCACATCCTCATCAATTCCCTCCAATCCAATGAGATCGTCCACCGCCATCTTGTCAAAGCCTTGCCCGATGTAGATCTCTCAGTGATGGCCGCAACCTATCCTATCAGATTGACATCTTCTAGGAGATGAAGCAAGAGTATGTCAATGTGAATGGCTATGTGTTCTCTTACTTGATCAAGAGCGTTTCACGGCTGGCCCGCCTTCTCCCAGAGTATGCGATCTTATCATGTTGCCGACGGCCTTGATTGATACGTACTTTAAATATGGATGGATTAAGTGGTCTTAGATGGAGTTTGACGAGACACATTGACCTCGCTCAAAAGATGCTATAGAGATTGACATGAAGTTTTTTTTTTTCTTTTTTTTAAAGGAGTACGACGAAGTTTGTGATTGTTGCGTTGGTTCTACCAGTGAGGGCAATTGTGCAATATTGGCACCACCAAGGATCAGGATTTTCCGCACCACAGACCGTCCTGAGAGGAATCTAGTCCAAACGGCGACTGAATTTTGTGTTGGACCCATCCTGGACCCATATTCTACCAACTTAATTCGACGGTAGATCAGTTAAATTTGATGTACATAATTTGCAGAAACATACCATATTTTTAGTTATCTTACCGATTCATCAAATAGCTATAAGGCTAAAATAGCAATGTTTTCAGATTCATATGATAATCTAAAGGGTAAATTACACTAAACCCTCGTGGACTTTTAGCATTTTGCAGTAAACCCTATGAACTTTCAAAATCGGACTAAATCCCTAATAACTTTTGCAGAAAACCCCCAATATCTTTTGGTTAAATTGTACTAAACCTCCCAATAACTTTCAAAATGTCTTTTTATGTTGTTTTCTGGTTTGGTTTATGGGGGTTATTTGCAAAATGCAGAAAATTATTGGGGGGGTTTTTGCAAAATAAAAATTCTTGAGAGTTTAGTATGATTTTGAAAGTTCATAGGGGTTTACTCTTTTTTTTTGGGTACTTGAGCATGAAAAATTAAAATCATCCAAACTTTTGCATTGGGCACTCTTAAGGGAGACATCAAAGTTGGCGGAGGCAGAGGGAGAGGGAGAAAATTAGAGAAAGGGAGTGTTCGGGCGAAGAGATTAGAGAAGGCTAAATTACCAGATCTGTATTAAAAGTAGACCATTTTTATTTGTTTGGTATTATAAGTTGCTCCGGCATCTTTTTGGTATTAAAAGTTAATGTTTTATGCTGTTAGACTGAAAACTTATCAGCGTTTCATTTCTCCGAAGAAAACTATAGTTTTAAAAAAAAATTACTTTCACCCCCTAGATCTCTTAAAGTTATTGCATTTTATATCTTTATTTTCTTTCAACCTCCTCAAACTCAAATTTCTTCTACCCCTTCACCTAAGGAGATCCTCCTTCGCTTTATCTTTTCCTCTCATAAATAGAACTCCCTCTTCTCCTTCAATCTCTCCTAATTTAAAACAATCCCAATCCAAAACTTCTTCTCTCTCATCATTTAGATTCGGTTTGTGTTCGAATTGGGAGAGATTAAATAAAAAGAAGCGGCTTCATTGATAAAAGAGTATGAGAAGATGAAGGAGGGTCTTATTTGATGAACAGTAGAAGAAACTTGAGTTTGGGTAGGATGAAGGAGAAGGGTGTAAAATACAATAAATTTAAGAGATTAGGAGGTGGAAGAAATTTTTTGAGGAAAAAACTACAGTTCTCGCAGGAGAAATTAAACTCCATCGTGTTTTTGGGTCTAACTGCATGCAATGCTAACTTTTAACACCAAAAAGATGCCAGAGTAACTTTTAATACCAAACAGGTAAAAGTTGTCTGCTTTTAATATCCATCTAGTAATTTAGTCAAGAAGAGAGAGAGAGAGAGAGAGAGAGAGAGAGAGAGAGAGAGAGAGCTAGGGTTTTTCTTAGTTTCATCTTTTTGGGCCCATTATTTTAGACAGAATATTCCGTCTAGAATAGTAGGGCCTATTCAAAAATATATTAATATTTTAAAAACCATTTAGAATGGGCATCCTAGACGATATTGTTTTGTCAAAACAACAGTATTCTAGACGGACCATCCTAGATGGACCTTCCTAGACGAAATTGTTACGTCTAGAATGCATGCAAGTATAGCTGAGTGAATTAATGAAAGTGGATACATTTTTGTTATATTCCAATAGATAAAGTTTTTGAGTCCAAATTCTCTACAATCTTGTCAAATCACTATATTATTCTCTCTCCTTAAGGTGTCTAACAAATAATTTCAAAACAACAATACTACAAGAAGTCCAACCACAATTAACCCTCGTTGAAATGTATATATATTGACCATATTCTGACATGCCTTTTCCTTCTTGATATTTCAACACATAAAAGAAATAATGGTCCCATATTAAGAAACAAATTCATTTCACTGCCAGTGATCTAGATGGTTGGAAGGTTCCACTATGGCTCCCACGCTCTTGGGTTGGATTTTGGGCTGGGATATCACAAGAAAGAAAGAAAGAAAGAAAGAAAGAAAATCATTTTTAGAACGTCGAAGTTGTTCCCTAATAATATCGACCAATTGTGAATAGACCTCCTATACTATCGCCCAATTATGAATAGACCCTATATAGTTCCATTTGTGCAGATAGACCCTTTACTATTCCAAAGAGTAGACGTGCTCCCTATATGATTTTTTTTTCTCTGAAAAGAGTCAAAAAAGAAATCCACTCAAGGAGTCTATCCACACCAATATCTGGCAATTCGGCGCTAGTAAAGGGGTCTATCTGCAATTAACCCGTAGAAATAACTATACTTAATTTGGTTGTGACAAACTTGCTTCAGTTTCTCGTGTATATCAAGATTTTAATACAAATAGTACTGGATGATAAAAAAGAGTACATAGTCTTCGTGCTCTGAATTTCTATTGGGGGTGATTGATGTGCAACTTATGTTCCATGCTGAAATGTTAACTTTGCACAAAATGAAGTTCAAGTCCGTCATTTGAATATCCATATTTTTATTTTGAAAAATGTACATATTTTCAAATTGGCTCAATAAATATCGTATAGTTTCTACAAAATATAAATCTAATTCTTATTTCTACATCTCTTTCTTTTAATCAGTATGCAGCAGGTGTTGGTTGTCTTTTGAACTAGCTAGGGACTATGTACTATTGGTATGTAGCTAATTAATTATCTATATTCTCTATTCTATTTTATTAGCACATGCAATTAATATCTCTAATCTTGTGGTGATTATTTTTCCATTAATTTTTAAACTCTCATGGAAATTAATGTTACTTGTAGACATCTTACTGACGCAGCGCGGAAGTTGAAATCTCGGAATCCACCGAGGGTTGATCTCCGAATCAACGATGAGCTTCGAATCCATGAAGAAAATATAATAAACGAAATTTTATTGATGAAAAGATATATTGATTCTAGGGTTACATGATTCTTCTTAAATAGAAAAATAAAATAGACTCCTAATAAGAAAAGAATTCCTAAAAGAAAGAAACAAGACTCCTAATAAGACTAGAATTATAAAGAAGTAGAAAGTATCAAATCCTACCCTAAAAGACTCCCTACAATATAGGAAACAAATCAGTACTAATTAAATCAAAATTGATTTTATTTCCTAATCTAAATTGACTCTAACTTTATTACTAAAAATAAACTAAAGGCTGATTATTTTCGGATTTCAGTCAAAACTGAGGATTGCTGATAAGATTATAAAAATCTGACAATCTGGTTGGCTCCGTCTCATCGAGATAGGCGATTTGCAGATATAATTTTTAGAATTCACCTTCCGGATCAAAAGATATGATCGTTTCTTTGTAGAAGCCAATAATATGTATAAGTCGGTATTTAGCTCGTGATTGTCCCGCTCCTTCATGAGATTGTTCGTTAAGCGTTCTACATCAGTCTCCCCTTGTTGAAAGAAGCTCGTCCCCGAGCTCATATTTGCTTGAATAGTAGCTTCATCGATAAATATTTTTCTTCTCCTGCATCGATCAGCATCCGCCTTATACTTAGCATTAATTTTCTCCATTTGTTCTTTTACCTTCTTGGCTAGGAATTCTTCTGCATCAAACTTGTGTACGAATCTTTTTGGCGGCATGTATATGTAACTGGCAATATGTGGCTCTATAGTTGACATGAAAAACTCATCCAAATATTTTTCGTGTTGGTCCTCATATTCTAGTGCCGGTGGTATCATCTCATTATTGTTGAAATTATTGATGATCATTGCTTCCAAAAAATTTCTCCCTCATACTCCATACACAATTCTTTCACCTCCTTTACCTCGAGCCCTTCATCAAGCAATTCACACATATCATCAATTGTCTCACTCTCTAATTTATCCTTCTCCTTCATCGGGACAACATCAATAAGTGCAATATCACTCACAACCTCTTTGGGAATATCATGCATAATATCCATCTTCACTATCATATCATCATCAGCACCATGTATCTCATGCATAACGAGTGTTTGCACCTTAGTAGGAATTTCGGCAGGGGTAGGTTCTTCTTTAGTTGTTGCTACTTCAATACACGTCACAAATCTAGGCACTTTCTCAGAGTCAAATTGGGGCTGCTTAATCCTTCCATGACCATGGTTAGAGTGTGAACTAGGATGTTGGTTGAACATATAATAATAGGTTGGAAGGAAACGAGCTTTTAATAACTTTTTCATCTTCTCCCACCTATCGACCTTCGGCTTTTCTTGGCGAGATCGATTCATGCATACTGATTCCCACCAAGCAGATGCTCCACCCTTAAGTCGGTAGGCCACCAACTTAATCTTCCGTTCATCTGGGATCTCCATATACTCAAAAAATCTCTTCACTTCTGCAATCCAGTCAAGAAATTCTTCAATATGAAGTTGCCCGTTGAAAGATGGCAGATCCATCTTCATCTTGAATCCTCTAGCATCATAATTGTCCCGTCGACGGCGGTCTCTGTGATCATAATCGCGGCGTGGGGCTTCATAGTAATCGCTGTCGCTGTGGAATTCATCTTGTGGAGTCGGATCACGTCGTTGGCGACCATCAATGCGATTTTGAACTCCTACCGTGTTCAGACGCTCCAGTGCCGACGCAAGTCGATCTACGGTAGTCTTAATTTGAAAAACATCGGTCTTCAACTCATCGAACTCAGTTCGAGAAATAGGGGATTCATCACCTGCCATCGGATTGGAGGAACAAGTCTCGATACCAATTGGCCTTGTGAAGTTGAAATCTCAGAATCCACCGAGGGTTGATCTCCGAATCCACGAAGAGCTTCGAATCCACGAAGAAAATATAATAAACGAAATTTTATTGATGAAAAGATATATTGATTCTAGGGTTACATGATTTTTCTTAAATAGAAAAATAAAATAGACTCCTAATAAGAATAGAATTCCTAAAAGAAAGAAACAAGACTCCTAATAAGACTAGAATTATAAAAAATAGAAAGTATCAAATCCTACCCTAAAAGACTCCTATAATATAGGAAATAAATCAGTCCTAATTAAATCAAAATTGATTTTGTTTCCTAATCTAAATTGACTCTAACTTTATTACTAAAAATAAACTAAAGGCTGATTATTTTCGGATTTCAGGCAAAACTGAGGATTACTGATAAGATTATAAAAATCTGATAATCTGGTTGGCTCCGTCTCGTCGAGATAGGCTATTTACATACATAATTTGTCAGAATCCGCCTTCCGGATCAAAAGATATGACCGTTTCTTTGTAGAAGTCAATAATATGTATAAGTCGGCATTTAGCTCGTGATTGTCCCGCTCCTCCATGAGATTGTTCGTTAAGCGTCTTACATCACTTACTCTAAATCATGTATTTCTCTCGAAAGTTCAAAAACCAACGAAAAACACACGCCAAAACAAGAAGGAAATAAAACGTTAAGTCCAACAAAACAAACTTTATTTCTTTTTAAGAGAAAAAGAGGACTCACACAGAGCTCCAACAAAACAAACTTTGTTTTCCCTTGATATATTTCTCTCGATATCAAGTTTTATTATAATTGCAGTAGTCTCCTACGTAGTACTAATCGTAGGATTTATAACATCAACCCTAGACTTCCTTTTTTTATCTAACCACAAGGTTCCTTGCATTGACAAGTGTCGTCACTGATGCAGTGACCATGCCCGCCGTAGTAATGGTGCTGGCAGAACTCGGCACACTCCGTGTCTTGCACTGCGGATTGTCGATCTCCCACCTGCACTCGCAGCCCGGAGGGAAGGGTTCTGGTGGACATTGTCCCATGGCTTCCCTCACGTTCATCATCCCTGCCATCGACAACACATTAGTTTTACGATAATAAACTGAATGTACGATCTATTCTACGTTAGAAAAAATATGGATACGTACCAGATACGAAGAGGACGAGGAGTAGGACGGAGAATGAAATGCAAGCTTTCTTCATTGTTATTTAATTTCTTTTTTCTTTGGTTTGTTGGTGATGTAGAATAGTGGAAGTGGTAGGGTATTTATACATGCAAACGATGCAGGAATATGTGGGAAGCAATAATCTCCTTTGCATGAATGGTGTCTAGATAAATCCTCTGATTGCAATTCACTAATTACACTATATATATATGCGTAGGGGTTTTTATTTTTAGACCCAATGATTTACCCAGTTTTATCTTTAAACCCAACAAGTTTTCTGGTACTTTTGAACCCAATCATCTTTATGTATTTGCCTTTAGACCCAAATAGTATAAGCTAGAGTTAGTGTATATTGTATTTATACTTCCAGACGGTAAAAACTCCAAAATACCCCTCAATATCCATAAAACGCTCTCCGCTTTCTCTCCTCCCTCCTCATCTATTTTCTCTTTCAGTCCCTTCCTGCCACTCAAGGAAAACCCGTAAAAACCCTAACAATCTCTCAAATGCCTGGCTAAATTGATACCCCAAGAAAACACTAACTGACCCTTCTTTCTCTCCTCTTTCAATTTGTCTAGCACAAGGTGAATTTGACCGAAAATCACCTCCCAGTTTGAGCCCTAACTGAAAATCAGCCCTGACCAGTGTTAAGCTCCTTTGTAGCCATATCTTCCACTCTCATCCTCAACTCCATCTGCAATGCCGACAACTGCCAGAAAACCCTAGAAGTTAGAACCTCTAGTGCCTCAACTCCAGAGCCTCCTCCTCCTCTAATGCTTCACCTGATAGCCGCCGCCTCCTACTCACGCCGGGTAATCTCTCTCTCTCTCTCTCTCTCTTCAAAACTCTAATCCTATGTTTAGTAATTGGGTTTTTTAATTTAGGGTCCTTTTTAGGTTTTAGTTTCAATTACAACTTTGATTTGCTTAAACTAGTTCATCAGTACAAATCTCCTTCGATTTAATCGGTACTAATCGAGAAAAGAGTTAGTAGTTAGCAGTAAGCGTTATGCAGTTCTAAGTTTTTTGGTAAATGAAAGATTTTATTCATCCACCAATTTGAAAAGCTTTATGTACATCAAGGATACTTAGCTTAAGCGAGCTTACAAAAACAAAACCTCAGTAGGAATACCCTACAAAGCAGACTCAAAAGCAAAATTACAATGAGTTGAGCCAATCTTTACATTCCATCGAAATGGACTGTTTAGCAAAATGGTTAATATGTCAACTTTGATAGCCTTGACAATTTGGTCCGAGCTTTTAACTTTCCCCGAAAAATTCTTGCATTAGCTCACACCATATGCTATACCTTGTGGAAGAAAAAGCCATCCTCCTAGCTTTTATCTTGAACCCTTTTCCCCTTTGGTTGGTGCAGAACCAATTTAGAAGAAGATTCCAGTCGCAAGATTTCCAATTAAACTAAAGCCAATCCATGATACAGTTCCAGACCTTCATCGAGAATCCGCATTCAAAGAATAGATGGTTTTTGTTTTCCGAGCTTGAGTCAGAGCATAACCTGCATTTATTTTCTTGGATAATCCCCCTCCTGAGCAGCTTGTCTTGTGTAAGGAGTCATTCTTGAACAGCCAGCCATAGAACAAAAGAATGTTTCGGGTAGCTCATAATCTCCCAGACTATATCACACCAGGTCACATTGCTTGATGCAGGGGAGAACGCAGCATATAAGGCAGAGAGCTTAATTTTGTAGTTTTTATAACAAGAGCAAATTAAATTATTCAGGTTGTCAACTCCCCCACAGATAGCAATTGCTCTGTCTCTAACTTTGATCAACTGTTTCCACATCCATGAATCACCAGTCCTAGCATTTACATGCCATATATCCGTTCTCCTTAGGTAATTACCATGAATCCATTTTATCCATAACAGCTCCTTGTTTATGTGAATATACCATAATAGCCTTAGAGCTGATGCAGTGTTCTAGATAACTGCAGAGAAAATCCCCAGCCCACCTTGTTTTTTCCCCAGACAGGCTTTGTCCCATGAAACTAGCGAGGCTTTGTGAGTATGATTAGTGATATCCCATAAGAATTTCCTGCATAACTCATCAATTTTCTGCAGAACTTTGATAGGAAGGATATAGTTTGAAGTCCAGTAGACTTGAACACCCAGAATAACACTCTTGATAACATGTAATCTGCCTGCATAGGATAGAGTTCTGTGTTGTTTCCAGTTTGAAACTTAGAAGTTATTTTACTGAATAAGGGGCTGCAGTCACTGAGGGAAAGCCTTTTATTTATAAGAGGGACACCAAGGTATTTAATTGGTAGAGTCCCCTCAGAAAATTTCAGGAGATTTTGAATAGAAGCTTTAACTGAATCTTCAACACCACCATAGAAGACAGAGCTCTTGTTAGGATTTGCTTCAAGTCCAGTAACAGAGCTAAAGTCCTTGACACATTGATATAGCTTTTGTATAGTATAGAAGTCCCCTTTCCCAAACAGGAGGAGGTCGTCAGCAAATATGAGGTGATTGATTTTCAACTTGCCACATTTTGGATGAAATTTAAATTTCTTATCCTTCTCCAACAAACCAAGGCTTCTTGACAGATGCTCCATCCCCAAGAGAAATAAGTAAGGGGAAAGGGGATCACCCTGACGCAGTCCCCCTCTCATTTGAAATAGCCATGAAGCGAACTATTGAATGAGATGGAATACTTAGGGGAGGATATACAAGCCATAATCCACTTTATTAACATATTAGGAAAACCAGTCCCTTAAGCATGTCATTCAGGAAACTCCAGCTAATTGTATCAAAAGCTTTTCTGATGTCTATGTTAATCATGACCCTGGGGGATAAATGTTTCCTGCCATAACTTTTGACAAGCTCATGAGCTAGCAAGGTGTTATTGGTGATCAGTCTACCTTTAACAAAGGGACTTTGAGCTTCACTTACTAGATAACCCATAACAGACTGAATCCTATTAGCAAGAATCTTTGTGATGAATTTGTATAGACAATTACAGCATGCTCTAGGCTAAAAATCAGATGGGGTTCTACGACATTGAACTTTAGGGATTAGTGATAGAGAAGTGGAGTTGACCATACCTAGCAGCTTGCCTGTTTTGAAGAAATCTGTAATGGCTAGAGATACTTCATCTCCTATGACCACCCACACAGATTTGTAGAAGGAGGCGCTAAATCCATCTGGTCCAAGAGCTTTATCATCTTCCATGGAGAAGACCACTGCTCTAATTTTCTCTTTTGTGACTGGAGCTATAAGACTTCTAGCTTGTGATTCATTAAGGCAGGGTCCATTGTGTATAATGCAACTGTTTGGAGGAATTGTGGTAGTGGCAAGGCTCAAATGTGTTTTATAAAAGTAATGAACTCATTAAAAATATCCTCCCCCTCCGTGAGCCTATCCCCCAAACTATTATAGAGCACCACAACCCTATTCTGGTGTCTATTGGCTTTAATGATTGAATGAAAGAAACTTGTACACCTGTCACCTTTAATACTCCAAGAGATCCTTGCTTTTTGATGATAGTATGAAAGTTCACAATTCAGCAACCTATTGTAGGAGGAAATACATTCTTTCTCTTTGTTGATAAGGATGGCATTGAGGGATCCTTCTATAGTTTTCCTTGAATATCCTCCATGGCAAGTTTTGCTCTTTGTACTGTTCACTTATATTGTGGAAATGTTTCTTATTCAGATCTTTTAGTGCAACTCTCAGCAGTTTTAGCTTAGCACAAACAGAGAACATGGTGTACCCCTCTATAGGTTTTTTCCAAATGTCAGCGATGGTGGGGAGATAGCTTGTATGACTAGTCCACATTTTAAAGAATTTAAAAGGTTTTTTACCTTGAATACATTCATCATATATTGATACCAACGCCGGGGAATGGTCAAAGAAAGTAGGCAATAGAAATTCAATATGGCTAAAATTGTATGTATGGATCTAGGTGTCATTGACCAAACCTCGTCAATCTACTCCAAACTCTAGAATCGATTCTGTTTATTATTCCAAGTGTAGTAGCATCCCAACAATTTCGGATGAATGAGTTGTGATCCTCTATGAATTGACAAAAATCCTTTGTATCCGAATCGTGAGCATTGAACCACCAAGCTTTTTCTCATTGCTAATCATTGCATTGAAGTCTCCACAGATTAGCCAAGCCTCATTACCAATAGTTTGCTTCACCTAAAAGAGATTAGCCCATAACTCTTTCCTGGCCTCCATTTGATTCTGACCATATACTGAAGATATGACACAACATATTTGACCATCCAGGCATTTGACTGAACAAGTTAAATGCTGAATAGAGACTGTAATAACTTGTAAATCTAGAACATTAGGATTCCATAATACCAGGATTCTTGTTTTGCCATGATCCCTCACATTTGAAATCCATTTCCAATTTTTAGCTATTTTATTTGCAATATAAGGCAGCTTAGCTTCTCTAATCTTTGTTTCAAGAAGAGCTATAAAAGGGAGGTGGTACTGCATAATATGGTCTTAACCATATGATGTTTAGGGGATTTATTCAATCCCCTAACATTCCAGAAGGAGAGGTTCATTTATTGATTTCCCCCTCTATCTATTGTAGAGGGGTCAGAATCACTAATCAGATTGTCAAGTGGGGAGACGATCCCTCGAAAAGGCGTTGATAGGAACTAAATGATGTCCTAGAGTTGCAAGTATACAACTATCAAGTTATAGTATAAAGCGTTATCGATCCCATGAGGAACGGGAAGTAGGAGGAGTTTGTTCAAGTTTTGGTTCTTAAATTATGCGCGACAATTAGGAGTTTATGTACATGGTGAAAGTGGTCATGAAAAGATTAGAGAGTGGATTATGGATTATGTGCAAAATAAATGAAACGAGGAAGAAAATGTGTTGTGGAGAGATTGAGATTGTGAAGGTGACAAAGGGTAAATAAATTAAAATGGAAGTGAGAATGGAGAGTGAGAGAAAATAAATGCAAAGAAAATAAAACGAGATTGAGATGAGGGAGAGATAGATAAATGAAAACCAAGTATGTGCAAAATAAAAGAAAACAAGATTGAGAGAGAGAGAGTAAAAGAAATCAAGATCAAAAAATAAAATCAATAAAGTAAAAGATGGAGGATTCAATTAGAGATATGAAGGAATTTAGAATTGAATCCACTAGCTAATCTTACTTATAAGATATGAACTATTCTCTTTTATCACATTTCATTTTAGATTTATTAAACATAGACTATCAAACCACTTAAGGAAAGCGAGAACCTATTAAATTATCATATAAATAAAATCAATACTCATGAGGAGAATAGCAACAAGATAGTAATCCTAGAATTCATAAGCATAACCTATCAAACCACTTAAGGAAAATATAGACTATTAAATTCTTCTTCTATCGATTAGTTCTCTAGTTGATTAGCCTAAACATGATCTGTTTAAGCATAAGAGAGTGATTCACAAATATAAGAGAGAATTAGACTAGTTTCATGCAAAACTAGATCCCCACAAGAGGTTAGTTCTACATCTTTGGAAAAATAAAAGAAATCAAGAGAGGGAGGAGGGAAAGAAAACTAAGTACAAAAAGGAAAATAAAAGCAAAGAAATGAAGAAAAAGAAAAGAAAATGAGAAGAAAATAAATAAAGACAATTGTTCGCGAGAAAATTTAAGAAATGTAAGATCGGAGTAATTCTCTCTAACTGACTTAGAAAAGAATGAATACAATCTCTCAAAGTAATCCCTCTCACTGACTTAGACAAAGAAATTATAAAATTTCTCGATCGGTGCCGATTTACAAAAGAAGGAAGGATCAACGGAGATCCTTCCCTTTGTTTAACTCGGTTCTTCACGGTAGCGATGGGAAGCAATAATCTCCTTTGCATGAATGGTGTCTAGATAAATCCTCTGATTGCAATTCACTAATTACACTATATATATATGCGTAGGGGTTTTTATTTTTAGACCCAATGATTTACCCAGTTTTATCTTTAAACCCAACAAGTTTTCTGGTACTTTTGAACCCAATCATCTTTATGTATTTGCCTTTAGACCCAAATAGTATAATCTAGAGTTAGTGTATATTGTATTTATACTTCGGTGGTAAAACTCCAAAATACCCCTCAATATCCATAAAAGCTCTCCGCTTTCTCTCCTCCCTCCTCATCTATTTTCTCTTTCAGTCCCTTCCTGCCACTCAAGGAAAACCCGTAAAAACCCTAACAATCTCTCAAATGCCTGGCTAAATTGATACCCCAAGAAAACACTAACTGACCCTTCTTTCTCTCCTCTTTCAATTTGTCTAGCACAAGGTGAATTTGACCGAAAATCACCTCCCAGTTTGAGCCCTAACTGAAAATCAGCCCTGACCAGTGTTAAGCTCCTTTGTAGCCATATCTTCCACTCTCATCCTCAACTCCATCACGCAATGCCGAAAGCGCGAGAAAACCTAGAAGTTAGAACCTCCAGTGCCTCAACTCCAGAGCCTCCTCCTCCTCTAATGCTTCACCTGATAGCCGCCGCCTCCTACTCACGTCGCCGCCTCATTCTTTGTAAGTAATCTCTCCTCTCTCTCTCTCTCTCTCTCTTCAAAACTCTAATCCTATGTTTAGTAATTGGGTTTTTTAATTTAGGGTCCTTTTTAGGTTTTAGTTTCAATTACAACTTTGATTTGCTTAAACTAGTTCATCAGTACAAATCTCCTTCTGATTTAATCAGTACTAATCGAGAAAAGAGTTAGTAGTTAACAGAAGTAGCGTGTACAGTTCTAAGTTTTTTTTTTTGGTAAATGAAAGATTTTATTCATCCACCAATTTGAAAAGCTTTATGTACATCAAGGATACTTAGCTTAACTGAGCTTACAAAAACAAAACCTCAGTAGGAATACCCTACAAAACAGACTCAAAAGCAAAATTACAATGAGTTGAGCCAATCTTTACATTCCATCGGAAATGGACTGTTTAGCAAAATGGTTAATATGTCAACTTTGATAGCCTTGACAATTTGGTCTGAGCTTTTAACTTTCCCCTGAAAAATTCTTGCATTGCGCTCACACCATATGCTATACACTGTGGAAGAAAAAGCCATCCTCCTAGCTTTTATCTTGAACCCTTTTCCCCTTTGGTTGGTGCAGAACCAATTTAGAAGAAGATTCCAGTCGCAAGATTTCCAATTAAACTAAAGCCAATCCATGATACAGTTCCAGACCTTCATCGAGAATCCGCATTCAAAGAATAGATGGTTTTTGTTTTCCGAGCTTGAGTCAGAGCATAACCTGCATTTATTTTCTTGGATAATCCCCCTCCTGAGCAGCTTGTCTTGTGTAAGGAGTCATTCTTGAACAGCCAGCCATAGAACAAAAGAATGTTTGGGTAGCTCATAATCTCGGACTATATCACACCAGGTCACATTGCTTGATGCGAGGAGGCGACATATAAGGCGGAGCTTAATTTTGTAGTTTTATAACAAGAGCAAATTAAATTATTAGGTTGTCAACTCCCCCACAGATAGCAATTGCTCTGTCTCTAACTTTGATCAACTGTTTCCACATCCATGAATCACCAGTCCTAGCATTTACATGCCATATATCCGTTCTCCTTAGGTAATTACCATGAATCCATTTTATCCATAACAGCTCCTTGTTTATGTGAATATACCATAATAGCCTTAGAGCTGATGCAGTGTTCTAGATAACTGCAGAGAAAATCCCCAGCCCACCTTGTTTTTTCCCCAGACAGGCTTTGTCCCATGAAACTAGCGAGGCTTTGTGAGTATGATTAGTGATATCCCATAAGAATTTCCTGCATAACTCATCAATTTTCTGCAGAACTTTGATAGGAAGGATATAGTTTGAAGTCCAGTAGACTTGAACACCCAGAATAACACTCTTGATAACATGTAATCTGCCTGCATAGGATAGAGTTCTGTGTTGTTTCAGTTTGAAACTTAGAAGTTATTTTACTGAATAAGGGTACGATCAGCGAGGGAAAGCCTTTTATTTATAAGAGGGACACCAAGGTATTTAATTGGTAGAGTCCCCTCAGAAAATTTCAGGAGATTTTGAATAGAAGCTTTAACTGAATCGTCAACACCACCATAGAAGACAGAGCTCTTGTTAGGATTTGCTTCAAGTCCAGTAACAGAGCTAAAGTCCTTGACACATTGATATAGCTTTTGTATAGTATAGAAGTCCCCTTTCCCAAACAGGAGGAGGTCGTCAGCAAATATGAGGTGATTGATTTTCAACTTGCCACATTTTGGATGAAATTTAAATTTCTTATCCTTCTCCAACAAACCAAGGCTTCTTGACAGATGCTCCATCCCCAAGAGAAATAAGTAAGGGGAAAGGGGATCACCCTGACGCAGTCCCCCCTCTCATTTGAAATAGCCATGAAGCGAACTATTGAATGAGATGGAATACTTAGGGGAGGATATACAAGCCATAATCCACTTTATTAACATATTAGGAAAACCGGTCCCTTAAGCATGTCATTGAAACTCCGACTAATTGTATCAAAAGCTTTTCGATGTCTATGTTAATCATGACCACAGGGGATAAATGTTTCTGCCATAACTTTTGACAAGCTCATGAGCTAGCAAGGTGTTATTGGTGATCAGTCTACCTTTAACAAAGGGACTTTGAGCTTCACTTACTAGATAACCCATAACAGTGAATCCTATTAGCAAGAATCTTTGTGATGAATTTGTATAGACAATTACAGCATGCTCTAGGCTAAAAATCAGATGGGGTTCTCTGACATTGAACTTTAGGGATTAGTGATAGAGAAGTGGAGTTGACCATACCTAGCGACTTACTGTTTTGAAGAAATCTGTAATGGCTAGAGATACTTCATCTCCTATGACCACCCACACAGATTTGTAGAAGGAGGCGCTAAATCCATCTGGTCCAAGAGCTTTATCATCTTCCATGGAGAAGACCACTGCTCTAATTTTCTCTTTTGTGACTGGAGCTATAAGACTTCTAGCTTGTGATTCATTAAGGCAGGGTCCATTGTGTATAATGCAACTGTTTGGAGGAATTGTGGTAGTGGCAGTGCCCAACAGGTTTTTATAAAAAGTAATGAACTCATTAAAAATATCCTCCCCCTCCGTGAGCCTATCCCCCAAACTATTATAGATCACCACAACCCTATTCTGGTGTCTATTGGCTTTAATGATTGAATGAAAGAAACTTGTACACCTGTCACCTTTAATACTCCAAGAGATCCTTGCTTTTTGATGATAGTATGAAAGTTCACAATTCAGCAACCTATTGTAGGAGGAAATACATTCTTTCTCTTTGTTGATAAGGATGGCATTGAGGGGATCCTTCTATAGTTTTCCTTGAATATCCTCCATGGCAAGTTTTGCTCTTTGTACCTGTTCACTTATATTGTGGAAATGTTTCTTATTCAGATCTTTTAGTGCAACTCTCAGCAGTTTTAGCTTAGCACAAACAGAGAACATGGTGTACCCCTCTATAGGTTTTTTCCAAATGTCAGCGATGGTGGGGAGATAGCTTGTATGACTAGTCCACATTTTGAAGAATTTAAAAGGTTTTTTACCTTGAATACATTCATCATATATTGATACCAACGCCGGGGAATGGTCAAAGAAAGTAGGCAATAGAAATTCAATATGGCTAAAATTGTATGTATGGATCTAGGTGTCATTGACCAAACCTCTGTCCAATCTACTCCAAACTCTAGAATCTGATTCCTGTTTATTATTCCAAGTGTAGTAGCATCCCAACAATTTCAGATGAATGAGTTGACAGTCCTCTATGAATTGACAAAAATCCTTTGTATCTGAATCTGTGAGCATTGAACCACCAAGCTTTTTCTCATTGCTAATCATTGCATTGAAGTCTCCACAGATTAGCCAAGCCTCATTACCAATAGTTTGCTTCACCTAAAAGAGATTAGCCCATAACTCTTTCCTGGCCTCCATTTGATTCTGACCATATACTGAAGATATGACACAACATATTTGACCATCCAAGCATTTGACTGAACAAGTTAAATGCTAAATAGAGACTGTAATAACTTGTAAATCTAGAACATTAGGATTCCATAATACCAGGATTCTTGTTTTGCCATGATCCCTCACATTTGAAATCCATTTCAAATTTTTAGCTATTTTATTTGCAATATAAGGCAGCTTAGCTTCTCTAATCTTTGTTTCAAGAAGAGCTATAAAAGGGAGGTGGTACTGCATAATATGGTCTTAACCATATGATGTTTAGGGGATTTATTCAATCCCCTAACATTCCAGAAGGAGAGGTTCATTTATTGATTTCCCCCTCTATCTATTGTAGAGGGGTCAGAATCACTAATCAGATTGTCAAGTGGGGAGACGATCCCTCGAAAAGGCGTTGATAGGAACTAAATGATGTCCTAGAGTTGCAAGTATACAACTATCAAGTTATAGTATAAAGCGTTATCGATCCCATGAGGAACGGGAAGTAGGAGGAGTTTGTTCAAGTTTTGGTTCTTAAATTATCTTGCGACAATTAGGAGTTTATGTACATGGTGAAAGTGGTCATGAAAAGATTAGAGAGTGGATTATGGATTATGTGCAAAATAAATGAAACGAGGAAGAAAATGTGTTGTGGAGAGATTGAGATTGTGAAGGTGACAAAGGGTAAATAAATTAAAATGGAAGTGAGAATGGAGAGTGAGAGAAAATAAATGCAAAGAAAATAAAACGAGATTGAGATGAGGGAGAGATAGATAAATGAAAACCAAGTATGTGCAAAATAAAAGAAAACAAGATTGAGAGAGGAGAGAGTAAAGGAAAATCAAGATCAAAAAATAAAATCAATAAAGTAAAAGATGGAGGATTCAATTAGAGATATGAAGGAATTTAGAATTGAATCCACTAGCTAATCTTACTTATAAGATATGAACTATTCTCTTTTATCACATTTCATTTTAGATTTATTAAACATAGACTATCAAACCACTTAAGGAAAGCGAGAACCTATTAAATTATCATATAAATAAAATCAATACTCATGAGGAGAATAGCAACAAGATAGTAATCCTAGAATTCATAAGCATAACCTATCAAACCACTTAAGGAAAATATAGACTATTAAATTCTTCTTCTATCGATTAGTTCTCTAGTTGATTAGCCTAAACATGATCTGTTTAAGCATAAGAGAGTGATTCACAAATATAAGAGAGAATTAGACTAGTTTCATGCAAAACTAGATCCCCACAAGAGGTTAGTTCTACATCTTTGGAAAAATAAAAGAAATCAAGAGAGGGAGGAGGGAAAGAAAAACTAAGTACAAAAAGGAAAATAAAAGCAAAGAAATGAAGAAAAAGAAAAAGAAAATGAGAAGAAAAGAAATAAAGACAATTGTTCGCGAGAAAATTTAAGAAATGTAAGATCGGAGTAATTCTCTCTAACTGACTTAGAAAAAGAATGAATACTATCTCTCAAAGTAATCCCTCTCTGACTGACTTAGACAAAGAAATTATAAAATTTCTCGATCGGGTGCCCGATTTACAAAAGAAGGAAGGATCAACGGAGATCCTTCCCTTTGTTTAACCTGGGTTCTTCACGGTAGCGATGGGAGCTTGAATCTTGTATCCCATTGACTATCCGTACGTCTTGACTCGTGGAACAACGTTGAAAGGAACTCGCAAAGCAAGTTTGAAGCTCTTCAAGCTGAATGCCCCCTCACCAAGAAAAATCCCCTTTCCCAAAAGAGAAGCCCCCCTCTTTTTATAGGTGATTTAGTGGTGTAACCGCCCCCTTAAAACTCTCATTGATGAGAGTTTAATGGGATGTAATCGCCCCCTTAAATCTCTCCATGATGGGGTGATTATCCCCTTAAATTATGGGCAACGGTTTAGAAACCGTTCAGCTCGTGTTTGAACGAGTCAAACGCAGAGGTTGCATTCTAAAAATGACCTCGGTGTCTTGACTTAAAACGTAGAGGTGAGCTCTGCGTTTGAGCTCCTTAAAACGCAGAGGTGAGCTCTGCGTTTTGGTGAGCTCTGCGTTTTGAACTTGGAAAGTGGTGGTGAGCCTTGTGTTTTGAGCTTAAAACGGTGATGAGCTCTGCGTTTTGAACTTAGAAATGCAGTGACGAGCTCTGCGTTTTGAACTTGGAAAGTGGTGGTGAGCCTTGTGTTTTGAGCTTAAAAACACGGTGATGAGCTCTGCATTTTTAACTTGGAAAGTGGTGGTGAGCCTTGTGTTTTGAGCTTAAAAACGGTGATGAGCTCTGCGTTTTGAACTTGGAAAGTGGTGGTGAGCCTTGTGTTTTGAGCTTAAAACGGTGATGAGCTCTGCGTTTTGAACTTGGAAAGTGGTGGTGAGCCTTGTGTTTTGAGCTTAAAAACGGTGATGAGCTCTGCGTTTTGAACTTGGAAAGTGGTGGTGAGCCTTGTGTTTTGAGCTTAAAAACGGTGATGAGCTCTGCGTTTTGAACTTGGAAAGTGGTGGTGAGCCTTGTGTTTTGAGCTTAAAACGGTGATGAGCTCTGCGTTTTGAACTTGGAAAGTGGTGGTGAGCCTTGTGTTTTGAGCTTAAAAACGGTGATGAGCTCTGCGTTTTGAACTTGGAAAGTGGTGGTGAGCCTTGTGTTTTGAGCTTAAAACGGTGATGAGCTCTGCGTTTTGAACTTGGAAAGTGGTGGTGAGCCTTGTGTTTTGAGCTTAAAACGGTGATGAGCTCTGCGTTTTGAACTTGGAAAGTGGTGGTGAGCCTTGTGTTTTGAGCTTAAAACGGTGATGAGCTCTGCGTTTTGAACTTGGAAAGTGGTGGTGAGCCTTGTGTTTTGAGCTTAAAACGGTGATGAGCTCTGCGTTTTGAACTTGGAAAGTGGTGGTGAGCCTTGTGTTTTGAGCTTAAAAACGGTGATGAGCTCTGCGTTTTGAACTTGGAAAGTGGTGGTGAGCCTTGTGTTTTGAGCTTAAAAACGGTGATGAGCTCTGCGTTTTGAACTTGGAAAGTGGTGGTGAGCCTTGTGTTTTGAGCTTAAAACGGTGATGAGCTCTGCGTTTTGAACTTGGAAAGTGGTGGTGAGCCTTGTGTTTTGAGCTTAAAAACGGTGATGAGCTCTGCGTTTTGAACTTGGAAAGTGGTGGTGAGCCTTGTGTTTTGAGCTTAAAAACGGTGATGAGCTCTGCGTTTGAGCTCCTTAAAACGCAGAGGTGAGCTCTGCGTTTTGAACTTGGAAAGTGGTGGTGAGCCTTGTGTTTTGAGCTTAAAACGGTGATGAGCTCTGCGTTTTGAACTTGGAAAGTGGTGGTGAGCCTTGTGTTTTGAGCTTAAAAACGGTGATGAGCTCTGCGTTTTGAACTTGGAAAGTGGTGGTGAGCCTTGTGTTTTGAGCTTAAAACACGGTGATGAGCTCTGCGTTTTGAACTTGGAAAGTGGTGGTGAGCCTTGTGTTTTGAGCTTAAAAACACGGTGATGAGCTCTGCGTTTTGAACTTGGAAAGTGGTGGTGAGCCTTGTGTTTTGAGCTTAAAAACGGTGATGAGCTCTGCGTTTTGAACTTGGAAAGTGGTGGTGAGCCTTGTGTTTTGAGCTTAAAACGGTGATGAGCTCTGCGTTTTGAACTTAGAAATCATTGGATAAGAAGAAGAAAAGAAAATTGAAGGGGTGAAAAATTTTATTTATTGTGTAATAAAAGTTATAATTTTTAGAAGGTCTTCTCAATTAAGAGTAACCCTCCTCACCAAATGGAGTTTTTACAAAATATTTCAAACTCAAACCTCTCCCCCTCAACCCCTATTTATAGCCCAACGGAGTGAACATGAACCATTGGATCAAACTTGGCCATCAAGGAGTTGAAATCAGCCCTTAATTCGGAATCTATTAAAATCTAATCGGTTGGCCAATCGGTCGGCTGACTGATTGGTCGACCGATTGGTTTCCAACTGATTTTGTCTTTTCTTGATATTTTTGCACGAATTCTTCTTGGATCCCTTAGGTGTCTTGGGCCTTCGTTTGTCTTCAGATTTGGGGTTTAAAAATTAGTAGAAATTCAGAGGATTTGAGTCATATGGGCTCTTATTCATTAATACTCCATTAACCTGCAAATTAAGATAAAAACAGTTATTAGCAGGATATTTATTCATATAAAATAGGTAATAAGGGTATAAAATTATAATTAAATTGTGATTATTAAATACCCCCACACCTAAACTTTTGCTAGTCCTCTATCAAAGAAAGAAAATGAAAGAAAAATCTTAACACACTTTCGCAGGAATCGCGGTTGTATTTAGCACATGTAGCAAGCCTTTAAACCCCTGGGTTACCCCAGAGGACGAGTTGTAGTCTCGTGAGGGTTTGCAGTGAATATACCCACAAAATTCAGTCAACTTGCCAATTTTAAAAAGTTAATGAATTAATTAATTCATTTGATATATTCAAATATTCTAATTAAATCTGGTTTTACTCAAGAAAACGTTTTTATCATAACTCCAAGGTAAGTTTCTTTAGAAAATCTTTTCATCATAGTCATACAAAACCAAGTTTAACTTAGAAAAATAAAAGTTTTGAAGAGAACATGCTAGCTCTTTGTTTCAATAAATTTTCAAGTCTCTTAATCAATTTATTTTTCAAAAATATATAAATATAACCATATAGATATATTTGTTATATATATATAAAATTATTATATATATATATATATATATATATATATATATATATATATATATATATATATATATATATATATATATATATATATATATATATATATATATATATATATATATATATATATATATATATATTTGACAATCATTATTCCATAGTGATTTTATTCTACTTTGTCGGACTTTCTAAGTGACCATTAAAGAGTTTTGGGGCAATGGATCCCAACCCAAGTGGGCTTAGGTCATTAAGTATGAAAATACTCCTTGGACTTAATTACTCAGTCAACTTAGGCTTAATAAGATAGAACCACATTGGAGTTCAAGATTTTTTTATTTTTATTATATTATATATATGATGTATATATTTATATATTAGTAAATGTATATATTTTGAAAGATATATAGATTAGGACAACTTGAAAATTTATTTTTAACTCTAAGCTAAACATGCAAAAATTTCATTACTTTAAAATCTAAGTTAAGACTTAAGTGAAGTATACTACTTTGAAAATCATTTCTTAAGAAATTTATTTGGAGTTATTATAAAAGGTGAGCTTGAGTATAAAACTAGTTAAAGATTAGAATACTTAAATTCTATCAAGTAGATCAATTATTAATCAACTCTATTAAGTTGGCAAGTGACTATATATATATTTTATATGAAAAGAGGAAAAAATGACATAAAAATGGTAAGAAAAAGAGGACAAATGACTAAGATAAAGAGCAAAATGACTAATCCCCACCCCACACCTAAATTTTGCATTGTCCTCAATACAAATTCTATTATGCACAAAGTAAAACAGATAATAATTGAAGTACTTACATTTATTCGCTCGCCAACAATGATAAAAATTCTGCAAATACCTTTAAGATGAGGGGGTGAAGCCAAAATTTATTCTCTTTTTTTTAAATGAACAAGAAACTCTCACATGAGAGAAGAATAAATTCTTTTATTATTATTGTGGGACAAAAATATAAATGTAGAATAACAGATAAAACATGAAAAGCTCATATTCCACATTAAATCCTACCTTATTGCTGAAAATTCTACCTCGAAATTTAAAAAATCCAAAATGATATAAAAGATGTGTTTATATTCTGAAAAATTTGAGGTTTTCGATGATGTTTGAAGCAATAGAAGGTAGGTAACAATGGTGTTGTGCTTTTTAAACTTAGATTCTTTATTAACAAAATTATGTGCAACCAAGTCTTCTTTAAAAATTTCCTCAAATACAAAATTTAAGGTTTGACATTTTGATTAGTTATTTTCAAAAATCTAAGTTCATTTGAAAATAGTTCTTCAACAGTTTCCTCATTCTCAGCAAAATTTTTCAGTTCCTCAGCAAAAATTTCCTCAAAACTAAGGTCTATCTCATTCTCTTCTTCTATCTCCTGAATGTAATTTATTTCAAAAGGTTGATTAGTTGGCTGATTTTCCACATTGAAAATATTGATATCAGTAGTCATATTCCCAAAGGACAGCTTCATTTGATCAATTCTACAGTTAATAAGAGCATTGGACATGGCTAAGAACGGTCTTTCTAAGATGACAGGTATCTGTCCTTTTAGATTGGATACAGGCTGCGTTTCCAGGACGATGAAATCCACAGGGAAAATGAATTCTCCAACCTTAATCAAAACATCTGTTATCTCACCCATGGGGACTTTGACTGATCTATCAGCTAACTGTATGGTGCATTTGGTAGGTTTGAGTTCTCCTACACCTAGTTGTTGATAGACCGAGTATGGAAGAAAATTAACACTGGCCCCTAAGTCTAAAAGTGCCTTATCAGTGACTATTAACAATGATACAAGGGATGGTAGGGCAACCTTGATCCTTATGTTTCAGAGGCATGGACTTTGACATTATATCAGTGATATTGGCAGCAAGAAAGACTTTCTTCGGAATATTTATTCTTCTCTTTTTAGTGCACAAATCTTTCAAAAATTTAGCATAAGTCGGGATTTGTTCAAATATATCTAAGAGAGGAATGTTGACCTTAACCTGCTTGAAGGTTTCTAGGATCTTCTCCTCCTAAGGGAGTGATTCCTAGGCCTGAGTCTATCTGGGTATGGAGCAACTGGTTTAATCAAGATTAGGCTCAGGTTCGGGTTTAGGCTCTTGGTTATCAGAATTGGGTGATTCATTAGAAGGAGAAATAACTTGTTCGGGTTCATGGGTTTGGCTTGGAGGCATTCTAACCTAGTTATCGACTTCTCTACCTGATCGGAGTGAATGGATTGCATTCACTTGAGCCTCATGGGCTGAACTTGTACCCGTGTCCTTTGGGTTGGTCACAGGTTGACTTGGAAAAGTTCCTTTCTCTCTCTCACTCATGGCATTAGCTAGTTAACCAAGTTGGATTTCTAACCTAGCCATGGCTTGAGTGTTGGAAGTGAGGATTTGCCCGGTTGATTGCATGAAGAAATGTAACGTGTTTGATGTTTGAGTCAACAAGTTCGTGGTCTGTGTAGAGGTTTTAATCAAAGTTTCTAGATCCTTTTCCAAAATATTAAGACGTTTATCATGATCAGCAATTTGAGCAGTGTGATTTGCAGATTGGTGATGAGGAGACTGATTTTGAAATGACAGATTCGGTTGTTGAAAATTGAGAGGAACTGTGTTTCCCCTAGGAAATTGTTGGTTTGAAGAGGGAGTGAAATTTTAATTTTCGGAGTAGTTTCCCTGGTTCCATGCAAAATTCGGATGATTTTTCCAACCTGGATTGTAGGTTAGAGAAAATGGATCATTTACCGACCGAATGCGCCATTATCCGACCTAGTGGTCGACCGGTCCTAAAAGAGGACATTCTTCTGAAACATGAGATGGAGACAGACAGTTATGATATCCTGAGGCTGAAACTTGATTGATTTGAGCGGGAGCTCATTCTTTGACTTCTAAAGCTTCTAACCTACGCATGATCGTCGCCATCTTTGCTTCAGCGGTTATATTCATTTCTAAGGAAAGACCACTGGTTTTTGGTTGGGAAACTGATGAAACTCGATCATCACAATGTTCCCACTGCATGGTTTTCTCGGATAAACTCTCTAAAAAGTTCCAAGCTTCATCAGCAGTTTTCTTTATGAAATCCCCTTGACACATTGACTCTAAAGAAGTTTTTGAAGAATAATCCAATCCTTCGTAAATGATTTGGTATAATCGCCACTTTTTAAGGCCATGGTGAGAACATTGAATAAGAAGATCCTTAAATTTATCAAAATACTTCCAAAAAGGTTCTCCCGGGACAATTTTAAAATTTTGAATGTTGTTTCTAAGCTTGACCGTTTTGTGGATAGGAAATAATTTTTTCAGAAAAACTTTTACAAATTCACCCCAAGTTGAGATGGAATCTGTGGGTAAGCTATACAGCCATTTTTTGGCTCTGTCCTTAAGGGTAAAAGGAATAAATCGAAGCTTGATCGCATCCTCGGATAAGTCTCTCATCTTAATCATGAGGCAAATTTCTTCAAATTCGGAGATAAAGATGTATGCGTCTTCGGTTTTGACTCCTAAGAATTTTGGAAACATGTTTATGAAATGCGATCGAAGTTCAAAATTGGTTCCATTTGCATTGGGGAGCTTAATGCATGAAGGGATTGCATTCCTAGTTAGGTAACATATATCTTAAAGAACGGGTGGATTAGGGTTGGTCATTTCTTCAAATATTTCAAAGGATGAATCAACACGGATTAAACGATTTGTATTATCCCTAATCCAAGTTTGCATATACCAAAATAAATTCTTTTTATAAAATTTTTAATAAATTTTTTTTTTTTAAAAGAAAAGAAAGAAGGCTAAAGATTAAAGAGAGATGAGAAAAGGAAAAAAAGAAAAACTAACTAAAACAAATCATTGCAAATACTTTTCAATCACTCTAAACTCTAGGGTTAAGCCTAAACTCAACTTAGACCAGCTCTAATCAAAAATTTCCTAAGTGAAAAGATCAAAGTTTATTCGTGTAATTAGCCGTGTAAGGATAGTACTAGAGGGAGATCAAAGATCAATTAAGTACCTCGTTGCTTGCAGAGCGCTTTACGCAATCCCTAAACCTTACCTTAGACACCAATTAATCCAAATAAATTTGGACCGGTTCACTTAAGGAATTATTGTTCCTTAATGAGCTCGAATCCTTAGGGGCCAATGTCTAATGAGTTTTAGAAGGCTTGGGTTGTGTAGTGAGGAATTAGTGATTTTTGGGCCAAGGAAAGGGTGATGAAATCCCTCACCTTATCTTGATTAATGGGTTTTGCCCTTAAAAATATTTTCAAGTGTGTGTCAAATCAAGATGCGCAAATCACTTTGGTGAATTCCTACTATTATATGCAAATGCAACCCTAGGAATTTAAAAGCAACTAAAAAGGATGCAAAAGAAAAATCGTTTTTTTTTAATTATGGTCCTCAATCAAACAAAGTGTGAGAAGGAGAGCTCTTGTTTGAATTTATTATCTTGTTATTAACAATCCAAGTGGATGGTGAATTTTATTATGGTCAACAAAAGTAAAATCTTTTTTTTAAGTCCTAATTGTCTCTAATGTGGTGAACTAACTAAGGGTGGAATTGAAAATACTAGATAGAGAAGTTACCCACGCAAAAGTAATGCAAAGCCTCGTTGGAGGCAATTCTTCAATCTTGAATCTTCAACTCTTGATCTTAGAGCTCCAAGTTCCTACACAAAAGAAAACACATGAAAAAAGGAACCACAGTTAATCAAAATTCTACTTATGCGCCATTCCCCGACAACGGCGCTAAAACTTGATAGGAACTAAATGATGTCCTAGAGTTGCAAGTATACAACCTTCAAGTTATAGTATAAAGAGTTATCGATCCCACGAGGAACGGGAAGTAGGAGGAGTTTGTTCAAGTTTTGGTTCTCAAATTATGCGCGACAATTAGGAGTTTATGTACATGATGAAAAGTGGTCATGAAAAGATTAGAGAGTGAATTGTGGATTATGTGCAAAATAAATGAAACAAGGAAGAAAATATGTTGTGGAGAGATTGAGATTGTGAAGGTGACAAAGTGTAAATAAATGAAAATGGAAGTGAGAATGGAGAGTGAGAAAATAAATGCAAAATAACACGAGATTGTGATGAGGGAGAGTAGATAAATGAAAACCAAGTATGTACAAAATAAAAGAAAACAAGATTGAGAGAGGAGAGAGTAAAGGAAAATCAAGATCAAGAAAAAATCAATAAAGTAAAAGATGGAGGATTCAATTAGAGATATGAAGGAATCTAGAATTGAATCCACTAGCTAATCTTACTTATAAGATATGAACCATTCTCTTTTTATCACATTTTATTTTAGATTTATTAAGCATAGACTATCAAACCACTTAAGGAAAGCATAACTTATCAAATTATCATCTAAATGAAATCAATACTCATGAGGAGAATAGCAACAAGATAGTAATCCTAGAATTCATAAGCATAACCTATCAAACCACTTAAGGAAAGCATAGACTATCAAATTCTTCTTCTATCGATTAGTTCTCTAGTTGATTAGCCTAAACATGATCTGTTTAAGCATAAGAGAGTGATTCACAAATATAAGAGAGAATTAGACTAGTTTCATGCAAAACTAGATCCCCACAAGAGGTTAGTTTCACATCTTTGAAAAAATAAAAGAAATCAAGAGAGGGAGGAGGGAAAGAAAACTAAGTACAAAAAGGAAAATAAAAGCAAAGAAATAAAGAAAAAGAAAAGAAAATGAGAAGAAAAGAAATAAAGACAATTGTTCGCGAGAAAATTTGAGAAATGTAAGATCGGAGTTATTCTCTCTAACTGACTTAGAAAAAGAATGAGTACAATCTCTCAAAGTAATCCCTCTCTAACTGACTTAGACAAAAAAATTACAAAATTTCTCGATTGGTTGCCCGATTTATAAAAGAAGGAAGGATCAATGGAGATACTTCCCTTTGTTTAACCTGGGTTCTTCACGGTAGCGATGGGAGCTTGAATCTTTTATCTCGTTGACTATCCGAAAGTCTCGACTCATGGAACAACATTGAAAGAAACTCACAAAGCAAGTTTGGAACTCTTCAAACTGAATGCCCCCTCACCAAGAAAAATCCCCTTTCCCAAAAGAGAAGTCCCTCCTCTTTTTATAGGTGATTTAGGGGTGTAACCGCCCCCTTAAAACTCTCCTTGATGAGAGTGTAATGGGGTGTAACCGCCCCCTTAAATCTCTCCATGATGGGGTGATTATCCCCTTAAATCATGGACAACGGTTTACCAATCGTTCAGCTCGTGTTTGAACGAGTCAAACGCAGAGGTTGCGTTCTGAAAATGACCTCGACGTCTTGACTTAAAACGCAGAGGTGAGCTCTGCGTTTTGAACTTGGAAATGCGGTGGTGAGCTCTGCGTTTTGAACTTGGAAATGCGGTGGTGAGCTCTGCGTTTTGAACTTGGAAATGCGGTGGTGAGCTCTGCGTTTTGAACTTGGAAATGCGGTGGTGAGCTCTGCGTTTTGAACTTGGAAATGCGGTGGTGAGCTCTGCGTTTTGAACTTGGAAATGCGGTGGTGAGCTCTGCGTTTTGAACTTGGAAATGCGGTGGTGAGCTCTGCGTTTTGAACTTGGAAATGCGGTGGTGAGCTCTGCGTTTTGAACTTGGAAATGCGGTGGTGAGCTCTGCGTTTTGAACTTGGAAATGCGGTGGTGAGCTCTGCGTTCTGTAGCTTGAAAATGCTAATTTCATTTTTTTGTCAGCCTACAATAATCTAACTAATTGCAAGGAAATAAATCTATACTACAAATTAAAGACAAGACATGAAAGTAAATTGCATGAAAGTAAATCTAAACTACAAAGCAATTAAATGAACAAGAAAGAAAAAGAAATGCAAAAGAAATAAAATAGAAACCTACAACTCCTGAAAGTCAAATCCCGGCTTTGGAGGAGATGAAAAGAGAAGCTACTGCCGCTGCACCAGATGAGGAGGGATTGAAAAGAGAGGCCGAGGCAATGGTGCGAGCCGCTCATGAAAAGGATGTTGCTGAAGTCAAATCCGGCTTGCATCCATCACGCTGAGGGGACCATTAGCTTAATTTTTGTGCCCACACCTTTCTTTTGAATAATTTGAATAAAAAAAGATACTATTTTGCTTTTCCGTTGTCTGTGTTGGACATAATGAAAAAAAACAAATGAGAATGTCAGATATACATTGTTAACTTATCCTAGCTATATACTTGCGGTTTGGACAAGATTTTGTGGTCCTATCGTTCTATTGATGAGAGTCGATAAGGCTTAGGGCTTGCGGTGTGAACAAGGCTTTGGGCCTGCGGTGTGAACAAGGCTTAGGGCTTGTGGTGTGAACAAGGTTTAGGGCTTGTGGTGTGAACAAGGCTTAGGGCTTGTGGTGTGAACAAGGCTTTGAGCTTGTGGTGTAAACAAGGCATAGGCAGATTTGAGAACCTATCATCCTATTGAGGAGGATTGATAAGTTGGCTGCGATTTAAGTAAATTTGAGGACCTATCATCCTATTGAAGAGGATTGATAAGTTGGCTGCGATTTAAGAAAATTTGAGGACCTATCATCCTATTGAAGAGAATTGGTAAGTTGATTACAATTTAAGCAAATTTGAGACCTATCATCCTATTGAGGAGGATTGATAAGTTGGCTGCGATTTAAGAAAATTTGAGGACCTATCATCCAATTGAGGAGGATTGATAAGTTGGTTGCCTAAAACTCGTTATTAAACATAAGCTGAATTCAGGCTGTATGGGGATAATAGTTGTCAAGAAGATGACATCAAATTAATCATATTTAGGGGGTTTTATCCACCTACAAGAGTGGTGGGGGAATTTCACTTGTACCCCTTTAAGGTTTTCAATAGTTTGACGGACTCCTTGTCAAAGGAGTTTTCAAGTCCAAAAAATGGCTAAGTGTTTGACTCAAAACGCGGAGGTGAGCCTCGCGTTTGGAGTTTTGAAAGGCTAAGGTGATCCCTACATTTGAGAATTAAAGCAGAGGTGAGCGGCGTTTGGAGTTTTGAAAGGCTAAGGTGATCCCTACATTTGAGAATTAAAGCAGAGGTGAGCCTCGCGTTTGGAGTTTTGAAAGGCTAAGGTGATCCCTACATTTGAGAATTAAAGCAGAGGTGAGCCTCGCGTTTGGAGTTTTGAAAGGCTAAGGTGATCCCTACATTTGAGAATTAAAGCAGAGGTGAGCCTCGCGTTTGGAGTTTTGAAACGCTAGGGTGATCCCTGCGTTTGAGAGTTAAAACGCAGAGGTGAGCCTGACGTTTGGAGTTTTGAAAGGCTAAGGTGATCCCTACATTTGAGAATTAAAACGCAGAGATGAGCCTCGCGTTTGGAGTTTTGAAAGGCTAAGGTGATCCCTACATTTGAGAATTAAAACGCAGAGGTGAGCCTCGCGTTTGGAGTTTTGAAAGGCTAAGGTGATCCCTACATTTGAGAATTAAAGCAGAGGTGAGCGGCGTTTGGAGTTTTGAAAGGCTAAGGTGATCCCTACATTTGAGAATTAAAGCAGAGGTGAGCGGCGTTTGGAGTTTTGAAAGGCTAAGGTGATCCCTACATTTGAGAATTAAAACGCAGAGGTGAGCCTCGCGTTTGGAGTTTTGAAAGGCTAAGGTGATCCCTACATTTGAGAATTAAAGCAGAGGTGAGCCTCGCGTTTGGAGTTTTGAAAGGCTAAGGTGATCCCTACATTTGAGAATTAAAGCAGAGGTGAGCCTCGCGTTTGGAGTTTTGAAAGGCTAAGGTGATCCCTACATTTGAGAATTAAAGCAGAGGTGAGCCTCGCGTTTGGAGTTTTGAAAGGCTAAGGTGATCCCTACATTTGAGAATTAAAGCAGAGGTGAGCCTCGCGTTTGGAGTTTTGAAAGGCTAAGGTGATCCCTACATTTGAGAATTAAAGCAGAGGTGAGCCTCGCGTTTGGAGTTTTGAAAGGCTAAGGTGATCCCTACATTTGAGAATTAAAGCAGAGGTGAGCGGCGTTTGGAGTTTTGAAAGGCTAAGGTGATCCCTACATTTGAGAATTAAAGCAGAGGTGAGCCTCGCGTTTGGAGTTTTGAAAGGCTAAGGTGATCCCTACATTTGAGAATTAAAGCAGAGGTGAGCGGCGTTTGGAGTTTTGAAAGGCTAAGGTGATCCCTACATTTGAGAATTAAAACTTCGATCATCACAATGTTCCCACTGCATGGTTTTCTCGGATAAACTCTCTAAAAAGTTCCAAGCTTCATCAGCAGTTTTCTTTATGAAATCCCCTTGACACATTGACTCTAAAGAAGTTTTTGAAGAATAATCCAATCCTTCGTAAATGATTTGGTATAATCGCCACTTTTTAAGGCCATGGTGAGAACATTGAATAAGAAGATCCTTAAATTTATCAAAATACTTCCAAAAAGGTTCTCCCGGGACAATTTTAAAATTTTGAATGTTGTTTCTAAGCTTGACCGTTTTGTGGATAGGAAATAATTTTTTCAGAAAAACTTTTACAAATTCACCCCAAGTTGAGATGGAATCTGTGGGTAAGCTATACAGCCATTTTTTGGCTCTGTCCTTAATGGTAAAAGGAATAAATCGAAGCTTGATCGCATCCTCGGATAAGTCTCTCATCTTAATCATGAGGCAAATTTCTTCAAATTCGGAGATAAAGATGTATCGTCTTGGTTTTGACTCCTAAGAATTTTGGAAACATGTTTATGAAATCCGTCGAAGTTCAAAATTGGTTCCATTTGCATTGGGGAGCTTAATGCATGAAGGGATTGCATTCCTAGTTAGGTAACATATATCTTAAAGAACGGGTGGATTAGGGTTGGTCATTTCTTCAAATATTTCAAAGGATGAATCAACAGTTAAGCGATTTGTATTATCCCTAATCCAAGTTTGCATATACCAAAACAAATTCTTTTTATAAAATTTTTAATAAATTTTTTTTTTTTTATTTTTAAAAGAAAAGAAAAGGCTAAAGATTAAAGAGAAGATGAGAAAAGGAAAAAAAAGAAAAACTAACTAAAAACAAATCATTGCAAATACTTTTCAATCACTCTAAACTCTAGGGTTAAGCCTAAACTCAACTTAGACCAGCTCCTAATCAAAAATTTCCTAAGTGAAAAGATCAAAGTTTATTCGGGTAATTAGCCGGGTAAGGATAGTACTAGAGGGAGATCAAAGATCAATTAAGTACCTCGTTGCTTGCAGAGCGCTTTACGCAATCCCTAAACCTTACCTTAGACACCAATTAATCCAAATAAATTTGGACCGGTTCACTTAAGGAATTATTGTTCCTTAATGAGCTCGAATCCTTAGGGGCCAATGTCTAATGAGTTTTAGAAGGCTTGGGTTGTGTAGTGAGGAATTAGTGATTTTTGGGCCAAGGAAAGGGTGATGAAATCCTTCACCTTATCTTGATTAATGGGTTTTGCCCTTAAAAATATTTTCAAGTGTGTGTCAAATCAATCATAAATCACTTTGGTGAATTCCTACTATTATATGCAAATGCAACCCTAGGAATTTAAAAGCAACTAAAAAGGATGCAAAAGAAAAATCTTTTTTAATTATGGTCCTCAATCAAACAAAGTGTGAGAAGGAGAGCTCTTGTTTGAATTTATTATCTTGTTATTAACAATCCAAGTGGATGGTGAATTTTATTATGGTCAACAAAAGTAAAATCTTTTTTAAGTCCTAATTGTCTCTAATGTGGTGAACTAACTAAGGGTGGAATTGAAAATACTAGATAGAGAAGTTACCCAAAAGTAATGCAAAGCCTCGTTGGAGGCAATTCTTCAATCTTGAATCTTCAACTCTTGATCTTAGAGCTCCAAGTTCCTACACAAAGAAAACACATGAAAAAAGAACCACAGTTAATCAAAATTCTACTTATCGCCATTCCCGACAAGTGCTAAAACTTGATAGGAACTAAATGATGTCCTAGAGTTGCAAGTATACAACCTTCAAGTTATAGTATAAAGAGTTATCGATCCGAGGAACGGGAAGTAGGAGGAGTTTGTTCAAGTTTTGGTTCTCAAATTATCTTGCGACAATTAGGAGTTTATGTACATGATGAAAGTGGTCATGAAAAGATTAGAGAGTGAATTGTGGATTATGTGCAAAATAAATGAAACAAGGAAGAAAATATGTTGTGGAGAGATTGAGATTGTGAAGGTGACAAAGTGTAAATAAATCAAAATGAAAGTGAGAATGGAGAGTGAGAGAAAATAAATGCAAAAGAAAATAACACGAGATTGTGATGAGGGAGAGATAGATAAATGAAAACCAAGTATGTACAAAATAAAGAAAAAGATTGAGAGAGGGAGAGTAAAGGAAAAAATCAAGATCAAGAAAATCAATAAAGTAAAAGATGGAGGATTCAATTAGAGATATGAAGGAATCTAGAATTGAATCCACTAGCTAATCTTACTTATAAGATATGAACCATTCTCTTTTTATCACATTTTATTTTAGATTTATTAAGCATAGACTATCAAACCACTTAAGGAAAGCATAACTTATCAAATTATCATCTAAATGAAATCAATACTCATGAGGAGAATAGCAACAAGATAGTAATCCTAGAATTCATAAGCATAACCTATCAAACCACTTAAGGAAAGCATAGACTATCAAATTCTTCTTCTATCGATTAGTTCTCTAGTTGATTAGCCTAAACATGATCTGTTTAAGCATAAGAGAGTGATTCACAAATATAAGAGAATTAGACTAGTTTCATGCAAAACTAGATCCCCACAAGAGGTTAGTTTCACATCTTTGAAAAAATAAAAGAAATCAAGAGAGGGAGGAGGAAAAGAAAACTAAGTACAAAAGGAAAATAAAAGCAAAGAAATAAAGAAAAAGAAAATGAGAAGAAAAGAAATAAAGACAATTGTTCTGAGAAAATTTGAGAATGTAAGATCGGGTTATTCTCTCTAAGCTGACTTAGAAAAGAATGAGTACAATCTCTCAAAGTAATCCCTCTCTAACTGACTTAGACAAAAAAATTATAAAATTTCTCGATTGGTTGCCCGATTTATAAAAGAAGGAAGGATCAATGGAGATACTTCCCTTTGTTTAACACAGGTTCTTCACGGTAGCGATGGGAGCTTGAATCTTTTATCTCGTTGACTATCCGAACGTCTCGACTCGTGGAACAACATTGAAAGAAACTCACAAAGCAAGTTTGGAACTCTTCAAACTGAATGCCCCCTCACCAAGAAAAATCCCCTTTCCCAAAAGAAGTCCTCCTCTTTTTATAGGTGATTTAGGGGTGTAACCGCCCCCTTAAAACTCTCCTTGATGAGAGTGTAATGGGGTGTAACGCCCCTTAAATCTCTCCATGATGGGGTGATTATCCCCTTAAATCATGGACAACGGTTTACAATCGTTCAGCTCGTGTTTGAGCGAGTCAGCGAGAGGTTGCGTTAAAAATGACCTCGGCGTCTTGACTTAAAGCGGTGAGCTCTGCGTTTTGAACTTGGAAATGCGGTGGTGAGCTCTGCGTTTTGAACTTGGAAATGCGGTGGTGAGCTCTGCGTTTTGAACTTGGAAATGCGGTGGTGAGCTCTGCGTTTTGAACTTGGAAATGCGGTGGTGAGCTCTGCGTTTTGAACTTGGAAATGCGGTGGTGAGCTCTGCGTTTTGAACTTGGAAATGCGGTGGTGAGCTCTGCGTTTTGAACTTGGAAATGCGGTGGTGAGCTCTGCGTTTTGAACTTGGAAATGCGGTGGTGAGCTCTGCGTTTTGAACTTGGAAA
Organism: Asparagus setaceus; assembly: GCA_012295165.1. NCBI lineage: Eukaryota > Viridiplantae > Streptophyta > Magnoliopsida > Asparagales > Asparagaceae > Asparagus > Asparagus setaceus. The sequence continues at coordinate 28,593,005 of CM022704.1, forward strand.
TGCGGTGGTGAGCTCTGCGTTCAGGCTTGAAAATGCTAATTTCATTTTTTGTCGACCTACAATAATCTAACTAATTGCAAGGAAATAAATCTATACTACAAATTAAAGACAAGACATGAAAGTAAATTGCATGAAAGTAAATCTAAACTACAAAGCAATTAAATGAACAAGAAAGAAAAAGAAATGCAAAAGAAATAAAATAGAAACCTACAACTCACGAAAGTCAAATCCGGCTTTGGAGGAGATGAAAAGAAAGCTACTGCCACGCACCGGATGAGGAGGGATTGAAAAGAGAGGCCGAGGCAATGGTGCGAGCGCTCATGAAAAATGTTGTGAAGTCAAATCGGCTTGCATCCATCATGAGGGGACCATTAGCTTAATTTTTGTGCCCACACCTTTCTTTTGAATAATTTGAATAAAAAGATACTATTTTGCTTTTCCGTTGTCTGTGTTGGACATAATGAAAAAAAACAAATGAGAATGTCAGATATACATTGTTAACTTATCCTAGCTATATACTTGCGGTTTGGACAAGATTTTGTGGTCCTATCGTTCTATTGATGAGAGTCGATAAGGCTTAGGGCTTGCGGTGTGAACAAGGCTTTGGGCCTGCGGTGTGAACAAGGCTTAGGGCTTGTGGTGTGAACAAGGTTTAGGGCTTGTGGTGTGAACAAGGCTTAGGGCTTGTGGTGTGAACAAGGCTTTGAGCTTGTGGTGTAAACAAGGCATAGGCAGATTTGAGAACCTATCATCCTATTGAGGAGGATTGATAAGTTGGCTGCGATTTAAGTAAATTTGAGGACCTATCATCCTATTGAAGAGGATTGATAAGTTGGCTGCGATTTAAGAAAATTTGAGGACCTATCATCCTATTGAAGAGAATTGGTAAGTTGATTACAATTTAAGCAAATTTGAGACCTATCATCCTATTGAGGAGGATTGATAAGTTGGCTGCGATTTAAGAAAATTTGAGGACCTATCATCCAATTGAGGAGCATTGATAAGTTGGTTGCCTAAAACTCGTTATTAAACATAAAATTTGAATTGGTATATGGGATAATAGTTGTCAAGAAGATGACATCAAATTAATCATATTTAGGGGGTTTTATCCACCTACAAGAGTGGTGGGGGAATTTCACTTGTACCCCTTTAAGGTTTTCAATAGTTTGACGGACTCCTTGTCAAAGGAGTTTTCAAGTCCAAAAAATGGCTAAGTGTTTGACTCAAAACGCGGAGGTGAGCCTCGCGTTTGAAATCTGAAACACTAGGGTGATTCCTGTATTTAAGAATTAGAACGCGGAGGTGAGCCTCGCGTTTGGAGTTTTGAAACGCTAGGGTGATCCCTGCGTTTGAGAGTTAAAACGCAGAGGTGAGCCTGACGTTTGGAGTTTTGAAAGGCTAAGGTGATCCCTACATTTGAGAATTAAAACGCAGAGATGAGCCTCGCGTTTGGAGTTTTGAAACGCTAAGGTGATCCCTGCGTTTGAGAATTAAAACGCAGAGGTGAGCCTCGCGTTTGGAATCTAAACCGACTCAAACGCGGTGGTTGCATTTTAATGAGGATTTCCTCCTCGATTTTTGTATAAATAGACCCCCCGAGGTAAAATTAAAAATTACTAAAGGTAAAATCAAGAGCCGTTCGTCTCCCTTGCAATTTCGAGAGGTTTTGTGCTCTCAAAACTCTTTTCGAGTTTCTCCAATCTCTGATCTTCCAAGATTCTTCAATGGCTCCTGAAAATGCTGTTCGTAGGATAAAAGGAATTGTTCAGGCAACTCCCAGTGCGACGCCGGACGAAGCTTCAGGCGGCCCATCTGATTCAGCGGCGTCGCCGCCATCACAAACCCCATTGCATCGAGGTATGCTGGGGTTTTTCGAACTTGTTTCAATGGATTCAAGTTCTTGGAGAACCCGACGACGAACTCTGCGTTTTGCATTTGGAACGTGGAGTTGAACGCGGGGTTAACCTTTGCGCTTCATAGTTGGAACGCGGGGTTGGCCACTGCGTTTCTGTAGTTAGAACGCAGGGCTGACCTTTGTGTTCTGTAGTTGGAACGTAGGGTTGACCCTTGCATTCTGTAGTTGGAACGTAGGGTTGACCTTTGCGTTCTATAGTTGGAACGCAAAGGTGGACTTCACATTTTATTTTGGCCATCTTAGGCTCTCTTGAGATTCATTCACTTTCTCATGTTTTTATCTTCTTTTGTTTGCAGTTCTCTATGCTGACATACTGCTTTCCATTGAACATTACTTCGGCCACTCGGGCTGGACAGACTGCAATGTAGTTTTCGGTCTTCGCCGAGAGCTTCCAATGACTCGAGGTGATTCTTTGGAAAGAACGATGATGATTCATCGTGTGAAATATTCAACCTTTAAGGCTATCATTACTGATGTAGATCTTGCGGTCTTGCGTGATCGTGTCGAATCGGCCGGAGTTCTTCTTCGGGGATCGTATCAAGGCAGACGATGATATGGTCTGCGTTGAAGATTCCAAGATGCTGGGTAAAGTTAACGACCATTTCCTCTTTTTGCCCAACATGAAGCGGATGTACCCACTTTCCTATTTCCAAAGCATCTCCTGCGGCAGGCGTTTGGACTAGAATCTGGTTGAGGAGAAAAGCAGGGTATCCGTCAGGACTCTAACGCACCAAACAGTTCGTCCTATGGGGCATAATTATAAGGTGAAGGGCTTAAGGCCAGGAGAGTTTCACAGAATAGATCCCGGCGGGAAAAGGTCATTCCGGCCAATATTTTTATTCGTCGATTTATCGCCGCCCAAGGCGAATTTCCTGCTCAAGAGTTTAGGGCCCCTGGGTGGATATACTCCCCTGATGGGGGATGGTGGGTTTGTATGATAGATTTCGTTATTGACAAACTGTGAACACCACTCATTTTGTCCGGGCTCGAGATTCCGGTGAAGGCCACGCGTAGCGGCATCATTCAGAACTCCTACAATCTCTTTGCCATCTTAGAGAATTATAATCCTGATACTTGCACCTTTTTCATGCCTGTTGGGGAGCTGGGTTTTGCTCTCCATGAAATGTACGCAGTATCAGGTCTACCGTTTGGTGAGCTGCCATATGAAGAATTTGTTCCGGAACCGACGAGCTTTCTATCTTGCGGACGGTATATCCGGATATTTATGCCATATGATGTGTCACTTTCATATATGTGCCCGGCTGACCGGCTTACGATCAGGCGGCGTCAAATAGGTATCCTGAGTGGAATATTTATTTCAGAATTTGCACAGCAAGGACGCAGCAGTGACTTGCCTTCCAGTGAGCTCCCCCAAGGTCATCACAGCTCGCATTAATGCCTCCAGTGCCTATTACGTCAATAACATTCGGGAGGATATCTTTCCCTCTGCCACGAGGTTTGAGATTTTCCACTATCAGGCGAAAACTCCTATTTCCGATACGCACCGTATCGGATTTTTGATGATCCGTTGAAGCGCTATGGTTCACCTAAGCCCATTGAGTCCATCCTGGTCGAGGTGGTATACCCCGTAGTGCTTTTAGCCCACGGGAGGCCGATAAGTCTCCTTTCGGCTATGGTGAGTTGCCTGCGGTACGGCTTACAGGAATTGACCTCAGAGTTCCTGGATGTAAGGGAAATCGGGCCGAAGGGAGATAAGAGATTGAAGACTCCCCAGTCGCGCGTGCCAGTGCCGTACACTTATCTGATAGCCTGGTTCATCATACACTGCCGCTCATTAATGATGGGGGTTAGTGATGCCGAAAATTCTTTTGTCCCATTTGTACAGCGGCTTGAGTCAGCCAAATGGGCACATTCGTACATAGTTCTGACTCGACAAATTTTGTTGAAAGAGGACAACTATCGAGTTTTTTGCTGTTCTCCTAATTTTGATGGGGTAGAAGAGTGATGCTAGGTATTCATGGATGTGACGCTTGGTGGCTTCACGTCTTTGCTAGAGGGTATCTTCCGGTGGCTCCTCACCATTAGGCCCGGGTACTTGGTCTTTCGTTTGAGCGATCGATGTATCATCGAGCCCTATTTGCCCAGCCGTTTCGCCCGATAGTTCGGGTATGACCAACTGTATGTTGGAAATCCTAACCCTAAGCTAGCCATCGTTGGGAATTTGTATGAAGGGGCTCGGGCCTGGTATTATTGGATGGCCGGCAACTCTGACGCAGTGTTCGCGCTGCCGTCTCCGATGCCCAAGTGTTATACCGTTCTTGGGTTTTGCAATTGGTATTGCGAAACTTCGCTGATTCTTGAATATGATGTACATACTTCTTGTTTAAAAGTCATTAGAGAGATGTACGAATCTAGAAAGGATTCAACAAAGACTCGTCTCAGGGGGATTGACGAGTATTTGATATGTGAACAAGAAGTATTTAGAGCTAGCAAAGTTCAAAATGAGGCCATGGAGGTTGAGGCTCATGAAGAGAAAGCGGCTGGGAAGAGGGCTCTCACAGAAGCGGCCCACACGAAGAGGGCTCACAATAACAACAACCGTCGCGTTCTCAACAAAAGCCAAAGCTTATGCAAGAGGCCATCAGATCCACCCCCGCAACATATATTAGTAAAGAAGAGGAGAAGCCATCTGTCGCCTCAACTCCTCAATCACAGGCACTTCCACCAGCTATTCCAGCTGAGGGGGAGCGAGAGGTCATGATAGCCGAAGCTGCCCCTCTTCCAGCTACTCTCTATCTGCGATTCTATAGAAGTCAACTGGAAGGTATGCTAAGGTGCTCGGCTGATTTTGTTATGGGCGGTCGAGGCTCTTTCGAAGTCTATAAGCCTCATATAACGAGATGTCTGAGTCGCATTGAGTGGTCATGCGGCGCCCAATGGTTTAAACATTGCACCGAGAGAATTTCTTATTTGGAAGCGGACCTACAAGCCTTTCAGGATCTTAAACGTGTTGACGTAGATGCAGAGATAACGAAACCTCTCATCGAGATTCAAATCGAGAGGACGTCTCAACAGGAAATCCTCCAAGCAAGCTTATTTAGAAGAGGGTGCAGGTTGCAATTTTACAAGAGTAGTATAATCAAACACAAGTCGAGTTGACTAAATCTGCAACTGCCGTGACTGCAACTCAGGAGGCCATTGCTCAATTGGAAGCGGAATTTGCTCAGAAAAGGGGTCAAATGGCTCGGGAACAAGAAGCTGCGGAGGGACTCCGTCGCCGAGGTGCTGAGATTCTTAATAGCTTTCATCAAGAGGTACGTGCCCTTGAGGCTATTGAAAAGGAAGTCATATACCAAATCGAGAGGAGCTGTCAAGATGAACAAAAACTTGCTGATCTCAAGTTCCGGCTCACATTCAGTTATTTGACGGGCCCTGACACTTAGCATTTTAGCAACAATCTTGTATCACTTTTTTGTTATTGTCAATAAAATGATACTTTTCTTCTTTCTTCACTTCTTTTGTGCATAATATTCTGACTCATAATAGACAACTTGATCGAAAAAGGCTATAGAAGTATTACAGGACTTTTTATTTTCACTCTAATGCATTATGAACAATCAATCCCCATCGCGAGTGAATGTAGTCTCGGGGCCTATGGATAATATTTCTTGAGAAGCTTCCCGTTAATTGGCATCATGAGCCTATCACCTTTTTAATCGATGAGTCGATATGCTCCATTCGAATAGACCGTTTCAATTACGAAAGGTCCTTCCCATTTGGGGTTGAACTTTCCTTTTGTCTTATGCGTCATGACCATAGGTCAGCGGACTGCTAAGACAAGGTCACCTTTCTTAAAGATCCTTTCCTTAACCTTCGTATTATAAGCTTTAGAAATTCGAGTTTCGTATAGCTTGATTTGTTGTTGAGCTTGAAGTCGTTTATCATTTAACACTTCTAACTCTTGAAGGCGTAGTTGATGTTGCTCTTCATTCGTCATTCCGGTTGTAAGAGAAACTCTTAGAGAAGGGATCTGAATTTCTAAGGGTAAAACGGCTTCGCACCCATATACTAAAGAAAAGGGAGTAGCCTTTGTCGGAGTTCTCACCGTTGTGCGGTAAGCCCATAAACATTCACCCAACCTTTCATCCCAATCACGTCGACTTTTAGAGACAAACTTCTTTATAAGTTTCACGATGGTCATGTTGAAGGCTTCTGCAAGGCCACTGGCTGGGGGTTAATACGCTGTCGACGCGACACTTTGGATTCTAAACTTGTCGCAGAACCTCTGGAATCCGTAGCTGACAAACTGTGTTCCATTATCATGGGTTATTCGCCGCGGTACGCCAAAGCGATAGATGACGTGATGCTTAATAAACTTGATCACATTTGAAGTTTTGACTTCCTTTAAAGGAATAGCCTCCACCCACTTGGAGAAGTAGTCAGTTACAGCCAGGATAAACCGATGTCCTTTGAATGTCGGTGGAGAAATAGGCCCAATAATATCCATCCTCCACTTTTCAAATGGCCATGAAGAGGATGTTGGATGCAGATTTCCTGACGCTTGATGAATGAAATCACCATGGATTTGGCACGCATGACATCGTTTAGCGTAATTAATGGCATTTGCAAATATCTTTGGCCAATAATAGCCGATTCTCTAGAATCGGTCTCCTAATTTATTCCCAGGTTGATGGGCTCCACACATCCCATAGTGGACCTCTTTTAGAGCTTCTCATGCCTCTTTTCGGGAGAGACAACGAAGCAGAATTCCATCATGTGACTTGCGATACAAGGTCTGGAAGACCGCATTATAGTAAAATTATAGGGCCTTCCGTTTAATGGCGGTCGCTTCTTTGGGGTTATCCGGTAGAATCCCATACAAGACGTAATTGATATATGGGAATCGCCAATCCCTTGGTTCGAGCTCGATGGAAGTTTCGCAAACAGCCCCTTTTGTTGATTCTTCCGAGTTTTCCTCTGTAGGAAGTTCGGGAAAATACAAATCACGACCCGCGATAAATATTGTTGTCTCAGCCTTTGGTGGTAATGCCAGTGAGGTTGCTAATGAAGCCAAAGCGTCTGCATATGCATTCTGAACTCGCGGAATGTATCCTATGAAGAAGCCTTCGAACTTTCGGGCTAATTTTAGGACCGCTGAATGATAAGGGATTAAATCCTCATTGCGTACCTCATATTCTCCTCGAACTTGATTCACGATGAGTTGAGAATCACCATAAGCCTCGAGGTATCGAATGTTGATCTCCTCGGCCAGTTGCATTCCTAATAATTAAGCATTATACTCTGCTACATTATTAGTGCATGGCTCAATTAAGGAGAACCCCCTTGGGATCACGTGACCGTTTGGAGAGATGAGTACCACCCCCACACTGGCTGTAATTCCACCATTTGGTCTTGCTCTAGATGCTCCATCAAAGAATAGCTTCCACACTTAAATAACCTCTTGAGTCATGCAAGCTTCAATGATCTCATCAAGTAAATCTTCATACAGCTTGGAAGAATCAGGGACCGGATGTCTGCTAAGAAATCTGCCAAGGCCTGTCCTTTAATAGCCTTCTGAGGCATAAATCTCATGTCATATTGTGAGAGGAGTATCGCCCATTTTGCTAAGCGGGAATTCAACGAAGAAGGTTTTGTCATGAGCACCCTCAGAGGATTTACTATGGAAATAACATGTATTGTTTGTCCGATCAAGTAATGTCGCATTTTCTGGATGGCAAATACTAAAGCCAAGCATTCTTTTTCTGCCGGATTGTATCTATGTTCAACCCCCATCATGGTTCGGCTAAGGTAATAGATTGCTTGTTCACATCCTTGGTCGTCGTTCTGAGCTAGCAGGGCTCCAAGAGAATGGTCCATGGCCTTTACATATAACAGGAATGGCTTTCCGATACCATGAGGATCAAGCGACAGTGAGATATGTCTTGATTTCTTCAAACGCCTTTTGGCAACCTTCGTCCCATACGAATGAAACCCCTTTCTTCATCAATTTGGAGAAGGGTTGGCACCGACCCGAAAGATTTGATATGAATCTTCGGATGTATGCTAACCTACTCTTAGGCCTCTAAGATCTTTGATGGTCCTTGGTGGTGGCATTTCTTGGATGGCGCGAATCTTTTCTGGATCAAGAAAAATCCCTTGGGATGTAACTATAAATCCCAAGAATTTATCACTAGATACTCCTAGGAAAGCTTTTATGGGGTTCATCTTCAGTTGATGTGCTCTCATGATGTCGAACATGATCTTCAAATCTGAAAGATGATCTTCTTTTCTTCGGCTCTTCACAACAATGTCATCTACGTAGCATTTGATCTTCTTACGTAAATGTTGATGAAAAATTATATTCATTACACGTTGATAGGTTGCTCCAGCATTCTTTAACCCAAACGGCATTACTGTATAACAGTATACCCCAAGTGGTGTCCTAAAGGCTGTGTGCTTCTCATCTTCAGGATACATTTTGATTTGATTATATCCTGAAAATCCGTCCATAAAAGACATCCTCTCATACCCACAGGTGTTGTCAATCATAACATCCGTAATGGGGAGTGGAAATTCATCTTTCGGACATGCTGCGTTCAGATCACGAAAATCGATGCATATTCGGATCTTTCCATTTTTCTTGGGTACAAGAACAATATTGACCACCCAATCTGGGTGTTGTTCTTCTCTAATGAAACCCGAATCAATGAGCTTTTGGATTTCTTCTACAATTGCTTCCATAATTTCCTGACGAACTCATGGTCACATTTAACAGTTTCACATTCGAGTCAATATTAAGACGATGCATGGCTATTTTTGGATCAAGCCCAGGCATATCTTCATAGCTCCAAGCATAGACGTCAATGTACTCTCGGATGAGGGACACCAGGTCTTCTTTCTCATACTGCGACAAACTTTCACTTATGAAGATTGGTTTGGGATTGGTTTCGTCTCCCATATTTATTTGGATCACCTTGTCTTGATGGGTGGTTCTCGTTGTTCGAAACACATATCCTATAAAATGTCAAGACATTTAATCCAAGGATCATTGGTTGATTGAATCCAATCCTCATCGTCATCTTCATTGTTGCTTGGATAATTGGTCGAGGCCATGTTTACAGACATGCCTCTGAAGACTGCTCCAACACTTACATCGAAATCCCACGATGACGTTCCAGATGAATGGTCTTGCCCGGAGCAGTGACCTACTTCATCTTCTGAAGGGGAGGGTGTTGATATATATCCTAGCCCTCTTCGAGTCTTGTGATAGTAATCTTGAGTTTTACCTTCAGGAACAGTATGTTGAACTGGGGTCCGTCTTCCTTTCCCAAAGTTTAAACCCCTTTGTTTACCAAAGTCATATCCCATGCTTTTCATTATGTGGCGAGCATTAGATTCGTAATAATGGAATTGAGGGATAGCTTCGTCTTCCTCTGAACTCTCCGGATTGAGTATTTCAGGGCCAACTCCCCAAAATAGATTGGCTTCTGGCCTTTCTTTTTAGACGGGACCATAAAAAATGCCTTCCGTACGTCCTCCATTCTTTCGAATGTAGAGAAAGACGTTCTAAGTGGCAAGTCTATCGATTTTTCGCCATATAACGCATGCTATGGCTCCGATCCTGCATCTATATCTGTTTCTTCACATGCAGATGAAACATTAGACAAGTAAGCCAAATTGAAATCTTCATTAATATACCACTCGCCCTCACTCAGTACATTTTCTTTATTATTGAGCTTATTAGGGCTCATTACATTTAACTCCCATGGACACTCTTCCTCGAGTTGGGCAATATCGGCCGTTGCGCTATCAGTGGTTTTGATGATTCGGGTTACGGAGCATCCGGTAGAAGGCGAATGCGTATGATAGCTCTACCCTTAAATGGTCGCTTCGGCTATCAAAGTCTTGACTTCTCCTTCTTCGTCAACATATTTTATTACTTGATGAAGACTTGATGGGACAATTTAATTTGCGTGAATCCAAGGTCGTCCCTAACGTAGATTATAGGGCGTGTCGCATCTATGATATAGCAAGTCACTTGACTTGAGATCGCAATTTGACACTTGAGTTTGATTTTACTCAAAGGTCGTGGAGTGGTAGCATTGAAACCAAAGATAGTAGTGCGTGTAGAATTCAAGCGATGGTATGGAATTCCGGGACTTGCATGACCCTATCTGACATTATCTTTGAGTCACGAGCACGGATCCACTTGAACTTCGGCTAATCTCTTAAGATCCGATATACAGTATAGTAGGAGTGCTGTCTTTATATGCTTGATCTGCATATCTTCTTGTGTGAATGATATGCATGGTAGATTTTGAATTGCTTGTAAATAAGCAGCTTCTGGGAGTACAGGAACTTGTGTAATAAAGCTCTCTGCATCCGTTAAAGCTTCAACTAGAGCTTCCCTCGTGGACTTGGATAACTTCAGGAGCTCGTAAAGAGTGATTCTAGCGGGAACGTTGGCCAGCTGCGCCAAAATATCGAAACGGAACGGTCTACTTGATGTCCCTGCTTCTTATTGTAGAAGGTTCTTATTATACCGAGCCTCCTTTGACTTTCCCTTATCAATTGGCTTTTTGGGGATAGAACCCCCTGCCTCCTCAATTTGTTCTCTAGATTCTTAGGCGATCTGATCATACCTTTTTAAGTATGTCTTTCCCGACCTCGTGCCTGCTCTCGGATTCGCTTCTTGGTTAGCAGCCAAAACAGTCTCCTCTTTTCTGAGTCGGTAAGAGGGACCAAGTCAGCGTCATCTTCATTTATGGATGGACTAATCATATTGAAAGATTTAGCCCTATTTTTCTTTTTCTTTAAAGATATTCCCGTCCACTGTTGATCTTCAACAAGGTCAGGATGGACCCACATTATTTCCCCTTTTGAGGTAGTAAGGGGTACCAACCCTTTACCTTTTTGGCCATGCTGGTCAAGGTTCTTCAGACGTAGCTCTCCTTTTGAAATGGGGATGACACCATTAGGAGTTGCTACAGGTGGGAAATCCCCGAACTTGACCGACGTCATATTAGTGGACACGGTCTTCTGTTCTGGCTTTAGTTTGTGCACATCGGCATCAACCAGTACTTGCAGAATATCCTTAAAGATATAGCATTTTTTCGTCGGATGTCCTAATATTCTGTGATGTCAACAGTAATTGGGGTCATCCACCTTCCATGCTTCTTCAGGTCTCTTTGCTTCTGGAAGCTTTAATTTATTGTTCTTCCCAAGTAGCTGAAATAGAGTATCAACATGATCCTCTTTGAAACAATATTGTTTGGCCGGCCTTGGCTGACTCGATGGCTTGCCTTGTTTTACCGACGGAGCTCAAATACTGGTATCAGCGGCATGAATATCCTTCCTTCTTGATCGAGGGGCATTACCTTGACCATGTTGCGCTGGCTGCTCTTGTCTTCCTGTTTCTTCAGCTTTAACTCAAGCAACGATTTCTTCTTCGTGTTCTCCCTAAGAAACCAATTATTTCTAAGAACAGCACTCCACGACTCTCATTTGAGCCAAAAGGTGGGTTTGTAAGTTATGCCGACAGGTTTCCACCAATGTGGCTTGTGTCATCCCCGACGGACATCGCAAGGCCATACTTCGGAATCTTTCCATAAAAGTTTTGATTGACTCTCCTGCTTTTGTTTAGTGGCGAGAGTAGGAGCGAAAACCTCGATTAATGCGTCTTGAAAAATCGGCTAAAATAGCCTTTCTAAATCTGCCCACTTCCGAATAGATCTGACAGGAAGTTTCATGAACCATTCAGAGGCACCTCCCTTGAGAGTGTCAATGAACAGTCGGGTCAGTATAGCATCGTTTGATATTACATCTCCAGTCTGTGACTTGAAGTAATAAACGTGCTGATTTGGTGATCCCGTGCCATCAAAGGCTTGCAAGGTCGGGGCTTTAAACTTTGGAGGGTAAGGGTTGCGTCCCATTCAACGGGATAAGGCCTAACAACTCCCTCGTCTTGTAGCTCACTTCTGTTAGCAATAGCGTTAAGACGAGCTTCAAATTCATCTATCTTGGCTGACTGAGGATTTTGTTCATTCCCTGCCCTCTTTTCTTCTTCAAATAAAGATTCTATGCGATGAGCTTCTTGATCGGAGACTTCATCCATTTTTCCTTTCCGCTTTAAAGATTGACCCCTCCTTCGTGATGATTCTGGTTGAGGTATTAGGCCAGATGTCTGAAATTGAGCTCTATCCGCAACAATTTGGGCCATCATATCTCAAAGTTGCTCGATGGACTCTTGTTGTGATCGCAGGGTCTCTCGCATGGCTTCCTGTTACGACCGCATATTTTCTTGCATCGCAGCCTGATACTCTTCGAGCCTCTTCTTGAGATCTTCAGTATTCTCCGTCGTATAGATAGCGTGATGGGAAATAAATGATTACCTCCTAAGTTGCAAGTATACAACCTTTATCAAGTTATAGTATATAAGATTATCGATCCCACGAGGAACGGGAAAGTAGGGAGAGTTTTGCTCAAGTTTGGTTCTCAAATTATGCGCGCGGCAATTAGGAGTTTATTAAAATAAAATGATAGTGAGGAAATGGTGAGAGTGGATGTGGAGAGATAAAAGAGAGTGGATTGTGGATTATGTGCAAAAGAGGAGAAAATAAAGTTGAGAATGTGGTTGTGGTTATATGCACATAATAACAAAACTAGGTTTGAGATTATATGCACATGAAGGAAATATGAGATTGAGAGAGAAGTAAAAATCAATGAAATCAAAAATAAAGGAAAATAACAAACAAATGGAAAACAAGGATAAGAGGAAAATAAAGAAGGTAAAGTATGGAGGATTAATTAAAGATATGAGGAATCTAGAGTAGATCCACTTAGCTTATCTCAATCTCATGAAAATGAGTTGGATTTGTTAGCTAGTTTCAAACAATCTCTAGGGATGCCACGAGTATTAGCTCCACACTTAGAAAAGAGTAATTCCCTAGAGGGTTCTAGCCTCAAGGTGAATTAAAGAAAAGTAAATCTATTCTAGAAAGTAAATACAAGAATTAAATACATTGCATGAAAGTAAATTGTAAGGAATTAAATTGCATGAAAGTAAATTGCAAGAAAGTAAATTGCATGAAAGTAAATCTATTCTATAAACAAGAAAATAAAGAAGAAAATGAAAAAGAAATAAAATAGAAACCAACAACTCTGATCTTAATCTAATCCTCCTTTTGGTCCTTGGATTAGAAGAAGAGAAAGGAAATTGAAGGGTGAAACATTTCATTTATTGTGTAACAAAAGTTACAATTTTGGAAGGTCTTCTCAATTAAGAGTGACCCTCCTCTCCAAATGGAGTTTTACAAAATATTTCACACTCAAAACCCTCACCTTCACCCTATTTATAGCCCAACGGAGTTGATGTGAACCATTGGATCAAACCTAGCCAAAAGGAAGAGAAATCCATCATTAATCGGAATCTGTTGGGAACCGATCGGTTGGCGTCGGTTATAACCGGTTAACCAGGTTGGTCAACCGATTGGTTCCCAACCGAATTTGTCTTTTCTTGATTTTTCTTCAATTTCTCTTGGATCAATTTGGTATCTTGGGCCTTGGTTTGTCTTGATTTGGGCTTCAAATATTGGTAGAAATTGAGAATTTGAGTCATTTAGGCTTTTATTCATTATTTCTTTATTAGCACGCAAAATAAGATAAAAATGATTATTAGTAATATCGTTATTCATATAACATAGGTAATAAGGGTATAAAATGTAATTAAAATGTGATAATCAAATACACCTAAGCTTTTGCTAGTCCTCTAGCAAAGAAGATATAAAGAAAACCTAACTCACTTTCGCGAGGAATGGGTTGTATTTAGCACATACAACAAGCCTTTAAACCCTAGGTTACCCTAGTGGGCGAGTTGTAGTCTCGTGAGGGTTTGCAATGAATATACCCACAAAATTCAGTCAACTTGCCAATTTAAAGAAGTTAATAAAATAATTAATTCATTTGATATCTTCAAACATTCCAATTGAAGTTGGTTAATACTCAAGAAAACGTTTTTATCATAACTCCAATGTAATTTTCTTAAGAAAATCCTTTCATTATAGTTATACAAAACCAAGTTTAACTCAAAAATTTAATTTGAAAGTTTTGAAAAGAACATGCTAACTCTTTGTTTTAAACAAACTTCAAGTCTTTAAATCCATTTAATTTTTCAAGAACATATACAAATATAACTATATATAAAAACATGATTAGTATGACAATTTTTTTTTAACTCTTTATTCCTTGGTGGTTTTGTTCTTTTTAATCGGGCTTTCTAAGTGACCATTTAGCGAGTTTTGGGCCAATGAATCCCAACCCAATTGGGCTTAGGTCATTAAGCATAGAAATACTCCTCGGGCTTAATTACTCAGTCAACTTAGGCTTAGTAAAATAGAACCACCAATGATTTTAAGAGAATTTTTTCTTCTTTTTATTAAGTTAGTATAATATATATATGTGTATATGTATATATATTCTGAACAATATTTGGATCAAGACAACTTGAAAAATTATTTTCAACTCTAAGTTAGGCATGCAAAAATTCCATTACTTTAATTAAAAATCTAAGTTAAAACTTAAGTAAAGTATACTACTTGAAAATCATTTCTTAAGAAATTTATTTGGAGTTGTCATAAAAGGTAAACTTGAGTATAGAACTAACTAAGGATTAGAAAACTTAAATTCTATCAAATTGATCAATTATTAATCAACTCTATTAAGTTGGCAAGTGACTATTTTTTTTTATGATGAAAGAAGGAAAAAAAATGATATAAAAGAATGGTAAGAAAAGAAAAAAATAACTAAGATAAAGATAAAATGACTAATTCCCACCCCACACCTAAATTTTGCATTGTCCTCAATGCAAATTCTAATATGCACAAAGTAAAAGCAGATAAGAATGGAAGCACTTACATTTGTTGATTAGACTTGAACAATGATAAAAATTCGTAATTACCTTAGGTATGAGAAGGTGAAGTCAAAATTTATTCTCTTTTTTTTTTTTTGAAATAAAGAACAACAAGAAACTCTCACATGAGAGAAGAATAAATTCTTGTTATTATTATGAGACAAAAATGTAGAATAAAAGATGAAACATGAGAAGCTCACATTCTACATTAAATCCTACCTTATTGCTGAAAATTCTACCCGAAATTTAAAGAATTTCAAAATGATATAATCAATGATGTGCTTAAATTCCAAAATTTCGGGGTTTTAGTGATGGTTGCGGCAATGGAAGGTAGGTATTAATGGTTGTATGCTTTTGAACTTAGATTAGTTATTAACAAAATTTCATCAAAAATAAAATCTTGTTGTTTTCTATTTTCCAAAATCTAAGTTCATTGACAACGGGTTCTTCAACTGTTGGCTTCAAGATGCATGTATTCAACATAATTCTCTCGTTCTAAAGGACTTGATTATTAACACAGTTGCATTACATTTGTGAATGGATTGCATTCACTTGATCTTGAAAAGTTGAACTTGACCCCGCGTTCCTTGGATTGGTCGGGTTGACTTCGAAAATGATCCTTTCTCTCTCAATTATAAGCTAGCTAGTTGACCAAGCCGGGTTTCTAATCTAGCTATGGCTTGAGTGTTGGAGTTGAGAATTTGTCACGTTGATTGCATAAAGGAGTTCATCGTGTTAGATGTTTGAGTCAACAAGTTAGGTAGTGCGTGTAGAGGTTTTAATCAAGGCTTCCAAACCCCTTTCCAAAACATTAAGGCGTTTCTCAACATTTGAAGGAATATGATTTGTAGATTGATGATGAGGCTGATTTGGAAATGGTGATTTGGTTGTGGAAAGTTGGTTTGAGAACTGAGAAGCTGCGTTGCCCTAGGGAATTGTTGATTTGAAGAGGAGTGAAATTTTTATTTCAGAAATTACCGATTCCATGCAAAATTGGATGATTTCTCCAACCCGGATTATAGGTTGGAGAAAATGGATCATGTCGGATCTTTGGAATGCGGCATTCATCTGTTCTAGAGATTGAGTATTTCGAGTGGACATTGCTCACGAAGCATGGGTGAAGAGCAGTTATGACAACTTTGTAGAAACTTGATTGATTTGGTAGGGCTCGTTCTTTGATTTCTAAAGTTTCTAACTGCGTGGGAATTGTAGCCATCTTAGCTTGAGAGGCTATGTTTGACTCTAAGAAAGGACCTCTAGAATTGGATTGGGTGCTCGATGAATCACAGTGTTCCCATTTGCATAGTTTTCTGGATAAATTCTCTAAAAATCCCAAGCTTCATCGGCATTTTTCTTCATGAAATCCCCTTGACACATTGACTCTAAGGAAGTTTTGAAGAATAATCCAATCCTTCATAAATGATTTGGCATAATCGCCACTTTTCAAGACCATGGTGAGGACATTGGATAAGAAGATCTTTGAATTTGTCGAAATACTTCCAAAAGGTTCTCGGGACAATTTTAAAATTTTGAATGCTGTTTCTAAGCTTGACCGTTTTGTGGATAGGAAAGAATTTTTTCAGAAAAACTTTTACAAATTCACTCCAGGTTGAGATGGAATCTGTGGGCAAGCTATCTGACCATTTTTGGCTTTGTCCTTAAGGGCAAATGGAATAAATCGGAGTTTGATCGCATCTTCAGTTAAGTCCCTCATCTTAATCATGAGGCAAACTTCTTCAAATTCGGAGATAAAGATGTATGTGTCTTCGGTTTCGACTCCTAAGAATTTGGGAAGCATGTTTATGAAATGCGGTCGAAGTTCAAAATTGGTTCCATTTACCTCGGGGAGTTTTATGCAAGAGGGATTGCATTTCTAGTGGGGTAACAAACATCTTGAAGAACAGGTGGGTTGGTATTAGCCATTTCGTTTGGTTCAAGAGATGAATCAAAGCGAATTAAGCGATTAGTATTATCCCTAACCCAAGTTTGCATACACCAAAATCAAAATTTTTTTTTTTTGAAAAAGGATAAGAGAAAAGTTAAGAAGATGATGAGAAAAAAATAAGGAAAAACTAACTAAAAATAAATCAAGGCAATCACTTTCCAATCACCCTAACTCTAGGGTTAAGCCTAAACTTGACTTAGACCGTCCTAACCAAAAATTCCCTTAGTGAAAAGATCAAAGTTTACTTGGGTAATTAGCCAGTAAGGATAGTACTAGAGGGAGATCAAAGATCAATTAAGTACCTCTTTCCTTTGGAGCCTTACGCAACCCCTAAACCTTACCTTAGACACCAATTAATCCAAATAAACTTGGACGGTTCACTTAAGTGTTCCTTAATGAGCTCGAATCCTTAGGGGCCAACGTCTAATCAAATTTTAAGAGGCTTGGGTAAGTATAGTGAGGAATTAGTGATTTTGGGCTAAGGAAAGGGTGATGAAATCCCTCACCTTATCTTGATTAATGGGTTTTGCCCTTAAGATATTTTCAAGTGTGTGCCAAATCAAGATGCTCAAATCACTTGGTGAATTCCTACTATTATATGAAATGCAACCCTAGGAATTAAAAGCAACTAAAAGGATGCAAAACAAAATCTTTTTATTTTTTTTATTATGGTTAGACAATAAAAAAATGAAGTTTATTAGAATTGACAAGGGAAAAAAAATAAATCCTTTTATTTATTTTTTTTATTTTATTTTATTTTATCCTAATTGTCTCTAATGTATATGAACTATCTAAAGGGTGGAATTGAAAATACTAGATTGAGAAGTTACCCACACAAAAGCAATGCAAAGCCTCGTTGGAGGCAATTCTTCAATCTTGAATCAATGCAAAGCCTCGTTGGAGGCAATTCTTCAATCTTGAATCTTCAACTCTTGATCTTCAAGCTCCAAGTTCCTACACAAAAGAAAACACACAAAATACCAATTTCCAGAGCAGCATTAAAAGCAATTGATGGGAAATAAATGATTACCTCCTAAGTTGCAAGTATACAACCTTGATCAAGTTATAGTATATAAGATTATCGATCCCACGAGGAAGGAAAGTAGGAGAGTTTTGCTCAAGTTTGGTTCTCAAATTATCTTGTAGACAATTAGGAGTTTATTAAAATAAAATGATAGTGAAAATGGTGAGAGTGGATGTGGAGAGATAAAGAGAGTGGATTGTGGATTATGTGCAAAAGAGGAGAAAATAAAGTTGAGAATGTGGTTGTGGTTATATGCACATAATAACAAAACTAGGTTTGAGATTATATGCACATGAAGGAAATATGAGATTGAGAGAGAGTAAAAATCAATGAAATCAAAATAAAGGAAAATAACAAATGTATGATAGCTTTCTACCCCTTAAATGGTCGCTCGCCTATCAAAGTCTTGACTTCTCCTTCTTCACAACATATTTTATTACTTGATGAAGACTTGATGGGACAATTTAATTTATGCGGAATCCAAGGTCGCCCCAACAGATTATAGGACGGTCCGCATCTATGATATAGCAAGTCACTTCTGACTTGAGATCAGCAATTTGACACTTGAGTTTGATTTTACTCAAAGGTCGTGAGCTGGTAGCATTGAAACCAAAGATAGTAGTCTGTGTAGAATTCAAACGATGGTATGGAATTCCCAGGACTTGCATGACCCTATACGGCATTATGCTGAGTGCAGAGCCTGGATCCACTTGAACTCGGCTAATCTCTTAAGATCCGATATACCCTGTATAGTATAGAGGTCTGTGCTTATGCTTGATCTGCATATCTTCTTGTGTGAATGATATGCATGGTAGATTTTGAATTGCTTGTAAATAAGCAGCTTCTGGGAGTACAGGAACTTGTGTAATAAAGCTCTCTGCATCCGTTAAAGCTTCAACTAGAGCTTCCCTCGTGGACTTGGATAACTTCAGGAGCTCGTAAAGAGTGATTCTAGCGGAACGCTATTACCGCTAAAATATCAAACGAACGGTCTACTTGATGTCCCTGCTTCTTATTGTAGAAGGTTCTTATTATACCGAGCCTCCTTTGACTTTCCCTTATCAATTGGCTTTTTGGGGATAGAACCCCCTGCCTCCTCAATTTGTTCTCTAGATTCTTAGGCGATCTGATCATACCTTTTTAAGTATGTCTTTCCCCGCACTGCTCCGCCTCGGATTCTTCTGGTTAGCAACAAAACAGTTCCTCTCTTTTCTCAGTCTGCAGAGGGACCAAGTAAGTCGGCCATCTTCATTTATGGATGGACTAATCATATTGAAAGATTTAGCCCTATTTTTCTTTTTCTTTAAAGATATTCCCGCCCATCGTTGATCTTCAACAAGGTCGATGGACCCACATTATTTCCCCTTTTGAGGTAGTAAGGTACCAACCCTTTACCTTTTGGCCATGTCGTCAAGGTTCTTCGTGACGTAGCTCTCCTTTTGAAATGGGGATGACACCATTAGAGTTGCTGTGGAAATCCCAACTTGACCGACGCCATATTAGTGGACACGTTCCTCGTCTCGCTTTAGTTTGTGCACATCGGCATCAACCAAGATTTGCGTAATATCCTTAAAGATATAGCATTTTTTCGTCGGATGTCCTAATATTCTCGCGGATGTCACCGCAATTGGGGTCATCCACCTTCCATGCTTCTTCGTGTCTCTTTGCTTCCGAAGCTTTAATTTATTGTTCTTCCCAAGTAGTCATAGAGTATCAACATGATCCTCTTTGAAACAATATTGTTTGGCCGGCTTATCGACTCGATGGCTTGCCTTGTTTTACCGACGGAGCTCAAATATGCGTACGCAGATGAATATCCTTCCTTCTTGATCGAGGGGCATTACCTTGACCATGTTGCGCCACGCTTCTTGTCTTCGCTTTTCAAACTTTAACTCAAGCAACGATTTCTTCTTCGTGTTCTCCTAAGAAACCAATTATTTTAAGAACAAAGACTCCACTACTCTCATTTGAGCCAAAAGGTGGGTTTGTAAGTTATGCCTATTGTTTCCACCAATGTGGCTTGTGTCATCCCCGACGGACATCGAAGGCCATACTCGAATCTTTCCATAAAGTTTTGATTGACTCTCCTCGCCTTTTGTTTAGTGGCGAGGAGAGTAGAAATCGTAAACCGTCGTTTCAAAAACGGCTAAAATAGCCTTTCTAAATCGCCACTTCCGAATAGATCCGACAGAAGTTTCATGAACCATTCGTAGGCACCTCCCTTGAGAGTGTCAATGAACACGGTCAAGATAGCATCGCTTGATATTACATCTCCATGCGGACTTGAAGTAATAAACGTGTTGATTTGTGATCCCGCGCCATCAAAGGCTTGCAAGGTCGGGCTTTAAACTTTGGAGGGTAAGGGTTATGCCCCATTCAACTGATAAGGCCTAACAATCCCTCGCCTTGTAGCTCACTTCGTTAGCAAAGCAGACGAGCTTCAAATTCATCTATTTGGTCGATCAGGATTTTGTTCATTCCCGCCTCTTTCTTCTTCAAATAAAGATTCTATGCGATGAGCTTCTTGACGGAGACTTCATCCATTTTTCCTTTCCGCTTTAAAGATTGACCTCTTCGCGGATGATCTCCGTTGAGGTATTAGGCCGATGTCCGAAATTGAGCTCTATCCGCAACAATTTGGGCCATCATATCTCAAAGTTGCTCGATGGACTCTTGTTGTGATCTAGGTCTCGCGATGGCTTCCCGTTACTTAATCGCGATATTTTCTTGCATCGCACCGATACTCTTCGAAAGCCTCTTCTTGAGATCTTCAAGATTCTCCGTCAGATAGATAGCGGATGGGAAATAAATGATTACCTCCTAAGTTGCAAGTATACAACCTTTATCAAGTTATAGTATATAAGATTATCGATCCCACGAGGAACGGAAAGTAGGGAGAGTTTTGCTCAAGTTTGGTTCTCAAATTATGCTGACAATTAGGAGTTTATTAAAATAAAATGATAGTGAGGAAATGGTGAGAGTGGATGAGAGATAAAAGAGAGTGGATTGTGGATTATGTGCAAAAGAGGAGAAAATAAAGTTGAGAATGTGGTTATTATATGCACATAATAACAAAACTAGGTTTGAGATTATATGCACATGAAGGAAATATGAGATTGAGAGAGAAGTAAAATCAATGAAATCAAAAATAAAGGAAAATAACAAACAAATGGAAAACAAGGATAAGAGGAAAATAAAGAAGGTAAAGTATGGAGGATTAATTAAAGATATGAGGAATCTAGAGTAGATCCACTTAGCTTATCTCAATCTCATGAAAATGAGTTGGATTTGTTAGCTAGTTTCAAACAATCTCTAGGGATCCCACAAATATTAGCTCCACACTTAGAAAAGAGTAATTCCCAGAGGGTTCGTCGGTAATAAACCGAGTTGACGTTCTCAACAAAAGCCAAAGCTTATGCAAGAGGCCATCGAGATCCACTTAACATATATTAGTAAAGAGAGGAGAAGCCATCAGTAAGCCTCAACTCCTCAATCCCGAGCACTTCCACCGGCTATTCGGTGAGGGAAGCGAGAGGTCATGATAATGGGCGCCTCTTCCGGTGCTCTCTATGGGATTCTATAGAAGTCAAGCTGGAAAATTAGCTTTCGGTGATTTTGTTATATGATTGAGGCTCTTTGAAGTCTATAAGCCTCATATAAGAGATATGCAAGTGGCATTGAGTGGTCATCACGGCCAATGGTTTAAACATTGCAGAGAATTTCTTATTTGGAGGCGGACCTACAAGCCTTCCGGGATCTTAAGCGTGTTGGCGTAGATCTGAGATATGAAACCTCTCATCGAGATTCAAGCGAGGCGTCTCAGCGAAATCCTCCAAGC
Organism: Asparagus setaceus; assembly: GCA_012295165.1. Lineage (NCBI taxonomy): Eukaryota > Viridiplantae > Streptophyta > Magnoliopsida > Asparagales > Asparagaceae > Asparagus > Asparagus setaceus. Next base: position 28,614,595 of record CM022704.1, read on the forward strand.
AAGCTTATTTTAGAAGAGGTGCGGGTTGCAATTTACAAGAGCGATCAAACACAAGTCCCGAGTTGACTAAATCGCAGCTATGAGTGGCGCACTTCGGAGGCCATTGCTCAATTAGGCGGAATTTGCTTTGAGAAAAGGGGTCAAATGGCTCGGGGAACAAGAAGGCTGCGGAGGGACTCCGTCGCAGAAGTCTTGAGATTCTTAATAGCTTTCATCAAAGTCACGTGCCCTTGAGGCTATTGAAAGGAAAACATTGCGGCCAAAGCGGAAGAGTGCGTCGGCGCATGAACAAAACTAGCGATCTCAAGTTAGGCTCACATTGAGTTATTTGGGCCACGACACTTAGCATTTTAGCAACAATCTTGTATCTTTTTTGTTATTGTCAATAAAATGATACTTTTCTTCTTTCTTCACTTCTTTTGTGCATAATATTACGACTCATAATAGACAACTTGATCGAAAAAAAGGCTATAGAAGTATTACAGGACTTTTATTTCACTCTAATGCATTATGAACAATCAATCCCCATCATGAGTGAGTGTAGTCTGAGGGGCCTATGGATAATATTTCTTGAGAAGCTTCGTTAATTGGCATCATGAGTCTATCACCTTTTTAATCGATGAGTCGATATGCTCCATTCGAATAGACCGTTTCAATTACGAAAGGTCCTTCCCGTTGGGGTTGAACTTTCCTTTTGTCTTATCGTCATGACCATAGGTGTGATTGCTAAAGACAAGGTCACCCTTCTAAAGATCCTTTCCTTAACCTTATTATTATAAGCTTTAGAAATTGAGTTTGTTATAGCTTGATTTGTTGTTGAGCTTGAAGTGGTTTATCATTTAACACTTCTAACTCTTGAAAGCGTAGTTGATGTTGCTCTTCATTCGTCATTCCGGTTGTAAGAGAAAACTCTTAGAGAGGGATCGAATTTCTAAGGGTAAGCGGCAGCACCCATATACTAAAGAAAGGGAGTAGCCTTTGTGGAGTTCTCACCGTTGTGCGGTAAGCCCATAAACATTCACCCAACCTTTCATCCCAATCCGATCGACTTTTAGAGACAAACTTCTTTAAGTTTCCACGATGGTCATGTTGAAGAATACCGCAAGGCCAGCAGGCTGGGGTTAATCTGTTGTCGGCGACACTGGATTCTAAACTTGTCATGGAACCTCACGGAATCAAGTGGCGACAAGCGTGTTCCATTATCATGGGTTATTGGCGCTGATGCGTAAGCGATAGATGGCGTGATGCTTAATAACTTGATCACATTTGAAGTTTGACTTCCTTTAAAGGAATAGCCTCCACCACGGAGAAGTAGTCGATTCTGACCGGGGATAAACCGTGTCCTTTGAATGTCGGTGGAGAAATAGGCTGAATAATATCCATCCTCCACTTTTCAAATGGCCATGAAGAGGATGTTGGATCACGATTTCACGGCCTTGATGAATAGAAATCACCATGGATTTGCGCATGACATCGTTTAGCGTAATTAATGGCATTTGCAAATATCTTTGGCCAATAATAGCCGATTCTCTAGAATCGACCTCCTAATTATTCGGGTTAATGGGCTCCACATCGTGGACCTCTTTTAGAGCTTCTCATGCCTCTTTGGAGAGAAGCGAAGCGAATTCCATCATGTGACTTGCGATACAAGGTGGAAGACCGCATTATAAATAAATTATAGGGCCTTGGTTTAATGGTGGTAGCTTCTTTGGGGTTATCGGGTAGAATCCCATACAAGGCGTAATTGATATATGGAATCGCCCGATCCCTTGGTTCGAGCTCGATGGAAGTTTATTAAGCAGCCCCTTTTGTTGATTCTTAGAGTTTTCCTCTGTAGGAAGTTAGGAAAATACAAATCACGACCAGCGATAAATATTGTTGTCGACCTTTGGTGGTAATGCGATTGAGGTTGCTAATGGCCAAAAGCGCATATGCATTACGAACTGGCGGAATGTATCTATGAAGAAGCCTTGAACTTTCGGGCTAATTTTAGGACTTTGAATGATAAGGGATTAAATCCTCATTCGTTACCTCATATTCTCCTCGAACTTGATTCACGATGAGTTGAGAATCACCATAAGCCTCGAGGTATCGAATGTTGATCTCCTCGGCTAGTTGCATTCCTAATAATTAAGCATTATACTCGCTACATTATTGGTGCATGGCTCAATTAAGGAGAACCCCCTTGGGATCCGTGGCCGTTTGGAGAGATGAGTACCACCCCACGGTAATTCCACCATTTGGTCTTGCTCTAGATGCTCCAATAGCTTCCACACTTAAATAACCTCTTGAGTCATGCAAGCTTCAATGATCTCATCAAGTAAATCTTCATACGACTTGGAAGAATGGGGGACGGATGTATGCGCTAAATCGCAAGGCACATCGCTAATAGCCTACGAGGCATAAATCTCATGTCATATTGTGAGAGGTATAAGCCCATTTGCTAGCGGAATTCAACGAAGAAGGTTTGTCATGAGGCACCCTCGGAAGTTTACTATGGAAATGACATGTATTGTTTGTCAGATCAAGTAATGTGCATTTTACGGATGGCAAATACTAAAGCCAAGCATTCTTTTCTGGGATTGTATCTATGTTCAACCCCCATCATGGTTGGCTAAGGTAATAGATGCTTGTTCACATCCTTGATGGATTACATTTGCTAGGGCTCCAGAGATGGTCCATGGCCACATATAGAGGAATGGCTTTCACGATCACAGGCCATGGTGGCTGATTGTGTGAGATATGTCTTGATTTCTTCAGCGCTTTTGGCAACCGTCCCATCTGAATGAAACCCTTTCATCAATTTGGAGAAGGGTTGGCGAAACCGATTTGATGAATCTTAGGATGTATGCTAACCTACTCTTAGGCCTCTAAGATCTTTGATGGTCCTTGGTGGTGGCATCTCTTGGATGGCGTGAATCTTTTACGGATCAGAGAAATCCTTGGGATGTAACTATAAATCCCAGAATTTATCACTAGATACTCCTAGGAAAGCTTTATAGGTTCATCTTGAGTTGATGTGCTCTCATGATGTCGAACATGATCTTCAAATCGAAGATGATCTTCTTTTCTTGGCTCTTCACAACAATGTCATCTCGTAGCATTTGATCTTCTTACGTAAATGTTGATGAAAAATTATATTCATTACGTTGATAGGTTGCTCCGGCATTCTTTAACCCAAGCGGCATTCGCGTATACGGTATACCCCGATGGTGTCCTAAAGTGTAGCATCTTCGGATACATTTTGATTTGATTATATCACGAAAATCCGTCCATAAAAGACATCCTCTCATACCCGGTGTTGTCAATCATAACATCGTAATGGGAGTGGAAATTCATCTTCGGACATCTTTGCGTTGGATCCGCGAAAATCGATGCATATTCGGATCTTTCCATTTTCTTGGGTACAAGAACAATATTGACCACCAATCGGGTTTGTTCTTCTCTAATGGCAGAATCAATGAGCTTTTGGATTTCTTCTACAATTGCTTCCATAATTTCGGACGGAACCTGCGTTCTTTGTTATGCGGGTTTCACATTGAGTCAATATTAAGGCGATGCATGGCTATTTTTGGATCAAGCCGGGCATATCTTCATAGCTCAAGCATGGTAATCAATGTACTCTCGGATGAGGGACACGAGGTCTTCTTTCTCATCTTGCGACAAACTTTCCTTATGAAGATTGGTTTGGGATTGGTTTAATCTCCCATATTTATTTGGATCACCTTGTCTTGATTGGGTGGTTCTCGTTGTTGAAACACATATCCCATAAAATGTCAAACGTTTAATCCAAGGATCATTGGTTGATTGAATCCAATCCTCATCGTCATCTTCATCGTTGCTTGGATGATTGGTCGAGGCCATGTTCTGAGACATGCCTCGAAGGCTCTCAACACTGCGTCGAAATCCACGATGGCGTTCGGATGAATGGTCTTGCGGGCGTTGACCTACTTCATCTTCGAAGGGTGTTGATATATATCTAGCCCTCTTGAGTCTTGTGATAGTAATCTTGAGTTTTACACCGAGAGCGGTATGTTGGTAGGGTCGAGTCTTCCTTTCCCAAAGTTTAAACCCTTTGTTTACCAAAGTCATATCCCATGCTTTTCATTATGTGGCGAGCATTAGATTACGTAATAATGGAATTAAGGGATAACCGTCTTCCTCTGAACTCTCGGATTAGTATTTGAGGCCAACTCCCAAAATAGATTGGCTTACGGCCTTTCTTTTAGGCGGGACCATAAAAATGCCTTCCGTCGTCCTCCATTCTTTGAATGTAGAAAAGAGCGTTCTAAGTGGCAGAATCTAGCGATTTTTAAGCCATATATTCATGCTATGGCTCCGATCTGCATCTATATGTTTCTTCACATGCGAGATGAAACATTAGACAAGTAAGCCAAATTGAAATCTTCATTAATGTACCCTTTCGCCCTCACTTTCGGTACATTTTCTTTATTATTGTGAGCTTATTAGGGCTCATTCACGTAGGCATCAAAATTGCGAAGAATCTCAAATATGACTAAATCATGAGAAGATCGAAGAACAACGTCGTCGAAATCTCAAGAAGTCAACACATGGGAGATTGTGTCTGCTTCTGATCGCGAGACACTTGTGTGTCTGCCTCGCCTGGCGAGACACCTGTGTGTGTCGCTTGAGCGGACTTGCAATGCCTCCTTGGCGAACACTTGATGTGTCTGCTATTAGCTTGTGTGTATTGTGCCTGTGCGGCGAGACACCTTGATGTGTCTGCTATAGGCGAGCACTTACTATGTCTAAGCTAAGCTGGCGAACACAGAATACCGAAAAGGACTCTTGAAGGGTCTAAATCAATCTTGATGGGGCCAGCTTGACTTTATCAATGCGGAGAGCGTTGAACCGTTAATGGCGGTTACTGCTGAAGAATGCCCACTAAGGCGTAAGTCTAGGAGCATTTAATCGTGCCTCGCAGGGAAAAGCTATTCACAGCTGGAAGGGCGGCCTTGCCTGGCCGGTCGTAGTGACCATCTTGCTTACCTCGCCCGTGAGGCGTGGAACAACTACCCTCGCCCGTTGGCGGCGGCTTATTGTAACGCAAATACTTCTGAAATCTCCGCACTTATGACACTTGTGGGCGTTTCCCAAAGACTATAAATACCCTCCTATGTCCACTTGGGGAGTGCGACCATCATCGAAGGAAAAGTCGAGAAATCCAAGCAGGAGTTCAAGAACAACACGATCCGGAGATTCCTCGAGTTTAAGCCTTGCCTTATTCTTGAGAAGAGTAGATATCTTACCTTGCTAAGATATTTCTTTGAAGTTCTTGTTTCCTTCTTGACATCAACTAAACCGTCGATTCGGCGATTCTTTCGGTGGTCCCGATTCTGGCGTCCGACACGGGCAAAGTCCCACAAAATAAGAAGATCTACACTTTAGTATCTTTGTTCGAGTTTGTGAGAGAGTTACTAAAATTTCTTTGTGGCGAAAATTAAGGTGTAATTTTCTTAAGTTTTGTAATGGAAGCGACAAAGAAATCAACTTTGACCCAAACACGATGGCGACACGGTGGGGAACCAGCGGTCTCGAGCGAGATCGTTATTAGCCAGCGGCTGCGGCGTCGAGGCCTCATGGTTGATGGAATAGACTACTTCTTCGATCAAGCCAAATTGAAGAGTATCTCTCATCTTCCACATGAAGTCCTCACCCGCAAACATGGAGGATCTCATCTCCTAAGAGGAGGTTAGTTACATTTGTGATGTACAGCGATCTTCGTTAAACTGCGGCGAGCGTTCCCCTCAACAAGATCTCAATGATGCGGCGAAGAGCCGCCAAAGGCGGCGTCAAGAAGGCCCGTCGGTTGGCCAAGGCTCTAGAGTCGGCGGATGGAGTTCATTATCGAGAACTCCGCGTAATCAAAGGCATCAACAAGCTGCAATCTCTCAATCCGTCGGCACTCCTCCGGGAAGAATGGGTTCTCGTCAAAGGACCCGATTGACAAAGAAAGGGCGTGCTCAAAAGCGCCGTGCATGCTTTGCTCGAGCGCGTGCCATTGCATGGTAGCGGAGTCTAAATCAACCCGACAAAGCGCTCAAAATGCGTAAGTTTGGGTCAAGTCAGCGTCAAAATTGGCTCAAAGAGTCGCCTCGCGAAATTCTTCGGTAGAGCGATTCAGGCTTTCGCGCCAGGCGGCCTCTTCGCCAGCGGCGGTGTAAAGAGAAACATCCCAGCGCCGGAAACGTCAGAGCGCACCATGGCGATCCTCCATGTCTTAGCGAAAATTTGACTTTTCGCCCTTTCTTCCACTTTTAGGCTAAGGTATCAAGCATTAGATAAAATCAGTCAATTCGATTGTTCGCCTTGGTCCACAATTGAGAACCAAAGTCAAAACAGGTAATGGAGCGTTTGGGTCACGATCCATAAACAACGGCGAGTTGGGGGCGTACCCAAATTCCAAGTGATGTTGAGAAGTGTAGAGCCATCGTGCTCAAAGAAAGAATTTCTATTGCGTCTGTTTGAGCATCCACAAAGGGGTCAGCGAGTCTACTAAGGGAAGAACTTCGAGTGATTCGTGAAGTCACGAGATGATAAAACACTTGTGATTTGTACCAAGACAACTTCCGGATGAAGTTAAAACATCAAAAGTGCTTCGGTCGGAATGGCGGCGTCCCCAAAAGAAGGCGTGTCCTCCAATTAAGGACAGCGTTACACTTGGGGTGGAAGTGCAATTTGTGATAAACCATACCAACCACACCATCGGTGGGGGTGGCAACCACAAGAGGGCGATCGTGAAATAGATTGTTCTTGCTGGTGTGCAAAAATGATTAAAAGTGGTTATCGGGGATGTGCGTTTTGAGTCGAGCGCTCACCCACAAAGAGCCGGTATTGAGCGGCTTTCCACTGTCGACAGCGGAAAATCTGAAGCCTGATCAAAGCGGCGTCGAAGAAGAAGATCGTCCATCGGTTTGATGAGTTTCGAAGTGACTATCAACATGGTGAACAGGGAAAGGGCGGCGGTTGGATCCGACTTCACTCACGGAGGAAAGGTTGGATCTCGATTTCTCAAGAATGTCACCGGTTACAATTGCGAGCTACCGCATGCTCATTCTGAGAAGGATGCATGAGGAGAATCATCGATGTGAAGCTTCAGGCAGCAATCGGCGATAGCTTAGATGACACAATGTCAAGTGTTGGTTGTCATCGGAGGTTTTACCATTACTCGATGTCACGGCTCAAATGTTACAAAGCCTTAGCGAAGCAAAGAGAAGAGCTTAAGGCGAGAAATGAAACGATGGAGCTAGCCATGCAGCGGATGAGGAGTTACAAACTAGCGGTTGCACAACACAGGTCGATCAACGGCGAATCAGTCAACAAGGTGGAGTAACCCACCATAATGTTGAAAACGGTGATTAGGAGATTGATGAACACATTTCGGCGATCAACCTCAAAGAAAGGCTGCATCTGGCGCTCAAGGTGGAAATGGTCCAATTCTTCCTAGGCGATCAAAACAAAGGGAGGATGATGGCGAAAGGATGAAAGAGCTTGAAAATAAAATCAATGCTTTGATGTCACCGAGGAAGTCAAAAGGACGGTATCCGTGTCAGTATCGAGAGAATGATTCAATCCCTTACATTGAAATTCAATTTGATCAACTTCAGCCATTTGGCGGAGAGTCACCTTCACAACACCTAATTTACTTCAAATCACATTTGGGGGTAATCTCGGAAACCGACCTCGATGGTTAGGTCATCGTCGGTACTCTTAGCGGGCTGCCGATTGGTATCCGAAGACTCAAAGCAGGGAGTATTAATTCTTTGGGAGGACATGGAAAGTTCTTTTCCGACAACTTCCGATGTGACACGAAGTCTCTGGAACTCTCTTAGGCAGCGAAAGGTGGGAGACAATGACACCTTCGTTAGCGATTCGCAATAAAGCTATAGTGGGGATCGATTCTTGAAAGAGTTCATATTGAAGACTTGCCACAACAATCTTTCTATAAGATTCTTGGAAGTCATGAGAGTCGTCCCACCAACTACGACCCTAAAAATCTGAGGAGAACAAGCAGAGCGTTTCCTCGGAGAAGGAAGAAGTGAAAGAGCGAAAAGATGGTGACCCCTCAGTAAATTTTTTCTCTCGTAATAGAGGAAAGGCATCGTGGCTATTTGTTGGTCAAGCGTCGCCAAACTTGGCGTAAAAGCTTCATCCAATTCCCGCAGGACATACTCTTTCAAGGGCGAAGAAGTTCCAATCATCTTCAAACACCTCCTTGATAACAACAAAATCAAGTTGCCTCCAATTACAAATCAAAGAAGGCTAGCCTTCGGACCCTAAATGCTTGTAAATTGCAGGAGGATCCTCCATCCCAAGGATTGCTTAGCTCTCAAGGCCATTATCAGCCAAGCGGTTGGCCGTCTTAGCAGCCAGAAATAAGTTGAATCAAACTTAGAAAAGAGTAATTCCCTAGAGGGTTCTAGCCTCAAGGTGAATTAAAGAAAAGTAAAATCTATTCTAGAAAGTAAATACAAGAATTAAATACATTGCATGAAAGTAAATTGTAAGGAATTAAATTGCATGAAAGTAAATTGCAAGAAAGTAAATTGCATGAAAGTAAATCTATTCTATAAACAAGAAAATAAAGAAGAAAATGAAAAAGAAATAAAATAGAAACCAACAACTCCTGATCTTAATCTAATCCTCCTTTTGGTCCTTGGATTAGAAGAAGAGAAAGGAAGAAGTGAAACATTTCATTTATTGTGTAACAAAAGTTACAATTTTGGAAGGTCTTCTCAATTAAGAGTGACCCTCCTCTCCAAATGGAGTTTTACAAAATATTTCACACTCAAAACCCTCGACCTTCACCTATTTATAGCCCAACGGAGTTGATGTGAACCATTGGATCAAACCTAGCCAAAAGGAAGAGAATCCATCATTATCACGGAATCATTTGGGAACCGATCGGTTGGCGTCGGTTATGCCGGTTAGCCAAGGTTGGTCAACCGATGGTTCCCAACCGAATTTGTCTTTTCTTGATTTTTCTTCACGAATTTCTCTTGGATCAATTTGGTATCTTGGGCCTTGGTTTGTCTTCAGATTTGGGCTTCAAATATTGGTAGAAATTAGAGAATTTGAGTCATTTAGGCTTTTATTCATTATTTCTTTATTAGCGCAAAATAAGATAAAATGATTATTAGTAATATCGTTATTCATATAACATAGGTAATAAGGGTATAAAATGTAATTAAAATGTGATAATCAAATACCCCCACACCTAAGCTTTTGCTAGTCCTCTAGCAAAGAAGATATAAAGAAAACCTAACTCACTTTAGCGAGAATCGCGGTTGTATTGCACATACAACAAGCCTTTAAACCCCTAGGTTACCCTAGTGGACGAGTTGTAGTCTCGTGAGGGTTTTGAGTGAATATACCCACAAAATTCAGTCAACTTGCCAATTTAAAGAAGTTAATAAAATAATTAATTCATTTGATATCTTCAAACATTCCAATTGAAGTTGGTTAATACTCAAGAAGCTTTTTATCATAACTCCAATGTAATTTTCTTAAGAAAATCCTTTCATTATAGTTATACAAAACCAAGTTTAACTCAAAAATTTAATTTGAAAGTTTTGAAAAGAACATGCTAACTCTTTGTTTTAAACAAACTTCAAGTCTTTAAATCCATTTAATTTTTCAAGAACATATACAAATATAACTATATATAAAAACATGATTAGTATGACAATTTTTTTTAACTCTTTATTCCTTGGTGGTTTTGTTCTTTTAATCGGCTTTCTAAGTGACCATTTAGCGAGTTTTGGGCCAATGAATCCCAACCCAATTGGGCTTAGGTCATTAAGCATAGAAATACTCCTCGGGCTTAATTACTCAGTCAACTTAGGCTTAGTAAAATAGAACCACCAATGATTTTAAGAAATTTTTTCTTCTTTTATTAAGTTAGTATAATATATATATGTGTATATGTATATATATTCTGAACAATATTTGGATCAAGACAACTTGAAAAATTATTTTCAACTCTAAGTTAGGCATGCAAAAATTCCATTACTTTAATTAAAAATCTAAGTTAAAACTTAAGTAAAGTATACTACTTGAAAATCATTTCTTAAGAAATTTATTTGGAGTTGTCATAAAAGGTAAACTTGAGTATAGAACTAACTAAGGATTAGAAAACTTAAATTCTATCAAATTGATCAATTATTAATCAACTCTATTAAGTTGGCAAGTGACTATTTTTTTTTATGATGAAAAGAAGGAAAAAATGATATAAAAGAATGGTAAGAAAAAGAAAAAAATAACTAAGATAAAGATAAAATGACTAATTCCCACCCCACTAAATTTTGCATTGTCCTCAATGCAAATTCTATATATGCACAAAGTAAAAAGATAAGAATGGAAGCACTTACATTTGTTCGGTCGACTTCGAACAATGATAAAAATTCTGTAATTACCTTTGGTATGAGAAGGTGAAGTCAAAAATTTATTCTCTTTTTTTTTTTTTTTTTGAAATAAAGAACAACAAGAAACTCTCACATGAGAGCAGAATAAATTCTTGTTATTATTATGAGACAAAAAATGTAGAATAAAAGATGAAACATGAGAAGCTCACATTCTACATTAAATCCTACCTTATTGCTGAAAATTCTACCCCGAAATTTAAAGAATTTCAAAATGATATAATCAATGATGTGCTTAAATTCCAAAAATTTCGTGGTTTTAGTGATGGTCGCAAAGAATGGAAGGTAGGTATTAATGGTTGTATGCTTTTGAACTTAGATTCGTTATTAACAAAAATTTCATCAAAAATAAAATCTTGTTGTTTTCTATTTTCCAAAAATCTAAGTTCATTGACAACGGTTCTTCAAATGTTGGCTTCAAGATGCATGTATTCAACATAATTCTCTCGCTCTAAAGGACTTGATTATTAACAGTTTACTGGATTTGTGAATGGATTGCATTCACTTGATCTTGAAAAGTTGAACTTGACCCCGCTTCCTTGGATTGGTCACGGGTTGACTCGAAAATGATCCTTTCTCTCTCAATTATAGCTAGCTAGTTGACCAAGCCGGGTTTCTAATCTAGCTATGGCTTGAGTGTTGGAGTTGAGAATTTGTCCCGTTGATTGCATAAAGGAGTTCATCGTGTTAGATGTTTGAGTCAACAAGTTCGTGGTCCGTGTAGAGGTTTTAATCAAGGCTTCCAAACCCCTTTCCAAAACATTAAGGCGTTTCTCAACATTTGAAGGAATATGATTTGTAGATTGATGATGAGGAAACCGATTTGGAAATGGTGATTTGGTTGTGGAAAGTTGGTTTGAGAACTGAAAGAAACTGCGCTGCCCTAGGGAATTGTTGATTTGAAGAGGGAGTGAAATTTTTATTTCAGAAATTACCCCGATTCCATGCAAAATTGGATGATTTCTCCAACCCGGATTATAGGTTGGAGAAAATGGATCATTAATCGGATGTCGGAATGCAAAGATTCATCCGTTCTAGAGATTGAGTATTTCGAGAGTGGACATTGCTCAAGCATGGGTCAGAAAGACAGCTATGACAACCTCGAGGTAGAAACTTGATTGATTTGAGCCGGAGCTCGTTCTTTGATTTCTAAAGTTTCTAACTTGCGTAGAATTGTAGCCATCTTAGCTTCAGAGGCTATGTTTGACTCTAAGAAAGGACCTCTAGAATTGGATTGGGTAACTGATGAATCACGTTGTTCCCAATCGCATAGTTTTCTGATAAATTCTCTAAAAATCCCAAGCTTCATCGGCATTTTTCTTCATGAAATCCCCTTGACACATTGACTCTAAGGAAGTTTTGAAGAATAATCCAATCCTTCATAAATGATTTGGCATAATCGCCACTTTTCAAGACCATGGTGAGGACATTGGATAAGAAGATCTTTGAATTTGTCGAAATACTTCCAAAAGGTTCTCCCGACAATTTTAAAATTTTGAATGTCGTTTCTAAGCTTGACCGTTTTGTGGATAGGAAAGAATTTTTCAAAAACTTTTACAAATTCACCTGTGTTGAGATGGAATCGTGGGCAAGCTATACGACCATTTTTGGCTTTGTCCTTAAGGGCAAATGGAATAAATCGAGTTTGATCGCATCTTCGCTAAGTCCCTCATCTTAATCATGAGGCAAACTTCTTCAAATTCGGAGATAAAGATGTATGTGTCTTCGGTTTCGACTCCTAAGAATTTGGGAAGCATGTTTATGAAATGCGGTCGAAGTTCAAAATTGGTTCCATTTACCTCGGGGAGTTTTATGCAAGAGGGGATTGCATTTCTAGTGGGGTAACAAACATCTTGAAGAACAGGTGGGTTGGTATTAGCCATTTCGTTTGGTTCAAGAGATGAATCAAAACGAATTAAACGATTAGTATTATCCCTAACCCAAGTTTGCATACACCAAAATCAAAATTTTTTATTTGAAAAAGGATAAGAGAAAAGTTAAGAAGATGATGAGAAAAAAATAAGGAAAAACTAACTAAAAATAAATCAAGGCAATCACTTTCCAATCACCCTAACTCTAGGGTTAAGCCTAAACTTGACTTAGACCAGCTCCTAACCAAAAATTCCCTTAGTGAAAAGATCAAAGTTTACTTGGGTAATTAGCCAGGTAAGGATAGTACTAGAGGGAGATCAAAGATCAATTAAGTACCTCTTTCCTTCTGAGCTTTACGCAACCCCTAAACCTTACCTTAGACACCAATTAATCCAAATAAACTTGGACCGGTTCACTTAAGAAATTATTGTTCCTTAATGAGCTCAATCCTTAGGGGCCAACGTCTAATCAAATTTTAAGAGGCTTGGGTAAGTATAGTGAGGAATTAGTGATTTTGGGCTAAGGAAAGGGTGATGAAATCCCTCACCTTATCTTGATTAATGGGTTTTGCCCTTAAGATATTTTCAAGTGTGTGCCAAATCAAGATGCTCAAATCACTTGGTGAATTCCTACTATTATATGAAATGCAACCCTAGGAATTAAAAGCAACTAAAAGGATGCAAAACAAAATCTTTTTATTTTTATTATGGTCGACAATAAAAAAATGAAGTTTATTAGGGTCGACAAGGGAAAAAAAATAAATCCTTTTATTTATTTTTTTTATTTTTATTTTTATTTTATCCTAATTGTCTCTAATGTATATGAACTATCTAAAGGGTGGAATTGAAAATACTAGATTGAGAAGTTACCCACACAAAAGCAATGCAAAGCCTCGTTGGAGGCAATTCTTCAATCTTGAATCAATGCAAAGCCTCGTTGGAGGCAATTCTTCAATCTTGAATCTTCAACTCTTGATCTTCAAGCTCCAAGTTCCTACACAAAAGAAAACACACAAAATAAAAACCAAACTTAATGAAAATCCTACTTATGCACCGTTCCCCGGCAACGGCGCCAAAAACTTGATGGGAAATAAATGATTACCTCCTAAGTTGCAAGTATACAACCTTGATCAAGTTATAGTATATAAGATTATCGATCCCACGAGGAACGGGAAAGTAGGGAGAGTTTTGCTCAAGTTTGGTTCTCAAATTATGCCTGGCGAGACACCTGTGTGTGTCGCTTGAGCGGACTTGCAATGCCTCCTTGGCGAACACTTGATGTGTCTGCTATTAGCTTGTGTGTATTGTGCCTGTGCGGCGAGACACCTTGATGTGTCTGCTATAGGCGAGCACTTACTATGTCTAAGCTAAGCTGGCGAACACAGAATACCGAAAAGGACTCTTGAAGGGTCTAAATCAATCTTGATGGGGCCAGCTTGACTTTATCAATGCGGAGAGCGTTGAACCGTTAATGGCGGTTACTGCTGAAGAATGCCCACTAAGGCGTAAGTCTAGGAGCATTTAATCGTGCCTCGCAGGGAAAAGCTATTCACAGCTGGAAGGGCGGCCTTGCCTGGCCGGTCGTAGTGACCATCTTGCTTACCTCGCCCGTGAGGCGTGGAACAACTACCCTCGCCCGTTGGCGGCGGCTTATTGTAACGCAAATACTTCTGAAATCTCCGCACTTATGACACTTGTGGGCGTTTCCCAAAGACTATAAATACCCTCCTATGTCCACTTGGGGAGTGCGACCATCATCGAAGGAAAAGTCGAGAAATCCAAGCAGGAGTTCAAGAACAACACGATCCGGAGATTCCTCGAGTTTAAGCCTTGCCTTATTCTTGAGAAGAGTAGATATCTTACCTTGCTAAGATATTTCTTTGAAGTTCTTGTTTCCTTCTTGACATCAACTAAACCGTCGATTCGGCGATTCTTTCGGTGGTCCCGATTCTGGCGTCCGACACGGGCAAAGTCCCACAAAATAAGAAGATCTACACTTTAGTATCTTTTGTTCGAGTTTGTGAGAGAGTTACTAAAATTTCTTTGTGGCGAAAATTAAGGTGTAATTTTCTTAAGTTTTGTAATGGAAGCGACAAAGAAATCAACTTTGACCCAAACACGATGGCGACACGGTGGGGAACCAGCGGTCTCGAGCGAGATCGTTATTAGCCAGCGGCTGCGGCGTCGAGGCCTCATGGTTGATGGAATAGACTACTTCTTCGATCAAGCCAAATTGAAGAGTATCTCTCATCTTCCACATGAAGTCCTCACCCGCAAACATGGAGGATCTCATCTCCTAAGAGGAGGTTAGTTACATTTGTGATGTACAGCGATCTTCGTTAAACTGCGGCGAGCGTTCCCCTCAACAAGATCTCAATGATGCGGCGAAGAGCCGCCAAAGGCGGCGTCAAGAAGGCCCGTCGGTTGGCCAAGGCTCTAGAGTCGGCGGATGGAGTTCATTATCGAGAACTCCGCGTAATCAAAGGCATCAACAAGCTGCAATCTCTCAATCCGTCGGCACTCCTCCGGGAAGAATGGGTTCTCGTCAAAGGACCCGATTGACAAAGAAAGGGCGTGCTCAAAAGCGCCGTGCATGCTTTGCTCGAGCGCGTGCCATTGCATGGTAGCGGAGTCTAAATCAACCCGACAAAGCGCTCAAAATGCGTAAGTTTGGGTCAAGTCAGCGTCAAAATTGGCTCAAAGAGTCGCCTCGCGAAATTCTTCGGTAGAGCGATTCAGGCTTTCGCGCCAGGCGGCCTCTTCGCCAGCGGCGGTGTAAAGAGAAACATCCCAGCGCCGGAAACGTCAGAGCGCACCATGGCGATCCTCCATGTCTTAGCGAAAATTTGACTTTTCGCCCTTTCTTCCACTTTTAGGCTAAGGTATCAAGCATTAGATAAAATCAGTCAATTCGATTGTTCGCCTTGGTCCACAATTGAGAACCAAAGTCAAAACAGGTAATGGAGCGTTTGGGTCACGATCCATAAACAACGGCGAGTTGGGGGCGTACCCAAATTCCAAGTGATGTTGAGAAGTGTAGAGCCATCGTGCTCAAAGAAAGAATTTCTATTGCGTCTGTTTGAGCATCCACAAAGGGGTCAGCGAGTCTACTAAGGGAAGAACTTCGAGTGATTCGTGAAGTCACGAGATGATAAAACACTTGTGATTTGTACCAAGACAACTTCCGGATGAAGTTAAAACATCAAAAGTGCTTCGGTCGGAATGGCGGCGTCCCCAAAAGAAGGCGTGTCCTCCAATTAAGGACAGCGTTACACTTGGGTGGAAGTGCAATTTGTGATAAACCATACCAACCACACCATCGGTGGGGGTGGCAACCACAAGAGGGCGATCGTGAAATAGATTGTTCTTGCTGGTGTGCAAAAATGATTAAAAGTGGTTATCGGGATGTGCGTTTTGAGTCGAGCGCTCACCCACAAAGAGCCGGTATTGAGCGGCTTTCCACTGTCGACAGCGGAAAATCTGAAGCCTGATCAAAGCGGCGTCGAAGAAGAAGATCGTCCATCGGTTTGATGAGTTTCGAAGTGACTATCAACATGGTGAACAGGGAAAGGGCGGCGGTTGGATCCGACTTCACTCACGGAGGAAAGGTTGGATCTCGATTTCTCAAGAATGTCACCGGTTACAATTGCGAGCTACCGCATGCTCATTCTGAGAAGGATGCATGAGGAGAATCATCGATGTGAAGCTTCAGGCAGCAATCGGCGATAGCTTAGATGACACAATGTCAAGTGTTGGTTGTCATCGGAGGTTTTACCATTACTCGATGTCACGGCTCAAATGTTACAAAGCCTTAGCGAAGCAAAGAGAAGAGCTTAAGGCGAGAAATGAAACGATGGAGCTAGCCATGCAGCGGATGAGGAGTTACAAACTAGCGGTTGCACAACACAGGTCGATCAACGGCGAATCAGTCAACAAGGTGGAGTAACCCACCATAATGTTGAAAACGGTGATTAGGAGATTGATGAACACATTTCGGCGATCAACCTCAAAGAAAGGCTGCATCTGGCGCTCAAGGTGGAAATGGTCCAATTCTTCCTAGGCGATCAAAACAAAGGGAGGATGATGGCGAAAGGATGAAAGAGCTTGAAAATAAAATCAATGCTTTGATGTCACCGAGGAAGTCAAAAGGACGGTATCCGTGTCAGTATCGAGAGAATGATTCAATCCCTTACATTGAAATTCAATTTGATCAACTTCAGCCATTTGGCGGAGAGTCACCTTCACAACACCTAATTTACTTCAAATCACATTTGGGGTAATCTCGGAAACCGACCTCGATGGTTAGGTCATCGTCGGTACTCTTAGCGGGCTGCCGATTGGTATCCGAAGACTCAAAGCAGGGAGTATTAATTCTTTGGGAGGACATGGAAAGTTCTTTTCCGACAACTTCCGATGTGACACGAAGTCTCTGGAACTCTCTTAGGCAGCGAAAGGTGGGAGACAATGACACCTTCGTTAGCGATTCGCAATAAAGCTATAGTGGGGATCGATTCTTGAAAGAGTTCATATTGAAGACTTGCCACAACAATCTTTCTATAAGATTCTTGGAAGTCATGAGAGTCGTCCCACCAACTACGACCCTAAAAATCTGAGGAGAACAAGCAGAGCGTTTCCTCGGAGAAGGAAGAAGTGAAAGAGCGAAAAGATGGTGACCCCTCAGTAAATTTTTTCTCTCGTAATAGAGGAAAGGCATCGTGGCTATTTGTTGGTCAAGCGTCGCCAAACTTGGCGTAAAAGCTTCATCCAATTCCCGCAGGACATACTCTTTCAAGGGCGAAGAAGTTCCAATCATCTTCAAACACCTCCTTGATAACAACAAAATCAAGTTGCCTCCAATTACAAATCAAAGAAGGCTAGCCTTCGGACCCTAAATGCTTGTAAATTGCAGGAGGATCCTCCATCCCAAGGATTGCTTAGCTCTCAAGGCCATTATCAGCCAAGCGGTTGGCCGTCTTAGCAGCCAGAAATAAGTTGAATCAAACTTCAGAGCCGAATCTGAGTATAAAGCTGCTCCCTCGGACTCAGAGCGGTATCTGAGTATAAGCTGCTCCCTCGGACTCAGAGCAATTATCTGAGTATAAGCTGCTCCCTCACGGACTCAGGCAGGTATCACAGTATAAGCTGCTCCTCTGGACTCCAACGGGTATATGGTATAAAGCTGCTCCCTCACGGACTCAAACGGGTATCTGGTATAAAGCTGCTCTCCTCTGTACTCCAGGCAAGTATAAGTATAAAGCTGCTCCTCGTACTTTCAGAGGGTATCTGAGTATAAAGCGCTCCTTTTCTCAGATGAGTACAAGAGATTAAAGCTGCTCCTCCTAATTCCTCCGAGGTAGTATAAGAGCCCAATTTTGCAAAGGCTGGGAGTGGATAATCCATGAGCGAGAGGTCCACTTCATTGAGCAATCAAACCTTCCTCTGTTTAGGATTGTCTCAAAATTCCTATCTGGTCAAACCTTCCCTCTGATTAAGACCCGGCCAAAATCCCCTCTCGATTCTTTCCATGAGCGAGAGGTCCACTTCAAATGGCGATCAAACCTTTCGATGATTAGGATTGTCTCAAATATCTGCTTGGTCAAACCTTCCCTCTGATTAGACCATGGTCAAAATCCCCTCTTGATTCCTTCCATGAGCGAGAGTCCATTTCGGGATTGGCGATCAAACCTTCAAGCAGTTAGGATTGTCTCAAAACTCCTATCCGTCAAACCTTCCTCTGATTAGGATCATTTTAAATTTTCCTCCCACTTGGTCAAACCTTCCTACAGTTAGGACCGGTCAAAATCCCTCTCGATTCCTTTTATGAATGAGAGGTCTACTCGACGGGGTTAGTTTTAGCGAGAAGACACAACGGGTTTTTTTAAGCCCAGAGAAAACACAAATTCCACAAGCCTCATTATTCAAAATGTAGCATAGATGTCATTACCTAATGACACCTAGACTATGCTTTCATGCATAAGGATGTTATCTGTCCCTTATCGAGAGAGATAAGTCGATCTAACTGCGCCCATTTGGGTAATCAATTCGTGATAATTGATCAAGCCTCGTATTCAATATATAGCATATAGATGTCATTACCTAATGACACCTAAACTATGCCTTCATGCATAGGGATATTATCTGTCCCTTATCGGAGATAAGTGCGCATCTAACACATCTTTAGGGTAATCAATTCATTGATAATTGGTAGAACCTCGTTATTCAATATCGTAGCATAAAGTCTAAGAAATTCACTCTTTTGCACAAGCGTAACATGTAGAACGGACTCGGATAATCTACATGCTAGCCCAACTCGGTAGTTGGTAAAGGCTCATCAAATCCGTTGGTGAGGGTTTGCCAAAAATCCTATATCTATCATACAAGCAATAACTTGAGACTGGCGGTTCACTCTTCTGCGGGTCAAGTACTTTCATCACCGTGATTTTAATACACTTTGTAACTCATTGCTAATGCAAATGTGCCATTACATGCATACTCAAGGCATGCTCGAATGATTACGTGGCGGTCCTTTTGGCGAGACACCAGTTGCCACGCTGCTTTCTTCAAGTGGGACAATTCCAGATATTACATATAGAAGCTTTCCTGGAAATCTGATATTCAGAAAACCAGACGACGCTTTTTCTCTGAATGATTCTCAAGGCATTTCAATTATAACCCAAGTGGTGACTTTCAAGATGAAGATGATTAGTCCAAAATGACTTCAACATTTCAATCAATCAAATACAAAAGCAACGCTATTGATCCCAAAGTATGGTCGGCGGCCGTAGCGAGGATTCAAGCTGAAGCAAAACATGGGCCTCTTCTACAAAGTTCAACGTTGAGCGAAGCAAGGCATCTTATCCAAAGTATTCGGACCCTCGACAAAATGGGAGTTAAAACTTTGGAGGGGGTATCTGTAGGCATCAAAAATTGCTGAAGAACCTCAAATATGACTAAATCATGAGAAGATCGAAGAACAACGTCGTCGAAATCTCAAGAAGTCAACACATGGGAGATTGTGTCTGCTGATCGCGAACACTTGTGTGTGCCTCGCTTGCAGAGACAGATGTGTCTCGCTATTAGCGAGACACTTGTTGTGTGCCTCGCCTGGCGAGACACCTTGATGTGTCGCTATTAGCGAGACACTTGTGCCTGGCGGGAACACCTTGATGTGTCTCTGCTATAGAGGCACTTACTGTGTCAACTAGCTGGCGAGACACCGAGAATACTTAGAAAGGACTCTTGAAGGGTCTAAATCAATCTGATGGGGCCCACTTGACTTTATCAATGCGAGAGGCGTTGAACCGTTAATAGGCGGTTACTGCGGCTGAATCACGCACTAAGGCGTAATTCTAGAGCATTTAATCGTGCCTAAAAGCAGGAAAAGCATTACGGCAGTTGGAAGGGCGGACCTTGCCTCAGGTCGGCCAGCTGACCCATCTTGCCTGCGCCCGTGAGCGGCATTTCTCGCCGATGGCGAAGCGGCTTAGCAGCGGCAACGGTTGCCGCTGCGCTAAAATCTCCGACACTTATGACACTTGTGGGCACGTTTCCCAAAGACTATAAATACCCTCCTATGTCCACTTGAGCGGGGGTCGGCCATCGAGAAGAAAGGAAAGTCAGAAATCAAGCTTCAGGAGTTCAAGAACCCGATCCACGCGAGATTCCTCGAGTTTAAGCCTTGCCTTATTCTTGAGAAGAGTAGATATCTTACCTTGCTAAGATATTTCTTTGAAGTTCTTATTTCCTTGCGAAGCATCAACTAAACCCGTCGATTCGGCGATGTCATTTCTCGTGGTCCACGGATTCGCGTCCCGACGCGAGCAAGTCCCACAAAACAAGAGATCTACACTTGTAGTATCTTTTGTTCGAGTTTGTGAGAGAGTTCTGAAATTTCTTTGCTGAAAATTAAGGTGTAATTTTCTTAAGTTTTGTAATGGAAACGACAAAGAAATCAACTTTCGACCCAAACAATTACATTTAACTCCCATGGACACTCTTCCTCAGGTTCGGGCTCAATATCGGCCGTTGCGCTATCAGCGGCGGTTTGATGATTCGGGTTCTAGAGCATCGGTAGAAGGCGAATCGTATGATAACTTTCTACCCCTTAAATGGTGCTTCTGACTATCAAAGTCTTGACTTCTCCTTCTTCGTCAACATATTTTATTACTTGATGAAGACTTGATGGGACAATTTGATTTGCGTGAATCCAAGGTCGTCCTAACGGTAGATTATAGGGCGTGTCGCATCTATGATATAGCAAGTCACCGACTTGAGATCGGCAATTTGACACTTGAGTTTGATTTTACCCAAAGGTGGAGTGGTAGCATTGAAACCAAAGATAGTAGTGCGTAGAATTCAAACGATGGTATGGAATTCCCGGACTTGCATGACCCTATCTGGCATTATCTTTGAGTCGAGCACGGATCCACTTGAACTTCGGCTAATCTCTTAAGATCCGATATACCTGTATAGTATAGAGTGCGGTCGTGCTTATGCTTGATCGCATATCTTCTTGTGTGAATGATATGCATGGTAGATTTTGAATTGCTTGTAAATAGCGGACTTAAGATACGGAACTTGTGTAATAAAGCTCTGCATCCGTTAAAGCTTCAGAGCTTCCCTCGTGGACTTGGATAACCGGGGCTTCGTAAGAGTGATTCTAAGCGGGAGCGTTGGCATTGCGTAAAATATCGAAACGGGCGGTCTACTTGATGTCCACTGCTTCTTGTAGAAGGTTCTTATTATCAGAGCCTCCTTTGACTTTCCCTTATCAATTGGCTTTTGGGGATAGAACCCCCCTCCTCAATTTGTTCTCTAGATTCTTGGCGTCGATCATACCTTTTTAAGTATGTCTTTCGACTCGTGCTGCTCTCGGATTAAGCTTCTTGGTTAGACCAAAAGCAGTCTCTCTCTTTTGAAGTCGGTAGAGAGGGACCAAGTCGGCGTCATCTTCATTTATGGATGGACTAATCATATTGAAAGATTTAGCCCTATTTTTCTTTTTCTTTAAAGATATTCCCGTCATGTTGATCTTCAACGGTCGGGATGGACCCACATTATTTCCCCTTTTGAGGTAGTAAGGGTACCAACCCTTTACCTTTTGGCCATCTTGGTCAAGGTTCTTGGTAGTAGCTCTCCTTTTGAAATGGGGATGACACCATTAGGAGTTACTCTGGTGGGAAATCGAGGGACCGACGTCATATTAGTGGACCGGTCTTACGATTACGGCTTTAGTTTGTGCATCGGCATCAACCCGGTACTTCGAGAATATCCTTAAAGATATAGCATTTTTTAGTCGGATGTCCCAATATTACGTGATGTCAGCGATGGTGGGGTCATCCACCTTCCATGCTTCTTGGTCTCTTTGCTTGGAGGCTTTAATTTATTATTCTTCCCAAGTAGTGAAATAGAGTTTCAACATGATCCTCTTTGAAATAATATTGTTTGGCGGCCTTGGGCGACTCGATGGCTTGCCTTGTTTTCCGAAGCGGAGCTCAAATCTTGGTATGGCATGAATATCCTTCCTTCTTGATCGAGGGGCATTACCTTGACCATGTTGCGGGCGCTCTTGTCTTCTGTTTCTGACTTTAACTCAAGCAGCGATTTCTTCTTCGTGTTCTCCCTAAGAAACCAATTATTTCTAAGAACGGCACTCCCGACTCTCATTTGAGCCAAAGGTGGGTTTGTAAGTTATCTTGACGGGTTTCCACCAATGTGGCTTGTGTCATCCCGACCGGACATCATAAGGCCATGCCGGAATCTTTCCATAAAGTTTTGATTGACTCTCTGTCTTTTGTTTAGTGGCGAGGAGAGTAGGAACGAAACCTCGTGTCGTCTTGAAAAATCGGCTAAAAATAGCCTTTCTAAATCGCCCACTTCGAATAGATCGGCGGAAGTTTCATGAACCATTGAGGCACCTCCCTTGAGAGTGTCAATAAGCGATCGGTCGATTATAGCATCGTTTGATATTACATCTCGATCGTGACTTGAAGTAATACGCGTCGATTTGGTGATCCGTGCCATCAAAGGCTTGCAAGGTCGGGGCTTTGGAGGGTAAGGGTTGCGTCCCATTCAGCGGGATAAGGCCTAACAACTCCCTCGTCTTGTAGCTCACTTATTGCAATAGCGTTAAGGCGAGCTTCAAATTCATCTATCTTGGTGAGATTTTGTTCATTCCCTGCCCTCTTTTCTTCTTCAAATAAAGATTCTATGCGATGAGCTTCTTGATCGGAGACTTCATCCATTTTTCCTTTCGCTTTAAAGATTGACCCCTCCTTGTGATGATTGGTTGAGGTATTAGGCGGATGTGAAATTGAGCTCTATCCATAACAATTTGGGCCATCATATCTCAAAGTTGCTTTCGATGGACTCTTGTTGTGATCGGGGGTCTCTCATATGGCTTCATTACGACGCATATTTTCTTCCACATGAAGTCCTCACCCGCAAACATGGAGGATCTCATCTCCTAAGAGGAGGTTAGTTACATTTGTGATGTACAGCGATCTTCGTTAAACTGCGGCGAGCGTTCCCCTCAACAAGATCTCAATGATGCGGCGAAGAGCCGCCAAAGGCGGCGTCAAGAAGGCCCGTCGGTTGGCCAAGGCTCTAGAGTCGGCGGATGGAGTTCATTATCGAGAACTCCGCGTAATCAAAGGCATCAACAAGCTGCAATCTCTCAATCCGTCGGCACTCCTCCGGGAAGAATGGGTTCTCGTCAAAGGACCCGATTGACAAAGAAAGGGCGTGCTCAAAAGCGCCGTGCATGCTTTGCTCGAGCGCGTGCCATTGCATGGTAGCGGAGTCTAAATCAACCCGACAAAGCGCTCAAAATGCGTAAGTTTGGGTCAAGTCAGCGTCAAAATTGGCTCAAAGAGTCGCCTCGCGAAATTCTTCGGTAGAGCGATTCAGGCTTTCGCGCCAGGCGGCCTCTTCGCCAGCGGCGGTGTAAAGAGAAACATCCCAGCGCCGGAAACGTCAGAGCGCACCATGGCGATCCTCCATGTCTTAGCGAAAATTTGACTTTTCGCCCTTTCTTCCACTTTTAGGCTAAGGTATCAAGCATTAGATAAAATCAGTCAATTCGATTGTTCGCCTTGGTCCACAATTGAGAACCAAAGTCAAAACAGGTAATGGAGCGTTTGGGTCACGATCCATAAACAACGGCGAGTTGGGGGCGTACCCAAATTCCAAGTGATGTTGAGAAGTGTAGAGCCATCGTGCTCAAAGAAAGAATTTCTATTGCGTCTGTTTGAGCATCCACAAAGGGGTCAGCGAGTCTACTAAGGGAAGAACTTCGAGTGATTCGTGAAGTCACGAGATGATAAAACACTTGTGATTTGTACCAAGACAACTTCCGGATGAAGTTAAAACATCAAAAGTGCTTCGGTCGGAATGGCGGCGTCCCCAAAAGAAGGCGTGTCCTCCAATTAAGGACAGCGTTACACTTGGGTGGAAGTGCAATTTGTGATAAACCATACCAACCACACCATCGGTGGGGGTGGCAACCACAAGAGGGCGATCGTGAAATAGATTGTTCTTGCTGGTGTGCAAAAATGATTAAAAGTGGTTATCGGGATGTGCGTTTTGAGTCGAGCGCTCACCCACAAAGAGCCGGTATTGAGCGGCTTTCCACTGTCGACAGCGGAAAATCTGAAGCCTGATCAAAGCGGCGTCGAAGAAGAAGATCGTCCATCGGTTTGATGAGTTTCGAAGTGACTATCAACATGGTGAACAGGGAAAGGGCGGCGGTTGGATCCGACTTCACTCACGGAGGAAAGGTTGGATCTCGATTTCTCAAGAATGTCACCGGTTACAATTGCGAGCTACCGCATGCTCATTCTGAGAAGGATGCATGAGGAGAATCATCGATGTGAAGCTTCAGGCAGCAATCGGCGATAGCTTAGATGACACAATGTCAAGTGTTGGTTGTCATCGGAGGTTTTACCATTACTCGATGTCACGGCTCAAATGTTACAAAGCCTTAGCGAAGCAAAGAGAAGAGCTTAAGGCGAGAAATGAAACGATGGAGCTAGCCATGCAGCGGATGAGGAGTTACAAACTAGCGGTTGCACAACACAGGTCGATCAACGGCGAATCAGTCAACAAGGTGGAGTAACCCACCATAATGTTGAAAACGGTGATTAGGAGATTGATGAACACATTTCGGCGATCAACCTCAAAGAAAGGCTGCATCTGGCGCTCAAGGTGGAAATGGTCCAATTCTTCCTAGGCGATCAAAACAAAGGGAGGATGATGGCGAAAGGATGAAAGAGCTTGAAAATAAAATCAATGCTTTGATGTCACCGAGGAAGTCAAAAGGACGGTATCCGTGTCAGTATCGAGAGAATGATTCAATCCCTTACATTGAAATTCAATTTGATCAACTTCAGCCATTTGGCGGAGAGTCACCTTCACAACACCTAATTTACTTCAAATCACATTTGGGGTAATCTCGGAAACCGACCTCGATGGTTAGGTCATCGTCGGTACTCTTAGCGGGCTGCCGATTGGTATCCGAAGACTCAAAGCAGGGAGTATTAATTCTTTGGGAGGACATGGAAAGTTCTTTTCCGACAACTTCCGATGTGACACGAAGTCTCTGGAACTCTCTTAGGCAGCGAAAGGTGGGAGACAATGACACCTTCGTTAGCGATTCGCAATAAAGCTATAGTGGGGATCGATTCTTGAAAGAGTTCATATTGAAGACTTGCCACAACAATCTTTCTATAAGATTCTTGGAAGTCATGAGAGTCGTCCCACCAACTACGACCCTAAAAATCTGAGGAGAACAAGCAGAGCGTTTCCTCGGAGAAGGAAGAAGTGAAAGAGCGAAAAGATGGTGACCCCTCAGTAAATTTTTTCTCTCGTAATAGAGGAAAGGCATCGTGGCTATTTGTTGGTCAAGCGTCGCCAAACTTGGCGTAAAAGCTTCATCCAATTCCCGCAGGACATACTCTTTCAAGGGCGAAGAAGTTCCAATCATCTTCAAACACCTCCTTGATAACAACAAAATCAAGTTGCCTCCAATTACAAATCAAAGAAGGCTAGCCTTCGGACCCTAAATGCTTGTAAATTGCAGGAGGATCCTCCATCCCAAGGATTGCTTAGCTCTCAAGGCCATTATCAGCCAAGCGGTTGGCCGTCTTAGCAGCCAGAAATAAGTTGAATCAAACTTCAGAGCCGAATCTGAGTATAAAGCTGCTCCCTCGGACTCAGAGCGGTATCTGAGTATAAGCTGCTCCCTCGGACTCAGAGCAATTATCTGAGTATAAGCTGCTCCCTCACGGACTCAGGCAGGTATCACAGTATAAGCTGCTCCTCTGGACTCCAACGGGTATATGGTATAAAGCTGCTCCCTCACGGACTCAAACGGGTATCTGGTATAAAGCTGCTCTCCTCTGTACTCCAGGCAAGTATAAGTATAAAGCTGCTCCTCGTACTTTCAGAGGGTATCTGAGTATAAAGCGCTCCTTTTCTCAGATGAGTACAAGAGATTAAAGCTGCTCCTCCTAATTCCTCCGAGGTAGTATAAGAGCCCAATTTTGCAAAGGCTGGGAGTGGATAATCCATGAGCGAGAGGTCCACTTCATTGAGCAATCAAACCTTCCTCTGTTTAGGATTGTCTCAAAATTCCTATCTGGTCAAACCTTCCCTCTGATTAAGACCCGGCCAAAATCCCCTCTCGATTCTTTCCATGAGCGAGAGGTCCACTTCAAATGGCGATCAAACCTTTCGATGATTAGGATTGTCTCAAATATCTGCTTGGTCAAACCTTCCCTCTGATTAGACCATGGTCAAAATCCCCTCTTGATTCCTTCCATGAGCGAGAGTCCATTTCGGGATTGGCGATCAAACCTTCAAGCAGTTAGGATTGTCTCAAAACTCCTATCCGTCAAACCTTCCTCTGATTAGGATCATTTTAAATTTTCCTCCCACTTGGTCAAACCTTCCTACAGTTAGGACCGGTCAAAATCCCTCTCGATTCCTTTTATGAATGAGAGGTCTACTCGACGGGGTTAGTTTTAGCGAGAAGACACAACGGGTTTTTTTAAGCCCAGAGAAAACACAAATTCCACAAGCCTCATTATTCAAAATGTAGCATAGATGTCATTACCTAATGACACCTAGACTATGCTTTCATGCATAAGGATGTTATCTGTCCCTTATCGAGAGAGATAAGTCGATCTAACTGCGCCCATTTGGGTAATCAATTCGTGATAATTGATCAAGCCTCGTATTCAATATATAGCATATAGATGTCATTACCTAATGACACCTAAACTATGCCTTCATGCATAGGGATATTATCTGTCCCTTATCGGAGATAAGTGCGCATCTAACACATCTTTAGGGTAATCAATTCATTGATAATTGGTAGAACCTCGTTATTCAATATCGTAGCATAAAGTCTAAGAAATTCACTCTTTTGCACAAGCGTAACATGTAGAACGGACTCGGATAATCTACATGCTAGCCCAACTCGGTAGTTGGTAAAGGCTCATCAAATCCGTTGGTGAGGGTTTGCCAAAAATCCTATATCTATCATACAAGCAATAACTTGAGACTGGCGGTTCACTCTTCTGCGGGTCAAGTACTTTCATCACCGTGATTTTAATACACTTTGTAACTCATTGCTAATGCAAATGTGCCATTACATGCATACTCAAGGCATGCTCGAATGATTACGTGGCGGTCCTTTTGGCGAGACACCAGTTGCCACGCTGCTTTCTTCAAGTGGGACAATTCGAGATATTACATATAGAAGCTTTCCTGGAAATCTGATATTCAGAAAACCAGACGACGCTTTTTCTCTGAATGATTCTCAAGGCATTTCAATTATAACCCAAGTGGTGACTTTCAAGATGAAGATGATTAGTCCAAAATGACTTCAACATTTCAATCAATCAAATACAAAAGCAACGCTATTGATCCCAAAGTATGGTCGGCGGCCGTAGCGAGGATTCAAGCTGAAGCAAAACATGGGCCTCTTCTACAAAGTTCAACGTTGAGCGAAGCAAGGCATCTTATCCAAAGTATTCGGACCCTCGACAAAATGGGAGTTAAAACTTTGGAGGGTATCTGTAGGCATCAAAAATTGTTGAAGAACCTCAAATATGACTAAATCATGAGAAGATCGAAGAACAACGTCGTCGAAATCTCAAGAAGTCAACACATGGGAGATTGTGTCTGCTGATCGCGAACACTTGTGTGTGCCTCGCTTGCAGAGACAGATGTGTCTCGCTATTAGCGAGACACTTGTTGTGTGCCTCGCCTGGCGAGACACCTTGATGTGTCGCTATTAGCGAGACACTTGTGCCTGGCGGGAACACCTTGATGTGTCTCTGCTATAGAGGCACTTACTGTGTCAACTAGCTGGCGAGACACCGAGAATACTTAGAAAGGACTCTTGAAGGGTCTAAATCAATCTGATGGGGCCCACTTGACTTTATCAATGCGAGAGGCGTTGAACCGTTAATAGGCGGTTACTGCGGCTGAATCACGCACTAAGGCGTAATTCTAGAGCATTTAATCGTGCCTAAAAGCAGGAAAAGCATTACGGCAGTTGGAAGGGCGGACCTTGCCTCAGGTCGGCCAGCTGACCCATCTTGCCTGCGCCCGTGAGCGGCATTTCTCGCCGATGGCGAAGCGGCTTAGCAGCGGCAACGGTTGCCGCTGCGCTAAAATCTCCGACACTTATGACACTTGTGGGCACGTTTCCCAAAGACTATAAATACCCTCCTATGTCCACTTGAGCGGGGGTCGGCCATCGAGAAGAAAGGAAAGTCAGAAATCAAGCTTCAGGAGTTCAAGAACCCGATCCACGCGAGATTCCTCGAGTTTAAGCCTTGCCTTATTCTTGAGAAGAGTAGATATCTTACCTTGCTAAGATATTTCTTTGAAGTTCTTATTTCCTTGCGAAGCATCAACTAAACCCGTCGATTCGGCGATGTCATTTCTCGTGGTCCACGGATTCGCGTCCCGACGCGAGCAAGTCCCACAAAACAAGAGATCTACACTTGTAGTATCTTTTGTTCGAGTTTGTGAGAGAGTTCTGAAATTTCTTTGCTGAAAATTAAGGTGTAATTTTCTTAAGTTTTGTAATGGAAACGACAAAGAAATCAACTTTCGACCCAAACAATTACATTTAACTCCCATGGACACTCTTCCTCAGGTTCGGGCTCAATATCGGCCGTTGCGCTATCAGCGGCGGTTTGATGATTCGGGTTCTAGAGCATCGGTAGAAGGCGAATCGTATGATAACTTTCTACCCCTTAAATGGTGCTTCTGACTATCAAAGTCTTGACTTCTCCTTCTTCGTCAACATATTTTATTACTTGATGAAGACTTGATGGGACAATTTGATTTGCGTGAATCCAAGGTCGTCCTAACGGTAGATTATAGGGCGTGTCGCATCTATGATATAGCAAGTCACCGACTTGAGATCGGCAATTTGACACTTGAGTTTGATTTTACCCAAAGGTGGAGTGGTAGCATTGAAACCAAAGATAGTAGTGCGTAGAATTCAAACGATGGTATGGAATTCCCGGACTTGCATGACCCTATCTGGCATTATCTTTGAGTCGAGCACGGATCCACTTGAACTTCGGCTAATCTCTTAAGATCCGATATACCTGTATAGTATAGAGTGCGGTCGTGCTTATGCTTGATCGCATATCTTCTTGTGTGAATGATATGCATGGTAGATTTGAATTGCTTGTAAATAGCGGACTTAAGATACGGAACTTGTGTAATAAAGCTCTGCATCCGTTAAAGCTTCAGAGCTTCCCTCGTGGACTTGGATAACCGGGCTTCGTAAGAGTGATTCTAAGCGGGAGCGTTGGCATTGCGTAAAATATCGAAACGGGCGGTCTACTTGATGTCCACTGCTTCTTGTAGAAGGTTCTTATTATCAGAGCCTCCTTTGACTTTCCCTTATCAATTGGCTTTTTGGGGATAGAACCCCCCTCCTCAATTTGTTCTCTAGATTCTTGGCGTCGATCATACCTTTTAAGTATGTCTTTCGACTCGTGCTGCTCTCGGATTAAGCTTCTTGGTTAGACCAAAAGCAGTCTCTCTCTTTTGAAGTCGGTAGAGAGGGACCAAGTCGGCGTCATCTTCATTTATGGATGGACTAATCATATTGAAAGATTTAGCCCTATTTTTCTTTTTTCTTTAAAGATATTCCCGTCATGTTGATCTTCAACGGTCGGGATGGACCCACATTATTTCCCCTTTTGAGGTAGTAAGGGGTACCAACCCTTTACCTTTTGGCCATCTTGGTCAAGGTTCTTGGTAGTAGCTCTCCTTTTGAAATGGGGATGACACCATTAGGAGTTACTCTGGTGGGAAATCGAGGGACCGACGTCATATTAGTGGACCGGTCTTACGATTACGGCTTTAGTTTGTGCATCGGCATCAACCCGGTACTTCGAGAATATCCTTAAAGATATAGCATTTTTTAGTCGGATGTCCCAATATTACGTGATGTCAGCGATGGTGGGGTCATCCACCTTCCATGCTTCTTGGTCTCTTTGCTTGGAGGCTTTAATTTATTATTCTTCCCAAGTAGTGAAATAGAGTTTCAACATGATCCTCTTTGAAATAATATTGTTTGGCGGCCTTGGGCGACTCGATGGCTTGCCTTGTTTTCCGAAGCGGAGCTCAAATCTTGGTATGGCATGAATATCCTTCCTTCTTGATCGAGGGGCATTACCTTGACCATGTTGCGGGCGCTCTTGTCTTCTGTTTCTGACTTTAACTCAAGCAGCGATTTCTTCTTCGTGTTCTCCCTAAGAAACCAATTATTTCTAAGAACGGCACTCCCGACTCTCATTTGAGCCAAAGGTGGGTTTGTAAGTTATCTTGACGGGTTTCCACCAATGTGGCTTGTGTCATCCCGACCGGACATCATAAGGCCATGCCGGAATCTTTCCATAAAGTTTTGATTGACTCTCTGTCTTTTGTTTAGTGGCGAGGAGAGTAGGAACGAAACCTCGTGTCGTCTTGAAAAATCGGCTAAAAATAGCCTTTCTAAATCGCCCACTTCGAATAGATCGGCGGAAGTTTCATGAACCATTGAGGCACCTCCCTTGAGAGTGTCAATAAGCGATCGGTCGATTATAGCATCGTTTGATATTACATCTCGATCGTGACTTGAAGTAATACGCGTCGATTTGGTGATCCGTGCCATCAAAGGCTTGCAAGGTCGGGGCTTTGGAGGGTAAGGGTTGCGTCCCATTCAGCGGGATAAGGCCTAACAACTCCCTCGTCTTGTAGCTCACTTATTGCAATAGCGTTAAGGCGAGCTTCAAATTCATCTATCTTGGTGAGGATTTTGTTCATTCCCTGCCCTCTTTTCTTCTTCAAATAAAGATTCTATGCGATGAGCTTCTTGATCGGAGACTTCATCCATTTTTCCTTTCCGCTTTAAAGATTGACCCCTCCTTCGTGATGATTCTGGTTGAGGTATTAGGCCAGATGTCTGAAATTGAGCTCTATCCGCAACAATTTGGGCCATCATATCTCAAAGTTGCTTTCGATGGACTCTTGTTGTGATCGGGGGTCTCTCATATGGCTTCATTACGACGCATATTTTCTTGCATCGCGACTGATACTCTTGAGCCTCTTCTTGAGATCTTCAGTATTCTCCATCGTATAGATAGCGCTCTCATGCTCTACGAAGAAGCTGGAAGATTGGGAATGCAATGGTAGAGTGCTCATCGTCGGTCCTATCCTTTAGCTAGCCTCAAATAATTGCCGGAATATAACTCCCTTCGTGTCCCAGTGTGTTAAATCCCTTCAAATTTATCAGAGATTTTCTAACACTTAAGGAGCGATTGGTATCTGATTCATCGAGCTGAGCGATGACCTCCTCTACTAACCATATTAATGGTAACTCAGGTATTGGTCTCGAGGTCTTCCTCTTGTGGAATCGTCTTAGCCTCTTGAATGGGCTGTTTTAGTCAATCGATCAAAACCGACCGTCTTGGTGTAGGTGCACAACATTGACATTAGAGAGGACCGTAGCAATCAATGCTTCGCGTGCACGAATGAGAGACTTCTTTGCGTTGACCTCTCTCTTGACAATAGTTCCCTCAAATCGAAACTTGAGGAATCTTGACCACGGTCGGTGGTTTGACTAGAACCGATCCTCATCATTTGATTGGGTGGTTCAGGTTAACATGAATCTTAAATCCATGTTCACTTTTAGAACGACGAATCTCATCGCGTCTTGTGGTGTGAGCGCAGTGCGTGTTTAGTTTGATCAACTTCGACTTGAGGTTTGCGTTCTATTGGTGAAAGCGCACTTGAGTGTTTTGTTGAAGGACCGCAGCCTTGAGATCTGCGTTCTCTTTGTGAAGAACTCGAGGCGGTGATTCGTGAAGTCACAAGAGATGATAAAACACTTGTGATTTGTACCAAGACAACTTCAGCGGATGAAGTTAAAACATCAAAAGTGCTTCGGTCGAATGGCGGCGTCCCCAAAGAAGGCGTGTCCTCAATTAAGGACAACGTTACACTTGGGGGTGGAAGTGCAATTTGTGATAAACCATACCAACCACACCATCAGGCTGGGGGTGGCAACACACGAAAGAGGACGATCGACGAAATAGATTGTTCTTGCTCGTGTGCAAAATTGATTAAGACGCGGTTATCGATGTGCCCGCTTGAGTCAACGCCACCCACAAAGAGCTTCAGATTCGAACCGCCTCACAAGAACGGAAAATCAAGCCACAGCCAAGACGACGCCGAAGAAGAAAGAGATCGTCCATCGGTTTGATGAGTTTCGAAGTGACTATCAACATGGTGAACAAAGGGAAAGGGCCGGCTGACGGATTGGATCGACTTCACTCACGGAGGAAAGGTTGATCTCGATTTCAAAGAATGTCTCTGTTACAATTGCAGCTACCCAACGCATCGACGTAAGGATGCATGAGGAGAATCATCGATGTGAAGCTTCAGGCGACAATTCGGCGATAGCTTCCGGCGACACAATGTCAAGTGTTGGTTGTCATCCCGCAGAAGTTTTACCATTACTCGATGTCACGGCTCAAATGTTACAAGAAGCCTTAGCCAAGCAAAGAGAAGAGCTTAAGGTCAAATGAGAACAGAGATGGAGCTAGCCATGCAGCGGATGAGGAGTTACAAACCCAAACGGTTGCACAACCTCGGGTCCAGCCAACGACCAATCCACCAACAAGGTGGAGTAACCCACCATAATGTTGAAAACGGTGATTAGGAGATTGATGAACACATTTACGCCGATCAACCTCCAAAGAAAGCCATCCACGCTCAAGGTGGAAATGGTCCAATTCTTCCTATTGGAAGCGATCCAAAACAAAGGGAGGATGATGGCGAAAGGATGAAAGAGCTTGAAAATAAAATCAATGCTTTGATGTCCACACAGAAGTCAAAAGGATCGGTATCCCGTGGTCCAGATCCGAGAATGGGATTCAACTCTTACCCGCTGAATTCAATTTGATCAACTTCGCCATTTGGCGGAGAGGGTCACCTTCACAACACCTAATTTACTTCAAATCACATTTGGGGTAATCTCGGAAACCGACCTCGATGGTTCGGTCATTCGTCGGTACTCTTGGGCTGCCGATTGGTATCGAAGACTCAAGGCGGGAGTATTAATTCTTTGGGAGGACATGGAAAGTTCTTTTCTCGGCAACTTCTTCGATGGCGACACGAAGTCTCAATTGGAACTCTCTTAGGCAGCGAAAGGTGGGAGACAATCGACACCTTCGTTAAGCGATTCATAATAAAGCTATGAATTGCGTGGATCCACCATCAAGAGTTCATATTGAAGACTTGCCACAACAATCTTTCTATAAGATTGCCGAAGTCATGGGGTCGCCCCACCAACTACGTGGAAAGACCTAAAAATACGAGGAGAACAAGCCAACGCTTCGGCGAAGAAAGCCGAAGAGGCTAAAGATGTCACCCTCGATAAATTTTTTCCTCTCAATAGAGGAAAGGCATCGTGATCTTGTTGGTCAAGCGTCGCAACAACGGCCGCCAAAAGCTTCATCGAATTCCACGGGACATACTCTTTCAAGGGCGAAGAAGTTCCAATCATCTTCAAACACCTCCTTGATAACAACAAAATCAAGTTGCCTCAATTACAAATCAAGAGGAGGTTAGCAAAACTTCTGACCCTAAATACCGTATGCACTCACAGGAGGATCCTCCATCCTACAAAGGATTGCTTAGCTCTCAAGGCCATTATCCAAGCCTTGTTGGGGCCGCCTTAACGCAAATAAGTTGAATCAAACTTGACTCAGGCAATTATCTGAGTATAAAGCTGCTCCCTCGGACTCAGGCAATTATCTGAGTATAAAGCTGCTCCCTCGGACTCAGGCAATTATCTGAGTATAAAGCTGCTCCCTCGGACTCAGGCAATTATCTGAGTATAAAGCTGCTCCCTCTGGACTCCAACAGGTATATGAGTATAAAGCTGCTCCCTCGGACTCAGGCAATTATCTGAGTATAAAGCTGCTCCCTCGGACTCAGGCAATTATCTGAGTATAAAGCTGCTCCCTCGGACTCAGGCAATTATCTGAGTATAAAGCTGCTCCCTTTTCTCAGATGAGTACAAGAGATTAAATCTCCTCCTAATTCCTCAGATGAGTATAAGAGCCCAATTTTGCAAAGAAAGGGAGTGGATAATCCATGAGCGAGAGGTCCACTTCCACATTGAGCAATCAAACCTTCCTACGCTAGATTGTCTCAAAAATTCCTATCTGGTCAAACCTTCCTCTGATTAGGACCACGGTCAAAATCCCCTCTCGATTCTTTCCATGAGCGAGAGGTCCACTTCAATTGGCGATCAAACCTTCCTACAGTTAGGATTGTCTCAAATATCTGCTTGGTCAAACCTTCCTAGCTAGGACCATGGTCAAAATCCCTCTTGATTCCTTCCATGAGCGAGAGGTCCATTTAGGATTGGCGATCAAACCTTTCGGCGATTAGGATTGTCTCAAAACTCCTATCCGATCAAACCTTCCTACAGTTAGGATCATTTTAAATTTTCACTCCCACTTGGTCAAACCTTCCTCTGATTAGGACCATGGTCAAAATCCCCTCTCGATTCCTTTTATGAATGAGAGGTCTACTCTTAGCAGGTTCGCCCAAGAGAAGAAGACACAACGGGTTTGTTTTCACCAAGAGAAAACACAAATTCCACAAGCCTCATTATTCAAAATCGTAGCATAGATGTCATTACCTAATGACACCTAGACTATGCTTTCATGCATAAGGATGTTATCTCTGTCCCTTATCGGAGATAAGTGCGCATCTAACACATCTTTAGGGTAATCAATTCCCGTGATAATTGATCAAGCCTACGTATTCAATATCGTAGCATAGATGTCATTACCTAATGACACCTAAACTATGCCTTCATGCATAGGGATATTATCTCTGTCCCTTATCAGAGATAAGTCTGCATCTAACACATGCTGCCGGGTAATCAATTCCCGTGATAATTGATCAAGCCTACGTATTCAATATCGTAGCATAAAGTCTAAGAGAATTCACTCTTTTAGCACAACGTAACATGTAGAACGGACTCAGATAATCTACATGCTAGCCCAACTCAAGCGGTAGTTGGTAAAGGCTCATCAAATCCGTTGGTGAGGGTTTGCCAAAAATCCTATATCTATCATACAAGCAATAACTTGAGATTAGGTTCACTCTTCTGCCGGGGTCAAGTACTTTTCATCCGTGATTTTAATACACTTTGTAACTCATTGCTAATGCAAATGTGCCATTACATCGCCTCCGGAAGCTCAAGCATGCTCATGTGATTCCGGGCGGTCCTTTGAGCGAGACACTTCGATTGCCCCGCCGCTTCAAGTGGGACAATTCGAGATATTACATATAGAAGCTTTCTGGAAATTTGATATTGAGAAAACCGGGCGGCGCTTTTCTCTGAATGATTCTCAAGGCATTTCAATTATAACCCAAGTGGTGACTTTCAAGATGAAGATGATTAGTCCAAAATCGACTTCAACATTTCAATCAATCAAATACAAAAGCAATTTATTGATCCCAAAGTATGGTCACGCCACAGCTGTGGATTCAAGAAACCAAGCAAAACATGGGCCTCTTCTACAAAGTTCAACGTTGAGCGAAGCAAGGCATCTTATCCAAAGTATTCCGCACTTCGACAAAAATACAGGAGTCCGAAAACTTTGGAGGGTATCTGTAGGCATCAAAAATTGTTGAAGAACCTCAAATATGACTAAATCATGAGAAGATCGAAGAACAACGTCGTCGAAATCTCAAGAAGTCAACACATGGGAGATTGTGTCTCACACATGGCATTTTGTGTGTGCCTGACGAAGCGAGACACCTTGATGTGTCTCGCTATTAGCGAGACACTTGTGTGTGCCTCGCGGCGAGACACCTTGATGTGTCTCGCTATTAGCGAGACACTTGTGTGTGCCTCGCGGCGAGACACCTTGATGTGTCTCGCTATAGGCGAGGCACTTACTTGTGTCTCGCTAGCTGGCGAACACCAGAATACTTAGAAAGGACTCTTGAAGGGTCTAAATCAATCTGATGGGGCCCACTTGACTTTATCAATGCGAGAGGCGTTGAACCGTTAATGGCGGTTACCGCGGCGAAGATCGCCCACTAGGCGTAATTCTAGGGCATTTAATCGCGCCTAAAAACAAAACCGTTATGCACAGAAGGATCGGATCGCCGGGCCAACAGGTACTTTATACCGCCGCCACAACAGGTACCGACATCGCCGCAAGGAGCTTAGGTAAATTAGCGCGAGGCCCTTCAGCCGCTTAATCGCAAAATCTCCAAAGACTTATGACACTTGTGGGCACGTTTCCCAAAGACTATAAATACCCTCCTATGTCCACTTGAGCAGGGGTCGGCCATCGAAAGGGAAAAGTCGAAACCAAGCTTCCGAGTTCAAGAACACGATCCACGCGGAGATTCCTCGAGTTTAAGCCTTGCCTTATTCTTGAGAAGAGTAGATATCTTACCTTGCTAAGATATTTGCTGAAGTTCTTATTTCCTGCGAAGCATCAACTAAACCGTCGATTCGACGATCGCCGCCGGTGGTCCACCGGACACGGCCCCCAACAGTGCAAGTCCCACAAAACAAGAGATCTACACTTGTAGTATCTTTTGTTGAGTTTAATGAGAGAGTTCTTGAAATTTCTTTGTAGCGAAAATTAAGGTGTAATTTTCTTAAGTTTTGTAATGGAAACGACAAAGAAATCAACTTTCGACCCAAACAATTACATTTAACTCCCATGGACACTCTTCCTCAGGTTCGGGCTCAATATCGGCTTCGTTGCCGCTATCAACGACTGGTTTTGATGATTCAGGTTCTAGAGCATCCAGGTAGAAGACTGAATCTGTATGATAGCTTTCTACCCCCTTAAATGGCTGCTTCTCAGCTATCAAAGTCTTGACTTCTCCTTCTTCGTCAACATATTTTATTACTTGATGAAGACTTGATGGGACAATTTGATTTGCGTGAATCCAAGGTCGTCCTAACAGTAGATTATAGGACGTGTCCGCATCTATGATATAGCAAGTCACTTCTGACTTGAGATCAGCAATTTGACACTTGAGTTTGATTTTACCCAAAGGTCGTGAGCTGGTAGCATTGAAACCAAAGATAGTAGTCTGTGTAGAATTCAAACGATGGTATGGAATTCCCAGGACTTGCATGACCCTATACGGCATTATGCTGAGTGCAGAGCCTGGATCCACTTGAACTCGGCTAATCTCTTAAGATCCGATATACCCTGTATAGTATAGAGGTCTGTCGTGCTTATGCTTGATCTGCATATCTTCTTGTGTGAATGATATGCATGGTAGATTTTGAATTGCTTGTAATAAGCGTACCGGGAGTACAGAACTTGTGTAATAAAGCTCTGCATCCGTTAAAGCTTCAACTAGAGCTTCCCTCGTGGACTTGGATAACCGGGGCTTCGTAAAGAGTGATTCTAAGCGGGAGCGTTGGCCAGTGCCAAAATATCGAAGCGGGCGGTCTACTTGATGTCCACACTTCTTATTGTAGAAGGTTCTTATTATCAGAGCCTCCTTTGACTTTCCCTTATCAATTGGCTTTTGGGGATAGAACCCCTGCCTCCTCAATTTGTTCTCTAGATTCTTAGGCGTCGATCATACCTTTTAAGTATGTCTTTCCGACCTCGTGCTGCTCTGGATTAAGCTTCTTGGTTAGCGACCAAAGCAGTCTCCTCTTTTACGAGTCGGTAAGAGGGACCAAGTCGGCGTCATCTTCATTTATGGATGGACTAATCATATTGAAAGATTTAGCCCTATTTTTCTTTTCTTTAAAGATATTCCCGTCCTTTGTTGATCTTCAACCGGTCGGGATGGACCCACATTATTTCCCCTTTTGAGGTAGTAAGGGGTACCAACCCTTTACCTTTTGGCCATCTTTGGTCAAGGTTCTTGAGCGTAGCTCTCCTTTTGAAATGGGGATGACACCATTAGGAGTTGCTCTGGTGGGAAATCGAAGCTGGACCGGCGTCATATTAGTGGACCGCGGTCTTACATTACGGCTTTAGTTTGTGCACATCGGCATCAACCAAGACTTATATCCTTAAAGATATAGCATTTTTGTCGGATGTCCCAATATTACGTGATGTCAGCGATGGTGGGGTCATCCACCTTCCATGCTTCTTCAGGTCTCTTTGCTTCTGGAAGCTTTAATTTATTATTCTTCCCAAGTAGCTGAAATAGAGTTTCAACATGATCCTCTTTGAAATAATATTGTTTGGCCGGCCTTGGCTGACTCGATGGCTTGCCTTGTTTTACCGACGGAGCTCAAATACTGGTATCAGCGGCATGAATATCCTTCCTTCTTGATCGAGGGGCATTACCTTGACCATGTTGCGCTGGCTGCTCTTGTCTTCCTGTTTCTTCAGCTTTAACTCAAGCAACGATTTCTTCTTCGTGTTCTCCCTAAGAAACCAATTATTTCTAAGAACAGCACTCCACGACTCTCATTTGAGCCAAAAGGTGGGTTTGTAAGTTATGCCGACAGGTTTCCACCAATGTGGCTTGTGTCATCCCCGACGGACATCGCAAGGCCATACTTCGGAATCTTTCCATAAAAGTTTTGATTGACTCTCCTGTCTTTTGTTTAGTGGCGAGGAGAGTAGGAACAGAAACCTCAGTGTCGTCTTCGAAAAATCTGGCTAAAAA
This sequence comes from Asparagus setaceus, assembly GCA_012295165.1. Classification (NCBI taxonomy): domain Eukaryota; kingdom Viridiplantae; phylum Streptophyta; class Magnoliopsida; order Asparagales; family Asparagaceae; genus Asparagus; species Asparagus setaceus. Next base: position 28,653,122 of record CM022704.1, read on the forward strand.
TAGCCTTTCTAAATCTGCCCACTTCCGAATAGATCTGACAGGAAGTTTCATGAACCATTCAGAGGCACCTCCCTTGAGAGTGTCAATAAACAGTCGGGTCAGTATAGCATCGTTTGATATTACATCTCCAGTCTGTGACTTGAAGTAATAAACGTGCTGATTTGGTGATCCCGTGCCATCAAAGGCTTGCAAGGTCGGGGCTTTAAACTTTGGAGGGTAAGGGTTGCGTCCCATTCAACGGGATAAGGCCTAACAACTCCCTCGTCTTGTAGCTCACTTCTGTTAGCAATAGCGTTAAGACGAGCTTCAAATTCATCTATCTTGGCTGACTGAGGATTTTGTTCATTCCCTGCCCTCTTTTCTTCTTCAAATAAAGATTCTATGCGATGAGCTTCTTGATCGGAGACTTCATCCATTTTTCCTTTCGCTTTAAAGATTGACCCCTCGCCGTGATGATTACGGTTTGAGGTATTAGGCGGATGTAGAAATTGAGCTCTATCATAACAATTTGGGCCATCATATCTCAAAGTTGCTCGATGGACTCTTGTTGTGATCGCAGGGTCTCTCGCATGGCTTCCTGTTACGACCGCATATTTTCTTGCATCGCAGCCTGATACTCTTCGAGCCTCTTCTTGAGATCTTCAGTATTCTCCATCGTATAGATAGCGCTCTCATGCTCTACGAAAGAACTGGAAGATTGGGAATCTGCAATGGCCGAGTGCTCATCGTCGGGTCCTATCCCTTTAGCTAGCCTCAAATAATTGACAGGACGTATAACTCCCTTTCGTGTCCCCGTGTGTTGGTAAATCCCTTCAAATTTATCCGAGATTTTTCTAACACTTAAGGAACGATTGGTATCTGATTCATCCGAACTGGAAGCTGATGACCTCCCTCTACTAACCATATTAATGGTAACTCCGGGGTATTCAGTCTCTGAGGTCTTCCTCTTGTGGAATCGTCTTCGCCTCTTGAATGGAGCTGTTTTAGTCAATCGATCAAAAACCGACCGTCTTGGTGTAGGTGCACAACATTGACATTCCGAGAGGACCGTAGCAATCAATCGCTCGCATTAACACGAATGAGAGACTTGCTGCGTTGACCTCTCTCTTGACAATAGTTCCCTCAAATCAGAAACTTGAGGAATGCTGACCACCAGATCGGTGGTTTGACTAGGAACCGTCCTCTCATCATTTGATTGGGTCGGTTCTGGGTTAACATGAATCTTAAATCCATGTTCACTTTTCCGAACACGACGAATCTCATCGCGTCTTGTGGTGTGAACGCGAGGGTCATGTTTAGTTTGATCAACTCCGACTTGAGGTTTGCGTTCTATTGGTGAAACGCACCCTTGAGGGCTGTGTTTTGTTGAAGGACCGCAGCCTTGAGATCTGCGTTCTCTTTGTGAAACGCAGCCTTGAGGGCTGCGTTTTATTGAAGGAAAGCAATTTTGAGAACGGTGTTCTGTTTGTGAAACGCAGCCTTGAGTGTTGCGGTTTGTTTGATTAACGCTGACCTGAGGTCCGCATTTTGTTTGTGAAACGCGGTCTTGAGACCTGCGTTTTGTTTGGACAACGCGCCACTGAGGGCCATTTTCAATGCGAGGCTGGCGCTCTGTTGTAGAAACGCGAAGCTCAGGGTCGCGTTGATTTGAAGATCGACTCTCTTGGAGTTACGATCGACGCAATGATCTTCTCTTTCATCGAGCAGCATTATTCTTAGCCTGTCTTAAGGCTGTTGCAGCATCAACATCTGCGCCGTCCAAGTTCAATGCCGCAATAGGCCTCTTATGACCTGATACCCGTTGTGTAGACACGGGTGTAGATTCTTCCACTCGCTCAGCGGGTTCGGTTGAAACCAACCCTTTTCCCTTAGAGGAAATACTGTCTGAACCATCTGATTCAATGGCAGAATTCCCCTTTGGTGACTTAGGCAGATCTGGTGTCTTGATATCCCGAGAGACTTTGCGGATCTTACGCATAGCCTTAGGGCTAAGGGATCCGGAAAAAGGTAATTCTTCATACTTGGCTTGGTCAAACTCAACAGTAAGAGTTTCAACCGTAGTTCCAGTGAGGTTGACATCAGATTTCGCCTTCTTCATCGGTGAAGCTTGTCCCCAGCGGAGTCGCCATCTTTTGTTCACGAGAAAATTTGAGAAAATGTAAGATCGGAGTTATTCTCTCTAACTGATTTAGAAAAAGAATGAATACAATCTCTCAAAAGTAATCTCTCTCTAACTTACTTAGAAAGAAAAAAGAAATTATAAAATTCCTTGATCGGTTGCCCGATTTATAAAAGAAGGAAAGATCAACGGAGATCCTTTCTTTTGTTTAATCTGGGTTCTTCACGGTGGCGGTGGGAGCTTGAATCTTGTATCCCGTTAACTATCCGAATGTCTCGACTCATGGAACGACGTTGAAAAGAACTTGCAAAGCAAGTTGGAACTCTAACGAGTTTGAGAACTCAAAAAATGAGTTTGACCGATCCAAAGAAGAACTCCTCTTCACCCTCTTTTTCTCTATGGAAGTCGGAGATCTAGAAGTCGTCCCCTCTTCAGTTGATGTTCTCACTATTTATAAGGGTTTAAGGGGTATAACTAACCCCTTAAATCTCTCCTCAAATCGTGCAAAGCGGTTTTGGAATCGTTTACAACGTGGTTGAATAGGTCAAATGCGAGGTCTGCGTTCTGAAAATGACCTTTGCGTTCTGACTTAGAAACGTAGTGGTGGGCTCTGCGTAATGAGCTCTGCGTTCTGAACTTGGAAGCGAAGGTGAGCTCGCATTCGAGCTTAGAAGCGAAGGTGAGCTCGCATTCGAGCTTAGAAGCGAAGGTGAGCTCGCATTCGAGCTTAGAAGCGAAGGTGAGCTCTGCATTCTGAGCTTAGAAACGCGAAGGTGAGCTCTGCGTTCTGAACTTGGAGACGCAGAGATGAGCCTTGCATTTTGAGCATGAAAATGCAAAGGTGAGCTCTGCGTTCTGATCTTGAAAACGCAGTGGTGAACCTTGCATTTTGAGCTTGGAAACGCAGTGGTGAGCTCCGCGTTTTTAATCAAAGAGACCATCGGTATGTAATCTCTTTCCAAAGATCATCATCTTGTGATCTTTGGCATGTTTTCTTGAAATATGGGAGTCATTGATTGTAACTCCTGTTGGTGCTTGTGAAGACCGTTTGAAACTGGAATTCCCATTGGTTAGCGTGAAGGTTGTTAAATTGTATCCTTCGTTGATTGTTGTAGAAAGTCCTCGAATTGCGGTCTCATGAAAGTCATTACGTCGTGACTTTTATTGTTCGTATTTAATGAGGGTTGACTATCTGCAGTGATTTTTTTAGACAGCCTACAATAATTTGTTTCTTGTGTTTAATTTCGTAGATAATCTCCATTAAAATTTTTAACAAGTGGTATCAAAGCCATAGTTCGACGCATGTCTTGGGATGGATAAGATGGAGAATTTCAGCATACTGATAAAATTGGATGGTTCCAATTAGCAAATATGAAAGTCCAAGATGAAAGATATTCTCTATTGCAAGGATTTACATGATACTATTGAAGGATATAAAACCAAGCTAGAAAACATATTTGATAAGGAGTGGGAGAAACAACACAAGAAGACGACCGGTTATATTTGGATGTGGGCCAATATTAGTGTGTTTCACCATATATCAAGTGAGACTAATGAAAAATCTCTATAGGAGAAGCTTGAGGATCTCTACGAATAGAAGACCGCAGGGAATAAGGCGTTCATTATGAGGCGGTTGCCAAACATGAAGTTCAAGGAAGGAAGCAGCATAGCACAACACTTAAATAAGTTCAAGAGTGTTTTTAATCATTTAGCTACCATGATTACGACTCTCGATGATGAGTTATAAGCTTTATTACTATTGAGTTCTTTACCAGACAGTTGGAAAATATTAGTGGTGATGGTCAGCAACACGGCTCCAGATAGTGTGTTATCGATGAGTATGGTTACTAGTAGTTTGTTCAATGAGGAGATTCAGAGAAATTCTACTAACACCAATAACTCACATGCACTTGTCACGGAGAACAGTGGCAGAAATAGGTACAGGGACCAATCTAGAGGTCATGGTGCATCTAAGGGCATATCAAAGTTTAAAGGGAGAGGTTGCTTTCATTATGGGAAGCCGGGTCATATCAAGAAAAATTGTTGGATATGAAAGAAAGAGGAAGCTGGGAATAAAGATGAGAAGAAAGATGAGAAGAAGAATGCAAACAGTGACACTGCTGCTACCTTGTTTGAGATCGATGTTATTCTCACTTTCGGGAAAGAGGATTGCATGCATGTTACAGGTCAGAATTCCGAGTGGATACAAAAGCTACATGTCATGCTACCTCTAATTGGGACCTTTTCACATTGTATAGAGCAAGCAACTTTGGCAATGTGCAGATGGGCCATACTAGCTACTTGAACATTGTGGGACTTGGTGATATACAATTGCAAATGGATATCGGATACACATTGATCTTGAAGAATGTGCGACATATTCTCCAATTGTGGCTCAACTTGTTTTCGGGTCTTAGTTTGGACCGAATGGGATATGACATTCACTTTAGTGGAAGAAAATGTAAAATCATCAAAGGCTCTCTTCTGGTGACTAGAGGAAGTATATGCTACAATTTGTAGAAGGCTCAATCGAAGACTTCATATAATTCTTTGAGCGTGGCTCAAGATGGTGACTTTCTCAGTTTGTGGCATAGGAGGCTCGAGCACATGAGCGAGAAGGGGTTGCAGGTATTGGCAAAGAAGTCTCTCATTCTCTTTGCCAAAGGTTCGTCATTTACCCCTTATGATTATATTTGTTTGGGAAACAACATAGAGTTACTTTTAGTAAGCCTTCTAAAAGAAAATATAATATTTTGGATTTTATTTATTCTAATGTTTGTGGTCCTATCGAGGTGAGTCCCTGGGTGGTAACAAGTACTTTGTCACATTTATTGATGATGCATCACGGAAGATGTGGGTTTTCATATTGAGGATAAAGGATTAGGTGTTTTTAGTCTTCTAGCAGTTTCATACTATGGTGGAGAGGCAAACATGCAAGAAGTTGAAGTGTCTGCGCACCGATAATGGAGGAGAGTACACTTTCATTGAGTTTAGAGATTATTGCTCCAAGCATGGTATTCGGCATAAAAGAGCTGAGCCCGGCACACAGTAGCACAATGGAGTTACATAGAGATACAACAGAACTATTGTGGAGAAAGTTAGATGCATGTTGAAGATGACAAGGTTACGAAAGAGCTTCTAGGCTGAAGCTATTCACACTGCATGCTACATAATAAACAGGTCTTCTTTAGTTTCTTTGGGTTTTGATATTCCAGAGAGGGATTGGTCCAGGAAGGATATTTCTTACTCTCATCTGAAAGTATTTGGGTGCAAGACATTTGCACATGTTCTGAAGGAGGAGAGACAGAAGCTTGATGATAGGGCAATTCCTTTCACTTCCTTAGTTATGGAGAAGATGAGTTTGGCTATAAGCTATGGGATCCAGAGAAGAGAAGAATTATCAGATGAGTAGATGTAGATTTTCATGAGGACCAGACTATTACAGATCTCGGGAGAGCAAAGTAGTTAAATAGTATTGCTAGTGAGATTCTAGATATGACACTCATTTCTTCTCCACTATAGTTACATCCTATAGATACAGAGCAGGTGCAGGATGATGATGTTAATGGTATACCAGAGCAAGGAGACAGTGATCAGGATCATGACCAGGAGATTCCTCAACAAGGGGAGCATCAGTAGCAACAAGAGATTATAGAGCCACAAGATAGGAGATCAGGTAGAGAGCATAGACCATCCTCGAGATATCCTCCCTCAGAGTATCCTTTGCTGATAGAAGAGGGGGATCTGGAAAGCTTTCAGGAGGCACAGACTCATAGAGACAAGGACAAATGGTTACAAACTATGCAGGAAGAGATGATGTCCCTCTTGAAGAATGATACTTATGAGTTTATGGAGTTGCCGAAGGACTGTTTTGCTTTGAAGAATAAGTGGGTGCTCAAGTTGAAGAAGGATGGCTATAATGAGATTCAGAAATACAAAGCCAGATTAGTAGTGAAAAGCTTTGGTTAGAACAAGGGCATTAATTTTGATGAGATTTTCTCACCGGTTGTAAAGATGACGTCCATTAGAGTGATCTTGGGGTTAGCAGCTAATTCAGTCCTCAAGATTGAGCAGCTTAATGTGAAGACTGCATTCCCTCATGGCGATTTGGAGGAGGAGATCTACATGGAGTAGCCGAAGGGTTTTGAAGTGAAGGGAAAAGAACACATGGTTTACAGGTTGAAGAAAAGGCTCTTTGGTTTGAAGCAGGTATCCAGGCAGCAATATAAGAAATTTGACTCTTTCATGTTGAGTCATAGCTATCAGAGGTCAGTTACAGATTTTTGTCTATATTTTAGGAGATTTTGAAAATCTAACTTCATTATTCTTTTGCTTTATGTGGATGACATATTGATTGTTTGTCAAGACAGTCGAATGATTAGTGGACTAAAGAAGGAGTTATTTAAATCTTTTAACATGAAGGATTTGGGCTCGACACAGCAGATTCTTGATATGGTGATTTCTTGTGACAGGAAAGCCAGGAATTTATGGTTATCATAGGAGAAATATGTTAAACGGTTGCTTGATAGATTCAACATAAAAGGCATCAAGACAGTTAGTACTCCTCTTGCAGGTCACTTGAAGCTTAGTAAGAAGTTATTCCCAACTACAGATGAGGAAAAGAGTGAGATGGACAATATTCCTTACTCTTCAGCCATAGGGAGTTTGACGTACGTCATGGTTTGCACTCGACTAGACATAGCTCATGTAGTTGGCATTGTGAGCAGGTTTCTTTCTAATCCCCAGGTAAAGTACATTGGAAAAGTGTAAAGTGGATTCTGATATATTTGAAAGGCATTTCCAGATTGTGTTTGAGTTATGGAGGTTCCAAGCCAGCACTAAAAGGTTTTATGGATGTGGATATGGCAATTGATCTCGATCATAGGAAGTTTACCTAAGATTGGTTGTTTACTTTTGCAGGGGGAGATATATCTTGGCAGTTTATGTTGTAAAAGTGTATTGATTTGTCTCCTATAGAGATGGAATATATTGCAGCTACAAAACCGGTAAGGAAATGGTTTGATTGAGAAGATTTCTACAGGAGTTACGCTTGCAGCAGAATGAGTATCAGGTTTTCATTAATAGTCTGGGTGCTCTAGATTTGAGCAAGAATTCTACATTTCACTCCAATAAAAAGCACATCAATATGAGATATCATTAGCTTAGAGAAGATGTTGAGAAAGAGGAGGTGAAGCTACAGGAGATTCACACAAATGAAAATCCAGCAAAATTTTTAACGAAGATCATTCCCAGAGAGAAGACCGAGTTGTATCAGCAATTGGCCAACATGGACTCCCGATGAGGAGTCCAGCCTAAATTAGGGCTCATACAAGTTAAGTCCATCTAGAGAAATCCTATTTGAGATAGGATGTGTTTGGGCCTATTTGCAATTGACTAGGAGTAGGTAGACTTCGGAATAATTTTTCTTTATTAAAAAGAAAGGCACTCACAAGACCCTGTAATTGATACATAGGAACAGAAATAGAGAGCAATTTTTCTTGGGTGCATGGATTTTGAGGTAGGAGTGAGAAAAAGAGAGGAAGAGAAAAGTTAATTTCTAGATTGCTCAGCTGTTCAATTACAGTGATTCAAACATCGTCTTCTTCATAACGACAACACCGTCAAGGATACAGTGTTGGTTTCTCAGCGAGAGTTAGAATTTGAGTTGAGATGGGTTTTAGGGTTTTAGTGCCCTAGAGGTAACACTGTATTTTCTCTTGTGACTTAATCCTCAAGTTTGGGTGTAGCTTTGAGGACTTGTACTCTTAATTCATAGCGGAATATTTCTCTATGGATTGCCTCATGGACGTAGGCATGATTTGCTGAACCACGTTAAATCTTGATGTTTGCTTGCATGTGATATTTTTTTTGTACCGTTATTTATTTCTTGTGTTTAATTCGCAGAAAATCTCCATAAAATTCTGAGCAATATGATCATTTCTTTACATGCGCGTCAACTATCCATTCAAATTTGTTTGGCTTCTGACAATCCCACTATTTCATGAAATTGGTTGATATGCTTCCTACATCAATAATCCAATGGCAAGTGCAATACAGGTGTTGATCACCGCAGGAGGAAGAAGGTGTTCAACAAAGGTGACATGGTGATAGTTTCTCTACAAATTGAATGTTCTATGGGTGTAGACATATAGCAAACTTAAGATAAAAATAGTGGCTCATGCAAGATATTAAGGAAGATTAAGGACAATGCTTATTTGATCAATCCCCCTGAAGGCTTAGCAATTTTCTCTACTTTTAATAATGTAGATCTGTTTGAGTACTACCCACTAGAGGAAGCATCTGTCAGATCAAGCATAAGCTCCTGGTCAAGCTCTTTTCAAGAAGGGGTGACTGATATTGAACGCATGGTGGACGAGTTCATAGAGCGATTAGACCAACAGAAACCCGTTTCTGAAATGGTCTTTGACTTGCAAATGAAAAACAAACTATATCTCTTAATCCAAGCAGATTCACATTGGAGCACGATTCATGATGCTAAAGTTTGTGAAATTCCATTAGGATTGAGAGATATTTGACATTTTGTTATTCTTAGTGATAATGTAGAATTCTGTTTGGATCATTGTAAAATGAATCCTATTTGATGACAAATTTTCTGATTCTCCAACTTAATTTTTGGATACTTACAAGTAAATTACTTGTTGATGTTAAAAGACCATCTTGCCCTCTAACAAAATGAGTAAAAATAAGTAATAAGTAATAAGTTAGTTATAAGGAATTATAAAATAAGTACTAGCCAAACATGCAGCTAAGCATAGTTTTGATACTTTCTATTTTTAGTAATTTCTCTCCTATTAAAAGACTATTGTATTTTTCTACTTAAGTAGAGGATAGTAAACCAAAGAATTAATACTTTTGATTAATAATATTTTCCTCTTTCATAATTATTCGTGAATTTGACTTCATTGATTCGAATGTTTCTTTGTGGATTAGAAGAGCCCCTTTCAAGGTTTTGCTTTCGCACTACATCACTAACAATATCCAAATACTTTGAAATTACCAATTTGAAGAGATGCATGCTTCTATGGGTGGCAAATGGATCGACCCGACCCGACCCATATAAATTTTGATTCTATTCATTAAATCTTGACCCGACCTGACCCATTTAATAATCAACCCGTTTATTAAACGGGTTATCCATACCCAACTCGTTGTTTTATAATCAATCCAACTTATTTCATGCACTTAACATGAAATCAATGGCCAATGTTGTTTTTCATTTATACATTTTGTACCATTTAGAAGTTTAGATATTTTATGGTGTTTCCTACAAAATTTGAATTTGAGGGTTTTTGTAATTTTGAAAGTTTATGGTGTTTTCTACAAATATCATTTTAAGGGACTTTTTAATTTAAAACTTTGTTTCTTTGTAAGTTTTGATTTTAAGGTTTTTGTAAAATTTTGACTTATTGAGGTGCTTTTGCAACTTCTAAAACTTTTAGGGTTTTTAAAAATTCTAAGACTTTCGCGGTGTTGTTTATAAGTTATAGACTTTGTACAGCTTGTACTTTGATATGTCAGAGGTGTGTTTTTTGTAACATTTGACTTTTTGAAGGTGTATTTTATAATTTTTGAAACTTTCAAGGTGTTTTCTACAAGTTTTTAAGTTTTTGTAAGTTTGATATTTCTAGGGTGTGTATTTGTAAAATTTGATGATTTGAGAGTTTGCAATCTTGGAAATTTTCGAGTCGAATAAAGGGGCGGCCCTAATGGTGCATTTTAGCACGCGATCTCAGCATTGCTAACGTGCGCCTCCGCTGAGTTCTTGATGGGGAAGAAGAAGAAAAACAGTGGAAAGAAGATCTTTAGTATTGGTTTACGAGCTTCTAATTCGAGTTTGCTCTCCCCAGCTGATCATTCTCATACTCTTTCTGATGCGATTGATGGGGATTCCAGCTCGAATGTCATGGGTTCTACTGGACCAAAGAGGGAGAAAAAGAAGCGATTGATATCTAAAATTTTGGAATCTTCTCCTGTGCCAATGAGTTCAACTACTGCTCAAGGGTTTCAGGCGATCGGAGTGCAAGCTCGATAGTTGAGTAAGTCACCCGTTTCTCAAAATGTTGCGAATAGTTCTTCTAGGGTTTCTTGGGCAGAAGAAGTAGAAGTTGATGAGGAATCTCTGAGCTCCCCTGTGGTGCACAATGTGAATCCTGATTTGATTCTTGGGAATGATACTGTTCCATTGAATACTATTCATGATACTGGAAACCTGGAAAATGTTAATAATGCTGAAACAAGTATTAATCCAACTGGAATTAATCTTGATTTTCCCTCATTAACTACTCATGTCGAGATAGAGAAATCTCAAAAAGAAAATGCTACTAAGAGCTGGGTTAGTTTCTTTGCGAATAAAAGGAAACTGGGATGTGGTTTAAATCTGAATTATGTTCCTCCTAATGCACTTAATTCAGTTTCATTTAATGAAGATGAATGGATTGAAGGAAGCTCAACATGGCAATATTCTTTAGTTGGTCAAGTCCTCGGATTAAATGTCGAATTCAAAGCTATGGAAGTTTTTGTGAAGAAATTATGGGCGCAGTTTGCAATTCCTGAAATATGTCTCCTTAAGGTAGGCTTATTCTTAATTCAAGTTTAAAAGTAAGGAAGATATGAGTGAAATCATTGACAATGGCCCCTGGTTCTTTGGTGCTAGGCCTTTGTTGCTCAAACCATGGTCAATTGAGGGAGATTTTACTAAGATTGATGACTGTGTTTATCCCATGTGGATACAACTCCCTGAATTAAGACTTAACCTTTGGAATGCTAAAGGAATAAGCAAGATAGCAAGTGTCATTGGGAGGCCTATAGCTACTGATAAGCTGACTGCTAATAGGCAGAGATTAGCTTACGCAAGAGTTTTGATAGAAGTCAATATGCCTTCAGCTCTTCCTAATCAAATTTCTGTTAAAGGTCCTAATGGAACAGAATTTATTCAGAAGGTATTCTATGAGTTCAAACCAAGATGGTGTGCCTTATGCAAACAAGTGGGTCATGAAACAAACTTTTGCAGGAGATTCCCTAAGAAACAGATATGGATTCCAAAGCACAAAATTGTTGCTAACAAGGCTGTGCATGTTGTGCATGACCAGAAATTGGCGACACCAATTAATTTGGACAACAAGCTCACACATGTTCCAGGTGAGAATATTGAAGCTAACTCTGAAGTTCAAAGAGCCATACAAGTTCCTTCTAGACCTGTGCATAATGAGCATAGTGATTATAATTTGGTGGCTCAAATACCAAATGTGATTACTGATACTCCTACTGACTTTCACGGTGTTATTCATGTTGATAATATCAGGGAAATAAAGCAGGAAGTACTTCTAAAGAGTCAAACCAAATTCAGACTCTGTTTGTTCAAACTCAAACTGGGAAAACTGCTAACCTTAGTGACAATAACTCCTGGGTGCATGTCCAAAGAAGCAAAGTCAGGCAGTTAACTGCAAATTCTTCAAGGTTCTCTCTACTTGATTGCTTGGCTAGTGAACTTGATCCCTCTACTATTGATAGAGGGGGGCTATAATGCAATTCTCCTTTTGGAATGTCAGGGGGTTAAACAAAGCCCCCAAGCATAATCTGATAAGGCAATTTATTCAGCAGTACCATTTAGCCTTTCTAGCTCTTCTAGAAGTAAAAATAAAGGATTCTAACATTCCAATTATTGCAAAAAAGCTTGCTAAGGATTGGCATTGGATTTCTAATGTGGGGAATAATGGTAAAGCTCGGATCATGGTCATATGGGATTCAAAATTACTTGATATTCAGCTTGTTTCCTACTCAGCTCAGCATATTGATTAGCACATTTTAATTACATTTTTATACCCTTATTACCTATGTTATATGAATAAACGATATTACTAATAATCATTTTTATCTTATTTTGCAGGCTAATAAAGAAATAATGAATAAAAGCCCAAATGACTCAAATTCTCAATTTCTACCAATATTTGAAGCCCAAATCAAGACAAACAAAGGCCCAAGATACCAAATTGATCCAAGAGAAATTCGTGAAGAAAAATCAAGAAAAGACAAATTCGGTTGGGAACCAATCGGTTGACCAACCGGTTGGCCAACCGGTTGGCTAACCGGTTGGCTAACCGATCGGCCAACCGATCGGTTTCCAACAGATTCCGAATTAATGGTGGATTTCTCTCCCTTTTTGGCTAGGTTTGATCCAATGGTTCATGATGGGCAAAAACGAGTGTTTACCTTTTATAGTCGCAAGTGCACAACCATTGTCAAGTTATAGTATTTAAGATTGTCGATCCCACGAGGAACGGGAAATAGGAACTGTTTGATTCAAGTTCGGTTCTCAAATTATGCGTGACAATTAGGGTTTTATTCAAGATAATATGAAAATATGATGAAGTGATGAGAGAGTGGATTTGGATTGTGTGTGAAAGGAATCACAATTAAAAGATGAGAATTCAATAAGAGAGATGAAGGAATCTAGAATTGAATCCACTAGCTAACTCAAATTATAATCTATGAAAAATTCTCTTTTACCACATCTCATATTAGATTTATTAAGCATAAGATATCAAACCACTTAAGGAAAGCATAACTTATCAAATTATCACCTAATTGAAATTCAAACTCATGAAGAGAGTAATAACAAGATAATAATCCTAGAATTCATAAGCATAGCCTATCAAACCACTTAAGGAAAGCATAAACTATCAAATTCTTCTTCTATCGATTAGTTCTCTAGTTGATTAACCTAAACATGATCTTTTAAGCATAAGAGAGATGATTCATAAATACAAAAGAGATTAGACTAGTTTCATGCAACCTAGATCCCCACAAGAGTTTAGTTCAACATCTTGGGAAATTCAAACAAATAGAAAAAGAAAGAAAATAAAAAGAAAAGAAAAATTCTAAACTAATCTAACTACAAAGCAATTAAATCTAAACTACAAAAGCTATTAAATCTAAACTACAAAGCAATTAAATCTAAACTACAAAAGCTATTAAATCTAAACTACAAAGCAATTAAATCTAAACTACAAAGCAAATAAATAACAAGAAATAAAAAGAAATAATAAAGAGAAATAAAGAAAAACCTGCAACTCATCATCATCAACTCATCCTCCTTTGGTCCTTGAACAAGAAGAAGAAGATGGGATTGAAGGGGAGAAAATATTTATTTATTGAGGAAAAATTATTACAATGAAAGGTACTCTAAAACAAGAGCAACCCTTTCTCTCCAAAGGAGTTTTACAAAATATTTCACACCTCTAAACCCTCGGATACTACCCTATTTATACCCCAACGGAGTTGATGTGAACCATTGGATCAAACTTGGCCAAAAGGAAGAGAAAATCTTTCCTAAATTCGACTGCCACACCAATCGGTTGGCGATCGGTTAGCCAACCGGTTGGCCAACCGGTTGGCCAACCGGTTGGTCAACCGATTGGTTCCCAACGGATTTTGTCTTTTCTTGATATTTTTGCACGAATTCTTCTTGGATTCCTTGGTATCTTGGGCCTTCGTTTGTCTTGATTTGGGCTTCAACAATTGGTAGAAATTCAGAGAATTTGAGTCATTTGAGCTTTTATTCATTAATACTCCATTATTACGCAAAATAAGATAAAACATGTTATTAGTAACATATTTATTGATATAAAATAGATAATGAGGTTATTAAAATGTCATTAAAATGTGATTATCAAATACCCCCACACCTAAACTTTTGCTAGTCCTCTAGCAAGGAAGAAAAATGAAAAGAAAAGAAAGAAAAATCCTAACTCACTTTCAGAATCATGGGTTGTATTTAGCGCATACAACAAGCCTTTAAACTCCTAGGTTACCCTAGTGGACGAGTTGTAGTCTCGTGAGGATTTGCAAGGAATATACCCACAAAATTCATCAACTTGCCAATTTAAAGAAGCTAATTGAATAATTCAAAAATTCCACAAGTCGGTTAATACTCAAGAAAACGTTTTTATCATGATTTCAAAGTAAACTTCTTAAGAAAATCCTTCCATTGTAGTGATACAAAACCAAGTTTTTCTCAAGATTTAATTCAAAAGTTTTGAAGGAAACATGCTAACTCTTTGTTTCAAACAATGTTCAAGTCTCTTAACCCATTTTGAAAAATCCAGAACATATACCATTATTTCCATATATATAAAAACATGGTTAGTTTTTTTTTTTTTTTTCTTGGTAGTCTTGTTCTTTTAATCGGGCTTTCTAAGTGACCATTTAGCGAGTTTTGGGCCAATGAATCCCAACCCAATTGGGCTTAGGTCATTAAGCATAAAAATACTTCTCGGGCTTAATTACTCGATCAACTTAGGCTTTAGTAACAAAGAACTACCGATGATTTTAAGAAATTTATTTGGTGCCCATTTTAGCACTCTTTTGTTAAGTTAGTATAATATATATATGTGTATATGTATATATGTTCTGAAAAATATTTGGATTAATGCAACTTAAAGAATCATTTTCAACTCTAAGTTAAGCATAAAAATTTCATCACTCGATTAAACATCCAAGTTAAACTTTAGTAAAGTATACCACTTTGAAAATCATTCTTTCGGACATTTATTTAAAATTATCATAAAAGGTAAACTTGAGTGTATAACTAACTCAGATTAGAAGACTATTAATCAACTCTATTAAGTTGGCAAGTGACAATTTTTTTTTTTTTAAGAAAAAGAAAATGAAAAATGAATAAGAAAAAGAAAATGAAAAATGAAAAAATAAAAATGACTAAAATCTGAGAGAAAGTTGACTAAGTCCCACCCCACACCTAAAATTTGCATTGTCCTCAATGTAAATGCAAAGTAACATGAGAAGAGTGGCACTACGATGTTCTATGACTCGAACACCGAAAAAAAATTGAAAACCGTGATTTTCCCCTGTAATGAGGGGGAGACGAAACCAAATTTTATTTTTATTTTTTTTTTTTTAAGAACAAGAAACTCTCACATGAGAGAAGAATAAATTCTTTTATTATTATTGTGGGACAACAAACAAAAATGTAGAATAAAAGATGAAACATGAGAAGCTCACATTCTACATTAACTCCTACCTTATTGTGAAAATTCTACCAAATTTAAAGAATTTCAAAATGATATAATTATCGATGTGCTTAAATTCCAAAATTTCGGGGTTTTAGTGATGTGCAAAGAATGGAAGGTAGGTATTAATGGTTGTATGCTTTTGAACTTAGATTCATTATTAACAAAAATTTCATCAAAATGAAATCTTGTTGTTTTCTATTTTCTACAAACCTAGGTTCATTAACAAAGGGTTCTTCAAATGTTGGTATCGGGATGCATGTATTCAACATAATTCTCTCGCTCAAGGATTTGATTATTAACCCTGTTACCCGACTGTGAATGGATTGCATTCACTTGATCGTGAAAAGTTGAACCCGAGTTCCTTGGATTGGTCACGGGTTGACTTCGAAATGTTCCTTTCTCTCTTTCACTCCGCGGCGTTTGCTAGTTGCCCTAGTTGGGTTTCTATCCCGGCGATGGCTTGAGTGTTGAGTTGATCGCTTGGTTGGTTGTTTGCATGAAGGAATTTAGAGTGTTGGATGATTGAGTCAACAGGTTGGTGGTGGTTTTGATCATGGCTTCTAAACCCTTTTCTATGACACCAAGACGTTTTTCCAGATCTGGGTTAGGGGAATTCGAAAAAGGTAGATTTGAGTGATGGAAATTGTTTGGTGGATTGAACGGAATCGTGTTTCCCCTAGGAATTTGTTGGTTTGAGGTGGGATTGGCGTTTTGATTTGGGGTAACTTCCTTGATTCCACGCAAAGTTGGGATGATTCGCCAACCCGATAGGTTGGGGCAAAAGGATCATTTCTAGGAGGCTGGAATGCAGCGTTAACCTGACCTAGTGGCCGATCGGATCCTAAAAGAGGGCATTCATCGGCAACATGAGATGGGGACTGACAATTGTGACAACCTGAGGCAGAGATTTGATTGACTTGAAAGAGCGCCGCTCTTGATTTCGAGAGCTTCTAGCCTCACATGATCGTCGCCATCTTTGCTTCACTGGCTATATTCGTTCCTAAGGAAGGACCACTAGATTGGGCTTGAGGAACCGATGCACCACGGTCATCACGGTGTTCCCATTGCATGGTTTTTGACGGACTCTCTAAAAATCCCACGCTTCATCGGCATTTTTCTTCATAAAATCCCCTTGACACATAGACTCTAAGGAAGTTTTTGCGGGATAGTCCAATCCTTCAGAAATGATTTGGCACAATCGCCATTTTTCCGCACCATGGTGAGGACATTGGATGAGGAGATCCTTAAACCTATCGAAATACTTCGAATAGCTCACCGGGACAATCCTAAAATTTTGAATCTTTGTTTCGAGCTTGACGTTTTGTGAATTGGGAAGAATTTTTAGAAAAACTTTTACAAAATCATCGAGGTTGAAATCGAATCTGGGTAATGTGACCATTTTTTCGCTTTGTCCTTAAGAGTGAAGGGAATAAATCGAAGCTTAATTGCATCCTCGCTAGGTCTTTCATTTTAATCATGAGGCATACTTCCACAAATTGAGAGATGAAAATATATGCCTTCATTGCTCCTAAGAATTTTGGAAGCATGTTGATGAAATGTGGTCGGAGTTGAAATTAGTTCCATTTGCTTGGGAAGCTTAATGCATGAAGGGATAGCATTCCTAGTTGGGTAGCAGATATCTTGAAGAACGGGAGGATTGGCCATTTCGTTTGGTTGAGAAGTTGAATCAGGCGAACTAAGCGATTGGTATTATTCCTAACCCAAGTTTGCATGAACCAAAATCAAGAGATTTTTTTTTTTTTTTTTTTTTATATTAACCTAATTGTCTCTAATGTGATGAACTACCTATAGGATGGAATTAAAAATACTAGAGAGAAGAGTTACCTGCAAAAGCAATGCAAAGCCTCGTTGGAGGCAACCTTCAATTCGAATCTTCAACTCCTTGCCTTCAAGCTCCTTTTGTCATTCACAATAGACAACACACAAGTTAAAGAACTAAGAAAAATTCCTACTTAACACCGTTCCCGACAGCGGCATAAAAACTTGATGGGCAAAAGCGAGTGTTTACCTTTTATGATAGCTCAAATAAATTTCTCAAGAAATGATTTTCAAAGTAGTATACTTTACTTAAGTTTTAACTTAGATTTTTAATTAAAGTAATGGAATTTTTGCATGCCTAACTTAGAGTTGAAAATAATTTTTCAAGTGGTCTTGATCAAATATTGTTCAGAATATATATACATATACACATATATATACTATACTAACTTAATAAAAGAAGAAAAAATTCTCTTAAAATCATTGGTGGTTCTATTTTACTAAGCCTAAGTTGGTGAGTAATTAAGCAGGAGTATTTCTATGCTTAATGACCTAAGCCCAATGGGTTGGGATTCATTGGCCCAAAACTCGCTAAATGGTCACTTAGAAAGCTTAGATTAAAAGAACAAAACCACCAAGGAATAAAGAGTTAAAAAATTGTCATACTAATCATGTTTTTATATATAGTTATATTTGTATATGTTCTTGAAAAATTAAATGGATTTAAAGACTTGAAGTTTGTTTAAAACAAGAGTTAGCATGTTCTTTTCAAAACTTTCAAATTAAATTTTTGAGTTAAACTTGGTTTTGTATAACTATAATGGAAGGATTTTCTTAAGAAAATTACATTGGAGTTATGATAAAACGTTTTCTTGAGTATTAACCAACTTCAATTGGAATGTTTGAAGATATCAAATGAATTAATTATTTTATTAACTTCTTTAAATTTGCAAGTTGACTGAATTTTGTGGGTATATTCCTTGTAAACCCTCACGAGACTACAACTCGTCCACTAGGGTAACCTAGGGGTTTAAAGGCTTATTGTATCGCTAAATACAACCGCGATTCTATGAAAGTGAGTTAGGTTTTCTTTTTATTTTCTTTGCTAGAGGACTAGCAAAAGCTTAGGTATGGGGTATTTGATTAGCACATTTTAATTACATTTTATACCCTTATTACCTATGTTATATGAATAAGCGATATTACTAATAATCATTTTTATCTTTATCTTAGTCATTTTTTCCTCTTTTCATAAAAAAAGTCACTTGCCAACTTAATAGAGTTGATTAATAATTGATCAATGTGATAGAATTTTAGTCTTCTAATCCTTAGTTAGTTCTATACTCAAGTTTACCTTTTATGATAGCTCAAATAAATTTCTCAAGAAATGATTTTCAAAGTAGTATACTTTACTTAAGTTTTAACTTAGATTTTTAATTAAAGTAATGGAATTTTTGCATGCCTAACTTAGAGTTGAAAATAATTTTTCAAGTGGTCTTGATCAAATATTGTTCAGAATATATATACATAGGTTGGGGCAAAGGATCATTTCTAGGAGGCCGGAATGAACCTAACTCCTAGTGGCCGATCGGATCCTAAAAGAGGGCATTCATGGCAACATGAGATGGGGACGACAATTGTGACAACCTCGAGGCGAGATTTGATTGACTTGGAGGTGAGCGCTTCTTTGATTTCGAGAGCTTCTAGCCTACGATGATCGCCGCCATCTTTGCTTTCACCTATATTCGCTCCTAAGGAAGGACCACTAGATTGGGCTTGAGGAACCGATGCACCTCGGTCATCACAAGGTTCCCATTGCATGGTTCATTGTGACTCTCTAAAAATCCCACGCCATCGGCATTTTTCTTCATAAAATCCCCTGACACATAGACTCTAAGGAAGTTTTTGCAGATAGTCCAATCCTTAAGTAAATGATTTGGCACAACGCCATTTTTCCGCACTCATGGTGAGGACATTGGATGAGGAGATCCTTAAACCTATCGAAATACTCCGAATAGCTCACCCGACAATCCTAAAATTTTGAATGTCAAGCCGAGCTTGACCGCTTTGTGAATTGGGAAGAATTTTTAGAAAAACTTTTACAAAATCATCCCGTGTTGAAATCGAACGGGTAAGTCAGATACATGCATTTTTTCGCTTTGTCCTTAAGAGTGAAGGAATAAATCGTTAATTGCATCCTCAGTTAGGTCTTTCATTTTAATCATGAGGCATACTTCCACAAATTCAGAGATGAAAATATATGCGCCTTCGGCCGTTCTAAGAATTTTGGAAGCATGTTGATGAAATGTGGTCGGAGTTCAAATTAGTTCCATTTGCTTGGGAAGCTTAATGCATGAAGGGATAGCATTCCTAGTTGGGTAGCAGATATCTTGAAGAACGGAGGATTGGCCATTTCGTTTGGTTGAGAAGTTGAATCAGAGCTAACTAAACGATTGGGTATTCCTAACCCAAGTTTGCATGAACCAAAATCAAGAGATTTTTTTTTTTTATTAAAAAAATGAAAAAGTTAGAGATGGTGAAAAGAGAAGAAGAGGGAAGAAGAAAAGAAAAATTAACAAATCAAGGCAATCACTTTTCAATCACCCTAACTCTAGGGTTAAGCTTAACTCAGCTAGACTTTCTCCTAACCAAAACTCCCTAAGTGAAAAAATCCATGGGGTAATTAGCCGTAAGGATAGTACTAGAGGGAGATCAAAGATAATTCTCGCTCCTTGGTGGCTTTACGCGAACCCCTAAACCTTGCCTTAGACACCAATTAATCCAAATAAACTTAGACCACCACCTCAAGAATTTTTTGTTCCTTATTGAGCCCGAATCCAGGGGCCAACGCCTAATTCTTTTAGGAGGCTTGGGTTTGTATAGTGAGGAATCAGTGATTTTTGGCGAAGGAAAGGGTGATGAAATCCCTCACCTTATCTTGATTAATGGGTTTTGCCCTTAAAGATATTTTCAGTGAGTGTCAATTCAAAATGCTCAAATCACTTTGGTGAATTCCTACTATTATATGCAATGCACCCTAGAAATTAAAAGCAACTAAAAAGGATGAGAAAGAAAAATATATATTTTTTTTTAAAATTATGGTCAGCAAGAAAGAAAGTCAGTTTTTTTTTTTTTATATTAACCTAATTGTCTCTAATGTGATGAACTACCTATAGGATGGAATTAAAAATACTAGAGAGAAGAGTTACTCCGCTAAAGCAATGCAAAGCCTCGTTGGAGGCAACCTTCAATTCGAATCTTCAACTCCTTGCCTTCAAGCTCCTTTTGTCATTCACAATAGACAACACACAAGTTAAAGAACTAAGAAAAATTCCTACTTAACACCGCTCGCAAGAACGCCTAAAACTTGATGGGCAAAACGAGTGTTTACCTTTTATAGTCGCAAGTGCACAACCATTGTCAAGTTATAGTATTTAAGATTGTCGATCCCACGAGGAACGGAAATAGGAAGTGTTTGATTCAAGTTCGGTTCTCAAATTATCGTGACAATTAGGGTTTTATTCAAGATAATATGAAAATAGAAGAAGAGGGAAGAAGAAAAGAAAAATTCTAAACTAATCTAACTACAAAGCAATTAAATCTAAACTACAAAAGCTATTAAATCTAAACTACAAAAGCTATTAAATCTAAACTACAAAAGCTATTAAATCTAAACTACAAAAGCTATTAAATCTAAACTACAAAGCAAATAAATAACAAGAAATAAAAAGAAAAGAAAAATTCTAAACTAATCTAACTACAAAGCAATTAAATCTAAACTACAAAGCAATTAAATCTAAACTACAAAGCAATTAAATCTAAACTACAAAGCAATTAAATCTAAACTACAAAAGCTATTAAATCTAAACTACAAAGCAATTAAATCTAAACTACAAAAGCTATTAAATCTAAACTACAAAGCAATTAAATCTAAACTACAAAAGCTATTAAATCTAAACTACAAAAGCTATTAAATCTAAACTACAAAAGCTATTAAATCTAAACTACAAAGCAATTAAATCTAAACTACAAAGCAATTAAATCTAAACTACAAAAGCTATTAAATCTAAACTACAAAGCAATTAAATCTAAACTACAAAGCAAATAAATAACAAGAAATAAAAAGAAAAGAAAAATTCTAAACTAATCTAACTACAAAGCAATTAAATCTAAACTACAAAAGCTATTAAATCTAAACTACAAAAGCTATTAAATCTAAACTACAAAGCAAATAAATAACAAGAAATAAAAAGAAAAGAAAAATTCTAAACTAATCTAACTACAAAGCAATTAAATCTAAACTACAAAGCAATTAAATCTAAACTACAAAGCAATTAAATCTAAACTACAAAAGCTATTAAATCTAAACTACAAAAGCTATTAAATCTAAACTACAAAGCAAATAAATAACAAGAAATAAAAAGAAAAGAAAAATTCTAAACTAATCTAACTACAAAGCAAATAAATAACAAGAAATAAAAAGAAAAGAAAAATTCTAAACTAATCTAACTACAAAGCAATTAAATCTAAACTACAAAAGCTATTAAATCTAAACTACAAAGCAAATAAATAACAAGAAATAAAAAGAAAAGAAAAATTCTAAACTAATCTAACTACAAAGCAATTAAATCTAAACTACAAAGCAATTAAATCTAAACTACAAAGCAAATAAATAACAAGAAATAAAAAGAAAAGAAAAATTCTAAACTAATCTAACTACAAAGCAAATAAATAACAAGAAATAAAAAGAAAAGAAAAATTCTAAACTAATCTAACTACAAAGCAATTAAATCTAAACTACAAAAGCTATTAAATCTAAACTACAAAAGCTATTAAATCTAAACTACAAAAGCTATTAAATCTAAACTACAAAGCAATTAAATCTAAACTACAAAGCAATTAAATCTAAACTACAAAGCAAATAAATAACAAGAAATAAAAAGAAAAGAAAAATTCTAAACTAATCTAACTACAAAGCAATTAAATCTAAACTACAAAGCAATTAAATCTAAACTACAAAGCAATTAAATCTAAACTACAAAGCAATTAAATCTAAACTACAAAGCAATTAAATCTAAACTACAAAGCAATTAAATCTAAACTACAAAGCAATTAAATCTAAACTACAAAGCAATTAAATCTAAACTACAAAGCAATTAAATCTAAACTACAAAGCAATTAAATCTAAACTACAAAGCAATTAAATCTAAACTACAAAGCAATTAAATCTAAACTACAAAGCAATTAAATCTAAACTACAAAGCAATTAAATCTAAACTACAAAGCAATTAAATCTAAACTACAAAGCAATTAAATCTAAACTACAAAGCAATTAAATCTAAACTACAAAGCAATTAAATCTAAACTACAAAGCAATTAAATCTAAACTACAAAGCAATTAAATCTAAACTACAAAGCAATTAAATCTAAACTACAAAGCAATTAAATCTAAACTACAAAGCAATTAAATCTAAACTACAAAGCAATTAAATCTAAACTACAAAGCAATTAAATCTAAACTACAAAGCAATTAAATCTAAACTACAAAGCAATTAAATCTAAACTACAAAGCAATTAAATCTAAACTACAAAGCAATTAAATCTAAACTACAAAGCAATTAAATCTAAACTACAAAGCAATTAAATCTAAACTACAAAGCAATTAAATCTAAACTACAAAGCAATTAAATCTAAACTACAAAGCAATTAAATCTAAACTACAAAGCAATTAAATCTAAACTACAAAGCAATTAAATCTAAACTACAAAGCAATTAAATCTAAACTACAAAGCAATTAAATCTAAACTACAAAGCAATTAAATCTAAACTACAAAGCAATTAAATCTAAACTACAAAGCAATTAAATCTAAACTACAAAGCAATTAAATCTAAACTACAAAGCAATTAAATCTAAACTACAAAGCAATTAAATCTAAACTACAAAGCAATTAAATCTAAACTACAAAGCAATTAAATCTAAACTACAAAGCAATTAAATCTAAACTACAAAGCAATTAAATCTAAACTACAAAGCAATTAAATCTAAACTACAAAGCAATTAAATCTAAACTACAAAGCAATTAAATCTAAACTACAAAGCAATTAAATCTAAACTACAAAGCAATTAAATCTAAACTACAAAGCAATTAAATCTAAACTACAAAGCAATTAAATCTAAACTACAAAGCAATTAAATCTAAACTACAAAGCAATTAAATCTAAACTACAAAGCAATTAAATCTAAACTACAAAGCAATTAAATCTAAACTACAAAGCAATTAAATCTAAACTACAAAGCAATTAAATCTAAACTACAAAGCAATTAAATCTAAACTACAAAGCAATTAAATCTAAACTACAAAGCAATTAAATCTAAACTACAAAGCAATTAAATCTAAACTACAAAGCAATTAAATCTAAACTACAAAGCAATTAAATCTAAACTACAAAGCAATTAAATCTAAACTACAAAGCAATTAAATCTAAACTACAAAGCAATTAAATCTAAACTACAAAGCAATTAAATCTAAACTACAAAGCAATTAAATCTAAACTACAAAGCAATTAAATCTAAACTACAAAGCAATTAAATCTAAACTACAAAGCAATTAAATCTAAACTACAAAGCAATTAAATCTAAACTACAAAGCAATTAAATCTAAACTACAAAGCAATTAAATCTAAACTACAAAGCAATTAAATCTAAACTACAAAGCAATTAAATCTAAACTACAAAGCAATTAAATCTAAACTACAAAGCAATTAAATCTAAACTACAAAGCAATTAAATCTAAACTACAAAGCAATTAAATCTAAACTACAAAGCAATTAAATCTAAACCGGTTGGCCAACCGGTTGGTCAACCGATTGGTTCCCAACGGATTTTGTCTTTTCTTGATATTTTTGCACTAATTCTTCTTGGATTCCTTGGTATCTTGGGCCTTCGCTTGTCTTCGATTTGGGCTTCAACAATTGGTAGAAATTCAGAGAATTTGAGTCATTTGAGCTTTTATTCATTAATACTCCATTATTCTCAAAATAAGATAAAACATGTTATTAGTAACATATTTATTGATATAAAATAGATAATGAGGTTATTAAAATGTCATTAAAATGTGATTATCAGTTCACATCAACCGTTGGGCTATAAATAGGGGTGAAGGTGAGTGTTTTGAGTGTGAAATATTTTGTAAAACTCCATTTGGAGAGGAGGGTCACTCTTAATTGAGAAGACCTTTCAAAATTGTAACTTTGTTACACAATAAATGAAATGTTTCACCCTTCAATTTCCTTTCTCTTCTTCTAATCCAAGGACCAAAAGAGGATTAGATTAAGATCGAGTTGTTGGTTTCTATTTTATTTCTTTTCATTTTCTTCTTTATTTTCTTGTTTGTAGAATAGATTTACTTTCATGCAATTTACTTTCTTGCAATTTACTTCCATGCAATTTAATTCCTTGCAATTTACTTTCATGCAATGTATTTAATTCTTGTATTTACTTTCTAGAATAGATTTTTCTTTTCTTTAATTCACCTTGAGGCTAGAACCCTCTTGGGAATTACCCTTTTCTAAGTGTGGAGCCAATATTTGTGGGATCCCTAGAGATTGTTTGAAACTAGCTAACAAATCCAACTCATTTTCATGAGATTGAGATAAGCTAAGTGGATCTACTCTAGATTCCTCATATCTTTAATTAATCCTCCATACTTTACATTCTTGATTTTGCACTTATCCTTGTTTTCCATTTGTTTGTTATTTTCCTTTATTCTTGATTTTGATTTTCCTTTACTCTCTCCTCTCTCTCAATCTTGTTTTCTTTTATTTTGCACTTATTTTCTCGCAATCTCATATTCCCTCCATGTGCATATAATCTCAAACCTAGTTTTGTTATTATGTGCATATAACCACAACCACACTCTCAACTTTATTTTCTCCTCCTTTGCACATAATCCACATCCACCCTTTCTTACCTCTCCACATCCACTTTCACCATTTCCTCACTTCCATTTTATTTGAATAAACTCCTAATTGTCGCGCATAATTTGAGAACCAAAACTTGAGCAAAACTCTCCCTACTTTCCCGTTCCTCGTGGGATCGATAATCTTTTATACTATAACTTGATAAGGGTTGTATACTTGCAACCTAGGAGGTAATCATTTATTTCCCATCAAGTTTTTGGCGCCGTTGCCGGGGAACGGTGCATAAGTAGGATTTTGATTAACTTTGGTTCCTTATTTTGTGTGTTTTCTTTTGTGTAGGAACTTGAAGCTTGAAGATCAAGAGTTGAAGATTCAAGATTGAAGATTTGCCTCCAACGAGGCTTTGGATAGCGATTGCGTGGGTAACTTTTCTTTCAGTATTCTCAATTCCACCCTTTAGATAGTTCATATACATTAGAGACAATTAGGATAAAAAAAATATAAAAATAAAAATAAAAAAAAAGATTTTTTACCCTTGTCGACCCTAATAAACTTCATTTCTTTGATTGTCGACCATAATAAAAAAATAAAAAGATTTTTATTTTTGCATCCTTTTTAGTTGCTTTTAATTCCTAGGGTTGCATTTCATATAATAGTAGGAATTCACCAAGTGATTTGAGCATCTTGATTTGGCACACACTTGAAAATATCTTAAGGGCAAAACCCATTAATCAAGATAAGGTGAGGGATTTCATCACCCTTTCCTTAGCCCAAAATCACTAATTCCTCACTACACATACCCAAGCCTCTTAAAATTTGATTAGACATTGGCACCTAAGTATTCGAGCTCATTAAGGAACAATAATTTCTTAAGTGAACCGGTCCAAGTTTATTTGGATTAATTGGTGTCTAAGGCAAGGTTTAGGGGTTGCGTAAAGCTCAGAAAGGAAAGAGGTACTTAATTGATCTTTGATCTCCCTCTAGTACTATCCTTACGGCTAATTACCCAAGTAAACTTTGATCTTTTCACTAAGGGAATTTTGGTTAGGAGCTGGTCTAAGTCAAGTTTAGGCTTAACCCTAGAGTTAGGGTGATTGGAAAGTGATTGCCTTGATTTATTTTTAGTTAGTTTTTCCTTATTTTTTCTCATCATCTTCTTAATTTTTTCTCTTATCCTTTTCAAATAAAAAAAATTTTGATTTTGGTGTATGCAAACTTGGGTTAGGGATAATACTAATCGTTTAATTCGTTTTGATTCATCTCTTGAACCAAACGAAATGGCTAATACCAACCCACTGTTCTTCAAGATGTTTGTTACCCCACTAGAAATGCAATCCCCTCTTGCATAAAACTCCCCGAGGTAAATGGAACCAATTTTGAACTTAGACCGCATTTTATTAACATGCTTCCCAAATTCCTAGGAGTAGAAACCGAAGACGCTTACATTTTCATCTCCGAATTTGAAGAAGTTTGCCTCATGATCAAGATGAGGGACTTAACCGAAGATGCGATCAAACTCCGATTTATTCCATTTGCCCTTAAGGACAAAGCCAAAAAATGGCTGTATAGCTTGCCCACAGATTCCATCTCAACTTGGGGTGAATTTGTAAAAGTTTTTCGAAAAATTCTTTCCTATCCACAAAGCGGTCAAGCTTAGAAACAAGATTCAAAATTTTAAAATTGTCCCGGAGAACCTTTTGGAAGTATTTTGACAAATTCAAAGATCTTCTTATCCAATGTCCTCACCATGGTCTTGAAAAGTGGCGATTATGCCAAATCATTTATGAAGGATTGGATTATTCTTCAAAACTTCCTTAGAGTCAATGTGTCAAGGGGATTTCATCACCCTTTCCTTAGCCCAAAATCACTAATTCCTCACTACACATACCCAAGCCTCTTAAAATTTGATTAGACATTGGCACCTAAGTATTCGAGCTCATTAAGGAACAATAATTTCTTAAGTGAACCGGTCCAAGTTTATTTGGATTAATTGGTGTCTAAGGCAAGGTTTAGGGTTATGAAGGCGCCCGAAGGAAAGAGGTACTTAATTGATCTTTGATCTCCCTCTAGTACTATCCTTACGGCTAATTACCCAAGTAAACTTTGATCTTTTCACTAAGGGAATTTTGGTTAGGAGCTGGTCTAAGTCAAGTTTAGGCTTAACCCTAGAGTTAGGGTGATTGGAAAGTGATTGCCTTGATTTATTTTTAGTTAGTTTTTCCTTATTTTTTCTCATCATCTTCTTAATTTTTTCTCTTATCCTTTTCAAATAAAAAAATTTGATTTTGGTGTATGCAAACTTGGGTTAGGGATAATACTAATCGTTTAATTCGTTTTGATTCATCTCTTGAACCAAACGAAATGGCTAATACCAACCCACTGTTCTTCAAGATGTTTGTTACCCCACTAGAAATGCAATCCCTCTTGCATAAAACTCCCGAGGTAAATGGAACCAATTTTGAACTTAGACCGCATTTTATTAACATGCTTCCCAAATTCCTAGGAGTAGAAACCAAGACGCTTACATTTTCATCTCCGAATTTGAAGAAGTTTGCCTCATGATCAAGATGAGGGACTTAACCGAAGATGCGATCAAACTCCGATTTATTCCATTTGCCCTTAAGGACAAAGCCAAAAATGGTCAGTATAGCTTGCCCACGATTCCATCTCAACTTGGGGTGAATTTGTAAAAGTTTTTGAAAAAATTCTTTCCTATCCACAAAGCGGTCAAGCTTAGAAGCGACATTCAAAATTTTAAAATTGTCCCGGAGAACCTTTTGGAAGTATTTTGACAAATTCAAAGATCTTCTTATCCAATGTCCTCACCATGGTCTTGAAAAGTGGCGATTATGCCAAATCATTTATGAAGGATTGGATTATTCTTCAAAACTTCCTTAGAGTCAATGTGTCAAGGGGATTTCATGAAGAAAACGCCGACGGCTTGGGACTTTTAGAGAATTTATCAGAAAACTATGCAAAGGGGAACACTGTGATTCATCGATTACCCAATCAATTCTAGAGGTCCTTCCTTAGAGTCAAATATAGCCTCTGAAGCTAAGATGGCTACAATTCTCTGAGGTTAGAAACTTTAGAAACCAAAGAACGAGCTCGGCTCAAATCAATCAAGTTTACGCCTCGGGTTGTCATAACTATCTTTCTGACCCATGCTTGAGCAATGTCCACTCTTAGGAAGTACTCAATCTCTAGAACAAATGAATCTTTGCATTCGGCATCCGATTAATGATCCATTTTCTCCAACCTATAATCCGGGTTGGAGAAATCATCCAATTTTGCATGGAATCGGGGTAATTTCTCGGAAATAAAAATTTCACTCCTTCTTCAAATCAACAATTTCCTAGGGCAACGCAGCTTTTTCAGCTCAAACCAACTTTCCACAACCAAATCACCATTTCCAAATCGGTTTCCTCATCATCAATCTACAAATCATATCCCTTCAAATGTTGAGAAGCGTCTTAATGTTTTGGAAAGGGGTTTGGAAGCCTTGATTAAAACCTCTACACGGACCACGAACTTGTTGACTCAAACATCTAGCACGATGAACTCCTTTATGCAATCAACAGGACAAATTCTCAACTCCAACACTCAAGCCATAGCTAGATTAGAAACCCGGCTTGGTCAACTAGCTAGCTATAAGTGAGAGAGAGAAAGGATCATTTCGAGTCCACCCGTGACCAATCCAAGGAGCGGGGTCAAGTTCAACTTTTCAAGATCAAGTGAATGCAATCCATTCACAACAATCGAGAAACCGGGTTACTAATCAAGTCCTTGAGCAGAGAATTACGTTGAATACATGCATCTTGAAGCCAACATTTGAAGAACCCTTTATCAATGAACTTAGATTTTTGGAAAATAGAAAACAACAAGATTTTATTTTTGATGAAATTTTTGTTAATAACGAATCTAAGTTCAAAAGCATACAACCATTAATACCTACCTTCCATTCTTTGCGAACATCACTAAAACCACGAAATTTTTAGAATTTAAGCACATCATTGATTATATCATTTTGAAATTCTTTAAATTTCGGGTAGAATTTTCACAATAAGGTAGGATTTAATGTAGAACGTGAGCTTCTCATGTTTCATCTTTTATTCTACATTTTTATTTTTTGTCCCACAATAATAATAAAAGAATTTATTCTTCTCTCATGTGAGAGTTTCTTGTTCTTTTCAAAAAAAAAAAACATATGAAGAAAAAAAAAATGAAAAAAAAAAGAAGAGAAAAAAAAAAGAGAATAAATTTTTGGCTTCACCCCCCTTATCTTGAAGGTATTTGCAGAATTTTTATCATTGTTCGAAGTCGACCGAACAAATGTAAGTGCTTCAATTATTATCTGTTTTACTTTGTGCATAATAGAATTTGCATTGAGGACAATGCAAAATTTAGGTGTGGGGGTGGGGATTAGTCATTTTTATCTTTATCTTAGTCATTTTTTTCCTCTTTTTCTTACCATTTTTTTTCTTTTTATGTCATTTTTTCCTCTTTTCATAAAAAAAAAGTCACTTGCCAACTTAATAGAGTTGATTAATAATTGATCAATGTGATAGAATTTAAGTCTTCTAATCCTTAGTTAGTTCTATACTCAAGTTTACCTTTTATGATAGCTCCAAATAAATTTCTCAAGAAATGATTTTCAAAGTAGTATACTTTACTTAAGTTTTAACTTAGATTTTTAATTAAAGTAATGGAATTTTTGCATGCCTAACTTAGAGTTGAAAATAATTTTTCAAGTTGTCTTGATCCAAATATTGTTCAGAATATATATACATATACACATATATATACTATACTAACTTAATAAAAAGAAGAAAAAATTCTCTTAAAATCATTGGTGGTTCTATTTTACTAAGCCTAAGTTGGTGAGTAATTAAGCCCGAGGAGTATTTCTATGCTTAATGACCTAAGCCCAATTGGGTTGGGATTCATTGGCCCAAAACTCGCTAAATGGTCACTTAGAAAGCCGATTAAAAGAACAAAACCACCAAGGAATAAAGAGTTAAAAAAAAATTGTCATACTAATCATGTTTTTATATATAGTTATATTTGTATATGTTCTTGAAAAATTAAATGGATTTAAAGACTTGAAGTTTGTTTAAAACAAAGAGTTAGCATGTTCTTTTCAAAACTTTCAAATTAAATTTTTGAGTTAAACTTGGTTTTGTATAACTATAATGGAAGGATTTTCTTAAGAAAATTACATTGGAGTTATGATAAAAGCGTTTTCTTGAGTATTAACCAACTTCAATTGGAATGTTTGAAGATATCAAATGAATTAATTATTTTATTAACTTCTTTAAATTTGCAAGTTGACTGAATTTTGTGGGTATATTCACTTGTAAACCCTCACGAGACTACAACTCGTCCACTAGGGTAACCTAGGGGTTTAAAGGCTTATTGTATCGCTAAATACAACCGCGATTCCTCGAAAGTGAGTTAGGTTTTCTTTTTATTTTCTTTGCTAGAGGACTAGCAAAAGCTTAGGTATGGGGTATTTGATTAGCACATTTTAATTACATTTTATACCCTTATTACCTATGTTATATGAATAAACGATATTACTAATAATCATTTTTATCTTATTTTGCGAGGCTAATAAAGAAATAATGAATAAAAGCCCAAATGACTCAAATTCTCGAATTTCTACCAATATTTGAAGCCCAAATCGAAGACAAACAAAGGCCCAAGATACCAAATTGATCCAAGAGAAATTCGTGAAGAAAAATCAAGAAAAGACAAATTCGGTTGGGAACCAATCGGTTGACCAACCGGTTATTAACCGGTTGATTAACCGATCGCCAACCGATCGGTTTCAACAATTCGAATTAATGGTGGATTTCTCTCCCTTTTGGCTAGGTTTGATCCAATGGTTCACATCAACCGTTGGGCTATAAATAGGAGTGAAGGTGAGTGTTTTGAGTGTGAAATATTTTGTAAAACTATAATGGAAGGATTTTCTTAAGAAAATTACATTGGAGTTATGATAAAAACGTTTTCTTGAGTATTAACCAACTTCAATTGGAATGTTTGAAGATATCAAATGAATTAATTATTTTATTAACTTCTTTAAATTTGCAAGTTATTGAATTTTGTGGGTATATTCACTTGTAAACCCTACGAGACTACAACTCGTCCACTAGGGTAACCTAGGGGTTTAAAGGCTTATTGTATCGCTAAATACAACCGCCATCTCGCCGAAAGTGAGTTAGGTTTTCTTTTATTTTCTTTGCTAGAGGACTAGCAAAAGCTTAGGTATGGGGTATTTGATTAGCACATTTTAATTACATTTTATACCCTTATTACCTATGTTATATGAATAAACGATATTACTAATAATCATTTTTATCTTATTTTGCGAGGCTAATAAAGAAATAATGAATAAAAGCCCAAATGACTCAAATTCTCTGAATTTCTACCAATATTTGAAGCCCAAATCGAAGACAAACAAAGGCCCAAGATACCAAATTGATCCAAGAGAAATTCGTGAAGAAAAATCAAGAAAAGACAAATTCGGTTGGGAACCAATCGGTTGACCAACCGGTTATTAACCGGAAAGGATTAACCGATCGCCAACCGATCGGTTTCAAATGATTCAATTAATGGTGGATTTCTCTCCCTTTTGGCTAGGTTTGATCCAATGGTTCACATCAACCGTTGGGCTATAAATAGGAGTGAAGGTGAGTGTTTTGAGTGTGAAATATTTTGTAAAACTCCATTTGGAGAGGAGGGTCACTCTTAATTGAGAAGACCTTCCAAAATTGTAACTTTTGTTACACAATAAATGAAATGTTTCACCCTTCAATTTCCTTTCTCTTCTTCTAATCCAAGGACCAAAGGAGGATTAGATTAAGATCAGAGTTGTTGGTTTCTATTTTATTTCTTTTTCATTTTCTTCTTTATTTTCTTGTTTGTAGAATAGATTTACTTTCATGCAATTTACTTTCTTGCAATTTACTTTCATGCAATTTAATTCCTTGCAATTTACTTTCATGCAATGTATTTAATTCTTGTATTTACTTTCTAGAATAGATTTTTTTTCTTTAATTCACCTTGAGGCTAGAACCCTCTTGGGAATTACCCTTTTCTAAGTGTGGAGCCAATATTTGTGGGATCTTAGAGATTGTTTGAAACTAGCTAACAAATCCAACTCATTCTTGTGAGATTGAGATAAGCTAAGTGGATCTACTCTAGATTCCTCATATCTTTAACTAATCCTCCATACTTTACATTCTTGATTTTGCACTTATCCTTGTTTTCCATTTGTTTGTTATTTTCCTTTATTCTTGATTTTGATTTTCCTTTACTCTCTCCTCTCTCTCAATCTTGTTTTCTTTTATTTTGCACTTATTTTCATAATCTCATATTCCCTCCATGTGCATATAATCTCAAACCTAGTTTTGTTATTATGTGCATATAACCACAACCACACTCTCAACTTTATTTTCTCCTCCTTTGCACATAATCCACATCCACCCTCTCTTACCTCTCCACATCCACTTTCACCATTTCCTCACTTCCATTTTATTTGAATAAACTCCTAATTGTCGCATAATTTGAGAACCAAAACTTGAGCAAAACTCTCCCTACTTTCCCGTTCCTCGTGGGATCGATAATCTTTTATACTATAACTTGATAAGGGTTGTATACTTGCAACCTAGGAGGTAATCATTTATTTCCCATCACATATTACCTGCAAAGTTAAGTCATTTGATGATAGAATTTCATGTTACATTTCCTCTATTTATGGATATAATCAGCTTGATACTAGAAAGGAATTATGGGTAGAACTTTCTCAAATTTCTCAATCTATTGGTAACATTCCTTGGCTCTTATGTGGGGATTTCAATGCTATGACTAGTAAAGATGAAAAGCTTGGTGGCTCAATGCTGACAGATACAGACACTGAGGATTTCAACAAGTTCATTTATGGCTGTCAACTATCTCATCTCAAAACTATTGGGTGCTATTACACCTGGAATAACAAACAGAGGTCAGAAAATATAGTGTGGAGTAGATTGGATAGAGGGCTGATCAATGAAACCTGGTTACATGAATACAACTCTAGCCATGTTGAATTTTTGCTTCCTAATTTCTCTGATCACTCTCTAGGTTTGGTTGCAATATATGAGGATAAAGTTCATGGTAAAAAGCCCTTCAAATTCTTCAAAATGTGGATTAAACACTCTAGTTACCTACCTACTGTGGCTTCTATTTGGCAAAGTAAAATCCCTGGGCATGTAATGTTCACTATCTGTGCAAAGCTTAAGCTTCTAAAAGGTGCTCTGAAAGATCTGAACTCAAGGCATTATAGTAACATTAGTGAACAAGTCCTGAGAGCCAGACTTGCATTGGAGGATATTCAAAGTAAAATTCAGCTGGATCCTCTTGATAATTCACTCATTGATAGAGAAAAAGAATGTATCACATCCTATAATAAACTATTAGAATGTGAATTATCCTTTTATCAGCAGAAAGCAAGGATTTCATGGAGTGTTCAAGGAGATAGATGCACAAGATTCTTCCATTCTGCTATTAAAGCTAGCAGACATCACAATGGAGATAGACTTACTGAAAGAGAGGATATAGTGAATGAGTTTGTTTCATTCTTCAAAAATCTGATGGGTACTTCCATAGCTACAACTCCTCCGGACATCAACATTATTCAAAATGGATCATGTCTCACAGATGAGCAAAGTAGATATCTCAATTCACATGTCACAAGGGAGGAAATAAAAAGAGCTGTATTCTCTACTCCAGATGATAAAGCACCAGGACCGGATGGGTTTGGTGCCTCTTTCTATAAATCAGCATGGGATATTATTGGAGATGATATCATTAAAGCCATTGAGGATTTTTTTCAAAACAGGAAAGCTTCTGGGGCAAATCAATTCCACTGCCTTGTCATTAATCCCTAAAGTGCAATGCCCCAAAACTCCCTCTGATTTCAGGCCCATTGAATGCTGCAATTGTCTCTACAATTTTATATCAAAAATTCTTGCAAATAGGGTGCAGTCAGTATTGGGTTCTCTTATTAACGATGCACAGAATGCATTTGTTAAAGGAAGACAAATCACAAATAACATTCTCCTGGCTCATGAACTTGCAAAGAACTATGGAAGAAAGCACTTGTCCCCTAGAGTTATGCTTAATATTAACATTAGAAAAGCATTCGATACAATCAGTTGGAGCTTCCTAAATGATATGCTTCTGGGTCTTGGTTTTCCTCTTAAGATAACAAACTGGATAATGACTTGCATTTCATCTCCAAAATTCTCCATCTCCCTCAATGGCTCACTACATGGCTACTTTAAGGGTGAAAGAGGACTTCGTCAAGGTGATCCTATTTCCCCCTATCTTTTTATTTTGGGAATGGAATATCTGTCCAGAAGGTCGGAAATGTTGAAATTGGACAAGAAATTTAAATATCACCCTAAATGCAGTGCTCTCAAGATAAATCACTTGATATTTGCCGATGATCTATTGTTGTTTGGGAGAGGTGAAACCTACACAATCCAGCAACTTCACCAATGTCTAAAGGATTTCAGTGCAGTCACAGAGCTTGAAGCTACTCCAACTAAGTGTTCAATCTTCTACGGAGGAGTTGATGACACAATAAAGGCATCTATATTCAACTGTGTGGGATTTCCTGAGGGTTCTCTGCCTATAAAGTATCTTGGTGTTCCACTTACTAGTAAGAGGCTATCCTACATTGATTGCAGTCCACTTCTGAACAAAATAACAGGTCAATTTCAAAACTGGATGAAGCATAAAAATCTATCATATGCAGGTAGACTTCAGATTATTAAAAGTGTTGTTTTAGGTGTTCAAATTTATTGGACATCTAGCTATATTCTTCCAACTAAAGTCCTGCTGAAAATTGATGAGATTTGCAGAAAGTTTCTATGGAGTAAAACTGACCTGGCTCACAAAAGCTCTCTTGTTTCATGGAATACAGTGTGTTTAAAGAAAGAACATGGGGGTCTGGGTATATACTCTGCTATTCAATGGAGTTTAGTCACTGCCCTCAAACTCCTTTGGTATATCCACATTGATAGAGAATCTCTTTGGATTAAGTGGATTCATGGAAATTACCTGAGACAAAGAGATATTTGGCAAGTCAATGCTAGATCAAATGCAGTTATAGTGAAGATATAAACTCAAAAGAACGATTAAAATATTCAACCACGTGCAATGCACATGCATCCTATCTACTATCAAGAAATGTGACAGTCAATTTTCTATTTTCACTTGCTGATAAGGTTCTATTACTTGTTTAATAATAATATAATAAAATAATTTATAAAATAAGTATACACAATTATTAATAGTAACTAATTAAATTATTATTATTGTTCGCGTCGGAAATTGGTTTCGTTGCTTTTAAACCCATTACAACTTCAATTTTGTTTACAATGAATTCAAAGAAAGAGAAAATGAGTCTTTTTATAAGACCTCTTTACAACAAAGACAATCTCCTAGAAACAAACGCAGAGGATGTTTATCACCCGCTGCTTGCGTGGGACATTCTGAAATGTGGAGGTATTGAAAATATGAAGAGGCTGATGGAATCATGCTATATTAGTGCAAAAATCAAGCTTTCTGATTTATACTCA
This sequence comes from Asparagus setaceus, assembly GCA_012295165.1. Classification (NCBI taxonomy): domain Eukaryota; kingdom Viridiplantae; phylum Streptophyta; class Magnoliopsida; order Asparagales; family Asparagaceae; genus Asparagus; species Asparagus setaceus. The sequence goes on from CM022704.1 coordinate 28,688,620, forward strand.
AAATTCTCCCCAACGATGTGCAAGGTACCTTGGTATGGTACAGTATGGGCGAAACTAAACATCCCTAAGCATTCCTTTATTTTGTGGTTGGCTGTTCAAAACAGACTGCTAACACAAGATACACTGCTTAAGAGAGGCATTATTCAGAGCAATCTATGCTGTCTATGTTCTGTATCTGCATTGGAGAGTCGGAATCATTTATTTTTCGAATGCAATTTCTCTGTGGAAGTCTGGAACAACATCATGAGTTGGCTTCAGTTTAGATGGAGAGCTTGTAACTGGAACCAAGTTATGGATTGGTACAAGTCTAGACTGTGGGGTAAAGGATTTAAACAAAGAATCAAAAGACTGGCCTTTTCTTCTACGGTCTATAGTATTTGGAGAGAACGCAACGAAAGAATTTTTAGGAACAAGAGCAGGAAAACTGATCAGATTGTCAAAGAAATCAAGGTCAATGTGTTAACTGTTATGCTCAATAATCCTGATTCTGCTGATTACAAAGAGTGGCTCTACTCATTGTAATTATCTTTGTGAGTGAGATATGGGTTTAACCCTGAGTGTCCAATTTTGTTGTATGCTCAATTGAATGAGCAAAAGAGTGATGTACTACCAACTCTACATACTGGTAATGAATAAAATTTAGTTCATTTACCAAAAAAAAAATCTTGGAAATTTTCAGGATGTTTTTAAATATTAAAATTTCATGGTACTGCTTATATGTTATAGATTTTGTACCTTTGTAAGTTTTGATATTTATGGGTGTGTTTTCTAAACTTTCACTCTTTGAGGGTGCATTTTGCAATTTTATAAACTTTGAGTTTTTGCAAATTTTAAAATTTTCATGATCCTGTTAATAATTTATATATCTTGTACTATTCGAATGTTTTGATATTGTCATATTATTGCTATAACTTTTGTTCTTTTGAGTGTTTTTTTTAAATTTTGAAACTTTCATGATGTTTTACGCAAATTTCAAAAATTTCATGGTGTTGTCTTTAATTTGTTGATTTTGTGCTGTTTGTAAGTTTTGACATTTCTGGGTGTGTTTTTGTAAATTTTGAATTTTAAGGGTTAGATGGTAAATGAGTTAAAACTAAACGGGTTAGCGAGTTGACTCGTTTAAGACCCAAATAATGAATGGTCCTTTGGGTCGGCCCGTTTATGACCCGACCCATATAAAGTGACCCGTACCAATTTATAATGGGTCGAACCGGGTCGGGTCGGCATGTCGGGCCATAAATTGCCACCCCTACATGCTTCAAGATTAAATTGAACTTCAATATTCAAAATAAAATTGCTACAAACTACAGTAGTACGCTACCAATTTCAACCTCATCATTTACAAATCACTACATTTTCCTAAACCCTCCAGGAGTTCTCTTCTACGAACACCTAAACCTCGTGGATTGAGATCCTCTCCAATTAAGTGGTAATTGGAGAGGGTCCAATTTTCTCAATCATTACCATCCATCTTAATTTCAAGGGATGAGATCACACCACTTAAAATTTTCACTATCACAAATAGTGGTTTTCACTATAATGGTTTTCATGTTTAATAGTGGTTTTCAAGGTCATAGTGGTTTTCAAGATTACAAGAAAAATATTATGTGGCATGATCTCACCCATTAGAAGCGACATAGACGGTAATGATTGAGAGAATTGGACTCTCTCCAATTACCACCTAATTGGAGAGGATCTGAATCCAAACCTCGTTACATTTGACTCAACAATCAACTCAACCAAAAATAACCCAAAAAGGGAAACATACATCCCTTAATGCGTTAGTTTGAAGGAACATGGTAATATCTCCCCCTGCACATACACCGGTAGACGATAGGACACGACTCTGCAATCGAACACTTGAAACTAACCATGACCCTCTTGCACGGAAAGCATGGCCCACAGGCATGCGAGCAGTCTGGCAAGCTGGACCCTGACGCGTAAATTTCCTTCGCTGCATCTCTATTCAACTCTTTCTTCGCATCTGCAAGCATTACAAAGTATATAATATACACAGTCAAAATGTGCATGAAGAATAATGTGACAAAGTTTTGAGAACATAGTAGTATGTAGGCTCACTGGCAGAGAGCAGCAAGAGAAAAGTCGCAAGCAACAAGCTCTGAACTCTAGCACTTGAGAACTTCTTCATTATGCAATAGTAGTAGCTTTCAAGTTAGTAATAAGAGTAGTTCATATATATCGAGTTAGGGGGGGAGAGGACCTTTGAATGGATTCACGTGATTCATGCCAAACTTTTTGAAAAGGATCACAAGAAACTCTCAGTAAGGGGAGTGAAGAGGAAATGGAGGAAACTGGGATGGGGTATTATTTATTAGGGGGAGAGAGAGTGAGAGAGAGAGCAGAGCCTTCATTTATGGGGGTCATTTGGAAATGACTGGCTCTCATGGGCTGGAGTCATGAGGAAGAGTTATTGCTATCGATCAGTTTTTGAGTTTGAATTGGGAGTTCACGAGCATGACAACATTAAGGGATAAGAAACTTTAGGGGAGTTTTATTCAATATTGTGGTAGAGAAATCAATGGCTGCTATGCTTAAATGAAGTTCCCTTGGAGCATTGATGACTTTTCAATGTCACCTGACTCATCAGGATCCTGCGCCTTGGAAAAAGAGCGTAAGATTATTTGGTTTACAATATGCCCATTGGGATCTTCATTTGTCTATAGATTGATTCATTACATCTGAGAATAATCCCTATTGCACTGTAGATTTTACAGTACTCTGAGATACAATGTACAAGCATCTTTTAGATATGGAAAACACATGAATAATTATTACAATTCATAAGGAGAGTGTTACGCCAACGAATTTGAGGGGTTCATCAATATCTATCAGGTCAGATGTGGGAAGATCCAAGCAGCAAAACCTAAATGAGATAGTAGGATGATTATGTTGAGTTATTGGTGTAGCGGACAAGAGCTCTTCATGAGGACTCACTCTGAAGGCTAACACATCAAAGATTAGGGTCTTAGTCCGAGCCAAATATTCTCCAATGCTCAAATAAGTGATTGTATGCATATGTATGTGTATATACACATACACACGTGTGTGTGTGTATATCAATACGCTTATATATATATATATATATATATATATATGGGCCGGATCAAATGAGAACTCCTTACAAATATGAGAACTAAGAACCCAATCTCTACCCTTAGATCTTTAACCAATCAACGGTTGTGATTAAACTTCATTAAATTTAAAAAGTTAACTAAAGGGCACATTTCTCATTTTAGTTATAAAATAAATTACATTATAGGCAGTTTTTTCTTGCCTAATTAACCGCAACCTTCTTGATTACGTTTCAATTTAGGCCGACGGCGACTGCGCAGGAGTCAAGCCCTAGAACCTTGCTCACTATCTGATTGAAGCGAGTCTTTGAGGGTGCGCGTCGATGAACCCTTGCTAACGAGAGAGGAATTTTGGATCCCATCAAGATATTAATGGCTTTTTTCTCCGTGTTCCTCTTCCGTTTCTTCTTCTTCTTCTTATTTATTTTATATTTTTTTTATTTTCATGGTGGCCTCTCCTACATGCTCTCTGCTATTTTCTCTTTTTTTTTTGTCCGGAGACGGCTCTCCCCTCCCATCTTTTTTCATTCTTTTTTTTTTTTTTGCTTTCTTTTTTTTGTGTATTGCTGCTTATCATGGATCACGAATCGATTCTGAGACTCTTAAAAATTACGGAATCTCATTTACGATCTATGAGAATCACCTAGTTTACAAAATAGAATCACTTTGATTAACTTACTGATTCACAAAGAATAGATTAACAGAATCAACTAGTTCACAACACGGTATTTTTTAAAAATAGCAAGGTGTTAATAAATAACAAAATCACTCGGTGATATTTAAAGAATCGAATGTTTTATTGTGAGAATCTCGGTAATGTTTTAGTATTTTTACAACTCATTTAACATAATCATTCTTCTATAGTACACAATCTCTTAGTTATATTTATAGAATCGAATATTTTTTGTGAATCATAATATTTTATTGGCGAGAATCTCTCGATTGATATTTAAAGAATCGAGAATGTTTTATTGTGAGAATCTCGGTAATGTTTTAGTATTCTTACAATTAGTTTAACGAATCATCCTTCTATAGTTATAGAATCTCTCGATTGATATTTAGAGAATATGGATAGTTTATTGATAGAATTTCTCGATAATATTTTAGTATTCTTACAATTTATTTAACGAATCATCCTTCTATAGTTATAGAATCTCTCGATTGATATTTAAAGAATCGAATGTTTTATTGACAGAATCTCTCGGTAATGTTTTAGTAATCCCTAGCCGATTCGATCCGTCTTGAGTCAAACCCTAGAACCTTGCGTTTTAGTCGTGAATCTCAGCAGATAATTTCCCAAAAATTGTTGAGCGACCCCTATGATTTGTAAACTAGTAGAATATGGAAAGTTTTTTAAAAAAAGGTGGTTTCGGTGTTTAAAGATTTGTCAGTTTTTTCCTTTTATATCTCTGTATTTTTTACTTGTTTATCCTTATTTCAGTTTGTAATGTCTATTTAATTACAATTCTGCTACCTTAATTTTGGCAGAATCTGAGCCTTTGTTTTTATATCATGGATGGTTGATATTGGGTTCTTAGTTCTCACATTTATTTGGGTTCTCATTGGAACCAACCCTATATATATATATATATATATATATATATATATATATATATATATATATATATATATATATATAGAGAGAGAGAGAGAGAGAGAGAGAGAGACACACACACACACACACTAGTCTATAAGCCCTTGCAAAGCACGGCTTCAAAGTTATCATATAATTATATCCAAATAAATTTCATTAATTGCATTGTATACTTTTTCAGCAATGAGCATTGTACTCATTGAAAGAAATTGTAGACATTAGGCAATGAGGATAGACTCATATGCTAAGCTCCCTCTGCATTCTCTTAAAGAACCCAACCGAGTTAGTATATGATGACCCTGCAATCTCACTTATGCAAATGCGTGCACTTCCATCAATAGGATCACCAGGCGAAATAAATTCTTAAGCAAGGTCTCTATAATGGAGCAACACTCCGTAAGGAGTTTTTGAAGTTAAGATGATCCTATAATCACTTTTTTTTAATGACCTGCGAAGTTGTAGTGGCATACCTCTGAAATTTTGAAGGATTTGCTTGTTTTGAAGCAAGAGATAGTGAATACAGGAAATGGAGATTTGTAGCGGTACAAAGCATAGCAAATACTCAATATTAAATTAACAGTACTAATTCATGTAAGTTAATGCTACTTATAAATAGTTAGATAATAAAATATATATCTCATACAGGTCATAGCAAACATTATGTATCTGATACAGATCATAGCAAACATACAACACGTAGTTCATAAGTACTAAAACAAACATAAATAGTCTTCAGTCAGTGCATAATGACAAATACACATATATAATTAGAAAAACATACTAAAAGTTGGAAGAACACTTAGATCCTTACGTTCTTTTTTTACTTGCTCTTACTCTAGAATACTCTCCCAATTTTCACTTCTTGAAACGTGGCCGGCATAATGCGTTTTCTTTTCCTTTTGCTGGGTTGGTTCTTTGACTTTTATTCTCTGCATGTACAGAATAATTAGATTAATATCCTCCAGTTAACTATTTCAATAGATTGTTAGACAAAAAATTTGTATTTTCAATGCAAATATTATTTTACGTTCATTTTCCATGTATTTTTTTGGATTCATATTTGTTTCATTAGCTGCTTCACCAAGGTCTTTAATCTTCAATTGGGAATTGCTATAAAGCCTTTCTTTCTTTATCTCTAAAAGTGTTGTTGTACGTGGATTGACAACAACTTTCCCTTTGTTTGTGACTTGTGGAGTGACTGGTGGTGCATCTTCAAGTTGACTAATGATTGTTTCATTTTCAGAGCCCTGATACAACACGCATGTGTACATAGATGAATATATAGATAATTACTTTTAAATTAAATTACATTATTCTGAGACATATCAATTTAAGAAAATTTAAACTATAAATTGTTAAAGTACCTCGCATTTTGAGTTGTCTTCTAAGTTCAGCAAAGAATCTGATTCTCCTTCTATAACTTTCATACTGTGAAACCTTCATTAATTACCACCTATGTAATTGTACTGGGTTAGTTTGATCTGAACTTTAATAATTTGTCCTGCTATTGCTTTGATAACTTCAAGGTAGATTTCTTCACCATTTTCCTAAAAAATAAACATATACAATTCTCAAATGTGAAATCGTATATTATCCAAATATGGTAAACTTCGTAATTTTCAACAAATAACTCACAAATTTTATTGTCTTGACAACTTCTTGTGCAGAAACCTTTACTAATTTCTCTGCTTCCTTATTGAGAATAACAAAAGTAGAAATTCCTAAATCATCTTCTACCTCCATTGTGATTATGTACCTGTTAAATTTAGTTATAAAATACAATTAAAAGTAAGTATTGCCAATTTGTAAATAAATTTAGCTACAAATGTATGAGAAATAAGAATAGTAAATACCTAAATTCTGATAAAACTTCTTTGTCACACAGCGGGTACAAAACTCTATAATCAGCATCTAATGTCTTTTTATAACAATTACGACAAGCTTGGTAGCTCCATTTTTCTTCCTCAATTACAGAGTTGATTTTCATATTATATATTGTTGGGAGTAGAGAGTCACGCCCACACGTCGCGGAAGCGATATCACCTGAGAGAAGAGCCTGGTAATATTCTTGTTTCACGAAGGAAACAAGAATAGAAAGCAAATATCTCAGCAAAGTGAGATATCCGCTCTTCCTCTCAACAGTTATAGAACTGAATCAAGAGAACCTACAAATAATAGCCAACACACAGTAAACAGTAAAGACACGAGATTTACGTGGTTCGGCAAATTTGCCTACGTCCACGGGAGGGGTGAGAGGAGATTCTACTATGAAGAAGAACACCGACGACTTGTACAATCCATAAGCTCGTCCCAAAGATAAAGCTTTGATTTTTACCCAAAAGAAATTGACCTCTCTCTTGTAAAATCTCTCCAAGCTCTCTCTTTAGCCGCCGCCAAGAAAACCCTAGCTTTTTCTTTTTTTTCTCCCCCTTTTTCCCTTACTTAAAACCCTAGGTTTAGATACCTATTTATAGTCAAATAAAATAAATAACAAAAAACCTTCTCCCTCTTTTTTGTCGCTACAGGGATTCGATGCGAGGGGGTTTGTGTTACGCGGGCCACGTGGGTGGCCCCCACCCACGTGAGTTCACAATTCTCCACCTCGTACATCATTTGATAAACCTCAAATTTTGAACGAACACCAGAAGAACACCGAGAACATTGCTAGAGAGATCTCCATCAGCCAAACCAGGCCAATCCAGCTGCACCATTATACTATGGTTGTCTACGTACCCTATCGGGATCAAGCTAATCGTAGTTCTGCAATTCTCCATATAATCTCCACCTCAACTCATCACCGCCCCGAAGGGCCATGCCCTCTTGGGCAGATCAACACGGACTGATATGAAGCAAGTCCAAGCAATACTTAACTTGTTACCTGTGACCACCTTGGTTAACATGTTTGCGAGATTTTCATTCGTGTGCACCTTCATGAGAGAAACATCACCTTCCTCTATGACATCTCGCACGAAATGAAACCTGACATCGATGTGCTTGGTACGAGCATGATAAACTTGATTCTTCGCCAAATGAATTGCACTCTGACTGTCGCACCATAAGTTCACGTTCTCCTGCTCAATCCCCAAATAATCTAGAAGACCCCACAACCACAATGCTTCCTTCACTCCCTCTGTCATGGCCATGTACTCAACCTCTGTAGTAGAAAGTGCCATCAGAGTCTGTAACATCGATCGCCAACTAACCGGGCCCATGTATCACGAATACATCACCCGGTAGTCGATCGTCGTCTATCTAGATCGCCGCATAATCGAGTCCACAAACCCATCAATCGACATGTTTCTCCACCAAAACACGGACGTATCAGCGGTACCATTTAAGTACGCCAGACCCATCGCCTCGCTTCCCAAGATTTCTGATTCGCCATGAATCTACTAACCACACCGACCGCCAGGAATATCCGGGCGCAGTACACACCATTGCGTACATTAAGCTGCCAACTTCACTAGCATAGGGAACACGCTCCATGTGCGTCTTCTCTTCCGCTGTAGTGGGAGATTGTTTACCAGAAAGCCTAAAGTGTGGAGCCATTGGAGTCACCACCGACTTAGCACTTTGCATCCCGAACCTCACGATCACCCGATCTATGTAGCCCTTCTAACTCAAGAACAATCGCCGGTTCGCTCGCTCTCTTCTAATCTCCATACCCAGTATTTTCCTAGCAGCGTCCATGTCCTTCATCTCGAACTCTTCACCAAGTTGGGATTTCAGCCTATCTATCTCCACCCTGCTCTTAGAAGAAATAAGCATGTCATCCACATATAAAAGGAGATAGATATAATTACCTCCATGAAGCTTCTGAATGTAAACGCAACAATCATAGTCGCTTCGGGAAAACCCATGCTTCAGCATGAAGGAGTCAAATCGCTTGTACCACTGTCGGGGAGATTGCTTCAATCCATACAGTGACTTCTTTAAACGACACACATGATGCTCCTTGTCCTCAACCTTGTAGCCCTCAGGTTGATGTATGTAGATCTCTTCATTCAAGTCTCCGTACAAGAAGACCGTTTTAACATCGAGTTGTTCTAGCTCAAGATCACCATGAGCAACAATACTCAATAACACCCGAATAGAAGTGTGTTTCACCACCGGAGAAAAGATCTCATTGTAATCCACACCCTCTTTCTATGCAAAACCCTTAGCCATTAGCCTCGCCTTGTACCTTGCACCACCGAGCTCTGAAAGATCTTCCTTTCTTTTATACACCCACTTACAACCAATAGCTTTTCTTCCTACGGGCAATGGGACCACCTCCCATGTTTGGTTCTTCCGAAGAGATTCCATCTCTTCCTCCATCACAGCCAACCAACTCTCACTATCCTTATCTTGAATAGCTTCCTTGAAGGAGACCGACTCGTCCTCCTCCACCGAGAGTGCGTATTCAACCAAATTAACCTGCCCATAGTGCTTCAGGAGTTGATCAGCCCCTAGCTTCTGTACCTGCTTGTATACTCTCCTTGGCCTAGTGGAAGCCAAACTATCCTCGAGCTGCTGTTATTGTAGTGCCTGTGTATTCTCCTGCTGAACCTCCTCCTGCTCAAGCTCATCATCTACCTGACTTTTCACTTGAACACGACTAGAATCTGGTTGGTCTTCAGGTTCTATTTCAATAACCTGAGACTTAGAAGTCTCATCAGTCCTAACACCATCATCCTTGGGTGCCCTAGCAATCATGGATTTCTCATCAAAGGTAACATCCCTGCTGATCACGAACTTCGAATCTTCCGTACACCAAAGGCGATAGCCTTTTACGCCCTTCGCATAACTCAAGAATATTGCCTTCTTGGCCCTCGCGTCAAGCTTTCCCTCGTTGACGTGATAGTAGGCGGTACATCCGAAAATTCTGAGCCTATCATAATCTGCATGTTCCCCTGACCACACCCTATAGAGTGTATCACCATCCAATATCGAATGTGGTGAACGGTTCACAATGTAACAAGCTATAGCCACCACTTCTGCCCACCATTCGTTGCCTAATCCAGCGAATGATCGCATACTCATTGCTTTCTCCAGCAATGTTCGGTTCAGTCTCTCTGCGACCCCATTCTGCTGTGGTGTTGACCTGACTGTCTAGTGTCGAACAATTCCCTCCTGATCACAGAATTCCTTGAAAGCACCATCTGTATACTCTGTACCGTTATCAGATCTTAGTGTCTTTAATTTCTTTCACGTCCTATTCTCAACCATTGCTTTCCACTTCTTGAATGTCTCAAACACCTCATTCTTATACTTCAGAAAGTAAATCCAAGCATACCTCGAATAGTCATCTATGAACGAGACAAAATATCTGAAACCACCCTTAGAAGTTGTCTGAGCCTGACCCCAAACATCCGTGTGCACATAATCTAGTATCCCTCTGCTCTTAGATTTGCTTCTCAGAAATTGGACCCTGTGTGCCTTTCCATACACACAATCCTTGCAAAAATGCATGCAAGGTTTCTTCAGATTCTTCAGCAGACCCTCTTTACGGAGCAAAACTAGACCCTTCTTTGACATGTGCCCAAGCCGCCTATGTCATAATCGTGTGTGCTCACATGGGTCTCCACCACTTCCTTCAGTTCCAACCGCTGCATCTCCCGTCACCGTCGTACCTGAGAGAGTATATAAATTACCGTGACGAACACCCTTCATCACTACAAGGGAACCCCGAACAACCTTCTTCACTCCGTTCTCGTAACAATTCTACAAGCTAGGAGTCCATATGCAAGCCCGAGATAAGATTCTTCCGCAAGTCGGGAACATGCCTCACATCCGTCAAGATTCGGACCACTCCATCATGCATCTTGATCTTGATATTACCTAGCCCCACCGTTTTACAAGCATGGTTATTCCCCATCAATACGGTTCTACCATCAATGCCTCTGTAGGGAGTAAACCACTTCCTATTTGGACACATGTGGTAAGAGCAACCAGAATCAAGTATCCATTTCCCGGAGATATCCTCGCCACCCGTGACGACATAGCACTCCTTATCGCTCCCTTCCTCTGAAACGTAGCTCGGCTCTTCCTTGCCCTCTCTTCTCTCAGTCTTGTTGTTGTTCTTCTTTCCACCTACTCTCTTATTTGGACAGTCAACCTTGAAATACCTAACTTCACCGCATTTCAAACACGATTTTCCCGCAAGAGGTCTCGATTTAGATCTAGACTTTCCTCCCTTGTCTTTTCCTCGCTCATTGCTCCTTCCTCTAGCATACAATCCCTACGCTTGTTCTTTGTTACCACCCGTAGTCATATCACTGGTTGTAATCTTTTGAAGATCATCCGCTAGAAGCGCCGTTCTAGTCTCATCCTTCGTCAGATCGTCTCCTACAAGCATCGGTGTTTGCACGGATTCTCATAAGACTTGAGAGCAGTAGTAGAAGCGTCGATCCTCATCTTTAACTTTCCGTCTATGTCTTTTAAGTCTGATATGATCCTATTAAACTTGTTGATGTATTCGGGATTGATGAGCTCTCCTCCATCTTGCAAGTATACAATTTAGATTTTAAATAGATCGGTTCGTTAGACTCTTCATCATGAAGGTACTTTCTAACTTCAACCCATGCGCGCATGACCGTTCCTCTCCATCTATCAAGAAAGCTACATTTCTTTCAAGGCATAGGATAATCGGCCGGTGCTTCGGATCCGGCTCCTCCCGATCCTCATCGGACATATCCTTGTGCTTCTTCTCTTTTCGGTAAAGCCGTGCAATTTTTGCGAAATCAATGAGTTTTTCATCGCATCGTCCAATAGGAAAAATCATTCTTCCCATTGAACTTTTCAATCTCGTATTTTCCCACTTTAACCGATTCTTGGTAGGCGCCATTCTCGTTTGTATTAATAAATCCGCTTCTCTCGAAATTACCGAGCACCACCTCAAACCGAAGCTACACCACTTCCAAATACGGATCGATACCAATTGTTGGTATGATCGCCCACATCTTGCGGAGGCGATATCACTGAGAGAAGGTCACGGTAATATTCCGTTTCACGAAGAAACAAGAATAGAAAGTAAATATCTCAACAAAGTGAAATATCCACTCTTCCTCTCAATAGTTCTAGGGTGAATCAAAGGAACCTACAAACAATAGCTAACACCACGATGCTTGATAAAGACATGAGATTTCGTGGTTTGCAAACTTCTTCGTCCACGGAAGGGGTGAGAGGAGATTCTACTATGAAGAAGAACACCGACGACTTGTACAATCCACAAGCTCGTCCCAAAGATAAAGCTTTGATTTTTACCCAAAAGAAATTGACTTCTCTCTTGTAAAATCTCTCCAAGCTCTCTCTTTAGCCGCCGCCAAGAAAACTCTATCTTTTTCTTCTTTTTCTCCCCCTTTTGCCCTTACTTAAAACCCTAGGTTTAGATACCTATTTATAGGGAAATAAAATAAATAAAAAAAACCTTCTCTCTCTGTTTTTTTTTTTTTGTCGCTCAGGGGATTCGTGCAGGGAGGGGGGGTTTGTGTCACGCGGTCCACGTGGGTGGCCCCCACCCACGTGAGTTCACATATAAGAAGTAATATTCCTTCAAAATCCAAAATGTTATGTTTATCAATGTGTATGCATGTTGTCATATAAATTTGGCCATGCTTTACCTCTAAAGTTCCTAAATCACTGAAGTATATAAGTTCATTCAAAGATGTCGTCCGCGTTTCCAATAGTTTTTGTTTTGATTTGTAATGCATTGGTTTCTCTATGAGCTGATACTGATTCTCTGAATCCAAAAACTAACAATAATTGGGGAGATTATATGATTGATTATATATGCATATGTTATATGAATTGAAGACATCAAATTAAATTAAATGAACCTCTAAGATAATTCAATCACTCTTGGCTCCGCTATGTTGATGTAGGTCTCTGTAGTAGTGCTTGCTTAAACCTTGGCACTGCCTGAAAATCAAACTCTATGTTATTAATATATTCACTTCAACTATATTGATTGAATTGAAAACTTATTAAAATTGTAATTTTCTATCAAACCTCAGAAATTAGTCATAAATATTCCACTGACTATCATAATCATGTTGTTTGAATTTTTATCAATGAGAAGATTTTCCAGATTCTTTGCTAGTTGATTCCACAAAGTAACAGTACACTCCACATTGGTGTAGTAGACAGAATATTATAGCATGAATGAGTATTTTAAATCATATTTATGATTATGAATTGTTTAAAAATATAAATGATAACAACTGGAGTAAAGTGCTTACTCTTCGTTAATAAATTTCAAAGATCTTTGAACTGATATTTTACCAAAACCTCACTTTGCTCCAATGGATATATATCTTTCACAAATCCAATGATATCTGATATTGGAAAATATCAAACATCATTTAAAAATATTATTTTATATTTCATCCATGAGTATAGCATAAGTTATACTTACCTGTCAAATGTTCTGGCACCTTTTAGCTATATAGGTCGCTGAAATCTGTATAACTGAACTGGTACCTAGGGATCGATGTTTTCATCATCTTCATGCAAAATTTGAGTGTTCATCGTACGACAAAAGCATATTGCAAATTTGTGCTTGGTGGTCCTATAATTGCCATTTGAATCTATTACTCTGAACTTTAATGTAATATGCATTCGTTCCTCCTCAATCATTGATTAGAATCTTGTCATCTCGGTTGTTCTACTAGTTGCTTGAATGTGCGTTTCCTATTAATGTATTCAAACATTAGATATAGAACAATCAAATTATATTCTAAGTAAATGAATTAAAATGATTTGTAGTAAAGATTTATACTTACGGTTTCGTCAAGTAAAATCAATTGTACTCCATAACTTGCTTGTCACGTTAATGTTGTCCCATATACTTGTCACTCTAGGTTTAATAACTGGATCCTTATCCATTGAATTGAGATCTTTATACCTATAAACTTTCTATTACTCATCTTCCTAATTTTGACCTGTAATGAAAGATGAAACTCATTGACTAAAATTAAGTATGTTTTGTATAAATTGAATAAACATTATAAAAGAATTAGGAAAATAACTTCACATGCTAACATGCTAAATAGAATCAGATACAACTGAACTAATTTAAAAACAATGCAGTTGATACTAATATTGTAAGAGTTGGAAAATAACTCATTATGAAAAAATAATTTACTCATTTAACTATGATTAGTCTTGGTTGTCAAAAGTTGTCGTAATAAAATGTACATTATAAAAGTTATATTTCACACATACCTTCTTCAGTTGTTGAATACTTCTTTGTATACTACATTCGGTAATACTTTCATTTTTATCTCACTATTTTCTATGAAAATTTTCAGACCATTTGGTGAAGTTACTCTTGACACAGCAACATATAATTGTCCATGTGTAAAGCAAGGTTTTGGTAGATAAAGGCCGATATTTTTTAGAGTCTGGCCCTTACTTTTATTTATTGTCATGGCATAACAGGTTCTAATAGGTAATTGTCTTCTTTTCAACCGAAATGGCCACTTTGAATCCGTGTTTGTGGTTTCTGCCCGAGAAATAAAATGCTTAGTTCCAATATTACTCCCACTTATAATTTTTGCTTCCATCACCCAAGTAAGCAATGGAGTAAATATTAATCTTCTTCCATTACATAGACTTTCAGTCGGGCTCATGTTACAAAGAAGCATGATTAGTGATCCAACTTTAAGCTTAATCTCATGGTTTGGCATTCCTGGAAAGGCTAGTAGGACATATAGCCTCATGATTTTGCTTTCCAAGTGAATTTGGGAACTCAGTTGGATATACAGCCTCATGATTTTGTGCATTCGGAGTTGTTGGACATATTGAACCAAAACTAAGGTATACAGTTGATTCTCCCAAAGTTTTACCAAGAATGACATTGTTAACAATATCCACAATTTCATTCCTTAGAGGTAGAATTGTTCTTTCTTCAAGATATTAGAATAGTTGCTATTACTGTTTGGGTATGTAGATGATATCATGTCTTCTATTGAGTCACCAGATCGATGAAGGATCAGCTCTTCTAGAATTTCAATATTTCCTTGTATATTTTTTGATGGATTTTCATTAAATAAAACATCTCCATTGCCAATAGCTAACACCCATTTACGAAACTAATCCACACTCATGCATTTATCATTGATTTGGCTTTCCTGAATTCTCATATTCTGAGTTAGTTTGTATATTTTACAATCACTCCAAAGTTTCAAACGATTAATTGAAGTACAAATAATATCATGCTTTGTACCTTCGGGGACAACTGGTAATATTTGCCTGAAATCATCACGAATGACTACTGTTAATCCATCAAATGGATTGTTTGCCAACCATTCATTCTCTTTACCCAAGATATCTCACAAAGATCTGTCAACTACTTCAAAGACATGTCTATACATCATAGGTGCCTCATCCCAAATTATTAAAGATGTTTGCTTTATTAAATTTGCCTCAGGTGTTCCTTGTTTGATTCCACATGTTGATGTTTCTTTTAATTTAATAGGGACTTGAAATTGAGAATGTGTTGTACGACCTCTCGGCAAAGGAAGAGCTGCAATTCCAGATGAACCTACTGCTAAAATTGACAATTGTTTTCCAAACATATGATTTCCCTATGCCACCATGGCCATAGAGAAAGTATAACTCTCCTTTGTTGGTATATACCGAAATAATTACAGAGTCATAAATTTTTCTTTGTTTTTCAATCAAACCCCTGAAACATTTCTCATGCTCTTTTCTCAATTCTTCCCTGTCATAGTTGTACTCCTCACTGATTATCTTCTTCTGACATTATTTCATATGTAATGGATCAAGTAGGGGTATACATTGGAATTTATGAAGGGTCTAGCCATTTTAAAGCGGAAGATACTGAATTTCTAAAAGTGCATAGCTTTGAAGCTATTCTTCTATCATTTTTAGATTTGGAGATTATAGAATTAATATGTTCTTCTAGAATTCCTTCCAACAAATATATCCAATTATCTTCCCAAATTTGTTTAGGATTGACAATTACATAGAATATAAGTAATTGAGCAAATAGATGTCTCATCTGTTTTCCAAGATAAATAAGATGCTTCATCCATTACGTGTTGCTATTAGTTATCATTATCCGATAGTCTTAATGCTGTGCATTTTCCTTTAAATGTTTCATACTCTATCTTGTATAGGTTTTTAAGTCAGAATAGCTTGTAGGGCCTCGGACTACATTAAGTAGTAACTGTAGATAAAATCTTTTGCTAGAAGAAGGATGAGAATTAACTAATCGACCAATGCTTCGTCCACTCTTTCTTGATTTTCATTTTCTCTCATCGGCTTTCCATACAAATTTGGATGGAAAATCTGCATATGTTAGTTTCTTTGCTTCCGAATAAAGTGTGTTTGCCTCCATCCAAGCATTGAATTTTGTTTGCTTTGACTCAATGTCCTTTAAATTTTCATCAAGTTTGCCTGTATCTTATTGACTCCTGAGCTTGCAAATGAAATGGAAGTCTCTCCACTGCCGAGACTCTATAGTGGACATCAAATGCATATATTCTCCATATAGCTTTAGGCGCCGAGATATAGCGATAGTCTAGATAATGTTGTATTTTATCGAGGTTAACATTTGATTTGCTTATTTTCTCAAAAAAAACATTTGATTTGCTTGATGAAGTGTCAATGCTTCCATTGTAAAGAGAAATAAAACATGATCAGGCCCTTTAGTTATATATTTAAACAAATACTTTACCGATCTCCCACTATTGCACCATTCTACATTTGTGAGATTAATACTTCACCAACAAATCTCTGTTGTAAGGCACAACATAACCATTGCCTAACCTTATTCCATTCTTCTGTATCCATTTATTTTTTCATCTTCTCTTCTACGATATACTAGAAAGCCTCCATCATCGATTACTGTTTCGTCAATATATTTTTTGGTAAATCTCTTAATACACTTCTGATTTATCATGCATGGCGATTTAGGAGCTGCTATACCACATGGTCCATGTATCATCAACTATCCAATTGCTTCATATCCAATGGGAACCTATTTCTCATCTGGAATTTCAGCATTGATAATTTTATTTAGGGGTTTTTGTCTTTAGGCCCAATGCTTTACCCTCTTTTATGTTTAAGCCCAACTACTTTTTTTTAATCTTGAAGCCCAATCACCTTTACATATTTATCTTTAAACCCAAATAGTATATTTCAGAGTTGGTGTATACTGTAGTTATATTTTTAACAGATAAAACTCCCAAAATACCCCTCAATTTCCATAAAACTCTCTCCCCCCCCCTCTTTCTGCTCTCTTCTTTATCTCTCTCCCTCATCACTCTTCTCTCCCTTTCTGTAGCTGAAGCAAAACCCTAACAAATCACAATTTGAACAACTCTGATATCGCTCCTCCGCCTCTCCTCCTCACGGCCTCCTCTCCGGTTCACACCGTTTCCTTGCCTACTCTAAAATTCAAGACTCTCCAAATCCTCATCCTCTCAGATCCTCTTCTAATCTCAGGACAAGGTATTGATGAAATAGATATCAAATCATCTTTTTATTTGATTAGTTTTATGGATTAGAGTTATTTGATTTAATTTGGAATTGGTTGTTTTTAACCCCAAGTTGAAGTCAGGAGTCTGAGGCTCCTCAACCCCTCTCGTCAAAATCTCACCTCTCAATGTAATTCTCTTTCCTCTCAATCTTATTCACTTTCTGAAATTGAATTTCGTGACGATTTCTTGATCAATTTATCTTTTGTTTTCTTTTTTGTTTGATTTTTTAGGTTTAGGTTCTGGCAATGGCAGCGATTATTTGGTGTGTATGACGCGCGTTGAGATTAGAGAACTGAACAGAATCGAGAAACCCTATTTTGGACGGTCAGTTGATTTCTTTCCTTCATTTTTCTTGTCTGCAACGTGTTTGATGAAATGCTCGACCTAAGCTTAACACTGAAAGTTGTTAAAGGAATCACTTTAGATGTTGAGATAAGACTTACGCAAAATCAAGAAACCTTATATTTTTTAATCATCTGCCAAGTGTTTGATGACATGCGCAACCTAAGATTAAGGCTGAAAATTAATTAGGAAATCGCTTTGTGCTGATGGTTTGTTGAAAGAAGGCTACAGGGAAATAGCAGTGCATATTTTAATTTATTTTCAAGGGCATTGCTGATAAGTAGAGTAGAATAGAATCATGAATCTTCAAATTGAAATGACAAGGATAATTTTTCATCTTGTTTATTTGATGATGCTTGAAAGAAGAAACCGAGAAAAAATTTGGCATTTGAGGCTACAATTTCTCTAATTTCATCTATTTCCCCACTTTTAACACCTGAAACTAAGAAAAGAGTTTCAGGTTCATGTTTAGCTATTACTTATTAAGTAATTAGGTCATGCTATTTTATATGAGCAAAGTAAAAGAAAAAAATCATGAAAAGTTCTTGGCTATATACTATTCTGATTTGATTTTGATCAGTTTTATGTCAAGCTATATACTATTCTTTGATCTTTCCTCTCTTCTCTCTCCTTATTGATATAGGTCCATATTGATATAGGGATCGAATGTGAAAGATACATGAGTAGGTTGTGGCTTTATCACCACGTGTTTAAGCAAGATAGTTGTTTCTACTTGGATGGCTAGCCTAGGCATTTATCATGATCTGCACTCTATATATAAACAAGAATGTTGTATGCTTTTGGAACTTCTATCAAATATATCAAATGGTTGAAATAATAATACTCTTTCAAAAAAGCATGAGGAACTAGAAACATGGAAAATTGAAATAGTTTTAAACATAGATGTGGGGTGTGTATATCATGATTGTAGGCATAAAAATTGCTTATCGATGCGAACAAGACTTCGTAAGCGGTGGGTCGACAACCGACGATCCATCAAGCCGTATGACGAGCAGCCGTCGGCGTCATTCTGTATAAAGCGCATAAAGCGGTCGGCGAACTCATGAAGTGAGTCGGCGTCTGAACTTCGTAGCGGTGGGTCGACAACCGACGATCCATCAAACGGTATGTGACCGAGCGTCGTCGGCGTCATTCTGTATAAAGCGCGCCAGCGAGTCGGCGAACTCATGAAGTGAGTCGTGAGGCGTCTGGCAATGAAACGGCGTCGTGGAAGAAAACGCAACGGCGAAGCTCAAGCGGCGAGTTGGCTAAACTCAAGCGTTGGCGAGGCGGAATCAGCCGTGCTTAGTCCGTCGATGCAAGCGAGCGTTTGAACTACGAAAGTTGATGGACCACGGTTTCGAACACAGCGGCGACATCAGAACAAAACTAAGCGGGAAGACCAGAAGAATCGGCAAACATTTCGAGCGGTAAGTCGCGGGACCTCGGCCAATGACCAGAGGTGGCTCGGCGAGTGGTGAGGTGGCTCGACACTATGGTAGAGCTACCTCGACGACTGGCGGGAATTACCTCGGCAAAGGTGGCTCGGCAAACATAAATGGAACCTCCTCGGCCAGAGGTGGCTCGGCGACATGGTAGAGCCTCCTGACAGTGGTAGAGGTGGCTCGATTAGTAACGCTACCCCTGAGATGTATAAATGGGGGGTCTTGATGGTCGAAGGTCAGTTTTTGGGATTTGAGGATTTGGCTTTGGCTTTGGTGAGGGATTTTGAGGAGTTCAGAAGAATTCTCACGAGATCTCGGCCTGCGGTTCAGAGCCGTGAGCTCAAGTCGGTCGGCGTCGGATCTATGGTAAACAAGCTCGGGTCGAACTCTGAGATACCCTCTAGGTTAAGCTTCGTCTTAACCGGGGATAAGCTGTGATTTCTCCTTGTAGATCTCACGCTCGTGATCCTCTCCTTCCGTGAGTGTGATCCCATGACGATCCTCTCGCCGTGAGAGTGATCCCTCGGCGGCTTCCGTTTCCTTAAGCGAGCCTCGTCTGTAGTTCCAGGCAAGGTTTACGGGATTGGAATTGCGGTGGTCCACGGACACAATAAGTCCGACACGGGCAAAGCACCAGCATAGCGGGGACAGATAAGCGGATCTGGCGTTTGTTCAAGGATAAAAGTTGTAATTTTTTGATTTTCATTATGCGCCTTAAAATAAAAGGCATTTCTTTTTGAATTTCGTTGTAGGCGAAAGGCGTAAGCAAATTCAAATCAATGACAATCATCAGGCTTTTCTGCGAACAATTTGGCGACCACGATGGGAACCCGGGCTGGCCTCGAATCGGGAGGTGTCGTAGATGCATAACAGCGGATCCACTATCGGTGGAAGAAGAGGTCGAGTTCGAGTTCGACCGGGAGAAGTTTGAAAAGTACATCCTCACCCTCCTCGAGATCCAGTTCCCCGCCGCTCGAAGGTCTCGATTGCCAAGGAGAGCAGATGGGCCTCCGATGTAGACCCCAGGCGGCGAGTCAACCCATTGCGGTGGCGAAATCCCCGCCGGTGCGAGGTGAGCGCAGATGATCTTGCGGCTCTCAGCGAGCGCCATGGCGGCGACAAAGCATGGCGCAAACTTGCGAGCCATGCAATCCATGGATGGGGTCGCTTCTGGCGGATCTAAGATCAAACTCCTTGAGGCTTGACCTCAAGTGATCGGCAGTTTACCAAGCCGTCAACCCAGCAGTGGAGTCGTGTCCAGCGGAACCGCTCCACGCCTCGAGGCGCTTCGAGGCGGCGCCTCCTTGCGCCAAGCCACGAGCTTTGGTGCAGCGGGCACCGTGAGTTAAAGAAGGAAGTGGCAAAGCCGCAAAGTACCGCCGGGTTTGGAGGCCCAGTCTAATGGTGCCCCAATCGGTTACCCACTCGATCTCGGCTTAGCCAAGGATCTGGCGTTAGATCAGCGCCCGAATCCAGATTGGCGACACCTCAAAGTCAAAGCGTGCGCATCGAATCGGTGGTGAAGTCAACTCGTCACCACCACCAAGCCAGGCTATCGGATAAGTCTCGGGTCACTCCTCATCAGGGTCGCGCGGTTCCAACAAGGATAAGAAGATTCCTGCGACCTCTCTATCGGTTGAAAATCGAAGTCAGAGTCTGCAGAGACCAGCGCCCACATCGGCGAAAGTCTGGCGAGTCACTTCGGAAGTTTCGATGGATTGACCCGTCCTCGGAAGGCGTTTTCATCGGCGATGAGGGCGTTATACGAAAGATCAGCGTGACATCTGGCGAGTTGCTCCGGTACACCTTGGAAGTGGTAGGGTAAGAGTGCGAAAATCTCGAAGGATTCCCCAAATGTGATCATGCTTGTGCTCAAGCTCATTAAGGCGATGCTCTGGTGCAATTACCATCAAGCTCGGAAAGGGTGTCGGTCTTCGAGAGACTCACGCGGAGATCTGAGACCTAGGACAAGCGATTCCTTAAGGATGATCTCGAGAGGGTGAGTTGCCGAGGTCACTAATAATATGACTAGCAAAGAATCATCGTCACGGGCTATTCCCGCGCGCCATAGCGGCTAACTTCGTTTGCGGTCGGGACTATCAAGCGGTCGAATCGATAAGCGAAGGGTTACGTGGAGGATGATCGTCGGATATTGGCTCCATAATCGCATCTCGATCATCTTGTATCTAGCAAAGGAGCCCCGAAACACTTATGATCGATCTGGATCAAGTGGCCAAAATGCTAGGCGGCGTTGAATAAACAACGGAAAACTTCAAGTTAGAAATGGAGTTGGCCATGCGGGCGATGAGAGAAATGCGACCAGCAGATCAAGTCGACAAAACATCAAGGTGAATCGAGTCAGCGTCAGCGTCGATGAAGATGATAGCGATTCGGATCGGGAAGCGCCCGAAGATGATAATCCCCACGAACAGCGGCAGCATTTGCTCATGAGCGAGAAGATCAAAGACGGAGAGCAAAATCAATTCATTGATTTCGCTCGAAAGTAAGAAACGAGGTATTCCTTGCCCATACAGGAATGGGAATCAATCCGTGCAGGTCGAAGTTTAACTTAATAAACTTCACACCGTTTGTGGGAAGGGTTCCCCGCTTGACGCTTGATTTATTTCAAGTCACACCTGGAGTTATTTACGGCTTGAACGATGGTTCGGTCATTCATTAGCACCATACGTGAAAACGCCGAATAATACCGCCAGTCTCAATGGGGAGCATTCACCATTTGGGGCGACATGGAGTCTAGCTTCCTTACCAATTTCTTTGATGGCGATCACAGAGGTATCGATCGGGACATTACTTTCGGCGAAGCGAAAACGGAGAAAGCCGTGGATATCTTTGTCAAGCGATTAGGACAGCAATGAAGCTATCCGGGATCGATAGCGGAGGAGTTCATCCTCCAAACTGCAGCGACAACTTATCGATAGATGTGCTTGAAGCAATGGTGTGGCCATCGATAGCGTGGAACGAAAGGTTCGTGGAAACAAAGAAGGTTCCTCAAAAGGCGAAGTCGGTAAACAACAAACTTCAGCGTCCATGTAACAAAAGGCAAAAGCGCAATGATTCGGCGTTCGAACTCAACCAAAGCCGGCAGCATGGCCTCAGTATGCGCCAGCAGGCACAATCAACGTGGCAACGGGCACAGCGAAGAAGCCGTGAGATTCGAGAGTCTATTCCTTTAGGGGCGGCGAGATTCTGGTCTTTTCAAATATCTTGTGGAAAATAACAAGATCAAGCTCCCTCCGATTCGGAATCAAGAGGAAGCGATGAAGACGAATGACCCAAGATGTCGTACCATGAGAACGTTCATCACCCACTAAATCTGTTTAGGTTAAGGACAAAATCGGGCTTTAATTGATATAGGGTCATTACTCAAAGAAAAGAAGGTCGGGCGAATCACGGTATCCATAAGTTCGGTCGGTCGTTGACATGGTTTGAACTGAACCGGTGGTCAAAGTTGCGGTGAAGGCGGTAAATGGCGACCCACAAGCAGCGCCGGAAAGGACTTGTATCATTATCTGACCCAGAATGGCGAAGTCTTGTGGGTCCTGAACTCTTGGAAGATGAGCAATGGGTAGCCTCTTCTTGAAGAATAAAGCGGCGAAGGAAAGGCATGCCATGCTACTTCGCATTCACGGAAGCGATGAGCAGTGGTAACATTCAATTTGTCAGAAGGGGAACACGAAGCCACGCCACGAGGAGTGGACCGCAGTAAATACAAGTACCGAAATCCCGACCAATGCGAAGGCGGCTCGGTGGGGGTACCGACAAATCCCTCACTCGCCTGAGAGAAAGCGCGCGGCAAGTGGGCGCGAAGCTACAACCAGCGTATGAAGTTCAACTCGGCGATCTCGATTCGGTCGCCCGATGGAAGAGATAAGCGGGAACCGAACTCTCCATACCGTTTTGGCGTAATGGCACAATTGGCCAATATCCCGAAGGATCACTCTATGAGTTCTTTGCGGTTATCAAAGAGGCAGAGAAGCTCTTCAAGAAGCCCTGCCGATTGAAGTCTTCCTCACCCGGATGGTAGGAGTCGAGGAAAAGTGACCCGGTAGACTAAACACTTCCCATCACGTTTACAAAGGAGGATATGCGGGCGAGAATTCAAACCACGATGGCGCTATACTTCCGCAGGGTATATTGGCTCTAGTGAAGTTAGCAGGATCCAAGTCGATCCGGGTTCATTTGTGAGCATCATGCCCTAGCCTCATGTATCATCGGGAATTCACATGACAAGCTAGCATCAAGCGGCACAATGATCTACGGATTTAACACCGGTGGGTCGCCGCTTGGTAAAATCGGATTAAGTCCGAATGGGGACAAAGTCGAAGTCACTTGCTATGTGATTGTGAGACTTCCTATAACTTATTGTTGGGTCGACCTTGGATCCACAATAATGTTATAGTCCGTCTACTCTTCATCGATGTCTCAAATATGTAGACCACGAATAATGAGTCAAGGCGGTGGTGTGGACAAACAACGTTTAAGGGGATGGAGAATTATTTCGCGATTCTCTCCTCTGATAATGAGTCAGCGAACCATCGGCCCAGAATGCGAGACGGTGAAGAAGGCGTCTGGCAGGGCTTGGTTATAGTGGAGGTTTTGTTTTAAATGACATTGTACCTTGTAATCAATCTTGGCGATGAAGAATGCGTCGGATGAACATGTAATGGCAAATGCGATGAATCAATAAATGGCGATTTAGAGTATCCTCTGTTTTTGAATGATGTGATGTGAGGTTTATACAACGATCGAGTTGCACACTTACTTCGGTCATATTGCTTTACGCAAAAGCGATTCGAGACTCCTTTGGGGCCGGCACTTTCGTCATCCGAAGATCAAGTAGTGAGAAAAGGCGGTTTCACGGAAAAGGAGATCACGGTTCTAGCCAGAATCATTTCTTTGAAGAAGATGAAGATGACAATGGGCCTATCCACACATTCGGTATAGTCGAAACGGGTATCATGAAGAGATGGGGGTATGACTTGACGAGAGGAAGGTCTATGTTTGGTGAGGTCCTCGAGTCCCTCTAAAACGTATGTCGAAGGATAGTACTTATGCATTTAGAAGAGTTGGGATACGAATCCTCCTCGGAAGATGAATGCTCGTGGTGATTGATAATAATTCACGGTGAGGCGGACATTCGTCGACTCTTGACTTGGGATTGACGACCTCGGAGAAGCTTTCAAGGCTTTAATGTCAAATATGGCTACGGTTGATCACTCTGTTGAGAGTGATGAAGACATACGACATGGGAAGACCCGTGGATCCATCAACTCGAAGCGGTTTGGGGATAGGTTGAACAAAGAGAACCCCAGCTAGGGCAGGTAGTCGAGTTAATATGGGTGATGAAGAGCATCCTAAACTCATAAACATCGGCAATACTCTCCCGGAGGAAGGAAGAGTTGATTGCCTGTCGAGTATATCGATGTATTAGCACGGAGTTACGAGGACATGCGGGACTCGACACGATGTGGCAACACATCGCCCTCAATCAAAGCGGATGTCAAACTGTCAATGACAGCCAGGCGGTTTAGATCCACAAATCTTGGAGGCAATTGTTGTGAAGTGAAGAAACTCATAGAATCGGGATTCATTAAGGAAATTCAACATCGGATTGGGTGGCGAATATAGTCCGTCATGAAGAAAAATGGGTCGATTAGGATGCATGCACTCTGAGACCTCAGCAGCGGCTTGCGAAAGATGACTTTCCTCTTCCAATCCCGATGTCATAGTTGACAACGCGTGTGGATTTGAAAGAATGTCCTTTATGGATGACTTTTGGTATAATCAAATCAAGATGTACCCGATGGCCTTGAACACCGGCGTTGAGCGCCCATCGGCATATATTGCTACGGTCATGCGGATTCGGCCTCAAAAATCTTTGGCGCAACATACCGAGCAATGGCGGAGATTTTCGGGATCATCTTGGAAAAAGGTCGAATGCTACGTCGGCGATTTGGTGCGTGAAAAGCGTGACAAAGGAGATCACATCGAAGATCTTAGAGCGGTATTGAACTCATGCGGACTCATCGGCTAAAGATGAACCTGCCAAATCCTTCCTTGGGATGTCGATGTAAGTTCACCGGCCGTCGTCGCCGACAAAGGAATCCACGTCGATCGACAAAGTGAAGGCAATTCAAGAGTTGCAACCTCAGAAATCGAGAGAACTTCGGGGGTTACAAG
This sequence comes from Asparagus setaceus, assembly GCA_012295165.1. Taxonomy (NCBI): domain Eukaryota; kingdom Viridiplantae; phylum Streptophyta; class Magnoliopsida; order Asparagales; family Asparagaceae; genus Asparagus; species Asparagus setaceus. The sequence continues at coordinate 28,713,782 of CM022704.1, forward strand.
GGCGATTGGCGTACATCCGGCGGTTCATATCGAACTATCAGGAAGTGCTGACCATTCTCCAAGTTGAACAAGAAGGGTGTGTGTCATATATTTGGGGCGGCGCGAAGGCATTGAAGAGATCAAGTCGTATCTCGCTAAACCTCTGTTCTTGTTGCGCGGTGGAGAAAACCGTTTTTGATCTACGTCAAGCAGCGGATCACTTTCGTTAAGCGCTACTCGCGCAAGGCGGCGGCGGTCCGAGCAGTGTATTACAGTAGAACATTAGTGGTCTTAGAGTCTCGATATCGATGGTCGGCGGTGCCTTACATTAGTGTTAGCGATTGAGAAAATGCGGCACTATTTAGTCGGACGGGCGATTTATGTTATCTCTAATGTAAATCGGTCCAGAATATTTATGATTGGCCGGCCTCGATGAGTTGGCGTCTGGCGAAATGGGCCTTACTCTTGTCCCGATATGACTTGCACTTCAAACAACGAAGTCGGTCAAAGGACAAGCGATTTGTGATCTCTTGAGTACCCGGCCCGACAACGGTGAGCTATATGATGATCTTAGGATGAAGTTCAAAGTCAACACTACATCGCACCAACAAATATGGCGATTGTATTTTGTGAGCCTCTCGAGCTACCGATGTGGCAAGTGCCCGGATGTTCTAAGATTTCAGGGTCGGAGTTGTCTTGATTTCCCAGGGAATCATGTCATGCCGTGCTTATTCACTCACGAACCTTGTTCCGATAGCGTGGCGAATACAACGCGTTACTTATCGGACTTAGCTTGTAAAATTTGGTAGAGTATCTCGAAGCATCTGGCGATAGGTTGAACAAAGAGAACCCCCAAGGCGAGTAGTCAGTTAATATGGGTGATGAAGAGCATCCTAAACTCATAAACATCGGCAATACTCTCCACGGGAAGAAAGGAAGAGTTGATTGCCCTGTCGGGGAGTATATCGATGTATTAGCACGGAGTTCACGAGGACATGCGGGACTTCGACACGATGTGGCAACACATCGCCTCAACATCAAAGCGGATGTCAAACTGTCAAGCAACGGCAAAGGCGGTTTAGTCCACAAATCTTGGAGGCAATTGTTGGCCAGTGAAGAAACTCATAGAATCGGGATTCATTAAGGAAATTCAACATCGGATTGGGTGGCGAATATAGTCCGTCATGAAGAAAAATGGGTCGATTAGGATGCAGTATGGACTCTGAGACCTCAGCGGCTTGCGAAAGATGACTTTCCTCTTCCGATCAACGATGTCATAGTTGACAACCGTGTGGATTTGAAAGAATGTCCTTTATGGATGACTTTTGGGGTATAATCAAATCAAGATGTACCGATGGCCTTGAGCACCACGTTGAGAGCGCATCGGCATATATTGCTACGGTCATGGATTCGGCCTCAAAATCTTTGGCGCAACATACGAGAGCAATGGCGGAGATTTTCGGGATCATCTTGGAAAAGGTCGAATGCTCGTCGGCGATTTGGTGGTGAAAAGCGTGACAAAGGAGATCACATCGAAGATCTTAGAGCGGTATTGAACTCATGCGGACTCATCGGCTAAAGATGAACCTGCCAAATCCTTCCTTGGGATGTCGGTGGCAAGTTCACCGGCCGTCGTCGCAGACAAAGGAATCCCGTCGATCGACAAAGTGAAGGCAATTCAAGAGTTGCAACCTCAGAAATCGAGAGAACTTCGGGGGTTACAAGGGCGATTGGCGTACATCCGGCGGTTCATATCGAACTATCAGGAAGTGCAACCATTCTCCAAGTTGAACAAGAAGGGTGTGTGTCATATATTTGGGGCGGCGCGAAGGCATTGAAGAGATCAAGTCATTATCTCGCTAAACCTCTGTTCTTGTTGCCGTGCGGAAAACCATTTTTGATCTACGTCAAGCAGCGGATCACTTTCGTTAAGCGCTTTACTCGCGCAAAGGCGGCGGCGGTCGCGAGAGCGGCGATGTATTACGGCCGAACATTAGTGGTCTTGAGTCTCGATATCGATGGTGAAGCGGTGCCTTGCATTAGTGTTAGCGATTGAGAAAATGCGGCACTATTTAGTCGGACGGGCGATTTATGTTATCTCTAATGTAAATCGGTCCAGAATATTTATATTGATGACCTCGATGAGTTGGCGTCGGCGAAATGGGCCTTACTCTTGTCCCGATATGACTTGCACTTCAAACAACGAAGTCGGTCAAAGGACAAGCGATTTGTGATCTCTTGGTACCCGGCCGGAATAGCGGATGCGGTTGAGCTATATGATGATCTTAGGATGAAGTTCAAGAAGTCAACACTACATCGCTTTTGACAAATATGGCGATTGTATTTTGTGGAGCCTCTCGAGCTACGATGTGGCAAGTGCCCGGATGTTCTAAGATTTCGTAGGAGTCGGAGTTGTCTTGATTTCCCAGGAATCATGTCATGCCGTGCTTATTCACTCAGAACCTTGTTCCAATAGCGTGGCGAATACAGCGTTGCTTCCGGACTTAGCGCCCGAGGTGGGGTAGAAGTATCTCGAAGCATCTGGCGATTCGCAATTGATAGTCGAGCAGTCCGTGGTGACTATGAAGTTAGAATCGGATCTAATCCTCTATCATCGGATAGCGTTGAAATAGCGGACTCATTGAAGAGTTTTCATCGAATATATCCAGCCTCAAAGCTTATGCGGATGCTGTGGCGTTAGTATGTCGTTAGCACAACCTTAGACCGAGCAACTAGTCACGGTCGGGACTCTGACTCTTAATTACCGTTATCACGATGAGGCACAAGAAGATAAGGGGTAGTTACGAAAGTGTATACAACCCAAACCAAGTTGGAGCCGAGATTGGCTTTCCTATCATCGATTCGTCTTACATGGTATTCTACGAAAGGCGTAAAGGAATCGATCCGTAGAAGAGCTCCAAGATTCTTTTACGACAGAGACCCGGATGTTATATGTAGGAGTGCGATGGTCTTTTGCTCCGATGCCTCTCAAACAAAGAGGGATCCTTGAGGGAAGCACGAAGGTGAATGTAGCGCCACCCGACTGGTCCCAAGCTCTGATCGAATCGAGAGAATGGGCTACTTTGGCAATGATAGTTGGCGGCGGTCGAAATGCAGCTTCGAAATGCAGCGTGTCAAATTCCGCGAATTATATCACATCGACCTCTGGCACATCATCGGCCCACATCGGCCATTGAGACATGGGGAATGGGCGTTGTAGGTCCCATTTTCCTCCGTCGATTAAAGGAGATCGGTTTATTCTAGCGATCACAGGCTACTTCTCAAGTGGTAGAAGCAATCAGCTAAAGGAAGTAAAAGTGATCAGATCATGAAGTTTATCGGACACCGTTACCCGTATCGACCACGGTGTCCCAGATGGATCGTGCATGACAGCGGTCCCCGATTATCGGCAATTCCTTCATCGGGTTTTGTAGAAATTCAAGATACAAGATGTCTGTCAGCGGCTTATAATCCGTGACAAATGGATTAGCAGAAGCATTCAACAAGGCGATTATCAAAATGCAGCCGAAGCTTGTAAAGTAACAAATGAGGCTGGGATGATAAACTGGAGAAGCCCTGCAGGCGTATCGCCTGCTATGCTGCTTACACATTTGAGAGACCCGTACTCCACGGTTTCACGGGTGCGGCTGATGCTCCGTGGAGATCGAGATCCGTCGCCGTGCTCATGCCCTTTGAGAGATGGCGAAGAACAACATCAAAAGCGTCTCGAAGAGCTTGAGATGTTAGATGAGAAAGCACGGAGGCTCAACAATGCATTGAGTTCTACCAAGCTAGGATGTGAAGGCTTTCAACAAGAAAGTTCGACGAGAGAACCTAGAAGGAGATTTGGTCCTGTTGCTTTCGGCGACCGATAATCCTCACTTCCAAAAGAAAGGTAAATTGAACCTAAATGGGAGGGTCCGTTTGTAATAGAAATGGTTTACTCGATGGTGCATATCGCCTCATTACCCAAAATGGCGGCCAGGCAATTAATCTTAGATAAATGGGAAGTTCACGAAGAAATACTACCCATAGTATCTTGGGATAACGTTTTGACGGAAGTTCCTGCGTGGGATGTTTCACCCACTTTTCACGAGGATAACCACTAGATTTATCCTCCATCACAATTTCCCCCATAGATCAATTTTGCCGGTGGGTCTACTAAACCACCACGGTACATTACCAAAATCCCCTCTTGATTCCTTCTATGAACAAGAGGCCCACTCAAAATTCCTTTCCTTGTTGGAGAGAATCTAAAATCCTTCCTCTCCAGCGTAAAATCCCCGTGTCAAGCGGAAGGGTTTCATCCTTCATCTTAGGTAGCCCGTGAAGGTATCTTGTAGGATCTTGAGACCGGGTTGTCCGTGAAGGTCACAGAGTGGAGATCAGCTCTTAGTTCCATCTTCATCTCGAGTGCAGAAGGTATCTTGTAGGGATTTTCGAACCGGGTTGTCGGTGAAGGTCACGAGTCTCTTCGGTTCTCGGTGGAGATCCATCTTAGTTTCATCTTCATCTCGAGGTGGCGGCGGTGAAGGTATGCGGGATTTTTAGACCGGGTTGTCCGTGAAGGTCACGAGTCTCTTGGTTCTCGGTGGATCCACTCTTAGTTCCATCTTCATCTCGGTAGCGGCCGTGAAGGTATCTTGTAGGGATTTTCGAACCGGGTTGTCCGTGAAGGTCACGAGTCTTTTCGATTCCTCTGACAAGGAATCTGGCTGTTAGCCTCATCAGGAAATAGAGCATTCTTCCTTTCCGCTTTCAATCAATCTTCGTCAGGTTCAATTCTTCTCGGTCAAAGACACGAAAGTCATCTTGGGGCATTTTATCTGAAGCCTAAGAAGGGATAAAGCGGCGCTGGCACAGCGTGGCCGGGTTAGCCTTCGATGAAAAAAGCTAGCGAAGCCTCATTATTCAACATGCAGTAGCATTAAGTCTAAAGAGTTTTATTCTTTTAGCACAGCGTTGTGTGTAGAAGCAGTTTAGATAATCTACATGCTAGTGATTCAAGCGGTAATTGGTAAAGGCTAATCAAACCCGTGAGTAAGGGGTTGTTGATAACCCTAGAAGCGCTTCGCGTCAGCCGGTTTAGTCTTTCTCAGATTGAAGAAGACACGAGTTTGATTAAGGGTATTTTATCCAGAAACCTAAGAAGGGATAAAGCTGGCCTTCCATACGCAGCGTTCGCGTTTAATCTTTTAGATTGAAGAAGACACGAGTTTGATTAAGGGTATTTTATCCAGAAACCTAAGAAGGGATAAAACCAGCGCACCACGCCTGCGTTCGGTTTAGTCTTTTAGATTGAAGAAGACACGAGTTTGATTACGGGGTATTTCATCCGAGAAGCCTAAGAAGGGATGAGTCATTATAGCGCAGCGTTAGGGTGGTCTCTTGCGAGTAAAAGCGGTATGAAGCCTCGTATTCAACATCGTAGCATTAAGTCTAAGAGAGTTTTATTCTTTTAGCACAACGTCGTGTAGACGGATCGGACAATCCGTGGCAGCTAATGACTCAAGCGGTAGTTGGTAAAGGCTAATCAAACCCGTTGATGGTGAGGGTTTGCCAAAAATCCTATAAGTATTATGGTTAATTATTTCTAGCAGTAAAAGAATCATAATAAACAATGAAAGGGATGGATCTTATTCATTTGAAGCAAATATAGAAGGGGCTACAAGCTGTTTAAGCATCAAGTCTATGACAAAGGATTTGTTGTTGAGACACTTCATCATTGTAAGTCGATGGAGTTCTTCTTGCACTTCGGCTCACGAAGGACCCTCATCGGTGTTGGTGTCTTCGTGGTTGCCTCCTCGAGCTCGGCCGGTTTACGCCCGACGAGATCAAGCTCCTGAGCCTAGCGGTGAGGGCTTCTTCCTTGTTGGCCTTGGCGACTCAAATTGCCCATCCTATCTTCCTCGGCATGGAGCTCTCCCGGCGGTATTATCCTCTCACTTTTCGCCTTGATATCGGTCTGGATGTGGCAGGAAGAGTATGTCGGCAACAGCTGACCGGTGGCGACCACTCTTTTCTGCATCACGGACTTGAGCCCGGTAAAAACCGGCGTCGCGCCATGCCTCTAAGCGAGTGGTATGGCGGCTATGTATGAGGAAGCCCGGTGCCGCGGCTCTTGCGCGATCTGGGCTGTCCCTCGGATGGGCGAGATCATCAACAATGGCTTTGAGCATTTCGGGGTAACCCATATCATTATCAAAGCCATCAGGGGTCAGCGATGGCCTAAAGCGATGAAGAAAGCCGCCATGAAGGACCTTTTCGATCCACGGTGTTCACGAAAAGAATGGCGTATTTCTAAGCGGATAATAAGATGGGATGGATCTTCATCCGGCATCAGCGCTCGCCGGATCATGGAGTCGAGATGTAGGCTCTGCCTGAAGAAAAAGAGGACTTTAGAATTTTCGGTAAAAATGGAAGCTTATTTGGCTAAAGACCCTTACGTTTCGCCGGTGTAGTTTGAGAGGCTAGCGAGTCTACGGGCGTATCTATCCATTGGGATCTTTGTCAACCCGTGGTGAGCCCTGATGTGCTCATCTATCTCAGCGAGTGTTGTCGTAGGAGAAAGCGGACGGAAGGAGTCCTACCACTACACAAGGGGCGTCTGACCTCTTTTAATTATAGTGGTATTGGTGCGGGTAGTCCTAAGTAGAAAATTCATACCTTCTTAGGGGATGGTAGTTTGGAAATCTTCACGAATCGTTGCCGTCTTGTGACCAAGTCGCGTAACAAGTCATCCATGGAAGTACTCACGTATAAACCCGGTTGCGAGATCTTCCATTGAAGTCACGAAAAAAGGCATTAGGAAAGTGAATGCAATTAAGGCGAACAATAGGTAAAGCTACTTACCTCTACGGTGTGATTATTTGCTAGTCTCGGTTTGTGCATTTGTCTCCTGCAATCTCTCTAAAAGAACAAAAAGCAAAGAGGCAATTAGTGGGGTACAAATCGAGTCATTCCATTCGCATTAAGCGCTGAAGAGGAATTATCGATGTTAGATGTACACGGGTCAGCCGGATCGGGTCCTACATCGGCCTCTTCGCCATAGCTCCATACATTTGTTGAGTAAAAGCTGGGCAAATACGGCGGCCGGGCTCAGGCGAATTGTGGTAGCAAAATCAAAGCCGGGATCATAATCCACAGAACCCCGCATGCGAGCGGAGAAATGTCGGTCTTCAAAAGTCGAAATTTGAGATTTCATCACGATGAATTATTACCTCCGTCAGCGTGGAACATTCTTGGTCAAGTCTATATCAAAGGGCCAGAGGATTCCGTGATTCTTGTGGGCTAGCCTCTTTCGTTTAACCCGCGAGGAGGTTGAAATTCTTCCTCTTCAATAGATTTTCACGAAAATTCAATTGAATGAGAACTCTAATGGAAAGGATGAGAAAGCGAAAGGGAAAAGGAGAAATCTGAGATCCTTCGATGAGCTGCGACCTCGGCTTGGTCCTCTCCTAAAGTAGCTTGTCGAGTTGTGGAACTCCTCCTCGGCCTCACGGTCGATAAGATTGGCGCTTCCTCGAGCCAGAGCATCTGCTGCAGTGTCGAATCTTGCTCATAGCGATGCCGGCTACGGATCGAGATGGCCCTCCACGAGGCTGACTTCGTTAGCTACTAATAGCCAACTACAATGGAGGAATGTCGACTCAATTTGTGGTCGAGCTTCGGAGGTGAATCTATGCCGGTACATCCATGGCGGCTCCACAACCATGCTGAAGGCCATCCACAAGTCCACCTCGAGTGCGGGTGTCGGTTCGGGTTCCGGCATAAAGTTGGTAAATGCTTAGAGGCTGGCGAGCAAAGCGGCGAGGAAAATAAGGCTCGATGAAGCATTCCTCACTTACCGGAAGGTGAGATACCACGGCTGATATTCACTAACCGGTTGAAATAGCGATGTTAAGTGAAGTCTGGCGTGTCTTGGCACCTCCTCGTCGATCAAGGACTCACCGTATTGACCCGAGTCGAGGAAAACATCGGAAAAGATCCACCCTTTGTGAATCGCATCGTTTCTTGATCTCTGCAAAACCACGCCCTTCCATCGCAATCCTCTACCCGTAGAAAGGAGTAAGCGAATCGTGGAACCCGGTCTTGGAAACATCATGTCGGGGCGATGAAGAACCAACGGTCATCAAATAGGTATATGGGAGCTCTACTGGGCCGGAAGGGATGCGTGATGATGGCTCGTCCTTTCTCGAATGCTTTCGAACTATATGTGCAATCCACGGTGAATCTGGCCACCATCAGGAAGGAGAGAGTTCCTTCTTGTGGGCGAGTTGAGCTGCGGGATAAAGGACCTCAAAGGTAAAAGCGTCATCAGTTGATATGGAACCACACACTTCTTGAGCGGTGCAAGATAGCACTGCTAGAAGAGTTGTCGGTGGATAGGCTTCACCCGTACCAGAAAAGTCGCAAACTTGGTCCACGAAGGAAAGCCTTCTTTGGCGTGGTGAGTGTATAAAGTTAGCCTCGGACTTCTTGATCAGTTCATTAACCTTGAAGGAGTGGCGGTGATAGTTCACATATTTCCTCGCCAGATTTGTCCTCAAATCTTTGGAACAAGTAGTGTGACGCCGGACTCACTGCGATTTCCTCTTAAGCGCAAGGTTGGTTGGGCGAGCTATATGGTAATGACAAGTGAGATCCATAAAGTCTTATGGCGATCGGTCGTTCCTTATTGCTTTCGGTTCACGATTGGAGGAAAGTACTCGATATAGCATCTTCCCATGGGTAGACACGAAATCACGGTACATCTCATGCAAAGCCAACTGACTTCGCCATGTTTGGTGAAAGCGATATTGAATCACGGATTATAAAGCTCGAATAAGGTAAAGAAATGGTTGGCAGCGATTGGAAGGCCATACATGGTGTACGAATCGTTGAATCGGTATAAACCGCGAAGTTCTCCATCCCATCGGTGAGGGCGTAGCGGTCGGCGACCCACGGTGCTTACTTGGCGAGTGTACCAGTAGAAGAATCTATGGTGGGCGGCGGCATCTCATGATTTAAAGCGATTCTTCAAAGTCGGCGGGAACAAAACCTCATCACGCGGTGTGTCGATACAACCGAGGTAAAGTAGATGGCGATTCTGTTGGAACGGGAACGGTTCTTTGAGTAATAAACCACAATGAATATGATCATGCTCTTGATTCGGAGCCGCATGATCTGGCGTGTCCGCGACATGGTGTCTAAGGTCGGTCAATGAGAGTTGGCGAATTATCAGGGAATATAAAAGGGGCCTCCGTCGTCTTTGTTCAACCACCTCTCACTCTCGATAAGAGGCGTATCAGGATCCTTAAGCGAGTCGTAGAATAGATAATCTGTCTTTCGCAAAGGTTGATAAATTTGGTGTCCCTACAGTGATGCATCGGTGACAATCGTCGGAGAAGCGGGAACTCCCCTCAAATCTGACTGGATCGTCTCCGTGATGTCGCGGCATAAATCGTGAGATAAAAATGCGGGATCATCACACATGGAATAATAGTCACTATGGCGTCCATCGACGCGTAAATTTGGAAAAGCTCAGGAATAATCAAGCTGAAATCGAGAAAATACTCGGTTAGTAAATGGCGTTGAATTCATCTTCGAAGTTAGTCCACGACCTTATACTTGGTATAGCGATTTCATCAAATTAAACACGAGAGCGATAAATATAGGCGCATAATCCAAGCGGCAATATATTAGTTCTCTGGCGAAATCAGTGTGAAATGGCTCCGTTAAAAGCTCGAGACGGGTGATCTTTGAAGCCTCAATCCTCCACGAAGGAGAATCTCGGCTCTTCCCAATCGCCTCACAAAGGAGAACGAAGCGGGGTCATAACGAGCGTGCACAATTTGAAGCCTCAATCCTCGCGAAGGAGAATCTCGGTTCTTCAATCGCCTCACAAAGGAGAACGGCGGGGATACAACGCATATATGTCGAAATATATGATGGCGAAAGAAGGCGTGCATTCCGCGCCGTCGCGAGTTGATCGACTCCTCGAAGCAGCGTGATCTTCAAGCGACATCGAGCGCAAAGAAGGCGAATAGAGTCGGATACATAGTGGAAGATCGGCAAATAAAGGTCAAAAGCTACAAAATCCGGCCTAGAACACAATGAGCACCCATTTGCCGGGCGATACGCGCCCAGCCCGTAGCGCCGGCGGCAAACCCCTTGGGCCTTATACCGCCAATGGCCTTAACCAATGACCGTGGCGTAGTATGGCATCACGCCAGCGCTATTGCAATGTAATAATAGCCTTAGTAATGGCGCTAAGCCGACCAATAGCAATGGCCTTGTAGTGCCTGCGTAATATTGTACGTATTATCAGTACCAGCGCCGCCGCCCGACTCCGTCGCCGCCGCCCGCCCTATGGTAGCCGCCCATCGATGATGGCCTGATCCCCTCGTGGTTTCATCACCGCATACACAAAGAAAAGAGAGAAGAAAAGAAGAAAAAGGACTCGTGAGGCTCTGTATCATACCTTGTTGATTGAAGGAGATGAGGCAGTAGCGAGGCGAGATGAAAACAAGAGGAAGAGAGCAAAGGGGGGCACCAGTCGAAGAAAGAAGCTTTGTGGGTATTTATAACAACCCCACATGCACCCAATCCTCTTTGAACGAGGACTCCTATTTGGCAAGAAGTAGGAATTCTAATTGGAGTCAAATCAATTCTAATTAGGACTCTAATCAGCCCCAATTAGGAGTCCTAATTGGAATCTCGTTGGATGTGAAGATAGCCCAAATCAGTCCGTTAATTGGCTCCTAATTCCTCCGCTATATTGGGAAAAATTAGAAGGCTTATCCGTGAGGATAACACCTCATGGTGCATCGGCCGATCAGCGTCGCTAATCCTACTCAACTAGGATTACGGTATAAGCTGTTTCCTAATTTATCGAGAGTTCTCAAGAATATTTTCATAAAAATATTCTTAGGGATAACTCGATCATGCGAATGCATCGGCCGATCAGCGTCGCCTAATCCTACTCCAACTAGGATTACGGTATAAGCTGTTTCCTAATTTATCGAGTTCAGGAAGAATATTTTCACAAAAAATATTCTTAGGGATAACTTCGATGCGGATTGCATCGGCCGATCAGCGTCGCCTAATCCTACTCCAACTAGGATTACAGTATAAGCTGTTTCCTAATTTATCGAGAAGTTCAGGAAGAATATTTTCACAAAAAATATTCTTAGGGATAACTTCGATCATCACGAATGCATCGGCCGATCAGCGTCGCCTAATCCTACTCAACTAGGATTCACAGTATAAACTATTTCCAAAATTTCAATGAGGAGTTCACGGAGAATAAATCCATATTCTTAAGGATAACTCGATAGCCCTTAATTTCCTCCCACCATAATCTCCAACAAAAGAGTTCGCCGACATATGGAGAAGTCCAAAAGTCTGATGGTTAGTCAAACAACGACCAACCGACACGAAGTTATAAACAAAACTCACCCACCGGCTTGAATCAAGATTTCAACAAGCGGTCGGACAATAAATCACGACGCGAGTGATCTTATCGGGAATCCTACAAAGAAGCTGGATGATCTGAAAGAATCGAAGACTTGAAGCTATCTTTTGGGACCCTCGGTAGGTAGGGAACCATCATGTCCAAAGCATCCCGGACTCATCAAGAATCGAGGCGAGGCGGCTTTGGAGGGTATCTGTAGGCATAAAAATTGCTTATCGGTGCGAACAAGACTTCGTAAGCGGTGGGTCGACAACCGACGATCCATCCGTGGCGACCGAGCAGCGTCGGCGTCATTCTGTATAAAGCGCGCCAAAAGCGGTCGGCGAACTCATGAAGTGAGTCGGCGATCTGAACTAAATAGCGGTGGGTCGACAACCGACGATCCATCCGACAGTAGCGACAAACCGTCGGCGTCATTCTGTATAAAGCGCGCCAGCGGTCGGCGAACTCATGAAGTGAGTCGGCGAAGCGTCTGGCAATGGCAGTGGCGTCGTGGAGAAAACAACGACGGAGCTCCAGCGAGTTGGCTAAACTCAAAGCGTTGGCGAGGCGGAATCAACCGTGCTTAGTCCGTCGATGCAAGCGAACCGTTTGAACTCGAAAGTTGATCGGACCGGACTCGAACACAGCGGCGACATCCGGGCAAAACTAAGCGGGAAAACGAAGAATCGGCGGAACGGCTTCGAACCAGTAAGCGCGGACTACCGGCCCGAATGGCCGGTGGCTCATTGACATGGTAGGCTACCTCGGCAAATGGTAGGAGTGCCCTGACCAGTAGGGTGGCTCGACCAAACATGGTAGAGCCTCCTCGACAGTGGTAGGGTGGCTCGACCAAACATGGTAGAGCCTCCTCGACAGTGGCCGAGTGGCTGTGATGGTAGAGCCACTATGAGATGTATAAATAGGGGGTCTTGGTGGTCGAGGTCGGATTTTGGGATTTGAGGATTTGGCTTTGGCTTTGAGGCGGATTTTGAGGAGTTTAGAAGAATTCTCCACGAGATCTCGGCCTTACGGTTCAGAGCACCCGAGCTCAAGTCGATCGGCGTCGGATCTATAGGCGGAAGGTAAACAAGCTCGGGTCGAACTCTGAGATACCCTCTAGGTTAAGCCGTCTTAACCTCGGGGATATTTGTGATTTCTCCTTGTAGATCTCACCGCTCCGTGATCCTCTCCTTCGTGAGTGTGATCCCGAGGCGATCCTCTCCTTCGTGAGTGATCCCTCGGTAACCGTTTCCTTCGTGAAGCGAGCCCTCGTCTGTAGTTCGAACAGGGTTTACACGAGTTGGAATTGCGGTGGTCCACGGACACAATAAGTCGACACGAGGCAACACCGCATAGCGGGGCCGATAGCGGATCTGGCGTTTGTTCAAGGATAAAAGTTGTAATTTTTGATTTTCATTATGCGCCTTAAAATAAAAGGCATTTCTTTTGAATTCGTTGTAGGCCAAAGAAGGCGTAAGCAAATTCAAATCAATGACAATCATCAGACTTTTACCGCGAACAATGATAAATGAATGGACCATCTTCATATCTAGACTGTTCACCTCTTACTTGGCACGTGCAAACAACTACCTTCATCATGCATGAACATATGAAAAATACATTCACAAATCAAAATAAATGATTGGTGTCAAATTTGCTTGCATGTTGTACACATGAATGCATGAAGGAGGGGAGACATAGTTGATACATATCGTGTATATATTACAAGATGAGAGCCTTACTGTTACATAATCATAGAATTATAGAACATGGGTAAGCAAAAACATGTTGAATTTAGTGTTGTGGCTTGGTTCGTTTCCTAGAAGATCAAGTTAGGCAAGTAACTTAAGTATCCTGCTTGGACCTATCAGAATGTTGAATTTGGGTAAGAGTTTAGTGGTGAATCATTTTGGACGTTTGGTAGAAGTAAATTTAAATATTTTAAGAGGAAGTCAAAGTTAGTAATGTTCAATTTAGTAATTCACATTTAAATTATGCATTGCTATGGATGGAAAAGGATATTAGTGTAATCCCTAGTAAATTGTTGCCTACTTTAACTTTTTAAAGCTTAGTCCAATCCTATTAGTGTAATTCTATCGACATACTTCAACTTGATAGTACTTTTGTAGAAAAGATTTTCAAACAATGCATTTTACGTTTATGATCTTAGCTTGTTTTACATTCCTTGATATGCTATTAATGTTGGATTATGTTTTGTTGTGTTTTGCATGAAGATATGAAAGTTAGACTTTCATCAAAATTGATCTATTTTTGAAGCCTAATTCACTCTTGTATTTATTCCTTTGCATTACAAGTATAGCAGTTATTTTTATTGCGATAATCTTTAGCGGTCTTGGTTGTATTTTGTGTATGTAATGAATTTGGATATAACGTGTATGTAATGTTGACTTTGTGCATGTAGCTCATGGATATGATGAGTGCATTATTGTATATGTGATGAAATTTATGGAGGTGAATGTAAAGTAATGTTACATGATGTGTATTTTGTATGGTATATAACGAGTTGTAAGATATTTTGAAAGAATAGCATGTTATTATGAAAGTGTAGCGAGTTAATCTGAAAGTATAGCATGTTATTCTAAAAGTATAGCATGTTATTATGAAATTATAGCATATTATTTGAAAGTATAGCATATTATTATGAAAGTATAGCATGTTATTTTGAAAGTATAACATGTTATCAGGAAAGTATAGTGTGTTATTCTTAAAGTATAGCGTGTTATCCTTAAAGTATAGCGTGTTATTATGAAACTATAGCGTGTTACCACGAAAGTGGGCGTGTTATTCTAAAAGTGTAGTGTTATTATGAAAGTGTAGCATGTTATCGTGAAAGTATAGCATGTTATCATTGAAAGTATAGCATGTTATCACGAAAGTATAGCATGTTATCGTGAAGGTATAGCGTGTTATCGTAAAAGTGTTATTATGAAAGTATAGCGTGTTATTATGAAAGTATATCATGTTATCATGAAAGTATAGCGTGTTTCACGAAAGTGTAGCGTGGTATACGAAAGTGTAGTATGTTATTTGAAAGTATAGTATAGCGTGTTATTACCAAAGTATAGCATGTTATCCCGAAAGTATAGGGGTTATTATGAAAGTATAGCGTTATCCTAAAAGTGTAGCGTATTATCATTGAAAGTATAGCGTGTTATTATGAAAGTATACCATGTTATTATGAAAGTATAGCATGTTAATCTGAAAGTATAGTAGGTTTTAATGAAAGTATAGCATGTTATTTCGTTTTTGCGCTATACTTTCAACTTTTGTTACTATACTTTCATTTTATATTCTTATACTTATGTCCTTTCTTGCTATACTTTTATTTTTGGTGCTATACTTATGTCTTTCATTACTATATTTAGAGTCTTTTGCTGCTACACTTTTAATTTTTGTCGCTATACTTCCATTTGATGTTGATGTCTTATCTAGTTTTGCTTTTAGTATTATAATTCAAACAATTGTTATACTGGTGTATTTTCTAGTTATACTTTTAGTATTATTTTTCAAGAAAACCTCAAATCAAAATATACACACCATAACATTTATAGAACACATTCAAGTTACAGCTCTTCTATTTTTTGCATCAATCTAAAGCTTACCGCATTTCTTGCCTGTAACATTTTACATATTTCTATCTCCAATCAGAAAAGGACACACAAATATGTGAACTCATATAATCTAAAAACTCATGAGTATTAACACAAGCTGGCAACAACATTTTATTTTCGCCTCCTCATAGTTAGTATTATTGAACTGAAGAATGTTAGTGAGCCATCCCTTGGACATAGGCAACGTCATGTAAAAAAATCATTCCGATAGTCATTTTGGTAGGCTATGGCTAATATTGGGAGCCGACTCTGAATAGAGGGCATAATGACTAGTTGTCTTTCATTTGGAAATTTCATCGAACAGGTTATAGGTTACGTTCAGATAAATGAGGGTGTTGATGATCTAAATCGCACAATCAATCAAATGGATGGATAGGGTCCGCTAATTCCCTTTAGAGATCTGGGATGATAACTCTGCGAATCGATCTGCACATGACAACAACTCGTGAGATGTTGGGGTTGAGTTCCCCGGTGATCCCTCCGACGATCAAGTTAGTATATGAGTAGGGAGGAAGTTCTAAAGAGTTGACTCTTCTCTTCTTTTAGTTCTTAGTTCTTAGCTTATCTGAGAAATCTCCCCCTCCCTGAATTTTGAGAACAGGTCTCATATTTATAGAGGTAGCTGGGGGTACTCTTGTAACTACCGCTGAAAGTGAGCTGGCCACTTGAAATAGTGATTGTTGACATGTGTCGGCGGATCATTGGTTGAGAAGGATGAGTCATCACAGGAAGTACCATGAGGTGATGGTTTAGTCAGAGAACTATTGCGAGATGATGTGTGATGATGATCTACAGGTATGGGGGACTAATAGCGCCGATTTAGCATTTAATGCGATGGTGACTTATTTGTGGTGGGAATTTTGAGATGTTTCATCGTCTTCCAGTCCTAGGTGGCTACGGGACGAGAAGTACCGTGTTTTGGCTCTCTTCGCAAGTGCTCGCCAAGCCTGCGAGGCCGAGAAGGCTGCGGGACGAGAGGTACCACGTTTGGCTCTCCTCACAAGTGCTCGCCAAGCTGCGAGGCCGAGGAGGCTACGAGGCGAGAGGTACCACGTTTGGCTCTCCTGCAAGTGCTCGCCAAGCTGCGAGGCCGAGGAGGCTACGAGACGAGAGGTACCGCGTTTTGGCTCTCCTCGCAAGTGCTCGCCAAGCCTGCGAGGCCGAGGAGGCTACGAGACGAGAGGTACCACGTTTTGGCTCTCCTCGCAAGTGCTCGCCATGGTATGCTTCTCGGACTGCTAGTATTGGCGTATCGACATCTGGCCTCTTGTGTAGCTCATGATTAAATCCTAGGTGTTGAGTAATTTGCTTTTTGTTTTTAAAAAGCCTTAATGTGGGAGCTTGTCTGCTAATCTTCTAGGAATTACTGTTTCCTTAAGAAAGGGCTATAACACCGCCCCTTTCACTTGGGCGCCGTGGTGGTGGGTGAAATCCTGCCATTCTGTTTGTCGCGAGGCGCATTAATGAGAAGGGATGTCTAGCGTCTTCTGGATAAGACATGGCTAACGTCATTACTAATTTTTTACTGCGGAAGCTTCGCAATTCGTGCCCGATTGTGGGCTAATCAAGGCGTCGTACAGTGTCTCGATCGTGGGGGAGACGCTTAGGATTTCGCAATTAATCTGGGGTGTTGTAAGTGGGTTGTGTTGGCCGCTAGGATCTTGACAGTTGTCACTGTCAGCGTCGTATGAAAAGAGACGGAGAAGGAGCGGAAAAGTTTGTTCAAATTCTCTTGCTTCTGCCCCAAGTAATCTCCTATCTTCTTCTTCCTCCAAAGCCGGAGTCGCTGATGGCGATGCTCCAGTAGCTCAATTCGAGCGAGAAATGCGGCATCGCTCTTTTCCAAAGTGACGAAGCCTCAATTGAAAGCTCTCTCCGATCACTTTGACATTCTTAGGTCCTACACTTTGACGGGGCCGACGAGGTCTAAGGTAGTGTTTCAACATGAAGGGCGTCGGAATCCTTTATATATCAAGCACTTGGAATACGGGCTCCGGTTGCCGCTCCATTCCTTTGTCAAACAGGTGTGTACGGCTCTGGGGATATCTCCGGTGCAACTAAAGCCCAATGCTATTGCTGCTCTGATGGCGTATATCATCATCTGCCATTGCCTGGGGCTTGAACCATCTCTAGCAGTGCTTAGCCATCTGGTCGATGTCAGAGTGTATAAAAAAGAGCCACACAACCATTTTCAGAATACGACGAGCTTTAAGCTTGTTGAAGGGCTTCCTGATTCTAACAAGGATTGGAAGGAGTACTTTGTGTGGGTGGAAGGTGATGATTTGGGACTGTACTGTGCTGACTGGCCAGAGGTGATCAGGGAAGGCTTAAAGGCCAAATCGTTGTCTCCTGCTGATAAGGACGCGCTGGCAAAGGTGAAATCGTTTGCTGGTTCCCGCAAGGTTAACGATATTTTTAACAACTCGGTCTTGCGAGTAGCGAGAATCTCACCAGTTGCGCCTTCAGCCAAGGATCATGAGAGGGCAGATAAGCTAATCTAGGGCAGGGACGCCATCATTGGGGAGTCTAGGACTGCTCGACCAGAATCCTAAGAAGGTTCGTCATCGAGGCCGCCCAAACGTCTTCGTGAAGATTCGCCTCACGTGACACTGGCGAGAGGATCGAGTCTTTATTCTTTGCCGACAATAGGCGCTATTTAGCATTTGGTCGAGGTCATTGCCTTCGTCCCAGTATAGAAGCATGAAGGTCTTAGAGTCGAGGCCCTAGGGGAGCAATTAAGAATACTAGGGGTGACAATGACTCTAGATGAATCCTCTAGGGAGGATGAGAGGGGTTCTCGTTCGACGCCTCCCATGGGTACCCAAGTATCGGCCGAAGGGGCTGCAGGAGAAGCCTCTATGGGGGCAACTCACCGGCGTGGAAAAGAGCCGAGTATTGGGGGGTCCTTCTGTTGGGGAGAAGTCTTTATCAGAAGATTTAGGCTGGCCTTTCCCTTATCGCCTTCATGATCTTGATGAAGAAACTTGGGATCAATTGAGGCAATTGCTGATGGGGTCGACCAAAGTTGGTCTTCAGCAAGGACGAGAGCCGCGGGTGGAGGATAGATATGTGCCCACTCACTATCTTGATCGAAGAACATCAGTTCTTAAATCTCGCGCGGCTCAGGCGACTGCGGTTGAGCAATTTTGGCTTCCGCGAGATCAAGAAATCTTAGCAAGCGTTCCCGACGTGGGTCTTCACCAGATTCTCCGGAGTTATCTAGTGCGGGGGGCTCTGGTGGAAGAGGAGGTCTTCCGACGTCTGAGTCAGGCTAGGGAGCTCCATGGGAAGCTCCAGACGGCAGCCTCTAGTACAGGGGCTGATGTTGGTGCGGATTTGGAGAGAGTCCTCCTGGAGTTGTCGTCCAAAGAGGAGGAGCTCGTCACTTGGAAACATGAATTGGAGGCCAAAGAAAAGATGATTGAGGGTTTGAAGGCCTCTAATGCTGAGAAGGCGGCCGAGCTTGACAGGCTCCGAAGCAGGACACCAGGGAGTGTCGTGGAAATAGAGCAACCGCAGATTGGGACAAGTGAGGTGCTGCTCGAAAGAGACTACGCTCTAGTGCAGGTGGAAGTCGAGCGCCATGCTACCCAATTTGTTAAGCAACAATTGGAAGACGAGCGGATAGCTCATGACAAAACTCGAGCAGAGACCACTCGTCTGGGGGAGGCTCTGGAGCATGCTCATGCACGAATCACTCACTTGGAGTCACCGGCATGGCGGAAGGAGGTCGTGGATGAATACAGATTTCATTGCGAGATCCGAAGTCACTCTTGCTTGCAAAGCGGGATTCGACTATCTGTGGTCCCAGATTCCTGCCGAGATGAAGGGTGATGGCAGCCGCTTTTACTATCCTCTCCGAATAGCCGGCTGTGTCGAGGTGCTGGAGGACATTGAGAAGCAAGGTGGCACTTTGAATCTCGAGGAAGAGGATGAAGAGGAAGAGGTCCCTACTGAAAGAATCGAGAGGACGGATAAGTGCTCGACGAGTCAGCCAGTGGAGGAGGCCCCTGGCGACAGAGTAGAGAGGATGGACGGAGGTGTAACGAGTCAGCCAGCAAATGATGATGGTTTAGGCTCCCATTCGACTCCTCCTCATCCCATTACTTCTGAGCTTCCTCTGACTCCGGGAGCTAATATGGACTTTTCATAGGTCTCTTTCTAGGTGTATGGGTTCTTGTACTTTCTGTTTAGACATACTTTTGTAACTAGATATAAAATTTTAATAAAGATTCTTTTGTCGAATTCACCTTGTTCAGAATTTGCTAATTTGTTTGGGTAATAGAGTTCGAATAAGCCGGCTGGTTTTGCGAGTTTGTTTTACTCATATATAACCAATTTTTCATCTGGACGCCATGCTATTTATATGACTAAGTTTTTTCCAGAAATGATGAATAATGGTCGTCTCCATTTTAGGTCCTTAGGTCGAGTGGAATGCTCATGCTGTTTTGAATTGGCTTTTGAGCAGTCAGCATGGCCTTTAGATGGCTTAATTAGGTGGGTGGTTTCGAGCGAGATTCGAACACTCAAAGTATCCGATAATTAATGTTTGCATTAAGGCAGGTGAGCTGTTGCTTGAGTAGACCCTTGGGCTTGACATGATGTCATCGAATGCCAGGGGTTTCTAGCGCCTCGAATCCCGTGAAAAGAGGCGTGGAGTAAAGAGGGCGGCGCCTCGATCTCCTCTGATCTCGCCCATTTTTCGAGGTCCTTGAGAGTCGTTCATTCGAACATCAATCTTTCACTAAGATCACGCCACGTGTCGGATCTGGGGTCTATAAGTACCGCGCTGGAGCCAAATAGGGCTTTTCTTCGCGTTCTCCAAACCCTAAGTCTTCTCCAGCCCTATTTCTTCCACTCCTCATCTTCAGAGTTGATTTAAATTCCATGGCTGCCCAATTTTCTCCTTCAGGCCGCAACGAAGCAAGAATCGAGTCTCTAAAGACGCTCCGTACAAAGATCTGTGTTGAAGAGACCGTAGATTACTATGCACTTTATGACCTCCCCAACCCCGTCACTCTGGCTGTTCCAGATTCAGGTGAGGCCGTATATGACCACGGAGGTAACAAGGCCCCATTGTATATCGCCCATCTGGAGTTTGGGCTTCGCTTGCCGCTCCACCACTTCATCAGGGAGGTGTGCAGCGCTCTAGGAGTTTCTCCTTCTCAGTTGACTCCCAACGCTATCAGTGTTTTGGTAGGATTTTTGATGATCTGCCATCGGGTGGGAGTGGAGCCAAGCTTTCGGTTTCTCCTTCGAGGGGGCAACTCAGCAGTGGCTTGGTGCTCAAGTAGATTTTGAGCTCTTCAAAGGCTCGGCTGCATTTGGCCGTCCATCCTTGGTGCTTCTTCTCATCCTTGCTTCCTCTCAGTATCTTGAAAAATGGGAGGCTCCTCTCAGCTGATTTGGAGAGGAACCAACCCAACGCGGCTATCTTTCCGTTCAACCGCTAGACATCCTTCATAGTGCGGGGCTCGGGTAGCTGCTCTACGGTGGATATCTTCTCTGGGTTGATTTTGATGCCTCTCTGAGTGATCATAAACCCTAAGAACTTCCCCGATTTCACCCCGAAGGCACATTTGGCTGGATTGAGCTTCATGCGGTATCTGCGAGGACGACAAGGTTTCTTCCAAGTCGGCTACATGGGATGGCCTTTGCCGACTTCACCGGGGATGTAATGCGCATCACGCCTCCACATTACGGCCGAGTTGGGGCTTGAAGATTTTTGACCGACCTCGATGGGTGGCACCTACATTTTTGAGTCCAAAAGGCATGACTCTGAAACAATAGGTCCCCTGGTTGGTGATAAAGGCTGTCTTTTCTTGATCATGCTCCGCCATGAGGATGCAGTTGTACCAGAAGGCATCCATAAAGCTCAGCGATTGCATGACCATACCCGATCGTCCACTAATTGATCAATCCGCGGGAAGGGATAGCTGTCTTTAGGACAGGCCTTGCTGAGATCGGTGAAGTCAGTGCACATCCTCCACTTGTTCAGCTTCTTCTTCACCAATACCACATTGGATAGCCAATCTGGGTACTGGACTTCTCGGATGAATTCGGCTCTCAAGAGTCGGTCAACCTCTTCTGCCGCCGCCTTCTGCCTCTCTGCTCCAAGATGCCTCTTCTTCTGTCGAACGGGTTTGGTATGCCGATCTACCGACAACTCGTGGCATATAACCTCGGAAGGGATGCCAGGCATGTCTTCTAGTCCCCAAGAGAATACGTCAGCATTCGCTCTTAGGCATGCGATTACCGCGCTTCGTTGGGGTTCTTCAAGGCTAGTCTCAATCTTGACCTTCTTTGCTCCGTCTTGCCCGATTGGTATCTCCTAGAGTTCTTCGACAGGAATAGTTCTCTCTCGTTCCAGCTTCTTTTCCATCTGAAGGCTCGTCCTCTTGATGGGGAGGGTTTCGGAGGCTCCCTTTCCTTTCATCGAGGGGACATAACAGGACCGGGCTTCCTTTTGGTTGATTCGAACCACTCCGACCCCCATGGGGGTCGGGAATTTGATTATCTGGTGATAGGTTGAAGGGATCGCCTGAAGGTTATTAAGGGCAGCCCTGCCCAAAATAACGTTGTATGCGGATTGGATATTCATCACCAGGAATTGCGTCTGCACCGTGGATTGGCGGGGGGGCTCGCCGATCGTTAAAGGGAGAGAGATGATCCCCAACGATTCTACGGCATGGCCTGTGAACCCAATGATGGGTCCTAGGAAAGGCTGGAGGGCAGACCGGTCGATGCCCATCTGGTTAAAGGCACTGACGTATAGGATGTCGGCAGAGCTACCGGTGTCGACCATGACCCGCTTGACTAACCCGTCAATCTTGGCAATGATGATGATTGGGTCTTCATGCGGTGTCACGCCTTCTAGGCCGGAGTCGCTGAAGGTGATTGACTCCTCTGACCTGGGCTTCTTGTCGCTCTTGTCGATTTGTAAGGCTCGCCTGGCGTACCGTTTGCAAGCGTTGCTAGAGTTCCCTCCTGCTGCAGGGCCACCGCTGATTGTCATAATGACCCTTTCTTCTTTGTTGCCGGTGGCGGGAATGGCTTTGGCTGCCGCTTTCATTGTGGTTCTTTGGCGTCGGGCGTCTGAGGCGAGACTTCCTCCCGGCATCTCTCCGAGGGGGTTCCCTACGGTCTCGTGAAGTGGTGAGCTTCTTCATGTAACCTCGACTGATCAGATCTTCAATGTCCCTTTGGAGGATCCTGCAATCATTGGTGAGGTGTCCATGATCTTGATGATACCGACAAAACTGTCGGGTATCCTGATCCCGAGGGTTGGATCGCATCTGTGGAGGAGGGCCGTTGAGGAGTCCTTCTTTCTGCACCAAGTGAAGGGCGTCCGTGAGGGAAGTGTTGAGGACTGTTAGGGCTGGCGTTGGAGCTTGTTGTTTCTTGGGCTCCCGCCGGTTGTCCCTGTTGGGCTTGTTGTCGAGTTTGGGGGGATCTCTTGGCGCCTCATATCTGGGCCACAGGCTGGGCGAAGACTCTCTTCTATAGATTGGCGTCGGTTCGACTGGCGGAATGGGTTGTGCCGCCTGGACGACAGGAGATGCGGGAGGCGCCGCGGCCAATGCTGCAGCCGCCGCGGCCTCTACTGCTCTGGCTACAACTTTGTAAGTTCTGGCATCCTCCATGTCCATGTATCCATGTGCCTTAGTCATCATCTGTTCATAAGAAGTGTAATGCTTCTTAGCGAGAGAATCGGCCAGCTCATTATCGAGCAGACCTGCTACAATGGCTGCCATGGCCACCTGACTGCCGAGGTCTACTTCCAGCCGCTTCATCTGGAATCTCTTGATGTAGTCTCGTAGGCTCTCCCCTTGCTCTTGTCGGGTCTGAATCAACGCATGTGGGCGGAGCTTTCGTTTGGCACCTGCTATGAAGTGGTGGACGAACTTCCGACTCAGCTGCTTGAAGCTGCCAATAGATCGCTTCGACAGACCATTCCACCAAAGCCTAGCGCTATCCGCCAATGTGATGGGGAAACACTTGCATATGGTCTCTTATGGTGCATGGAATACGACCATCATGTCGTAGTAGTTCTGGATGTGCTCGGCCGGGTCTCCATCTCCTCTATAGTGTCCATTGTAGGCATTTTGAACTTCTCACAACAGGCTTTCATGATCTTATCCGTGAGGGGGGTACTTCCCCCCAGAGCTTCAGCGACCGGTTGGTAGTATCGGTCATATCCGAAGGCGACGGGGGCCATATCTTGATCGGGAGAGGAATACCGTGATGGAGGCATGTAAGCTGTACTTTTGCCAGTGCGCTCTCGGTGATCTAGATCAGGGCTAGGACTCCTTCTCTTGTCTCTACGAGGGGAAGGTCGATGAAGATAGTCATCAAAAGGTGTGTGCTCGTGACGCTGAGAGGAGAGGCGATCATCAAAGGACACCTGCCGACACGGCCGGGGCGAGGGACGATCATCGTAATGCTTCTGTTGACGGCGTCGAGGTGAAGGACGATCATTGAAATGCGCCTGCTGGCACGGTGGGGGGGAAGAGTAGTCGTCACGGTGCACCTGCCGGCGCCACTGATCCACGCGGTCGACTAAGGGTCGACTCTCTTGCTGATTCTAATGTGGGGATGTCGCCTGAGCTCGCCGTGAAGCAAGTTGATTAACGAGCTCACTAGAAAATGCGTCCATTAGCTGCTTGGGGTGAGAGATGTCATCGGTAACCGCTAGCGAGCTCGGTAACGAGCCCAGCTTGTCGGTCACCAGGGATCTGACGCGAGGATGACTCGAGTTGCTGATCGTTCCCAGACATCTTGATCAAAGAGAAGTAGAGGGCCCCACGGTGGGCGACAAACTGTTGATGATCTAAATCGCACAATCAATCAAATGGATGGATAGGGTCCGCTAATTCCCTTTAGAGATCTGGGATGATAGCTCCGCGAATCGATTTGCACATGACAATAACTCGTGAGAGGTTGGGGTTGAGTTCCCCGGTGATCCCTCCGACGATCAAGTTAGTATATGTGTAGGGAGGAAGTTCTAAAGAGTTGACTCTTCTCTTCTTTTAGTTCTTAGTTCTTAGCTTATCTGAGAAATCTCCTCCTCCCTGAATTTTGAGAACAGGTCTCATATTTATAGAGGTAGCTGGGGGTACTCTTTGTAACTACCGCTGAAAGTGAGCCGGCCACTTGAAATAGTGATTGTTGACATGTGTCGGCTGATCATTGGTTGAGAAGGATGAGTCATCCTGTGAAGTACCATGAGGTGATGGTTTAGTCAGAGAACTATTGCGAGATGATGTGTGATGATGATCTACAGGTATGGGGGACTAACAGCGCCGATTTAGCATTTAATGCGATGGTGACTTATTTGTGGTGGGAATTTTGAGATGTTTCATCGTCTTCCAGTCCTAGTTGGCTGTGGGATGAGAAGTACCACGTTTTGGCTCTCTTCACAAGTGCTCGCCAAGCCTACGAGGCCGAGAAGGCTGCGGGATGAGAGGTACCGCTTTTTGGCTCTCCTCGCAAGTGCTCGCCAAGCCTGCGAGGCCGAGAAGGCTACGGGACGAGAGGTACCACGTTTTGGCTCTCCTGAAGTGCTCGCCAAGCCCGCGAGGCCGAGAAGGCTATGGGACGAGAGGTACCTTGTTTTGGCTCTCCTCACAAGTGCTCGCCAAGCCTGCGAGGCCGAGAAGGCTGCGGGATGAGAGGTACCGCGTTTTGGCTCTCCTCGCAAGTGCTCGCCAAGCCTGCGAGGCCGAGAAGGCTGCGGGATGAGAGGTACCGCGTTTTGGCTCTCCTCGCAAGTGCTCGCCAAGCCTGCGAGGCCGAGAAGGCTATGGGACGAGAGGTACCGCGTTTTGGCTCTCCTCGCAAGTGCTCGCCAAGTCTGCGAGGCCGAGGAGGCTGTGGGACGAGAGGTACCACGTTTTGGCTCTCCTCGCAAGTGATCGCCATGGTATACTTCTTGGACTGCTAGTATTGGCGTATCGACTCATCTGGCCTCTTGTGTAGCTCGCAGTGAAATCCTAGGTGTTGAGTAATTTGCTTTTTGTTTTTAAAAAGCCTTAATGTGGGAGCTTGTCTGCTAATCTTCTAGGAATTACTGTTTCCTTAAGAAAGGGCTATAACAGAGGGCATTGACGGGTTTAAGGTGATGAGTTTAGGTTTGAAGTCGGCATAGTGGGTAGGGTTTTGGTGGGGGCGGAGATCGGAGGGGGGTTGTAAGGCTGCAAAAGGCGGTGACTAGTTTTAGCACTCCATCAAACACCTAGAGGAAGCTGTTGAGGTTGTTGTATTTTGGCATACATTGTGATGCGAGCGTCGGGACGATCATAGGGGAGAATTGATAGTCATGTTAGGTGAAGGAGGAATGGAGCTAGCGGCTGAGAGGGAGGTCGGCAAAGGATGTGAGACCATTATCAAAGTGAGTAGGAAAGATGAAGGATTTGAGCAAGACAACGGAGGTGGGGATGGAGAAGGTGGGGTATGAGGAGCAAGTGGAGAGTTTTAGTCTAAGAAATTAGATACCGTCGTTGATGTGGAGGCTGAGACGAGTTGAGGGTGACACGCAGGAGGTGGGGTATGACGAGCAAGGGAAGCAGATGAAGAGATGAGGAGAGAATAGAGAGGGTGGGAAGAGGGAGAAGATGAAAAGAAAGAATAAGTTAACAGAGAGGAGTGGGAGGAGGAAGACAATGGGTAATTTTAGGGTTTCTAATTTGTTTTTGTATATACTGTATATATATTGGATGTATTAGTGCTTTTTGGGTTTAGAGGAAAATACACATAGTTCTATGGGTTTATAAGTACAGTTGAAACTAGTTGGGTTTATAAATAAATCAAGGTAAAACATTGGGCCCAAAGATAAAAACACCTTTTATTTATCAATGTAGGTGGAGTTCTTCTTTTTTTTTTTTTTTGAGTGTTTTGCCCCTCCAGACTCTGATAAACTTGCTTTTGTTTTTCTTGTGTTGGAAGATTGGCTCACTCTTGTCCAGATTTCGAATGACGTCATAGGACCTCTCTTCGATCTTGGCGTGAGTTAGCACTCTTCCAAATTCAAGGGCTTGTACATGCATGTTTTACTTTTGATCTTATATTAATATACATCTTATGAATAGGGCGGCTTGCCCTATTTTTGCGTCAAAAAAAAATGAAGCCAGGGCAAGATATGCACATGTGGGAGTCCACACTTTTGAAATTCTATTGAATACACAGCTGCAAAGGACAAAAAAATATTAGAACTTAGTTATTTTTTCAGTATATTTAAAACAATTGAAAGTGTCAATGGAGGAGGCATGTAACAATTGCCTAGAATGAGTTGCTCAGTTTGAATATTACATTGAATATGATCACACTATTTTAATGATATTCATATATATTATTTGTTATATATAAAATTATAGCTTGAAAACTATTGTTGAAAATACATCAGATTATTAACCAATTGTTATCAATCTTATGTCAGTAGTGTCATGTAACATGAGATTGTAAAATTGATAATATCCAACAATAAAACATATAATATAAGTATAGTTCTACTGATTTTCATATTAGGTTCAATAAATTTTCATGGTTTTATACCTATTACAAACTATAAAATCTTTAAACTTAACTAATTAAGCTATAAAGCTTTTTTCCTCTGAGGGGATCTCATAAAATCAGATTTCTTTATTTTGCAAAAATATTTGATTACTCTACATTTATAAAATAGAAGAATTCATAATACAATCAAGAATAAAACTTGAGGTAATAGATGAATATAGATTGGTAGACTTATGGAAGTTGCATCATTGAACTTTGGTCAAAAATATATTGAAATGAAAGCGTTGGATCTGCATCAGTTTATTCATATTACCCATTTTTAAACAAAGAATACAGTGTACACAATGCATAATAACACTTAAATATTCCTCTTTGAAGACATGAAACTTTAGTATATTAGATAAGTAAACAGTCTAAGTATATATATTGGATTTGAAGGAAAACTAATGTGATATCCACACTAACAAATATGATAATGAAATAGGTAAAAGATTAAATTGTAAGCATGATAATATTTCAGAAGTTGTACAAATAATGTTAACAAAATATCTATCTATTTCATATATTCAAGCAGCATATCGAAAATCATGAAGATTTTTGAATCTCAGTGAACAGAAGTTTTAAACACTAAGGTTGTTATTTGAATATATCTAACACAAATGGACTAACTTATGAATGAGTAATAAATTTTTCAAAATATTTATGGAAAGTTATATAAAGCACTTCACAATACATACACTATACTGCATTCATGTCTGTGTAGAACAGACCGTTACATAAAGACATACCTCCAGTAGATTTTCCAAAATGATTCCCTTTTGTAGATCTCCCACAAGGTGATCAACCTTCATTTTGAAAACCCAAGCAGCAATATCAGGTCTCTCATCTGGTCTTTGACCTCCAACTTCATCTTACATGAATTTAATTTTTGGCCACTTTAGATTTGCTGTCATGGTTATGAAAAGTTCAAGATTTCCCATAACACGGACATAAAGCTATTGCATCTTGATAGTTTTGATTCATATATCATGGACTGCCGATGAACAAAGATGGTAGTACAACTCTTTGACCAACTTGATATCCTTCAATATCTCCTCTAAAACATCTTTTATCCCACAATATAGTTTTGCCCTTACTTTTGTTTGATTCTTTTTAACCCGGTCAGTCTATCTTCTTCAATACATGTCAATAGATCTACGACATAAGTTTGGAAAAATTTTCTAGAAAGAATTAATGTGAGAGCCTCATCCGGACATTGTTGAATTCGGAAAGTGGCATGCTCTCTCATTGTAACATATTTCCATTTATGAGATTTAGAGTTTCCAGTATCCATCATCACCGTATAGAAATAGCAAGGGATACTGCATTACCATAAAGTTTGGATGAAGATCACTGATTTTGGACAAACCTAATTTCCGACCTTCAACCACAATATTTCATATGCCTATTGTCTGATCAATATCTCCAACAATTAGACCGGCAATCTCTGTACCAGTTGGCATATTTTGTTCTCTGCCATCACCGCTCCTTGAGGCTATTATGACTAATCTCACAGTTTCCATTTCATCTCTTTCAACTCTATCCCGAACCATTCTGAAGCTTTTGATCAAAACATTGTGATTGTCAAACATTTCAAGTAGACCCCTCACAATATTCTCATCAACTTTTTTAGTACCATTAATAGAATTGATTCTGTTAGCTACCACATTATCTATATCATAAATATAAAGTGGACAAATTTTAGGGATGGTTCCAGGTATAGGTTTTAGAGAACCTATACGATGATTTTGGCCATTGAGTTGGAAACAATAAGGCCCACTTCCATTGTTGTCAGTGTTGTCAATTGTGCTGCCGGTTGATTTAAATGAAAATATTGCATTGTATGATCTGATGTTTTCTTTGAATTTAGAACTTCTTCTACTACCACTAGGATATAAAACATCTTTTAGAAAAGTTGATGACTCCT
The DNA here is from genome assembly GCA_012295165.1 of Asparagus setaceus. Classification (NCBI taxonomy): domain Eukaryota; kingdom Viridiplantae; phylum Streptophyta; class Magnoliopsida; order Asparagales; family Asparagaceae; genus Asparagus; species Asparagus setaceus. The sequence continues at coordinate 28,742,307 of CM022704.1, forward strand.
TAAGTAGAGGAAACTTTACTCTTCCTTTGCTGCAACAAATAGAAAATGAAGGATTCCTTGGATTCCAAGATTTTGCAGCTCTTTCTTCATACCACAACAATGCGTGACAATACTCACATATGATTGTTGGTTTGCCAAAGTCCTGTATGTTGTTGCGGTAAGCTGCATTGGATTACAATAAAATTTATTACTATAAATCATAATAGCAACATAATAATAAGTTACTTCAAACGTACAAATCACAGATTCAAGCAAATAATATACAAACCTGTTTTCTTATTTCTAATTCTTTCATCCGCAATATCCAAAGTTTAGTAGATATTTGTTGTTCTTATTCTTTTGCTTTTATTATCCTCCATCCTATAGCATTGTACGGAGTTTGTCTCCTTAGACTGGTTGAAGCTTGTAGTTTCCACATCTTTCCACCCATAATCTGTACCATATTTTTCTTCATTTCTTAATTTCCTTTTTATTTGCCACAATGACAAAACTCTGTCATGATCATGTATTGTTAAAAATAAATCATAGTTAGCATATATTTATTGTATATTCAAATTTATGATCCAATAAAATAGAGAATTCAAGAATTTTAAGCTTTCCACGTAAAATACTTTGAACATTATCAGATGTTTCTTGATAGAATGGTACCAAGCTATGTATGCTTTGCTCAACTAGCAACTCCTCCATGAAGATAACCAAATTTCTTCTGATGTAGTGGTAGCATTAAGTTTCAGCAAAATTCTGTCAAGTAATTTTGCTATTATGCGTAGGTCTCTGGATCAGAACTATTTTGAAAGCTTCCTTTTTCGCATTAATTGTCAATGCCTTTTCCGGAATTCTGATCTCTTAAGCAGCCACCTATAACAAAATTGCTTCTGGTATGTTATGAAGCAAAAAATTAATCCTGTCGTCGAATTGGAGATGTGTCCAGTGGTTTGCTGGTTTGTTAGGCTTATATTTGTTTGGTCGTTGCATTTTTAATTTGATTGGAAGTGATAATTTGCATTAGGTAAACTATCACAAGAGATACACTTGGATAATATGAACAGTAAATTAAGCTTAGGAAACACATATGTGATGCTAGATTTGATAAATTAGACAACGTACATAAATATTTCTCATGCATGAGATTCTAAAACTACAGTCATACATTGAAAACTTTATAAAGTTGATCACTAAACCAACTTACAGACTTATATTAAAATCCTTCACCTACTAACCATCTCTACCCACCAAATTGTTGTGGAAATAAATGTATATATCAACTATCCAATTATTTATACACCCTAAATCCGATATGGTCAGTTCATCACAAAGGTGTTGGTAAAATTTAGCTTTATACAAAATATATGTACATGTATTGTCTTCCAATTTAGGTTTTTCCAAGGGTATATATATGCATCAACTAACATCCACAGAATCTCCACCTTCCTCTATAAATGGGATTACTTGAAGTTGTTGAAAACAATATTACATAGAATTTAGTAGTACTTATGCATGATAGAGTCCCTCGTCTTTGAATGTAGAGAATCTCTACAACTCACTTTCTAAAGAAGGTAATCACATTTCAAAATTCTATTTCTAGTTAGTAACACCGGTATATATTGTACAGATGTTATTAGCATTTATATATCATAATGCATGCCATTTATGCAAATAAATGCAATTCAGATCATAGTAAAATTCTTTGCAGTTTATAGCACCTTTAAATATTAGGTCTAAGGTGAACTTTGACTACTACTACAACAAATATTATAGATCAAAATTTACATGTAAACAGGTAATGTAGGTAGCAAACAGTCATTTATAACTTACACTAATGTCCTTTTTTTTTTGAAGTAAGAATAGAGCAAGACACCCTATCAAAAGTATATTATATCACTCAAAACTTAGTATATACAAATAATATCTACGGGTGATTTCAATAGGGACCCCCCGAGGGTAAAGGAGCGGACATTTGTCGTCACTCTACGCAGCAGGGGAGAATCAAAAGAAAGCACTCGTAGATATTAGAGTAGACTATACAAAAGAAATAAAGTATATGAACAATCAGAAGTTAACAGATACATCAACTAGGCAAAATAATAGTTCATGTCCATCCCAAAAGCTTAATGGAGAAGTTGGCTAAGGATTAGCCCCTGCGTCGTTGCTGTCCTCGCTGAAGGAAAGGAGCTCTGAGATGCCCTTCTCTCGGACGATTGCTTTCAGGTTCTGCCCCCTTTGGTGGTTGGAGAACCTGTCCAGAAAATGAGAAAATGAGCAACTATGAAAGCCAACTTGCAAGCTTGGGGTACTTCTCCTAAAAAGATCAAGTTGTTACGAGCTCTCCATATAGACCAGCAGATAGTGGGAAAGCAAAGCCCCTTACACTAATGTCCATATATGCTCAGAATCTTTGATCTTCTATCCATTATCGAATATCATTACCTACAAACAAAATTATACATTTGAGTTATTTGTTTAGGTAAACTAACTATGGCGAGGATGTAAGGATTAAAACAAGAAATTTCTTGAGAAATTTAAAGGATAGAAAGATGAAACTTGATTAGAAATTAAAAATTTTAACATATGATTAGATAGTAAAGAATGTAAAGAAGAATTATTTAGCTGTAAAAATACGAATTAACCTAAAATTTTTAAAATTACAGTTTGATGTATAAATTTTGAAATTTTAAAGATTAAAATATGAAATTTGATCGAAAGTATATGATGTAAACTATCTATGAGTAGGAATATAATGATTAAAATAAGAAATTTGATCGAAATTTAAGCATAAAACGATGAAACTTAATCATAAATTAAAAATTTTAAAAATACCTAAGATGCCTAAAATTCTTAAATATCACTACTCATGATCAAAAGTTTAAGAATCAAGAGATGAAAATTTAGTAGAAATTTTTCCTTTAGAAGATGGAAATTTAATCACAAACTTAAAGAATTAAATATGAAATTTAATTCGAAAATGGAGCAATTTTAATATAATTGTTAAATTTTAAAATTAATTCTTATAAATATATTAGATAATCAAAATTAGGATGCAATAAGCCCAAAACCACAACAAATATTAACTATATTTTCTAAAAATTCAATTATAAGAATTCAATAGAAGATATGAGAAAAGGAAGAATGATCTTTTCTCTGCTTTAAATAAGAAGAAGAGAAGAAGAAGGAGAAGAAGTCATGGCCACTAAGCATGAAGTGGCAGTCCCACAACTACAGAAGGTAATTTTGTTGTTTAATTTTTATTTTTCACTCAATTGCTCAAGCTTTATTCGTTTGTAACATCAATTAGAGGAAAAACAGGATTGAATTTAATTTCAAAATAGTTTGAAGCAACATGCAAGACCAAATTCAGCATTTTGAATACCTAATTACATGCTCTGATCATCTAAGTTAATTGAAACTCCAAAATCGCAAGAAAATTTGATAAACTAACACCTACAAATGAAATTAAAGAGATGAGATATCTTACCTCCATCTCGTTCTCTTTCTCGCTGATGATTTTTGAAGATTTTTTTTTTGACATACGTCAATAACTTGCCGATGTGCTAGATCATCTTCTTCTACTCCTGCTGATGCCCCAACTCCATTTCCTTTGCGAATATACCTTACCCTTGACCCTATCGACGGGTTGGGCGAGCCAGCATTCGCTTCCTGCCTTTTTTAACCGAAAGGGTGTAGAGGGGTGCGATAACCATAGGCTACGTGGGGGTTATGTATGGTTTAATGGAGCGGTTTGCTATCTATTATTTGTGAGTTACAAATATATTGCTGAGGTGTAAAGTACTTTAAAAATATATTGCTAAGGTGTAAATGGTGATTAGGATTTACTGTTCATTATCTCTTTCACATCCTTCTGCTTTCATTATTAAAGTAGTTTACACACACACACATATCAAGATTACATGGTTTAACCAATCAAGTTCAATCTGCATCCAAAATATCAATATAAGAACGGAGTACAAAATATTATGATAATCTTCGTAAGGACCCTACCCCGTTCTGAATAAATTTCGACTGTGGATCCCGATCAAATAAATTTGAGCCGTTCGATTTCATCGAATCCTTGATTTTGACACATGTCATACATTTTTCTTCAAGGGGCTGTTTGGTTCGTGGATTGTTTTTTATCTATGATATGGATCTAGAAAAGTCCATACTCAAACTCATTTTTATTTTACAATGGATATTAAATTATATTTGCAATAGGGATAAAATCCAATCAAATGTTGTTTGGTTGCACATGCATTTTATTAAGAATATCTTACTAAAATCATAAATTCGAGTGAAATCAGCATAATTTTAGGGGATTACATTTGATGCATGTATCCTATGCGTCAACCTCAAATTCAAGGCATGAAAAGTAACAAACAAAGAATATATTTGATAATAACCTAGAATTTTAAGCTTGTAGGTCCCACTTCTCAATGCAAAACTCACAAAATACATGGAAACAAACAGCCCCTACGTGGTAAATCACAAATGTTATTTTATGTTTTGCTAAATTAGTCTTTGGTTTCAAAATGGATTTTTAGGTTTTCAGAATTATTTGGGCCTTAAGAGCGATATAAATGGATTATTATGGCAAAGAGGCTTATTGGGTTGGATCCAATAGAATAGATACCCATTTGACCCGAACCCTCTTTTTTAATCTCTCATATAAAAGCCCTAATCCTCTCCCTCATGAATTAGGGCTGAGATTAAAGAGCTTGGAGGTCAATAGAGGATTGCAGCAACACCCAAGGCAAGTGTTTTCTTGCTCAAAAATTTTATTTTGAAAATTTAGATTTATGGGTTTTGGAGATCTAATTATGCTCTTGCTATTGATATAAACTAGATTTTTAAAAGATTTATTTTGTATTTTCATGGGATTTGATCGAGAGGAGGATCTCTCCAAGAGGTGGATCTCAATCCACAATCTCTTTCAAGGTGAAGGACACAATGTTGTAGATAAATATTAATTTTGCAAGATAGAGTCTTTGATCCATGTTTTTGATGAGATATTTATGGGTTTTGAGTATTTTGTGATCTCTGCAATTCTAGAAGTTTCTGAATAGTTTTGTGTAGATTGGATAAATGGGTGTCCCCATTTTTAGTTTGGATTACGAGCTCGAGGGCTCTAATGGTGAATTTTGAAATACTTGTCCATTTGATGTAAAACTTGATGGAATAGATTCTCCTTGTCAGTAGAAACCTTGGGTTAAAGTTGATTTTAATTTGGTTTTGAATCGAAGAGTATTTGGTCAAAAATGTTTTGAAACTTGAGGATTTCAGATTGAGTGCATGCACTTGACCTATCCAGAGCACGCACTCAGTGAAATACCTGAAAGCAGTTTGGTTTACAGTGCTTGAGCAAAGGCACCCAAACAATGAATGCACGCTCCCGATTAGGTTTTCAAAGATGATTTTCTGATTTGATTTCCCAGTCTGCTGTCAGTAATTGAATGACGTGAAATTGGGATGAGCGCACACGCCCAACCTCCGAGCACACGCGCTCAGTTCAAGAAAATAGATTTGTTCGATTTTAAAATTTTGATTAGTTCGAGCTTGTTTTTGTGATTCTTTGGTTTCCTATCATATGCTATAATATCAGTTATGTAGTATTGCTTATTCTTGCTATCTTGAGATAAAGTAGATGATAATGTAATTGTTTGGTTAAGGTTCTTGGTTTATATTCCTCTATCAAAAATATGATATATCTTTGTTTAGATTCAAAGTTTGTTGTGCTATGTTATCACATAGTGTTTTTTCGTATGCTTTTGTCATGCTGTGCTATGTTATGTCATGACCTAGAATCCATGGACATTATGTATGTTGGTCTAGATGATACCATGGACTTTTATTTGCTCAGTTCATTATCATGAGACTAGGGGTATGCATGATTAGGCACCAGGATGTGGTATATACATGATGACAAAGATTACTTATTTTTGGATATTGGGCGTGTCCCTCGTGACACTAAATCAAGAATATTTTCTATTTGAATCAAGAAAGTTCTCGGTTTGGGATACATTACAACCGTGAGTGGAGGCTCGTATTTCTTCACCACCTAACATTATCACGTGAGAGCTTTCCCTAAGCAAGAACAAGTAAAACCTGACAATAGTTAGCGCACTCAAGGATGTAGGTGCACTCTCATTTGTGATCTCTGTATTGTTGTATCTCCGGTTATTATTAGTTCTATTTTATGATCTGGATTCTGAGATGCATGTTTTTGGTTCATGAAAGAAAATAAAGTGATACAATTATATAGTCTTTCTTATGATTATATCAGTCATGTATTCATAATACATGTTACATGTGTACAAACCACTTCTTCATTTTACCACTTGCTAGACAGTTTTTTTACCGTCCTGGTTTGCACCAGTGGTGAATCCGGACATATCACCCTTGCTTTCAGGCACCTCGGAGTCTAGTGACCTTCAATAGATGGGGTTCTCGACCAGCTTACTTGCTAGTCTATCTAGTTTTTATTCCAGTTTGCTAGTTACCAGACTTCGTTATCTTTTGGGCTATGTTTACTATTTCCGCAGCTATGTAGTGACTCTGATGTATCTACTATTTCAGTTATTATTCTGGACTTGTATGATCGTGTGACCTTGATATTATATTTTCTGTAAGGATGACCGTGATATCACACTCGTGATATCCTTTATGTTTGTAGGCATAAAAAATTGCTTATCGATGCGAACAAGACTTCGTAAGCGGTGGGTCGACAACCGACGATCCATCCGGACGCGGCGACCGAGCGCCGTCGGCGTGATTACGCCAAAGCGCATAAAGCGAGTCGGCGAACTCATGAAGTGAGTCGGCGTCTGAAGCAATGACGGCGGCGTCGTGGAGAAAACGGCGAAGCTCAGCGAAGCGAGTTGGCTAAACTCAAATGTTGACGAGGCGGAATCAACCGTGCTTAGTCCGTCGGCATAAGCGAACCGTTTGAGCTCGAAAGTTGATCGGACACGGACTCGAACACAACGGCGACATCAGGAGCAAAACTAAGCCGGAAGACCGAAAGAATCGACGAAGAATCGACGGAGGAGTCGACGGAAAACGACGCAAGGCGGCGGGCGCTGATAAAATTAGCCAAGGTGGCTCGGCCACTTTGGTAGAGCCACCTCGACAACGCCGAGTGCCTCGACAAGTGGCCGAGGAGGCTCGGCCACTTTGGTAGAGCCACCTCGGCCAACTGGCCGAGGTGCCTCGGCCAAGTGGCGAGTGGCTCGACCACCATAGCCGAGCCACCTCGGCCAACTGGCCGAAACCACTCACTTGGCCGGCCCCTTTTTTGTATAAATAGGGGGTCTTGCTCATTCGAAGGGTCGGATTTTTGGGGATTTTTCGTCGGAGGAGGATTTTCTTGGATTTTGGCGGACTTCGAAGAGCCCTCGCGAGATCTCGACGCCGGTTCGAGCACCGGCGAGCTCAAGTCGGTCGACGTCGGATCTATAAGCAAAGGTAACCGAATTGGTCGAACTCTGAGATACCCTCTAGATTAAGCCGTCTTAATCTCGGGGATAGCTGTGATTTCTCCTAGTAGATCTCACCCGCTCAGGCGATCCTCTCCTTCGTGAGTGTGATCCCCTCGGTAACCGTTTCCTTCGTGAAGCGAGCCTTTACATCTGTAGTTCGAACAGGGTCTCCACGGATTGGAATTGCGGTGGTCCACGGACACAATAAGTCCGACGGGCAAAGAACCCATAGCGAGGATCCGATATAACGAGATCCTCGTGTTTGTTCACTAAGGATAAAAGTTGTAATCTTTTTGATTTTCATTATGCGCCTTAAAATAAAAGGCATTTCTTTTTGAATTTCGTTGTAGGCCAAAGAAGGCATGGCGAATTCAAATCAATGACAATCATCCCGACTTTTACGCGAACAAGCTGGCGACACGGTGGGAGCCACCAGGCCTCAGTCGAGGTCGTCGTGCGCTGCCGCGGATTCCTATCGGTGGAAGAAGAGGTCGAGTTCGAGTTCGACCGAGGAGAAGTTCGAGGAGTACCTATCCTCACCCTCCTCGAGATCGGTTCCCCGCCGCTCCAAGAAGGTCTCGCTGCAAGGAGAACCCGATGGGCCTCCGATATAGAGCCCGGGGCGGCGAGTCCAACCTACGCGGTGGCGAAATCTACCGGCCGAAGTCCGGATGGTGCGAGATGAGCGTCGATGGCGCGCACTCTCCAAGAGAGCCGCCAAAGCGGCGACGAGCATGGCGCGCAAACTTCGCCAAGGCCATGCAATCCACGGATGGGGTCCGCTATGAAGCGGATCTAAGATCGAACTCGCAGAGGCTCGGCCTCAAGGAATCGACGGTCCATCCATGCCGTCAACCAACGAGTGGGTCCGTGTCAGCGGAACGCTCCACGCTCGAGTGTATCCGGGCGTCGTGCACTCCTTGCACAAGCACGAGCATTGGTGCGGCGGGCTCGTGAATTAAAGAAGGAAGTGGCAAAGAAGCCACCAGCGTCTGCCGAGTTGGAGGCCCAAGTCTAATGGTGCCCCAACCTCGATCGCCCACACTCCCGTCTCGGCAAGCCGAAGGATACGGCGTTACAAATCCAACGCCAAAGTCCAAGACTGATGGTGCCTCAAAGGCGTCTGCATCTGAATCAGTGGTGAAGCCAACTCCCGTCACCACCACCAAACCAACTATCAAGGATCGTCTCGGTCCTCGAAGAGAATCACGGGTCACTCCTCATGCAGGAGGTCGCACCCGTTCCAACAAGGACAAGAAGATTCCTGCAGCCTCTCCTATCGGATTGAAAATCGAAGTCCGAAGTCTGAAGACCAGCGCCCACATCGGCGAAAGTCTAGGCGAGTCACTTTCGAAAGTTTCGATGGATTGACCCGTCCTCGGAAGGAGATGTTTTCATCTGACGATGAGGACGTTATACCCGAAAGATCACGCCGACATACGGCAGGTTGCTCCGGTACACACTGCCGTGAGCGTACTAGTACAAGAGTGCGAAAATCTCGAAGGATTCCCCAAATTGGCCGTCATGCTTGTGCTCCAAGCTCATCAAGGCGATGCTCTCGGTGCAATTGTCATCAAGCTCGAAAGGGTGTCGGTCTTCGAGAGACTCACCACGGAGATCTGAGAGACCTAGGTCAAGGCGATTCATAAAGGATGACCTCAGAGAGGGTGAGTTGCTAGAGGTCACTAATAATATGACCAGCAAAGAACCATCGTCACGGGCTATTCAGCATCACAACGGCTAACTTCGTTTGCGGTCGGGACTATCCGGCGGTCGAATCGATAAACTTCTAAAGGGATACCCGAGAGGATGATCGTCGAGATATTGGCTCACTAATCGCATCGATCATCTTGTATCTAGCGAAGGAGCCCCAAAGCGCTTATGATCGATCTGAGATCAAGTGGCCAAAATGCTAGGCAAGCGTTGAATAAACAAGCGGAAAACTTCAAGCTAGAAATGGAGTTGGCCATGTAGGCGATGAGAGAAATGCACGACCAGCAGATCAAGCCACGACAAAACATCAAGGTGAATCGAGTCGGTAGCGTCAGCGTCGATGAAGATGATAGCGATTCGGATCGAGGAGGAAGCACAAGAAGATGATAACCCTCACGAACCCTTAGCGGGCAAAACATAGATGTTGTTGCTTTCGGGAAGCGAGAAGATCAAAGACTTGGAGAGCAAAATCAACTCATTGATTTCCGCTCAAGAAGTAAAAAGACAGTATTCCTTGCCCATACCCAGGGAGTGGGAATCAATCCGTGCCGTCGAAGTTTAACTTAATAAACTTCACACCTTTTGACGGAAAGGTTCCCCGACACTTGATTTATTTCAAGTCACACCTCGGAGTTATTTACGGCAGCGAACCCACGATGGTTCGGTCATTCATCGGCACCCTTCGTGGGGCGCCTTGAATGGTACCGCCGTCTCAAGCGGGGAGCATTCACGGTGGGGCGACATGGAGTCTAGCTTCCTTACCAATTTCTTTGATGGCGATCTTGAGGTATCGATCGGGACATTGCTCGGCGAAGCGAAAAGCGGAGAAACCGTGGATATCTTTGTCAAGCGATTCGGAACAAGGCAATGGCTGTCGGGATCAATAACGGAGGAGTTCATCCTCAAACCTGCAACAACTTATCGATAGATGTGCTTGAAGCAATGGGTACAGCACCATCGATAGCGTGGAAGGACTGAAGGTTCGTGGAGAGCAAGCCGAGAGGTTCCTCAAAAGGAAAAAGCGAGAGAGGTCGGTAGACAACGGAAGCTCGGCGTAACTTTGTCAGCGGCAAAGGGAAAGAGCAAGCCAAGGCGGTTCGCGAACCAGCGTTCAACTCAACCCGGCCGGCGGCGGCGGCAGCAGCGGCAACGAGCGCCGCGAGCACAATCAACGTGGCAACTGGGCCACAAAAGCGAAAGGCCAAAGTAGAGATTCGAAGTCCTATTCCTTTAGGGACGGCGAGATTCCTGTCTCTTCAAATATCTTGTGGAAAATAACAAGATTAAGCTCCCTCCGATTCGAGAATCAAGAGGAGGCGATGAAGACAAATGACCCAAGATACATGTACCATAGGGCGGTTCATCACCCACTAAATCTGTTCGGCCTTAAAGACAAAATCGGGCTTTAATTGATGTAGGGTCATTACTATGAAGCCGTCCAAAGAAAAGAAGGTCGGGCGAATCACGGTATCCATAAGTTTGGTCGGTGCCGTTGACATGGTTTGAACTGAACCGGTGGTCAAAGTTGCGATGAAGGCGGTAAATGGCGACCCACACAAACAACGCCGGAAAAGGACTTGTATCATTATCTGACCCGAATGGCGAAGTCTTGTGGGTCCACGAACCTACTTGAAGATGAGCAATGGGTAGCCTCTTCTTCGTTGAAGAAAAAGCGGCGAAGGGAAAGGCATGCCATGCTACTTCCGCAGTGCGGAGGAAGCGATGAGCAGTGGTAACATTCGGTTGTCAGAAGGAACACGAAGCCACGCCACCGAGTGGACACGAGTACAAATACAAGTACCCGAAATCCCGACCCTAATGCCAAGGCGGCTCGGTGGGGTACCAACAAATCCCCTCACTCGCCTGAGAGAAAGTGCAACAAGTGGTACGCCAAAGCTCTGACAAAGCGGCCGCATGAAGTTCAACTCGGCGGTCTCGATTCGGTCGCCCGGTGGAAGAGATAAGCCGGAACCGAACTCTCCATACCGCTTCGGCGTCATGGCCCAATGCCAATATCCCGCAAGGATCACTCTCTATGAGTTCTTTGCGGTTATCAAAGAGGCGAGAAGCTCTTCAAAAGCCCTCGCCGATTCGAAGTCTTCCTCACCCAGTTAGGCGAGTCGGAAAAGTCGGCCCAACAATGCAATCTTGCGACTAAACACTTCCTGCATCACTTTTACAAAGGAGGATATGCGGGCGAGGAATTCAAGCACGATAGGCGCTATACTTCACCGGGTATATTGGTTCTAGCGAAGTTAGCAGGATCCAAGTCGATCCGGGTTCATTGTGAGCATCATGCCCTGCGCCTCATGTATCACCTTGGAATCCTGCCGACAAGCTAGCATCAGCGGCACAATGATCTACGGATTTAACACCGGTGGGTCCGCCCACTTGGTAAAATCGGATTAAGTGCCAAATGGGGACTTAAAGTCGAAGTCACTTGCTATGTGATTGTGAGACTTCCTATAACTTATTGTTGGGTGCGACCTTGGATCCCGGTAGCGTTATAGTCCGTCTACTCTTCATCGATGTCTCAAATATGTAGACACGAATAATGAGAGTCAAGGCGGTGGTCGCGAACAAACAACGTTTAAGGGGATGGAGAATTATTTCAGCGATTCTCTCCTCTACGGTAATGAGTCGGCGAACCATCGGCCCAAGATGCGGACGGCGGTGAAATCACAAAAGCAGGGCTTGGTTATAGTGGAGGTTTTGTTTTAAATGACATTGTACCCTTGTAATCAATCTTGGCGATGAAGAATCGTCGGATGAACATTGTAATTGGCAAATTGCCGATGAATCAATAAATGGCGATTTAGAGTATCCTCTGTTTTTGAATGATGTGATGGCGAGGTTTATACAACGATCGAGTTGCACTGCCAACTTCGGTCATATTGCTTTACATAAAGCGATTCGAGACTCCTTTGGGGCGGCACTCGTCATCCCACGAAGATCAAGTAGTGAAAAGACTTGGTTTACGGAAAAGGAGATCACGGTTCAAGCGAATCATTTCTTAGAAGAAGATGAAGATGACGATGGGCCTATCCTCCACACATTTCGATATAGTCGAAATCTGGGTATCATGAAGAGATGGGGTATGACTTGACACGAGGGAAGGTCTATGTTTGGACGAGGCCCTCGAACCCCTCCTAAGCGGCATATGTCCCAAGAGGAAAGGGATAATTACTATGCATTTAGAAGGGATTGGGATCTGAATCCTCCTCGAAGATGAATGCTGCGTGGTGATTGATAATAATCCACCGGTGAGAGCGGACATTCGTCGACTCTTGGCTTGGGATTGACACCGGCCTGGAGAAGCTTTCAAGGCTTTAATGTGAAATATGGTTACGATCGATCACGCTCTTGTTGAGAGTGATGAAGACATGCCAACATGGGAAGACCCGTGGATCCATCAACTCAAGAGCGGTTTGGGGATAGGTTGAACAAAGAGAACCCCCACTAAGGGCGAGGTAGTCAGTTAATATGGGTGATGAAGAGCATCCTAAACCCATAAACATCAGCAATACTCTCCCACGGGAAGAAAGGAAGAGTTGATTGCCCTAATCGGGGAGTATATCGATGTATTCGCTGGAGTTACGAGGACATGCGGGACTCGACCCTAATGTGGCGACACATCGCCTCAACATCAAAGCGGATGTCAAACTGTCAAGCAACGGCAAAGGCGGTTTAGTCCACAAATATTGGAGGCAATTGTCGGCGAAGTGAAGAAACTCATAGAATGGGATTCATCGAGGAAATTCAACATCCGGATTGGGTGGCGAATATAGTCCGGTCATGAAGAAAAATGGGTCGATTAGGATGCGTATGCGACTCTGAGAGACCTCAGCGGCTTGCGAAAGATGACTTTCCTCTTCCAATCGCGATGTCATAGTTGACAACACGTGTGGATTTGAAAGAATGTCCTTTATGGATGGCTTTTGGGGTATAATCAAATCAAGATGTACCCGATGGCGTAAACACGGCGTTGAGCCCATCGGCATATATTGCTACGGTCATGCCGTTCGGCCTCAAAATCTTGGCGCAACATACCGAGAGCAATGGCGGAGATTTTCGGGATCATCTTGGAAAAGCGGTCGAATGCTACGTCGGCGATTTGGTCGTGAAAAGCGTGACAAAGGAGATCACATCAAAGATCTTAGAGCGGTATTTGAACTCATGCGGACTCATCGACTAAAGATGAACCACCAAATCCTTCCTTGGGATGTCGGTGGCAAGTTCCCGGCCGTCGTCGCGACAAAGGAATCCGTCGATCGACAAAGTGAAGGCAATTCAAGAGTTGCAACCTCAGAAATCGAGGGAACTTCGGGGGTTACAAGGGCGATTGGCGTACATCCGGCGGTTCATATCGAACCTATCAGGAAGTGCGGCCGTTCTCCAAGTTGAACAAGAAGAGCGTGTCATATATTTGGGGCGGCGCTGCCGAGCATTGAAGAGATCAAGTCGTATCTCGCTAAACCTCTATTCTTGTTGCACGCGATGGAAAACCGTTTTGATCTCGTCAAGGCAGCGGATCACTTTCGTTAAGCGCTTTACTCGCGCAAGGCGGCGGCGGCGGTCCGCGAGCGAGCGATGTATTACCTTAGCGAACATTAGTGGTCTTTGAGTCTCGATATCAATGGTCGGCGGTGCCTTGCATTAGTGTTCGCGATTGAAAATCGGCACTATTTAGTCGGACGAGCGATTTATGTTATCTCTAATGTAAATCCGGTCCGAATATTTATGACCGGCCGGCCTCAATGAGTTGGCGTCGGCGAAATGGGCCTTACTCTTGTCCCGATATGACTTGTATTTCAAACAACGAAGTCGGTCAAAGGACAAGCGATTTGTGATCTCTTGGTACCCGGCCGGAGCGGATGCGGTTGAGCTATATGATGATCTTGGGATGAAGTTCAAGAAGTCAACTCTACATCGCACCAACAAATATGGCGATTGTATTTTGTGAGCCTCTCGAGCTACCAATGTGGCAAGTGCCCCCGGATGTTCTAAGATTTCCGCCGGAGTCGGGGTTGTCTTAGTTTCCCCGGGGAATCATGTCATGCCTCGTGCTTATTCACTCACCGAACCCTGTTCCAATAATGTAGCCGAATACAGCGCTACTTATCGGACTTAGCCCGGTGGGGTCGAATATCTCGAAGCATATGGAGATTCACAATTGATAGTTAAGCGAGGTTAAGTGGTGACTCTGAAGTCAAAATCGGATCTAATTCCTTATCATCGGATAGCGTTGAAATGGCAGACTCATTCGAAGAGTTTTTCATCGAATATATCCAGCGCCTCCAAAGCGCTTATGCGGATGCTGGCGGCATTAGGCGTGTCGTTAGCACAACCAGAGACCGAGCAACTAGTTACGGTCGGGACTCACCAACTCTTCGTACCATTATCGATGAGACACAAGAAGATAAGGGGTAGTTACCAAAGAAGTACATGCAACCCAAACCAAGTTGGAGCCAGATTGGCTTTCCTATCATCGACTCGTCTTACATGGCATTACGCCACAAGGCGTGAGGAGAAGAGTCAATCGGCGAAGAGCTCAAGATTCTTTTCGACACGAGAGACCCGGATGTTATATCGTAGGGGTATGGCGGTCTTTACTCGATGCCTTTCAAACAAAGAGGCGAGGAGAGGTCCTTCGGGAAGCACGAAGGTGAATGTGGTCGCACCGGCCGGTCCCAAACTCTGATGAATTAGGAGAATGGGTTGCCGGCCAAAAATGATTAATGGCGGTCGATGCATTCGGAAATGCCGCAGCGTGTCAAATTCCGCGAATTATATGCATCGACCTCTGGCGGTTGCATCCCGGCCACATCACGGCCATTGAGACATGGGGAATGGGCGTTGTAGGTCCCATTTTCCTCCGTCGGTCAAAGCGTCGGTTTATTCTAGCGATCACCGACTACTTCTCCAAGTGGTGAAGCAATCGCTAAAAGTGGCGGTATGGAATCGTCAAATTTATCAAACACCATGTCATTTATCGACATGGTGTCCCAGAATCGTGCATGATAGCGGTCCCCAATTCATCGGCAATTCCTTCATCGGGTTTTGCGAAATTCAAGATACAAGGCGTCGTCGGCGGCCTATAATCCGGTACCAAATGGATTAGCGAGGCATTCAACAAGGCGATCATCAAAATTTTGTCGAAGCTTGTGAAGAATAACAAGCGAGGCTGGGGCGATAAACTTCGGAGAAGCACTTTCACATGTCGCGCGGCTATAGCATGGCTGGAGAGACCCGTACTCCACGGTTTCACGGGTGCGGCGATTCTCCGTTGGAGATCGGATCCGTCGCCGTATCGCCCTTTCAGCGAGATGGCGGCCGAAGAACAACATCAAAAACGTCTCGAAGAGCTTGAGATGTTAGATGAGAAGCGCTGGAGGCTCAACAATGCATTGAGTTCTACCAAGCTAGGATGTCGAGGGCTTTCAACAAGAAAGTTCGACCAGAGAACCTTTAGAGAAGGAGATTTGGTCCTCATTTGCTTTCGACGGTAGATAATCCTCACTTCCAAAAGAAAGGTAAATTCGAACCTAAATGGGAGGGTCCGTTTGTAATAGAAGCGGTTTACTCAATGGTGCGTATCGCCTAATTACCCAAAGTGGCGGCAATTAATCTTAGATAAATGGGAAGTTCTGAAGAAATACTACCCTTAGTATCTTCGGGATAACCCGTTTCGACGGGAAGTTCCTCGTGGGATATTTCACCCACTTTTCATGAGGATAACCCTAGATTTGTCCTCCATCATAATTTCCCCCACCGATCAAATTCCTTGGCGGTGGGCCTACAAACCTACGGTACATTGCCACAATCTCCTCTTGATTCCTTCTATGAACAAGAGGCCCAATTAAAATTCCTTTCCTTGGGAGATAGAATATAAAATTCTTCCTCTCAAGCGTAAAATCCTTTCGTGTCAAGCGGAGGGGTCCCATCTTTTATCTTAGGTAGCGCCCGGTGAAGGTATCTTGTAGGGATTTTCGAACCGGGTTGTCCGTGAAGGTGCTGAGTCTCTTCGGTTCTCAGTGGAGATCCCTCTTAGTTCCATCTTCATCTTAGGTAGCGCCCGGTGAAGGTATCTTGTAGGGATTTTCAGACCAGGTTGTCCGGTGAAGGTGCTGAGTCTCTTCGGTTCTCGGTGGAGATCCACTCTTAGTTCCATCTTCATCTTAGGTAGCCGTGAAGGTATCTTGTGGGATTTTGAACCGGGTTGTCCGTGAAGGTGCACGAGTCTCTTCGGTTCTCGGTGGAATCCCACTCTTAGTTCCATCTTCATCTTAGGTAGCGCCCGTGAAGGTATCTTGTAGGGATTTTCGAGACCGGGTTGTCCGTGAAGGTGCACGAGTCTCTTCGGTTCTCGAGTGGAGATCCACTCTTAGTTCCATCTTCATCTTAGGTAGCCCGTGAAGGTATCTTGTAGGGATTTTCGGACGGGTTGTCCGTGAAGGTGCTTTGAGTCTCTTGGTTCTCGGAGTGGAGATCCCTCTTAGTTCCATCTTCATCTTAGGTAGCCCGGTGAAGGTATCTTGTAGGGATTTTCAGACCAGGTTGTCCGTGAAGGTGCTTTGAGTCTCTTCGGTTCTCGGTGGAGATCCACTCTTAGTTCCATCTTCATCTTAGGTAGCGCCCGGTGAAGGTATCTTGTAGGGATTTTCAGACCAGGTTGTCCGGTGAAGGTCGCTGAGTCTTTTCGATTCCTGATGAGAGGAATCTGGCTGTTAAGCCTCATCAGGAAATAGAACACATTCTTCCTTTCCCACCTCAATCAATCTTCTTAGGTTCGGTCATTCTCCGGTCAAAAGAGGACACCAAGGTTCATCTTGGGGCATTTTATCCGAAGCCTAAGAAGGGATAAAGCCAGCGCCTCACCGCAGCGTTGCGGTTTAGTCTTTCTCAGATTGAAGAAGACACCGAGTTCGATTCGGGCATTTTATCCGAAGCCTAAGAAGGGATGAAGTCAACGCCTCACCGCAGCGTTGCGGTTTAGTCTTTTCGATTGAAGAAGACACGAGTTCGATTAAGGGCATTTTATCCGAAGCCTAAGAAGGGATAAAGCCAGCGCCTCACCGCAGCGTTGCGGTTTAGTCTTTCTCAGATTGAAGAAGACACGAGTTCGATTACGGGGCATTTTATCCGAAGCCTAAGAAGGGATAAAGCCAACGCCTCACAGCGTTGCGGTTTAGTCTTTCTCCGATTGAAGAAGACACGAGTTTGATTAAGGGAATTTGATCGAATCCTAAGCGAGGGATAGGCGGCGCTAACAGCGTCGCGGGTTAGTCTTCCCGTGAAAAAGACGCCTCACATTATTCAACATCGTAGCATTAAGTCTAAGAGAGTCTCATTCTTTTAGCACAGCGTCATGTGCGGAGCGGATCACGATAATCCGCGCTAGCCCAACTCAAGCGGTAGTTGGTAAAGGCTCATCAAACCCGTTGAGGGTCGGGGTTGGCTAATAACCCTAAAGTCAACGCCTCACCGCAGCGTTGCGGTTTAGTCTTTTCGATTGAAGAAGACACGAGTTCGATTAAGGGCATTTTATCCGAAGCCTAAGAAGGGATAAAGCCAGCGCCTCACCGCAGCGTTGCGGGTGGTCTCTTGCCCGTAAAAGAGTCACGAAGCCTATGTATTCAATATCATAGCAACAAGTCTAGAAGAGTTTCATTCTTTTAGCACAGCGTCCGTCGCGGAGCGGATCACGATAATCCGTACGCAGTGACTCAAGCGGTGGTTGGTAAAGGCTAATCAAACCGTTGATGGTGAGGGTTTGCCAAAATCCTATAAGTATTATGGTTAATTATTTGGACGAGTAAAAGAATCATAATAAACAATGAAAGGGATGGATCTTATTCATTTGAAGCAAATATAGAAGGGGCTACAAGCTGTTTAAGCATCAAGTCTATGACAAAGGATTTGTTGTTGGTGAGACACTTCATCATTGTAAGCTGGTGGAGTTCTTCACACCTTCGGCTCACGAAGGACTCCTCATCGATTGGTGTCTTCGTGGTTGCCTCCTCGAGCTCGGCCGGTTTACGCCCGACGGATCAAGCTCCCTAGGCATAGCGGTGAGGGCTTCTTCCTTGTTGGCCTTGGCGACTCAAATTGCCCATCCTATCTTCCTCGGCATGGAGCTCTCCCGGCGGTATTATCCTCTCCTTTTCGCCACAATATCGGTCACGGATGTGGCTTAAGGAAGAATATGTCGGCAACAACGACCGAGCTGATCGGTAGCGGTCTTTACGCATCGGACTTGAGCCGGTAAAAACGAGCATCGCGCCATGCCTCTAAACGCTAGTCGGTATGAGCATCTATGTATGAGGAAGCCCGGCTGCCGTAGTTCTTGCGGTCTGAAGCTTTCCCTCGGATGGCGAGGTCGTCAACAATGGCTGAGCGGCTTCGGGGTAACCCATATCCCGTATCAAAGCCATCAGGGGATCAAGCGATTGATGCGAGCTGATGAAGAAAGCCGCCATGAAGGACCTTTTCGATCCGGTGTTCACGAAAGAATGGCGTATTTCCAAGCGGATAATAAGATGGGATGGATCTTCATCCGGCATCAGCGCTCGCCCGGATCATGGAGTCGAGGCGTAGGCTCTGCCTGAGAAGAAAAGAGGACTTGAGTTTTTAGTAAAGGAATGGGCTTAAAGCTTATTTCGCTAAAAGACCCTAACCGTCTCCTTGGTATAGCTTGAGAGGCTAGCGAGTCTACGGGCGTATCTATCATTTGGGATCTTTGTCAGCCGCGGTGAGCCCTCGGTGTGCTCATCTATCTCAGCGGTGTGGTAGGCGATTACGGCGGCGGAAATAGGGGTACTGCCATTTGCACAAATGGAATGTCTCGGCTTCTTTTAATTATAGTGGTATTGGCCAAGCGGTGGTCCTATAATTAATCAAAGAGAAAGTTCATACCTTCTTGGGGATAGTAGCTTGGTAAATCCTCACCAAGGGTATCTCCATCTTGTGACCAAGCGTAGCAAGTCATCCATGGAAGTGTTGCCATATAAACCGAGATCCCACGAAATCTTCCATGGAGAATTACGAAAGAAGGCATTAGGAAGGCGAATGCAATTAAGGCAAACACTAGGTAAAGCTACATACCTCCTATAGTGGAGTTAGCTTGCCTAGTCTCGGCTTGTGCATTTGTCTCCTGCAATCTCTCTAAAGAACAAAAGCATAGAGGCAATTGGTGGGGTACAAATCGAGTCATTCCATTCTGCATTAAGCCACCCGGAAGAGGAATTATCGATGTTAGATGTACACGGGTCCGCCCGGATCAGGTCTGCATCGACCTCCTCGCCATAGCTCCATACATCTGTTGAGTAAAACTTGGCTCGGCATGAAGCGAGCAGGCTCCAGCGAAATTGTGGGGAGGAAAATCAAAGCGAGTTATAATCCTAGAACCCCTGGGCAAGCGGAGAAATGTCGGTCTGCAAAGTTGAAATTTCAAATTTCATCACGGTGAATTATTACCTCCGTCCTTGTTGGAGCATTCTTGGTCAAGTCTATATCAAAGGACCGAGGATTCACGTGATTCTTATGAGCTAGCCTCTTTCGTTTAACCTCTGAGAGGGTGAAATTCTTCCTCTTCAATGATTTTCCTAAAAATTCAATTGGATGAGAAATCTAATGGAAAGGATGAGAAAGCGAAAGGGAAAAGGAGAAAGTACGAGGTCCTTCTCATGAGCTGCGACCTCAGCTTGGTCCTCTCCTAAAGTAGCGTCGAGTGTGGAATTCCTCCTCAACCTCACTTTCGGTCGATAAGATTGGCGCTTCCTCGAGCTTGGCGGTATCTGGCGTTTGATCTGCGGCTTCATGCGATGCTTCGGCTACGGATCTGAGATGGCCCTCCACGAGGGGCGGTTCGTTGGCTACTAATAGCCAACTACAATGAAGGAATGTCGACTCCGGTGATGCGAGCTCGGAGGCCCGAACCTAGCACGGTACACCCATGGCGGCTCCACAACCATGCTCGAAGGCCATCCACAAGTCCACCTCGAGTGCGGTGTCGGTTCGGGTTCCCAACATAAAGTTGGTTAAATGTAAGCTGGCGAGCAAAAGCGACGAGGAAAATAAGGCTCAATGAAGCATTCCTCATTTACTCGAAGGTGAGATACCACGGCACGATATTCACTAGCCGGTTGAAATAGCCAATGTTAAGTAAAGTCTGGCGTGTCTTGGCACCTCCTCGTCGACCAAGGACTCACCATATTGACCGAGAATCGAGGAAAACATCACGGAAAAGATCCACCCTTTGTGAATGCATCGTTTCTTGATCTCTGCAAAACCACGCCCTTCCATCGCAATCCTCTACCAAGCTGTAAGAAAGGAGTAGGCGAATCTGTGGAACCGGTGCGACATCATGTCGGGACGATGAAGGACCAACCAGTCATCAAATAGGTATATGGGAGCTCTACCGGACGGAAGGGATGCGTGATGATGGCTCGTCCTTTCTGCAGGTAAGCGCTTGAACTATATGCCGCAATCCACGGTGAATCGCGGCCACCATCAGGAAGGAGAGTTCCTTCTTGTGGGCGAGTTGAGCTGCGGGATAAAGGACCTCCAAAGGTAAAGCATCATCGATTGATATGGAACCACACACTTCTTGAGCGGTGCAAGATAGCACGCTAGAAGAGTTGTCGGTGGATAGGCTTCACCGCATGCCACGTAAAGGTCGCAAACTTGATCCACGAAGGAAAGCCTTCTTTGGCGTGGCGAGTGTATAAGAGTTAGCCTCGGACTTCTCGATCAGTTCATTAACCTTGAAGGAGTGGCGGTGATAGTTCACATATTTTCGCTTGATTTTTCCTCCAAATCTTTGGAACAAGTAATTGGCGAGCGCCGGACTCTGCGATTTCCTCTTAAGCGCAAGGTTGATTGGGCGAGCTATATGGTAATGACAAGTGAGATCCATAAAGTCTTATAACGATGGGCGTCGTTCCTTCCGAGAGCTCGGTTCGATTGGAGGAAAGTACTCTGATATAGCATCTTCCCCATGGGTAGACACGAAATCGGTACATCTCATGCAAAGCCAACCCCAACTTCGCCATGTTTAGTGAAAAGCGTATTGAATCTGGATTATAAAGCTCGAATAAGGTAAAGAAATGGTTAGCACTGATTGGAAGGCCATACATGGTGGCACGAATCGGCGAATCTGGACCGCAAACACGAAGTTCTCCATCCCATCGGTGAGGGCGTGGCGGTCGGCGACCCACCGGTGCTTACTTGGCGAGTGTACCCGGTAGAAGAATCTATGGCCGGGCGGCGGCATCTCTAGCCCCAATTTAGCAAAGCGATTCTTCAAAGTCGGCGAGGAACAAAAGCTCATCGCAGTAGTGTCGACCCTACAACCCGAGGTGAAGGCCGATGGCGATTCTGTTGGAACCGGGCAGAGCTGGGTAATAAACCCACAATGAATATGATCATGCTCCTCGGTCGGGCAGCCATGACATCTGGCGTGTCCGCGACATGGTGTCTAAGGTCGGTCAATGAGAGTTGGCGAGGTATCAGGGAATATACAAGGGGCCTCCGTCGTCTTTGTTCAACCACCTCTCACTCGATAAAGTATCAGGATCCTTAACTGAGTCGCCGAATAGATAATCTATCTTTCGCAAAGGTTCAGTAGAGCTGGTGTCCCTTACGAGCGGCGCATCGGTGACCAATCGTCGGATAACGCGGGAACTCCCCTCAAATACGGCCTGGATCGTCTCGTGATGTCTGCGGGCGCAATCGGCGAGATAAAAATCGCGGGATCATCGCACATGGAATAATAGTCACTATGGCGTCCATCGACGCGTAAGTGGAAAAGCTCGAGGAATAATCAAGCGAAATCGAGAAAATACTCAGTTAGTAAATGGCGTTGAAGTCATCTTACATAGATTGAGTCACGACCTTATAACGGGTATGACGATTTCATCCGTATTAAATACCCGGAGAACGATAAATATAGTCGTGTAAACAAAGCGACAATATATATCCCGTTCTGAAGCAAAATGCGGTATGAAATCACTCCGTTAAAACATCGAGGCGGGTGATCTTTGAAGCCTCAATCCTCACGAAGGAGAATCTCGGCTCTTCCCAATCGCCTCACAAAGGAGAACGGCGGGGTCATAGCGAGCGTGCACAATCGAAGCCTCAACCCTCACGAAGGAGAATCTCGGCTCTTCCCAATCGCCTCACAAAGGAGAACGGCGGGGATACAAGCATATATGCGAGAATATGATGACGCTTAGCGCACCACCGAAAGAAGGGCGTGCATTCCGCGCTCCGTCGCGAGTTGATCGACTCCTCGAAGCGTGATCTCCCGGCGACATCGGAAGCGCAAAAGAAGACAAATAAAGTCAGATATGCGGTTAAAATCAATAAAAGGCATCAAGAAAGACCGAAGCCAGCGGCAAAACAGCGAGCAATGAAACCTGACGAACCTGACGAGGGCCTGACGTAGCGCTGAACATGACTGGTCATGAGCCGCCAGTATTTTGTAGCCAGACGCGACTGGTGCGCCGAGAACCTTGAGCTTGGCAGGCGCCAATGCGCATATTGTTGCCTTCGTCGATCTTGAGCGGCGTGACCGATCGTCGCCACCGTCGGCGCCGTTCTCCGTCTTGTCGATTTTGCACTGTTCATGCACAAAACAAAAAGAGAGAAAGAAAAAGCGTCGTGCATGTACCTCGTCGTTTGAGAGAGGAGGCGAGAAAGCAAAGATGAAGACAAGAGAAAGCACGAGAGGGGGCCGCCTAGGTCGAGAAAAGGAGGGTTGGTGGGTATTTATAACAACCTCACATGCACCCAATCCTCTTTGAGCGAGGACTCTGTTTGGCAAGAAGTAGGAATTCTAATGGAGTCCAAATCAATTCTAATTAGGACTCTAATCAGCCCCAATTAGGAGTCCTAATTGAAATCTCGTTTGGATGTGAAGATAGCGCCAAATCAGTCCGTCAATTGGCTCCTAATTCCTCCGCTATATTGGGAAAGATTGAAGGCTTATTGGAGGATAACACCTCATGAATTCTATCGGCCGATCAGCGTCGCCTAATCCTACTCAACTAGGATTACGGTATAAGCTGTTTCCTAATTTGTCGAGAAGTTCGGAAGAATATTTTCATAAGAAATATTCTTAGGGATAACTTCGATCGATGCGGATTGCATCGGCGCCGATCAGCGTCGCCTAATCCTACTCCAACTAGGATTACGGTATAAAGCTGTTTCCTAATTTGTGAAGTTCAGGAAGAATATTTTCACAAGAAATATTCTTAGGGATAACTTCGATCGATGCGGATTGCATCGGCCGATCAGCAGCGTCGCCTAATCCTACTCAACTAGGATTACAGTATAAAGCTGTTTCCTAATTTATCGAGAAGTTCAGGAAGAATATTTTCACAACAAATATTCTTAGGGATAACTTCGATCGTCGCGGATTGCATCGGCGCCGATCAGCGTCGCTAATCCTACTCCAACTAGGATTACAGTATAAAGCTGTTTCCTAATTAGTTGAGAAGTTCCCGGAAGAATATTCTCACAAGAAATATTCTTAGGGATAACTCAATAACCCTCAATTTTCTCCTATTGTGGAACCTTAAAGAGGGATAAATTGGCCAATTACGGCGAGGCTTATATTGGCCGGACAAGCCTACCTCGAAAAGACTCCTCCCATTGTACCAATGCCAATCCGTGCGTTCTTTAGGAAGGCCTATCGGTCAACGGTTTGGAGCGAGAATAAATTCCTCCCACTATGGATAATAGTACTCGGCAAGGAGTATCACGATGTGCGCCAACCAGCGTCGTCGCCAAAATTCTTGATCAGCGGCTCGAATCCACACCGGTCAAAGCGTCGCGCTCTGCGTAAGAAAGCTAGGGCGAGGTTGAAACCCAAATGGTCTCTTGTGTCGACAAGGAATCCTCGGAGTATATCTCCACAAAAGATCTATCCTCCGCTGTAGTTAAACCAACAACACGTGATGATGAAGGAATTAGCCGAGTAAGGGTTATGAAATTCCATGTACTCGACCGGACCAATATTAAGCCAACAAAGGAGTTCGCCGACATATGGAGAAGTCAAAAGTCGATGGTTAGTCAAACAACGACCAGCAGACCGCGAGTTACAAATAAAACTCACCCACCGGCTTGAATCAAGATTTCAACAAGCGGTCGGACAATAAATGCAGCACCGTGATCTTATCGAGAATCCTACAAAGAAGCTGGATGATCGAAAGAATCGAAGACTTGAAGCTATCTTTTGGGACCCTCGGTAGAAGGCGGGAACCATCATGTCCAAAGCATCGGACTCATCAAGAATCGAGGCGAGGCGGCTTTGGAGAATATCTGTAGGCATAAAAATTGCTTATCGGTGCGAACAAGACTTCGTAAGCGGTGGGTGCGACAACCGGCGATCCATCCGCAGTACGACCAGCGCCGTCGGCGTGATTACGCCGCAAAACGCATAAAGCGAGTCGACAAACTCATGAAGTGAGTCGGCGTCGCAAGCCGGCCAGCGGCGGCGTCGTGAAGAAAACCGGCGGCGAAGCTCAGCGAGGCTAGTTGGCTAAACTCAAGCGTTGGCGAGGCGGAATCAAGCCGTGCTTAGTCCGTCGGCCTTAAGCGAACCGTTTGAGCTCACGAAGTTGATCGGACACGGACTCAAACACAACGGCGACATCAGGAGCAAAACTAAGCTCTAAGACCGAAGAATCGACGAAGAATCGACGAAGAATCGGCCAGTCGGCCGGAAAAAGCGGCCAAGGCAGCCGGGCGCGATAAAATTGGCCAAGGTGGCTCGACCACTTTGGTAGAGCCACCTCGACCAACAGGCCGAGTGCCTGACAAGTGGTAGGTGCCTCGGCCACCATGGCCGAGCCACCTCGACCAGCCGGCAAAGTGGCTCGTGATGTGAAACCACTCACTTGGCCGCACCCCTTTTTGTATAAATAGGGGGTCTTGCTCGTCGAAAGGTCGGATTTTTGGTGATTTTGTTGATCGGAGGAGGATTTTCTTGGATTTTGGCGGACTTGAAGAGCCCTCGCGAGATCTGCCTTAGGTTAGAACACTTGCGTGACTCAAGTCGATCGGCGTCGGATCTATAAGCAAAGGTAACGAATTGGTCGAACTCTGAGATACCCTCTAGATTAAGCTTCGTCTTAATCTCGGGGATAGGCGTGATTTCTCCTAGTAGATCTCACCCGCCAGCGATCCTCTCCTTCGTGAGTGTGATCCCCTCGGTAGCCGTTTCCTTCGTGAAGCGAGCCCTTTACATCTGTAGTTCGAACCGGGTCTCCACGGATTGGAATTAGCGGTGGTCCACGGACACAATAAGTCCCGACACGGGCAAAGAACCCATAGCGAGGATCCGATATAACAGATCCTCGTGTTTGTTCCTGAGGAAAAAGTTGTAATTTTGATTTTCATTATGCGCCTTAAAATAAAAGGCATTTCTTTTTGAATTTCGTTGTAGGCCAAAAGAAGGCATGGCGAATTCAAATCAATGACAATCATCCGACTTTTACCGCGAACAATGTTATTCAGTTATCTGTGAGATTTGTTATTTACTTTGCTGAGTACTTGTAGTGTATACTTATTTTTTGTTGTATATTAGTTCCTCTTTATTTTGATTATGTATGTTTCTATGACTCTATTTTGGACATTGTGGATGAGATGTATATACCGATCTTTCTGATAGACTTAAGTATATGCTTTTGGTTGGCGTTTGGTCCGATTATATATGCTGCTTAGCCTAGTCACATGCCCCTCTGGTGATTCCAGGACATGGGCCATGACAATTTTTTTAATAAAAATAAGGCTAGCTACCCCATTTAAAAGTATATTAATATGTAAAAGATCTCTTGAGGTTTACAAGATCCTATTTCAAATAATAGATACAAAGATTATCATATTTGATAGGATGAAGAGCGGGCCTATTCGTCATCCAATACTACTAGAAAATGGTAAAAGTTGTATATCAAATTTGGGAGAAGATAGTATACCCCAAGAGATGAAGAAAAGCATACAAAGAATCATCCTATTTTAATAGCTCACAGGTTGAGCTCTTAGCACCACAGAAATTACTTTTGCTGATAAAATACAAACAAGTTCACAAAAATAAACGAAATATGAAAACTAGAATTTCCCCCACCTTCCTCTCCCTTGTTTATCGGCTCTTCAAATCTCTTCTCCTTAGGGATACTCTGTAGCATAATTGTTTTCTTCTTGCTTGAGTATTCTTTCTGAAAAATGACAAATTAATGATGAGATATTAGATACTAGTGTATCAACAGAGATATCTTCTTCATTAAAGATGAGATTATTCCGTGCCCTCCAAATGCACTAACAGAAAGCTAGAAAATATTACTCCCCAAATCCTTCTCGATTTACTCTCTGAGATGAAATCCATGTTTGATAGAATAATCTCTTGCAAGGAATCAGGTTTTGTTATCAATGGACAACCTTTAAGAAAAAGCACTCCACCTCACTTTGACAAAAGGGCAAAAAAAAGCAGATGATGATCAGATTTCGTAGCTGAATTGCAGAATACACAGCTAAAGGTCCCATGTCCAGCCTTTATGGCTTAAGTTTTCCTTAGCGTAGGCGCTGAAATTTGCCTATATGTCCCCGAACGAGACTCGTGGCGATGAGCTGACGATCGACGAACCATCCGGCAGTAATGGCCGAATCGACAACACAGGCAAGCGCATAAGCGGTCATTTCGGTGTCAAGTCGACAGCGAGTCGGCGATGCGTGTGAAGTAAATTCGGCTAAGCGTGAGTCAAAAGCGGACGAATCGCATGCAAGTGGCGGGATAAACCTACTTCTAAAAAGTTTCGGATTAACGAAATCGACAAGATCAACCAAACAAGTCCCGAAACAAAGCATCGGACTCGTAAAAAAGCGGAGAAAAGCCACGTGGAGGCTTGGCCAGAACGCAAGATGGTGTCTCCGGCGGCAGCTTTACCGAGTGTCGACCAAGCCGAACACTGGAGTTCTGGGCTTTTGCCCGGTTCGACCGACCGCTTTGTGATATTATAAATAAGAGGGAGGGGGTCTCATTTGAGAGGATCTGGATTTTTTGCAAGAGGTCGAAGCTCTGTCAGAGAGAGATCTAAATTTTGGAGTGATCCTTCATCAACCCCGGCATCCAGATCTCAGATTCTGGCGGCGTTTGTTCAAAAGGAGTAAAGTTGTAATCTTTTTGATTGTTCATTATAAAGTCTTATAAAAGGGCGGTCTTTTTTCTGAATCTCGTTGTAAGCGACTAAAGTTTGTAACGAATTCAAGCAATGATAATTATCACAACTTTTCATGAACAAGGCGACCGATGGAAGCAGCGGTCTCAAATCTAAGATCGCCGTCTGCATGGCCATGGTCGTGATCGTCGAGGAGGAGGTCGAATACGAGTTCGACTAGCAAAAGTTCGAGGAGTATCTCTCCTCCTCATCCAGATCCGCCTCCCCCTCCAAATCCAGAAGGATCCCCGCTAAAAGGAGGATCCGTTGGTCATCAGATCGGGAATCTGAAGACAAAGATTCCAACCCTGCCACCGCCCAAGTCGGAGAAAGTGGCATTCCCCCAGCTCCCAAGAAGGCTGGGACTGAAGATCTGAACTCCTCCACGGAGGAGATGACCCATGATGGCGTGCCGTCTCTTTCCAAGAGAGCATGCGGCAACAAAAGCAGTAGCGTCGATTCGCCAAGGCTATGCAATCAGTGGACGGGATTCGCTATGAGGCGGATCTCAGATCCAGAAGAGGCAAAAAGCCTCTAAATCAAGCAGCTAACGGCTCTTCCAAGCCATCAACAAGTGAATGGGTCCGAGTCAAAGCGGAACCATTCAGCCTTCAGCGCATCCGGAAGCATCAGCACTCCTTGTCTGCGCTAAGCTCGTCAAGGCGGATAATGAAGAATGAGGAAGTGGTCAAAAAGCCGCCCAAGATGCGCCAAGTTTAGAGGCCAAAACCCGGAGCAACGGTTCATGCAAAGGCCGAAGCTTCGATCAAGGATCAGCCGCTTCAAGCGTCGAATCAAAGGTCACCTCACGACCAATTCCACTTTCGGCGATAGCCCCCAAATTGCCGTCAGACTCTACTCCCGCTTCGGTTGAGCCCGGTAGCTCATCCCGAAGCAAGAAGACGGTGTTGGAATGCCTCGGCCCGTTGCAAGATGATCGAGGCAAAATTCCGATCAAAGAACGCTTAGGCCCGTTGAAAAAACCCCGGGTCACTCCCAATGCAGGGGGTCGCACCCACCTCAACCAGGACAGGAAAAATCCTGCAGTTGCTCGCACCGGGCTACAAATCGAAGTTCAAGAGCCGTCCAAAACTCACACTCGCGAAGGCGTACGTCGCGGCAAGTGACTTTTGAAAGTCCTAGTAAGGCAATTCACCCTCAGATGGAGACGTTCTCATCAGATGACGAGGACGTTATACCTGAGAAGTCGTGTCCGCACACGATGGGTTACTCCGGCATCCACGCCGATGAGTTGTACTATCGTGCTGGGGGTACGAGTAAATCTCGAAAAAGAAGTTCCCCAGAGCTCAACACGCATTGCCCGTGTTCCAGATTGATCAAGGCGGTGTTGTCCGAGTGTAATTGCAACAAGATGGCTCCAAACAAGGTATCGGTCTTTGATAGGCTCGGCGCCAAAATGCCAGAATCCAGGTCAAGACAGTTTCGCAAGAGAAGATCGGTGCTTCAAAGTGATGAACTGCTGAGCGTCACCATCAACATGACCGGCAAGAGGACGTTGACCGCGTGCGTTCGAACATCGCGGCGAATAACTTCGGTTCGCGGTCGAGGACCATTAGAGCCTTAAACTATGGCAGGGTGCAGAGGGGATTATTCTCAGATGACGAAGTGTCGGACGCTGGCTCTGCAATGGCTTCCGATAATACAGTTTCCAGCGTGGGTCAATCCCGTGAGGCATTCATGATCAGTGCGGAACAAGTGGCCCAGATGCTTGAAGAGGCTATGGCCAAGCAAAAGGAGAACTTTCAGTTCGAGATGCAGATGGCTATGCAGCAAATGAGAGAAATGCATGACAAGAAAATCCAGGCACTAATGAATCGCCAGGGTGAATCAAGTCGTCGCAATAACCAAGTAGACAGTGACACGGACAGGGATGAAGACCGTAACATCGATAATCCCCGTGATAAACAAAATGTGGGAGGTCACCTCGAGAACGACAGTGGTAACACCGTCGTCTCTCCTCAAGATCACCCGAACGGAGACGTAGGTGAGAATGAGAAGATAAAGGACCTCGAGAGTAAGATCAACACTCTGATCTCTGCCCAAGAGGTAAAGAAGAAGGGTATACCGTGTCTGTACCCAAGGGGGTGGGAATCAATCCCGTATCCGGCTAAGTTTAATTTAATTAACTTTACACCGTACGACGGGAAGGGTTCACCCACTCAGCACCTGATCTACTTCAAGTCCCACCTGGGGGTTATTTCTGGTAATGAGCCCTTGATGGTTAGGTCATTCGTTGGCACCCTTCGAGGAGCTACCTTCGATTGGTACCGCCGTCTTAAGCCGGGGAGCGTTAACAGCTGGGACGACATGAAAACCATGTTCCCCGCTAATTTTTTCGATGACGATACTGAGATATCCATCGGGATGTTGTTGGACGAAAAATAGAAGGACGGGGAGACGGTGGACAACTTCGTCAAGCGGTTCCGAAACAAGGAAATGAATTGCCGGGACCCAATAACTGTGGAGTTAGTCCTCGGACTTGCCACAACAACCTTTCATTGGGCGTCTTTGGAAGCAATGGGAACGACACCGTCAAAATATGGAAGGACTTGAAGGTCTTGTGAGGAGCAAGCCAGCGATTCCTCAAAAGGAAAAATGCGAGAAAAGGGACAGCGGTGAATGATCGTAATCAAAACTTAGTCAGCGGTAAAGCGATGGGCGCAAACCAAAGCGTTCGGCCAGCGGCACCAATGGCGACGATCTCAAAAATAGAAGTCGTCAGAACCAAGGTTCCTCAAAGTCTATTCTTTCAAGGAAGATGAGGTTCCCGGTATTTTCAAATACCTCCTGGAGAACAATAAGATCCAGCTACCACCGATCGTGAATCAGGAGGAGGCAAAGAAGGTTCTGAATCCGAAATGCTGCTGCGTTCCACAGGGCGGTTCACCACCCGACGAAGTCGTGCTACCATCTCAAGAATAAGATCCAGGCCTTGATCGATGTAGGGGTCATTACCCCAAAGCCATCCAAAGAAAAAGGGCAAGTTTGAACCCAAATGGAAAAGACCGTTTATGATAGACACAGCCTATTCAAACGGTCCATGTCGTCTAAATGGTGATAGGCAATTAATGCCAATAAATGGGAAGTTCCTGAAAAAGTACTACCCTTAGTACATTCGGGATAACCCATGTTGACGGAAAGTTCATTGGGAAATATTTCACCCATTGTCCTCGAGATAACCCTAAATCAGTCCTCCACCATAAATTTCCTCACTGATCAAATTCATTGGCGGTGAGTCCAAAAAAAATCTTTCTAGTCCAATCCACCAGTAAAATCCCCTCTTGATTCCTTCCATGAACAAGAGGTCAACTTTCAAAGCTGGGATCCCCTTTTGATAAACAAGAGGGCCCCACTTCTTCCACCGGTCCGCCTTTCTACGGTTAGGGAAATTAGAATTTCATCTCGATAAGCGAGAAAGTTATTTCGAATCGGTAGTGGATCCTATAAAGCGAAAGCTATCGAGTCTTTTCTTCCACTTGATCCACGCCTTCCACGGTTAGGGCGAAGTTAGAATTTCATCTTGATAAATGAGAATTTACTTCGGATCAGTGCGAATCCTATTAAAGTAAAAGTTACCTGAATCTCTTCGATTCTAAGAGTGGAGATCCCACTCTTAGTTTCACCTCCTACGATTCTCGAAGTGGAGATCCCACTTTTAGTTTTTATTTTTTCCTAGAGATAGAATATAAAATTCTTCCTCTCCAGGGGCAAGAGATAGGATATAAAATTCTTCTTCTCTTATTTTGGATTCGTCTTTACCCTTAAAAAGAAGACCCGGAGACAGGATATAAAATCCTTCATCTCCATCATCGGGAGACAGAATATAAAATTCTTCCTTTTCCACATTAGTTTCATTTTCAGCCAGTTTAGTCTTTTTTCCGATTGAAAAAAGACACCAATTCTCATCTTGGGGAATTTTATCCCAAAGCCTAAGTAGGGATAAGTCTACTTCTACAGCGTTCTGGTTTAGTTTTTCCGATTGAAAAAAGACACCAATTCTCATCTTGGGGAATTTTATCCCAAAGCCTAAGTAGGGATAAGTCTACGCCTAACAGGCGTTGCCGGTTTAGTTTTTTACCGATTGAAGAAGATACCAGAATTCAAGTCTGGAAAATTTTATCCTGAATTCTAAGTAATGATAAGCCAACGCCTAACACACGTTGCCGGTTTAGTCTTTTACCGATTAAATAAGATACCAGAATTCAAGGCTGGAGAATTTTATTCTGAATCCTAAGTAAAGATAAGCCAACGCCTAACACGCGTTGCCGGTTTAGTCTTTTACCGATTGAAGAAGACACCAGAATTCAAGTCTGGGGAATTTTATCCCGAAGCCTAAAGAGGGATAAGCCTGCATCTAACACATACAGCCGGTTAGTCTCTTACCCGTAACAGATGACAAAGACTACGTATTCGACATCGTAGCATTAAGCCTAAGTGAATTTCATTCTTTTAGCACAACGTTACATGCAAAAGCGGTTTTAATCCATGCTAGCCCGATTCAAGCGGTAATTGGTAAAGGCTTGTCAAATCCGTTGAGGGGGTTGGCCAATAACCTAAAGCCAGCGACAGCGTCGCGGTTAGTCTCTTGCCCGTAAAGATGACAAAGTCTATGTATTCAACATCATAGCACTAAGTCTAAAGAGTTTCATTCTTTTAGCACAACGTTACATGCAAAAGCGGTTTTAATCCATGCTAGCCGATTCAAGCGGTGTCGGTAAAGGCTCATCAAATCCATTGATGGCTGAGGGTTTGCCAAAAATTCTATGAATGTTGTGATTGATTATTCCAAGCAAAATGAGAAATCATAACAAATGACAATAAAAAGGGAGTTAGAAACTTATTAGACTTCTTCCTCGACTTCAGATAGCTCCTGTTCCGAGAGCTCCAGCTTCTTAGATATGGCGGTGTGAGCTTCCTCTTCATTCACCCGAGTCAATGCCAAGACACTCAGGTTCTCCTCACTCCATCTGAAGTTCCCGCCTAAGCTGCGCTATCTTGACCTCACTTGATGCAATGCAAGGGTGAATGTGGCTCAGGGACGTTGACTTCTCGGCAAGGGCGGTCTTAACCTAGTCTACCCAGCCCCGCTACATCTGAACCTCGAGTCTAGTAAAAAACTCGAGCATCGCACCATGCTCAGCTACATACGAAGAAGCACTTGCTGCTTGCAACCCCTGAGACTTCTGAAGCTTAAGGCGATCAAGATCATCAGCAATGGTCTTGGCTAACCCTGGATATCTATTCAACATTTGAGGGTCAATTTTCATCCGGTTCGGTTTGTTTGGGCCTCAATCGTACTCCAATAAGGTATACGAGTCTAAACTATTTTCTATTTTTGTCGGGAAGTTTCTGGAGAATATTTTTATAAAATATTCTTAAGGATAACTCGACAACCCTCAAATCTCCTCCCACGGTGATTCTCTACTCCAAAAAGGAATATGAGTATAAACTATTTCCTATTTTGTCGAGAAGTTCCTGGAAAATATTTTATAGGATAACTTCGGCGACTCCAAAAGGTATATGAGTCTAAACTATTTCTGTGTTTGTTGGGAAGTTTACGGAGAATATTTTTATAAAATATTCTTAAGGATAACTCGACAACCCTCAAATCTCCTCCCACGGTGATTCTCTACTCCAAAAAGGAATATGAGTATAAACTATTTCCTATTTTGTCGAGAAGTTCCTGGAAAATATTTTATAGGATAACTCGACGACTCCAAAAAGGTATATGAGTCTAAACTATTTCCTGTGTTTGTTGGGAAGTTTCTGGAGAATATTTTATATTCTTAAGGATAACTCGACAACCCCTAATTTACACCCACTGTGCTCAATTTTACGACGCCGAACAACACGTCACAATGGAAAATCGCCGATTGGATTTCAAGGAAAAAATTCTTGATACCGGTCAACGCATCGCAAAAGAGAGTTCACCAATTGAAAGATGGATCTCAGAAAAATTCCTCCCGCTGTAGTCAGTTCTACGACAAGCGACGCAACGGAGAATTCGCCAATTCAAGGTTAAGTCTCACGAAGTTAGATGGTCAGTTCGACGGCGACTAACCAACACGAGCTAAAACAAAAATATATTCATCAGCTTCGGGTCAAGATTTTGACAGCGGTCAGATAATAAATGCAGCATCGCGACACTTTCAGTCATCCTATAAAGCACTGGATAGTCCAAAAGAATGGGAGAAATCAGGATTCGAAGCTATTTTAGGTCCCATGATACCGACTGAAGGTTTGGGCCTATCATATCCAAAATATTTCAGCTTCTTCTATAAAAGAGCGAGACTGAAACACTTTGGAGGGTGTATCTGTAGGCGTTGAAATTTGCCTATATGTCCCCGAACGAGACTCGTGGCGATGAGCTAGCGATCGATGAACCATCCAACGACGTAATGACGAACCGTCGACAAAACAACGCTAACGCATAAAGCGAGTCGACTCGGCGTCCAAGTCAGCAAAGCGAGTCGACGGTACGTGTGAAGTAAGTCGGCTAAGCGCGTGAGTCAAAGAAGCGACGAATCGCATGCAAGTGGCGGAATAAACCTACTTCTAAAAAGTTTCGGATTAACGAAATCGACAAGATCAACCAAACAAGTCCCGAAACAAAGCATCGGACTCGTAAAAAAGCAGAGAAAAGCCACATGGAGGCTTGGCCGAGACACCAAGATGGTGTCTCGGCCAAGCCGAGGCGAGACACCTGGGCTTACTGGGCTTTTTGCCCAGTTTCGACCCGACCCGCTTTGTGATATTATAAATAAGAGGGAGGGGGTCTCATTTTAGAGGATCTGGATTTTTTGCAAGAGGCCGAAGCTCTGCCAAATTGAAATCAAGCTTCAGATCTAGATCTCGGGAAAAAGGGAGGACTTTTCGACGATCATCTTCGACAACCAGATCTTAGCGAACCCTAGGGCTATTATCCTCCTTCGTGAGATAATCCCCTGTGAAAGTTCGAGAGATCTCGTTCAGATCTACACCATTTCCTCCGGATCAAAACCTTATTTTTGATCCCGAGAAGAGCTTTGATCTCGCTTAGTCGATTTCATTTGCTTTGGGCTATTATTTTCTTTGTGAAATAACCCCTTTTTACCGTGTAGATCTGTCATCGGATTGAATCACGTGGCAGTCCACGGACAGAACAGAGTCCCCGGCACAGGCAAAGACACCCACGTAAGCGAGGAGCCGATAAACGGATCCCGTGTTTGTTTAGGTGAAAAGTTGTAATTTTTTACTCTTTTTCGTTGTAATCAGCCTTATAAAAAGGCGAATTTTCTTTGAATTCATTTGTAATCCCATAAAGGTTTAATGAGTTCAGCAATGAAGAAGATCCCGACTTTCCCCGCGAGCACTTAGTTTGAAGTCTCTCTAAGCCAGAAAAAATTTACTTTATTTAGAATTATAAAGTTTGAAATAAAATCAAAGTTGCTATTCTTCAGACCATCATTATTGAGGACATTGTATAGAGATTGATTGTGAACACTCCTGATGAGTGATAAGGCCAGATAACACTTTCTTTGACTACAAAAGATCTTAAATTCGGTGCTCTAATAGTCTCTTTCAAGACAAAAACCTCATTTTTCTCTACTGTAGATATAGGTCTACGGATTTGAGGATGTTATTCCCAATTGCCTTCTCTGTATCTCTCTTGAGATATCACATTAACATTGTGAGAGAAGGCCAAGTTATATGCAAGAAGGTAAAGGCTAGCTAAAATGTTTGGAGCCAACCACTTACCCTCCCAAAATCTAAGCTTGGTTCCCTCCCCTAACTGCCATTGAACTAAGCCTATCAAAGCTTGGTTGATAGGATTTAGATCAAGCCAAAAATTAGAGCTTGAGCTACTAGGTGTGCTATTAGAGAAAGGATGATTTGAGGTAAGAGAAGATGACATTGCCAACTAAAGAGTCTCCTTTGAGATATTTCCAACATCATTTAGTTAGGACGGATATATTAAAATTTTCTGGGTTGAGAACCCCCAGCCCTCCTTCCTTTTTAGACTTGCACACAACCCCGCCCCAACCCTCCAAGAGAAAATTACGCCTGATTTTATCCATAGTGTTGAGCATCCAAAAAATTATGCCTAATTTTATCTATAGTCTTGAGCATCAATTTGGGAACTTTAAAGAAGGACAAGTAATAGAGAGGAAAAGATGAAAGAACTGATTTTCATTTGTATCATTAAAATTAATTTCATGAAAGCTTTTGACTGAGTGAGTTGGACTTTTATTCAATCTCTTCTCAAAGCGATAGGCTTGGGACCAAAATGGTGTCATTGGATAGATCACATCCTTTCTTCTTCCAAAGCTTCTATTCTTGTCAATGGATCACCTTTAAAGTTTTTTCAATGCACCAAGAGTTTAAAAGAAGGAGATTCTCTCTCCCCCATGATTTTCATTCTTCACTAATATTTTGAATAAAATGATTTCAAAGAGTGTCTCAGCTGGTGATCTGTCCGAACTTAATCTCAAGGATGACCTTAATAACATTAGAACTCTTCAATTTGCAAATGACACATTAGTCTTTTGCAAATCCAATCTTTAAGATATCTCCACTCTCAAATCTATCTTCTATCTATTTGAGGACATATCTAGTCTTAGCATAAATTATACTAAAGCAAACCTTTTATTTTAACTATGAAAAATGGATTCAAATCTTCTCCAATTAGGTGGTAATTGGAGTATCTAATTCTTTCAATCTTCACTCTCAATATTAATTCCAACAGATAAAACATGCATAGGATTTCAACAAATACCACTATAATTTTATCTATGATAAAAATTAAATATTTCTAAGAAAATTAATTAGAAAATATAAAACAAATCTCTCCAATCAAGTAACAAATAAGAAACTCCTATCCCATTTTCAAATTTCATTTTTAATCATGTATAACTAAAAGTTGTACTAAGAAAAAATCATTAAAAATAATATATTTCAACCAATCGATGAAAGTAATATATGAAGTGGGAGAATTGAAATATCTAATAAAAATTGGAGGAGTTAGAAATTAATTATTTTAGATTTTTAAATTAGTTTTAGATGTTATTAATAAATAAAATTATGTTCACCAAAATTATAGTGCTATTTGGAAAACTACTAGCTTGATGGTTACAATCCTACGTGGCAATATTTTATCCTTTAAAATTGAGATAAGGATAAGGATAAGGATTGAAAAAATTAGTTACTATCCAATTACCATCTAATTGTATATGATCCGAATCCGTGGAAAATCTATCAACACGTTCTTGCAAAAGCTCTCAATTGCTCTATATCATCTCTCCCTTTCAAATACATAGGTCTCCCCCCTCTCAGAAAAGATTCCCTATCCAAGAGAAAATGCCAGCCTCTCTTAGATATTTTCATAAGAAAACTATGTCTATGAAAAAGTAAACACCTCTATAGGAGGCTGACTGACTCTCATAAAATTATGAAAGGATTCAGATCCTCTCCACTACTAAAAAAGTAGTGGAGAGATCACTATATAATCACAATCATTAATTATCTAGTTGGTGGTTGTGATTTTCTTCATTGAGTGTAAATTGGAAACGAGTACAATACACAGGGGTATAGTGAGTGTTAAATTTAGATTGTATCATAACCGCCTACTAAATAATTAACGGTGGAGATTAAAAGTAGTGGTCTCTCCTAGGGGTGTCCAACTTTGTCCACGGCCCGGGCTCGGCCGGTGCGGACGGACCCTACAGGCGGTGGGCGGGCAAAGCCAATCGGTAGAGGCACAGTCAGAGCAGGTCAGTTCACTAGAACCCGCCGGATCCGGCCCCGCTCGGCCAAGAAAATGGCCGTTGTGACCGAACCGGCCCGGCCCGGTCTGGGCTGCCATAACGGCCATTTTTGGCCTTTTGACTAAAATACCCCCCAAAAATAGTCAAAAAATGGCTAAATTTTGAGGGTATTTTGGTCATTTGGCTAGGAGACTGCCTCTATAAATTGAGGGGTTTTATTTATTTTTCTCATCCAAAACTCCTACTTCTCTCTTATACTCTCTAATTCTCCAATCAAATGGCTTCCTCCTCCGATTATGAAGGGCAACAAAATCCAACTCCTGATACTGAAATGAGTCCTACTCCTGCTACACCTATAGGAGCTACAGCTACTCCTCCTACCTATGTTGATCTCGAATCGGTAGCGATGATGCCGCACCTAGGCCTCCTAAAAGACCGAGATCCGATGTGAGCAATTTTTTCGAGAAGATAGAAGTCACCAAGGATCAACACGGTAAACTTTTCACCCAGAATGCTAAATGCCCTTGTGTGGCCATATTTTTCAAGCTCATCATAAGAGCGGCACCAACCATCTCAAGCGCCATTAGGAAAAACACAACCGAGCTCAAGCGGCAACGTCTCAAGGAGACATCTGTCAATCTATACTCGCCCAATCATCAACCAGGTAGCCTCGGAGCTTGGAACTTCTGGCCTTAATTAAAGCCGAGAAATCGTCATCAGGTTTATTGTTCTTAAAAACCTTCCGTTTAAATTAGTAGAAGATGATGAATTTGAGGATATGATTAGAGATGGTTTTTATCCCTCATTTAAAAAAATTTCTCGTCAATCTTGTCATCATGATATTTTGAAATATTATCACGAGGAACAAATGAAAATAATTTCTTATTTTCAAAACTTAAACTGTAAATTATCTTTAACTTCTGATATTTGGACATCTAGAGCACAAACTGGTTATTTATGTATTACAGCACATTGGATTGATGATAGTTGGCAAATGTTTAAAAGAGTTATTTCTTTTATTGCATTTGAAGATTCACACACTAGTGTTGATATTGCAAATTTAATAATAGATGAACTTTCAAAATTAGAAATTTCTGAAAAAATATTTTCTCTTTCACTAGATAATGCAAGTAATAATAATGTAGCTGTAGATCATATCAAATCATCTTTAATATTGCCATGTCAAGGTGATATTTTTCATATTAGATGCATGTGTCATATTTTAAATTTAATTGTTCAAAATGCATTTAATGAAATTAAACCCATGATAGAAAAGGTTAGGACTATAACTTATGCTCATAATGCTTCTAAACAAAGACTTAAAAGATGAAAATAATTGTGTAAAAGAAAAATTTGAAACCCAAGTTAATTCCAAAGATGTTGACCACAGGTGGAATTCCACCTATGCAATGTTAAATATATCAATAGAGTATAAATAAATTATAAATAATTTTATTGCTTTTTATACTTCTAGTTCTAGCTCGGTAGTATGTATGGAATAATTGATGAAGAATGGACAGTTATATATAGTGTAAAAGAAATGTTACAAACTTTTTATGATGCTACTATGTTATTATCTGGTTGTTATTATCCAACTATTATTCAAGCTGCTTTACAAGTGTTAAATATTCAAACTTTTTAATACTTATCGTATGGATGATTATTTTGGAGATATGATTTTTCAAATGGAAAGTAAATTTAATAAGTATTTTAGGCCTATTCCTATTATTTTTGATTTGGGGTTCTTATTGATCCATGTTTGAAGGATGTTGGCCTTCAAAATTTATTAAATGATTTATATGAGAACATGATAATAGACATCGATGATGGTCTGTTCTGACACTTACTCATCATAATACTATTAAATATTCTTTTCAAAAATTATATGAGGAGTATGCAGGTAGATATGGTGTAGGTACACATCAACATACAGCTTCTGCTTCTACGAGTTCAAGTCGGGGCAAAGGTAAGACTTTTGAGAGGCGGCAAATGATAGCGAGGCTCACTGGTGGTGGATCTGGATCTGGATCATCATCAACCCAAATTTCTGAAATTGAACAACATTTAACTGCACCTTTAGTTAATGATCAAAATAGTGATTTCAATATTTTGCAATGGTGAAGAGTATACGGAACAGTTTCATATCCTATACTTTCCATCATGGCTCGTGACTTACTAACGGTCGCGAGGTTTCTCTGATAACCGAATCGACCTTGACCGCGTCGGGGCGTTTGATCGACGACCACAGAATATCGTTAGATCCATCTACCATCCAAGCGGTAATGTGCTTACAAGATTGGTGGAGGTCCGAGAAGAGAACTCAAGGAATTGATCGGATAGCTAGTATTGAAGATAGACTTGATGAGTTGACATTAGGAGAAAGAGATAAAGATTAGAGAGTAGAGAATTACTAATTAGTTTGTAATTTTTATTTCTTAGCTATAAACTTTTATTTTGGAAAATGTTACAAATGATAGTAATATAGATGAGTAGGTGCCAACCTAGTTGGGATGTATTCATCTATTGTGATGCGACAAATTCAAAAATTTGTAATTGTTAGTGATTAATAATAAAGACTTTATTTTTATCATTTCATTTGTATGATATTTATATTTGCAAATTGTATAATTATAAATGATTAATAATATGATGGATTTTCTATCAAAATTTATTTTATTTTTAATTACTCTTTAAAAATTTCTAAAAATGATTTTTAAGCAAAAAAAAAAAACAAAGGAAAATTCGGTGGCC
This sequence comes from Asparagus setaceus, assembly GCA_012295165.1. Lineage (NCBI taxonomy): Eukaryota > Viridiplantae > Streptophyta > Magnoliopsida > Asparagales > Asparagaceae > Asparagus > Asparagus setaceus. The sequence continues at coordinate 28,782,219 of CM022704.1, forward strand.
CATTTGGACAGGCCTAGTCTCTCCACTACTTTTTGTAGTGGAGAGGATCCAAATTCATATCTGTTATAGCGTTACATTATTATTAACTAGTATAATACACGTGCTTTACACGTGGACATTTTATTTAATATTATATTATTTAATAAATTATATATAAACATTTTACAAAGTTATTTTATTACACTATGATTAAAAATTTAAGTTATACTATTATTACTACTTATACTGTTATTAACATACATTTAATAGTTATTTAAAATTTCTTATTATTACGTTATTAAACAATTTATTTAATAGTATAATTATTAAATAATCATGTAATCATTAGTTTAAGTTACACTCTTGAAATAATTAAACTATTTATATTTTTAAATATTTATATTGTGTACATATTTTATTACAATATATATTAAATAATGGAAATAAATTTTAATATTATATGACTTTATATTGGAAAGAATATTACCTTGTTAGATAATTAATATCATCTTAGTAATAAAAATTGGATGGTATAAATTAAAAACTATTATTTAGGTAAATACTTAATATAAAAATATTGGATCCTTGAAATTTATGAGTCATTTACTTTCCAACAAAAGTGCATGTCTCATAAATTTTAAGGATTCAATATTTTTATATAAAGTTATTTTCCTAAAATAAAAGTATTTTTCATTCATAACGTCCAATTTTATTACTAAGATGATATTATAATGTCGAAAAGGTAATATTCCTACAATATAAAGAATCAATCTATTTATACTATTATTAATAATTATAATTATGTACAATACTTTATTAAATAAATAATTTTACTATTTCATTACAATTAATAATTCTTTATAATGAATTATAATATATTTATTAATTTTATTATCATTATAAATTATTAATATAGTCTAGTGAATGACCAAATATTTTGGGAAAAAGAAGACCAAATATTTTGGGAAAAAGAAGAGAAAAGTATCGTCTCATAAATTTCAAGGATCCCAATATTTTTATATAAATTAATTTTCCAAAATAAATTTATTTTTAATTTATAACGTCAAATTTTTATTACTAAGATGATATTAATTATCGAACAAGGTAATATTCTTTACAACATAAAGAAATAACCCTATTTATACTATTATTAATAATTATAATTATGTACAATAATATATTAAATAAATAATTTTACTATTTTATATAATTAATAATTCTTTATAATAAATTATCATATATTTATGAATTTTTTATCATTATAAATTATTAATATATTCTAGTGAATGACCAAATAATTTGAGAAAATGAAGAGGTGCATAGTTAATGAGGTTATGGATCATTAGCTTTATAAATAATGGTATAATTATGAGTTATAAAAAATTGAGAGGGTAAAAAAGAAATAAAAATTTTGACATGGGTTTTCTCTTTTATAAGTAGTATAGTATAGATTTAAACCACTATAATGGCCTAAGCCCAATAATCGACCTTATGGAAATAGTATATTGCCTGAATTACTTATTAAAAACTATATATATAAACTATTCGTCCTCCTGTAAATAGCGGATCCGTGGCGCAATGGTAGCGCGTCTGACTCCAGATCAGAAGGTTGCGTGTTCGATTCACGTCGGGTTCAATTCCCTTCATCCGCTATAAATTTTTTCTCCCTCAACAAATTAATCTTATTGCCTTTCAAGGCTCAAAAATGTTCCTCAAAACTTCTTATATTTGCTAATTTACCCTCTAGATTAGATTGGGTCAAAAATATCCCTAAAATCTTCTTATATTTACTTACCTTTCAAGGGTAAAAAATACCTCTCAAATATTGCATATTTACTGGTTTACCCTCATAAAAATATCCCTCAAATCTTCTCATATTTACTGACTTGCCCTCTAAGTTAGATTGGATGTTATTGTTTCTGTTAGTTTCCGTTAAATTTCTAATACATATACTTCCTCCTTTTCTAAACCAAAGTTCATTAAGAAACTAACAAAATAAATTTGATTGTATACTTCGAGTTGATTTACTCTTCCTTACTGCAAATTTTCATATTTATCTAACATAAAAATCTCCCAGTTTTAAGCCCGTGTTTGCACGGATGGATATGATTTTTTTTGGTTTGTAGATGTTAGGTTAAATCTCAATTTGATTATTTTTTAAATTGAATTTTGCCGAAATTTCTTTCTTCTTTGTTGTTGGTTATTCTTTATTTTGAGCCCATGGCATGACTATGGGAATGAGTCAGATTTAATCAAATCACCTATTTCCTATGCTCTCGTTGAAGCCAAATCAATTAACTAAACCTCATCCCAAGTTGTTTAATCACAACCGTTCTCCATAAGATTTACCAACTTCTCACAACCTGGATTCATTAAATGGAACATGTGCCTGTCCTCCTTCGTCTCTACTAACTCCAATTGCCCTCCTCACTCCGGCAAGCCTCAATCCTTTCCTTCCCTCTTTCTCCCATTAGATAATGCTTCAAATCCCTATTCTCCTCCTCCCTCAAAAACTTTTAAAACTCCTCCATCCTTGCCCTTTCAAAGTTTTTAGTGGTCTGTTGGTAATTTTTGGAGTTTTAAGAGAGTTGTATATAATTTTTGAATTTTAAAGGGGTTGGTCATTTTTTATAGTGTTAGTTGTAATTTTTGAATTTCTAACGATGGTGTTTGTAATTTTTGAATCTTCAAGGATTGTTGCAATTTTCAAATTGAACGGAGTTTCTTGCAATTTCATAGTTCAAGGGACGCTTGTAATTTCCAGCTTTTCAGGGTGTTGATTTCTAATTTTCAAATCTTTAGATGTTGCTTTCATTTTTCAAATTTTGTTTGGGGCTATTTGTAATTTTAGAATTTTGAGGGTTGTTTGCAATTTTGAATTTGTAAGGGTGTTATTTGTAAATATCAGATTTTAAAGGGGTTAGTTGCAACTTTCTGAATTTTCAGATTGTTTATAATTTTAAAATTTTTAAGGGTGCTGTTTGTAATTTTTTAATATAAAGAGTCTTTTGCAATTTCAGATTTTAATAGGGCTTACTAATTATCAGGAGGTTTTTAATAATTTTAATATTTTTCAATGTTTTTGTAATTTTGTGTTTTTGAGGGGTTTCTTGTAGCTTTTTATTTTAATGTATTTTTCTTCCATTTTTCAGATTTTTAGTGGGTAGTTTGTAATTTTCAAATTCTTAATGGCTCTATGTAATATTTTGATTTTTCAGGGCTTTTGTGTAAATTTAAGAATTTTTGTAGGATAAAATAATCCTTTTTCTTACTGTTATTGGCCTTGAGGGTATTTTCTTCCATGTATGGTTCTAGGTTTAACGCCATTATGACAGTTAGTGCAAAAATAAAACTGTTTTGGATTTTCTGAAATTCCAAAGTTCTTGGAGTTTTAATGAGAGTTTTAAACTTTTGGGGTTTACTGTAAAATACCAAACTTATATGGATTTTAGTATAATTTACCCTAGAAATTTGAAAATAGAAAGGATAGATAGACTTTGCAATATGATTTAAATTCTCTCCACTACCAAATAGTAGTGGAGGGACCACTACTATATCTTAATCATTGATTTGTTTAGTAGGTGGTTATAATTTGCTTTTGGGTGTAAATTAGAAAAATTGTGCAATTCATGGGAAGAATAGTAAGTGTTAGCATTGGAATGAATGAAATCCATCCAATACATGTGAGTTTTTTTTCTCTTTTTGTAAGAATTAGTATTTCGAAGGCTAAAATACCATATTGGTATTTTTTGTTGACCCTTTTTGACACTTTAGTATTTTTATTATTTCGGTGACAATTTGGTTTTTTTTTTTTTGGGTTAACCCCGATAGTCAAATAGGCCAAAAACTTCCTCGCCAACGAGAAAAATTTGACATTAGTCCCTCAAATCTTCACTATTTTGATAGTAGTCCTCCAAATCATTATAATTTGAAAGTAGTTTACCAATTTAACTTAATTACAGATCCAAACTCATTTTAAACCCTCATCTTCTCCATTTTATCACCTTACAAATCCCTTCCCTTACTCATTTAACTCAATTGTAAATCCAAGCCCATTTCAAACTCTTATCTTCTCCATTTTATCCCCTTACAAGCCCAAAACTCATTTACGAATTACAAATCCAAACACATTTCAATCTCTCATCTTCTCCATTTCATCCCCTTAAAAACTCCTTACATATTAACTCACAAAGACAAACCCATTTCAAACTTTTGGGTTTGAAGTGGAGAAGATGAGAGTTTGAAATGGATATGGATTTGTATTTGAGTTAAATTTGTAAGGGGGTTTGTAAGGGGACGAAAGGAAGAAGATGAGAGGTTGAAATGAGTTTGGGTTTGTAATTAAGTTAAATAGGTAAACTACTTTCAAAATTTAAGGATTTGGGAGACTAACATCAAAATAATTAAAATTTGAGGAATTAATTTTAAAATTTTCAAGCCGGTGATGAAGTTTTGGGCCAAATTGACCATTGGGTTCAACAAAAAATACCAAATTGTCACCATAGTAACAAAAAATACCAAAGTGTCAAAAGGGGTTAACAAAAAATACAAATATGGTATTTTAGCCATATGTTGAGGATATGAAACATGGCATTTGTTTTGTCTTTAGAATAATTCACCAATTCTCTTTATTTATAAGCAAAGGAGGGATAATTATTTCTAGTTAATTAAGAAGAGATATATTAGTCATTATAAAATTTTGTTTAATATAAAATTGATATTCCAAACTATAATATATAATGATACTTGAACTTTGGTGGAAAGAGATTTAATTGAAAAAGAATATGCATTTAAAATATTTATTCCTTCATAAAATATCCTTAGAGTATATTGGAGTTTTAAACTAATTAAAAGGAGAGTACTTTTCTAAATCTCACCTAACTGCCACATGGCAATTTAGGATAAACACTATCTACCCCATGGCAACTTTAGGTGAAATACTAGTTTCCCTTCATATATAAAGGAGAGATTTCTAGTGTACGTCTATCCACCTACTGCCTCTACTGTCATTCCCCTCCAAGTGCTTCACAAGATTAAATCTCTTTTTGCTAACTTTTTTTGGGGTTCATCTAAGTATGACCAACATAGGCACTGGTTGAAATGGAGCAAGCTTTGTTATCCTATGCCTGAAGGGAGTGTTCGTGTGAGACGCCTGCTTGATGTCAAAAAAAAAAAAAAAAAAACCCCCCTCCTCCTACAACGGTGGCTTCTTTGCAATTCCAACTCTATCTGGGCCATTTTTATGCATGCCAAATACAAAATTGGTTCATCTCTTAGCTCTTGGAGATTCCCCTTGTGATTATCTAGAAAATAGAAAGATATCCTCTTTATTAAAGATGTATTTCTAATCTTTGTGCATACAATATTGGCAAAGGTGATGTTTCATTTTAGTTTGATAATTGGAATGCTGAATTTAAGTTTGATAATTTCCTTGCTGAATTTAGGGATATCAAACTCAAACTTAGGGATTTGTATCAAAATCATAGATGAAATTTTGAGCCTTTACATCATATTCTTGGCGAGGAACTAATATAGTTGTTGCACAAGGCTGCTCATACCATAACTGAGGATAATGACCAGTTCCTTTGGACATTTGAGAAAGATAGGACTTTCACCACTCGATATGCCTGAGAAGCTATTGGACATCATAACACTCACTTTTCTCTCCTTGAAAGCACTTTGGAACTCTGAAATGACTCTCCAAACTAAGCTCATCTGTTGAAGGCTCATTCACAATATTATACCTACTGATGCTATAATGAAGAGAAGCTTCTCCTTTGCTTTTGAATGTGTTTGTCCTAGTTCTCCCCATGAGATATCTATGGATCATCTATTAATCATGGTGGCTAAATCTCTTTGGAAGTTTGGATGTATTCTGGTGCCATATTTGTTGTTCCATATATTCCTCATCAGTCTGTATCTATTTGGCTTAAGTGGTGGTTTTTGTGAGTGGTTAATCTAAGACATGGCTTGTGCATGACCGAGTCATTAGGAGGTGAGTGTGTGCATGGAGTTGTGGCCGAAGTGGAGTTGTGGCAGAAGTGGTGTAGTGGCCGAAGCTTTAGGAGGTAGAGTTGAGGCCGGGTCTTCAAGATCGTGTGTTTGCTTGGTTTGTTAGTTTGTTATTTAAGTTACTTAAGTCTTGTATTCAAATATACAACAAAAAAAAAGAGGATTTATTCTTCTCTCTCTCGCGTGCGTGTGTGTCTCATCTCTTGGTGTATGAGCAGATCCTGAGCACTGAAACCATCAAGTGGTATCAGGGCATAGCACATGACCAAGATCATGCCGCGATCTGACGACGACATGGCGATCGTGGAGTTGGCGGCGGCCAAGGAGGGCTCCATCTCCTTGAAGTATCCGATGCTGTCGAGGAGCAACTCTGCAGCATGGGCCATCAAAATGAAGGTCTATATGCAAGCTCAAGGCGTATGGGACGCCATCGAGTCCACGGCCGGCGTGGCCGTGGACACCAGGAAAGATAAGATGGCGATGGCGGCCATCTATCAAAGGATTCCTGAAGACGCGTGGTTGACGATCGCCGAGAAGCTGACGGCGAAGGAGGGGTGGGATACACTGAAGACTATGCACCTGGGCGCGGATCGAGTGAAGAACGCGAAGGTGCAAACTCTGAAGACCGAATTCGAGCTTCTCCGGATGAAGGAGAACGACAACATCGATGATTTTGTGATGAGGTTGACAGGAGTCGTCAATAAAATTTGGTCACTCGGCGGCAAGATGGAGGAGAACTACATCATCAAGAAACTTCTCCGGGCCGTGCCGGAGAGATTCCTCTCGATTGTCTCCACAATCGAACAATTCGGGGACATAGATAACATGTCACTCGAGGAGGCGATAGGGCGCCTCAAGGCTCATGAGGAGTGGGCGCGCGTCTTTCGCGACAACGTCGACGAACACTTGCTGCTAACTCACTCTGAGTGGCAGGCGAGGGTCAAGAAGGGCGGTGGAGGTTTTTCGTCAAGTCAGAAAGAGAGCAGTGGCAGCGGTAGTGAGGTGGCCGTGGAAGATCTCGCGGCAACGGCCGTGGCCACGGACGCGGGAGAGGTGGACGCGGCAACATCAGCTCAACACGACAGGAGGGCGAAAGTAGCCACGGATCTGGTGGGAGCCGTGACAAGTCGAACATCAAGTGCTTCAACTATGATGTTTATGGACACTATGCCTCTGAGTGCCGCAAGCCACGCCGTAATCGTGATGAGGAGGCCAATCTCACCCATGCTCACAACGAGGAGCCGGCGTTGATGCTAACCGTGTCTCAGGAGGAGACACCTAATGTTGTCATGCTCAACGAAGAGAAGGTGGTGTCGGACTTGCGCGCAGTGGGAGAGGCACAGGTCGACAACGATGTCTGGTACCTTGACAATGGTGCCAGCAACCACATGACTAGCCATCGAGGGAAGTTCAAGGAACTCGATGAGAACATCACCGGAAACGTCAAGTTCGGAGATGGATCCTTGGTGGAAATCAAGGGGAAGGGTTCAATTCTCTTCCAGTGTAAGAACGGCGACCGGCCGGTATATTACATTCCAAGTTTGAGAAGTAATATAATTAGCCTAGGTCAAATGACGAAAGATGGGAGTGAGGTTGTATTAGCCGGATCGTTCCTGAGGGTGTTTGACAGGAACAACACTCTCCTGATGAAAGTAAGGCGCTCGGCTAACCTGCTATACAAGATCATTCTGGAGGCAAGCAGGCTGGTGTGTTTGATGGCAAGCATTGAAGATCCAGCATGGCTATGGCACGCACGGCTCGGGCACGTGAATTTCTACGCCCTCAAGATGATGGTCGACAAGGGGATGGTTGTTGGCCTACCAAAGATCTCCCACCCAAACCAGCTTTGCGAAAGCTGCCTCGTCGCCAAGCAAGCGAGACTTCCATTCCCTGCCCAAGCAAATTTCAGAGCTGAAATGCCTTTGGAGCTATTGCACGCTGATTTGTGTGGTCCAATCACCCCTTGTACACTTGTCGGTAACAAATACTTTCTTCTTATTGTGGATGATTTCAGCAGATGGATGTGGGTGTACATTCTGAAAGCTAAGAGCGATGCTCACGATACCTTCAAGAAGTTCAAGGTAGCAGTGGAGAATGCATCCGTTCACAGGGTGAAAACCATGAGAACGGATCGTGGAGACGAATTCTTGTCAAAGGAGTTCACAAAGCTGTGCGATGATTGTGGCATTGAAAGACACTTCACTGCACCATACACCCCACAGCAAAATGGTGTAGTGGAGAGGCGCAACCATACTGTTATGGCCACGGCGAGGAGCTTGCTCAAGAGCATGCATTTACCAGGAAGTATGTGGGGCGAGGCGGTCAGGCATGCGGTGTACTTGCTCAACCAGCTGCCGACGAAGGCATTATGTGCGCTCACCCCCTATGAAGCCTGGAACGATAAGAAACCTCAACTGGAACACTTAAAAGTATTTGGATGCACGGCGCATGTGAGAGTTGCAGGACCACATCACAAGAAGCTTGATGATCGAAGTACGCCTATGGTGTATCTTGGCGTGGAAGAAGGTAGCAAAGCTCACCGCCTCTTTGATCCTCGACACGGCAAAATTCATGTGAGCAGGGATGTCGTGTTTGAGGAAGGAAAGAGGTGGGACTGGAGCATAGAGGGCGGTGAAGACCTGCACAACTAGGTGGAGATCTCGGTTATGGAGGACGGGGCGGACGGACGGGGCCAGCGCAACCACGAGCGCTAACGGTGGATGGCGAGAATGCAATGCGTCGGTATGCGACAATGCTATAGGTGCGTGGTGCGTGGCGTGGCAGCATCCTTGTCGCATGGAGTGGCAACGACATCAAGGCCACCAACTATGCCATTGACTCCGGCGAACTCACCTGGGTCGCCGGACACCCCTACAACTGAAGCTGAAAACTTGCATTACCGCCCGCTGGCCGACATCTATGCGGAAACAGAGGTGGTGCATCTGCCAATCGAGGAATTATTCTTGGCCTCTGAAGAACCCACCAGCTACCGCGAAGCTGCAGTTGAGCAAGAATGGTAGACAGCCATGGAGAAGGAGTTGGAGGCTATCGAGAAGAACAAGACATGGGTGCTCACCGAGATGCCACCCGGTCACAAACCCATTGGTCTCAAGTTGGTATACAAACTCAAGAAGGACAATGATGGCAATATTCTTAAACACAAAGCAAGACTTGTGGCTAAGGGATACGTCCAACAGCAAGGTGTCAATTTTGATGAAGTCTTTGCACCGGTGGCTAGACTCGACACCATCAGGATGATCCTTGCTCTCTCAGCGCAGCAAAGTTGGGAGGTACATCATTTGGATGTCAAGTCGGCATTCCTAAACGGTGATCTCCAGGAGGAAGTGTATGTTGCTCAACCTGAAGGTTTCATTGTGAAGAACCAAGACCACAAGGTGTACAAGCTGTCCAAAGCTCTCTACGGCCTACGCCAAGCACCAAGGGCGTGGAATACGCGGCTTGATAGAAGTCTGAAGAGCATCGGCTTCGTGAGGTGCTCCCAGGAACAAGCGGTGTACACCAGAAGCAATGGAGGAGATGCACTCATTGTTGGAGTATACGTGGACGATTTAATCGTCACAGGCACAAGTGCGGACCAGATCAGGACATTCAAGCTGCAGATGATGAAGGAATTTGAGATGAGTGACCTCGGGTTACTATCTTACTACCTCGGGATCGAGGTGGACCAGAAGGGTGACAACATCACCTTGAGGCAGGCGGCCTATGCAAAGAAAGTGCTAGCTTAATTCGGGATGGCGGACTGCAACCCGACTAAGTACCCCATGGAACCCAAACTGCAGCTCGGAAGGGACCACGAAGGAACACGGTGGATGCAGCGAATCTGGTAGCATCATTGGTTGTCTAAGGTATCTAACAAACACCCGACCGTATATCTCCTATGCTGTCGGTATTGTGAGTAAGTACATGGAGAAGCCTACTGTCCTGCATCACCAGGCGGTCAAGCATATTCTTAGATATGTGAAGGGAACCATGAACTATGGGCTTTTGTATAAGAAAGGTTGCAGAGATGAAGAAGTGGTGGGCTTCACCGACAGTGATCTTGCCGGAGATGTAGATGACAGGAGGAGTACTAGTGGCATGCTGTTCTACCTTGGTGAGAACCTGATCACTTGGACATCGCAGAAGCAGAGAACCGTGGCGTTGTCCTTATGTGAAGCCGAGTTCATGGCGGCAACAGCTGCAGCATGCCAGGCTTTGTGGCTAAGGAGTTTGATCAGCGAGGTGATCGGTTGTGAACCCAAACCGGTCACACTCTTCGTCGACAATAAATTCGCAATAGCCTTGATGAAGAACCCAGTGTTCCATGGGCGAAGCAAGCATATTGACACTCTCTTCCATTTCATCCGTGAGTGTGTTGAGAGAGGACAGATTGTGGTGGAGTACGTGTGCACAAATGAGCAGCGTGCCGACGTCCTCACTAAGGCTCTAGCCAGGATCAAGTTCACGGAGATGCGGGAGCTACTTGGAGTAAAGAATCTCGAGCCACATCTAGATTAAGGGGGAGAATGTGAGTGGTTAATCTAAGACATGGCCTGTGCATGACCGAGTCATTAGGAGGTGAGTGTGTGCATGGAGTTATGGCCGAAGTGGAGTTGTGGCCGAAGTGGTGTAGTGGCCGAAGCTTTAGGAGGTGGAGTTGAGGCCCGGTCTTCAGGATCGTGTGTTTGCTTGGTTTGTTAGTTTGTTATTTAAGTTGCTTAAGTCTTGTATTCAAATATACAACAAAAAAAACAGAGGATTTATTCTTCTCTCTCTCTCTCGTGCGTGTGTGTCTCATCTCTTGGTGCATGAGCAGATCCTGAGCACTGAAACCATCAGTTTTATAGATACAAGGGTTCCTCATCTTTTGTGATTATGGGTAGATTCGCATGTATGGTTATTTGTAGGCAGATTTGGAGCCTTAGAAATAATGCTATATTTGGCCAAATTAACAAGATTATGAGTCTGCTAGACTAGTTTAATTGACTCCCAGTAAGATTTGGATGCGAAGGCCAAACCTATGAAGAGATCCTCTCCTTTTGGCATTGATTCTTTGCTTACCATTGACATTGTCCCTCGACAGCCCAAACCCAGGCTTGTGCTTCCTTGCTCTTGGACCCCTCCTTCTTATTGCTTAGTTGCTTTGACTGTTGATGGCTCGTGCTTTGGGATCTTATCACTAGTAGAAAAATGATCAATCTAGACGGAAAAAACCGTCTAGTTTGTCCACATTTCCGTCTAGTTTGACCAAACTAGACGGAATTCCGTCTAGAAAATTCCGTTTAGAATATTTCCGTCTAGATTGAGTCAACCTAGGCGGAAATTCGTCTAAATTGATCAAGCGAGGCGGAAATCAACCTAGACGGTTTATTTTTCGTCTAGGTTACAACCTAGACGGAAAAACCGTCTAGGTAGGCAACCTAGGCGGAAATTCGTCTAGGTTGCAAACTAAACGGAAAATCGTCTAGATTACAATCTAGGCGGTTTTCGTCTAGGTTGCAAACTAAACGGAAAAACCGTCTAGATTGGTCATCCTAGGCGGTTTTAGTCTAGGTACAACCTAGACGGAAAAACCGTCTAGGTAGGCAACCTAGGCGGAAATTCGTCTAGGTTGCTCTTATAACAACCTAGGCGAATTTTCCGTCTAGGTTGATCAACCTAGACGGTTTATTTTTCGTCTAGGTTGTTATTATTTCATAAAAAATATCTTTGAAATGTGGTTTATTACGCATTTTACATTTACGATATACAAATCAATATATATTCTGATCGAAACAAAATGTAATACACATCCAACCATATTCCAATCCAATCCAATAATCGCATCCAACAATCCAATCCAATAATATGCATCCAACAATCCAATAAAGCTGTTTCAACAATCCAATCCAATAATCGCATCCAACAATCCAATCCAATCCAATAATCGCATCCAACAATCCAATGCACACATTCGGGAATCATTTATTTACAACAAATATACAAAGAATCTGAGTACAAATAACATAAAGTATTCTTGCAAATAAATCTTGTTTAGTGTATAAAATTCCCAAAAAATCCAAACCTCACATCTTGTCAGCAGCGGGTCAATTATCGTCATCTCCACTGAAAGTCAAATTAATTTTGTTATGGAATCATGTGAATTTGACATTATATCAAATCTAAATATTTTCTTTATGTATTAGTCCCTAAATATTCAATTTAGCATTAGTTCCTTATGTTTTCACTTTAAAGAAAATAATAAGCAATTATTGAATTTTTCGTGGGACTGATATGCAATAGAAATATTTTCTACATAGTATGTAACTATTAAATATTATGGAGACCAATATATAATTATATGGACATTTTCTGCATTTAAAGGAGTCATATGTAATTATAATAGAATTTATGAACTCATTTTGAAATTGGATTAACACGGAAATAAGATACTGCGCGCTGCTTCTTCCAGAACCGGTACTACCCTTTTGATGTTATAAGTCCTATAACATCACCGAGCAGTCGATGGGTATCACACCGGCCAAGCAACCTATAATGTAAGACATGACCTCGTCCATCGTGCGGGCCCTCAACACAACAGTACTCATCTCCTTAGTCACCTGAACGAGCAATTCAGGGTCCACCCTTCCACGTAGAAAGCGGGAGACCTCGTAGAACAAGTGGCATAGCGAAATCTTGGATGGTCTTTGTTGGCTGCGTAGATGACATGGAGGATCACGATGAATGATCTAATGCGGTGTAGCTCCAACACGTGCAATGGATATCTTCCTCTCCTATTATTATGGGTGAAAAGGAACCACATAAGTTTTATGTTCGAATTTAATAAATTAAATAATCTTATTATGTTTATTATTCAAAATCGTTAATATTCACTAAGTACTCATGAATTTTTATCAAATAGCAAGGTTATATCAATATTTAGTATTAGTTTTGATTGTTTACCTATTATATCCCAACACGTTAAGTAAGATTGATATTATCCTCTCGATAGCATGTGAGGATCGGGCTCTCCTTCGCTCCCTCTTGAGACATATGCATTCTTGCCACCTCCTTTGTTGCAAGTTCAAACCCTCCTACATAAATTAACAAGATTAAGCGTCAATTGCAACTTTGAGAAAAGATCTAAAAAATTTAAAGAAAATTCAGAATAAATTCGATTAACAATTCTAAATAAGTTATAATTAAGTCTTACCACCAACTCGAGGTTTGCCTTCATCTTATCCTTATTTTTCTCATTAGCTTTATACCGATCACTGAAGTTAGCATATGCCAACTTTGCCTTTATGTTCATCGGCATTATTGATTTTCCTGTAATTTTATAAATTTATGAGACTTTGTCGTCATATTAAGCACGAAGATCTTTAAAATTTTAAATAATATATACCGCTCTCGACAATAATCATCCTCGGGATAGCATAGGAGTGTGAACCCAAGTGGTGGTCATGTAACTTTTTCCTCTATTCTTGACCCCTTCGTTGATTTGTTCTTTAAAAATTGAATATCGATAAAGTTACAATGAATGAAAATATCATGACAAGTATATAGTATATCATAAAACTAACTTTATGCGGCCTCGGTGTCCCAATACATGAGGAGAGCTGTGAAATGAAGCTTGTCAACCCTTTCATCAATGTTCAAAAATGTTGCCAGTCCTCAGTATACTTGTCATATGTTTACGTCTTAATTTGATGTCTCCTTTGTTTGAGGGCGGTTTCAACCTTAACATTAAAAACATAGTTCCAAGCCCCTGGAAAGTCCTCAAGACAAAAATATTCCTGTAAAATAGGAAGGCATATTTTAATTACGATAATACATACAATATCTATTGCTATTCAATAATAAATGAATAACATGAATAATTACCATAAGGTCCTTCCATATCTGCTCATATGCTGTCCACGGTAGTTCCTTAAAATTGAAATACGGATTGACAATGCTTGCTCTACGTACGAGAACCCCGATGTAACTATTAAACCTCGCCGCCCAAGCACCAATAGGCAATGCTTCATTATTCCAGTGAATAATGGCTCTCATGCCCCTTGGTGGTTGTTTGGACTCGGGCTTGCCCCCCCGACGTCGTCCCGCTATCCGATCTGGCATAGCACCTATAATAATAACAATATGATAATATATCATGTAACTAAAGAACACGTAACCACATTACAATAAAATTAAAAGTGCTTACTATAGGACACCTATAAATTTTACCTTTATCTTCCTCCCTTTTTAGCTTGGTATAGCGGTCATTCTAACCTCCATTATAGGCATGATCTCATTATACCTTTTATCCGCTAATGGGTGGTGCTTCATTGCTACTTTTCTGGAGGTAATCGCGTCCTGAGGTAGAGGTAGACGGCGATACTCATCTGTCTTGGACCGCAAATCAGTATGAAATGTTGGAGAAGAGAAGGAGGGGGTCCATGAGTCTGCAATCAATTAATAAAGAGGATAATTAATATTAAAAATTAATAAATCACACCTATAAATGATAGCGAGTATTAATACTGTCTCATGTGATTGTTACGGTGGTGCAGGATGGCGGTGTCGAAAAACCCAAGTCGCATTCAAAAACAATATGAGCTACATTATTAATTTTTAAAAAATTTATGCAACCATTAAATCAATTGTACCGCATAAAGGCGATATTGGTGGTGCACGGGTTGGTGCAGTGTTGAAAATCCCAATCTGCAACCAAGAAACGATATAAGTTAGATGACTAATTTTTATTTAAAATTTATTAATATATTAAATAATTTATACCGGTATGAGGATGTGGTGGTGGTGGTGGTGCACGGGTTGGTGCAGTGTTGAAAATCCCAATCTGCAACCAAGAAACGATATAAGTTAGATGACTAATTTTTATTTAAAATTTATTAATATATTAAATAATTTATACCGGTATGAGGATGTGGTGGTGGTGGTGGTGCACGGGTTGGTGCAGTGTTGAAAATCCCAATCTGCAACCAAGAAACGATATAAGTTAGATGACTAATTTGAGAATAAAAATTAGTTAATATGTTAAATAATTTATACCCTCATGAGGAGGTGGTGGTGGTGGGGCACTAGAGGGTCAGTGTCTCCTCATTGTGACTGGCCGGGTGTGGTACTCGGGTCTTATCCGCGATTCTTAGAATAGCCTCATATTCCTCATCGCAAAAATAAATTATCAAGAAACTCAACAATTAATATCATAAATGCATTGAAAATTTTGGAGTCTATTATCATACCCTCATTAAATAATATTATTAAGAAAATTTTTAAAACAATAATGCCTTTGGGCGTAGCTCATACCTATCATCATTAATTTGCAATAAGATTGAATGTCGGTTTGATTACCATGATCTTCCATATCAAAGCCACATTTTGCGTTAATGCGAAAAGTCTTGCCAAACATCATCAGATGACTCAATTGGTTCATTACAATTATCTTCACTTTCCTCATCATTTATTTCATTGTTATTAGGAAGAACAATGGATCTTGGCTCCTTGTACAAAACCACCCATTCAGCAAAAACATTTGGATCTTTCACATAGAAGCAGCGATCCGCTTGTTGCAAAATAAATTTCTCATCTTGATATATTTCGGTGAAGATTGACAAGTGTAAACCCGTAATGATCCTTTTGCATTTTTGCAGGACACCACCGAACCTTGAACATCATGTAACTACATTGTTCGGGTTTACCAAAACCATAGATTACCTCCACAATATCTTCTAATTGGCCATAATATATGATGTCAGCTAGAACTGGGTTCTGATCTCTTGTACTTGAAAAACATTCTTGAGCAAAACAACCCATGACTCCTTTGTTTTGGGTTACCCTCCTATCATCGGTCTTTAGCGTTCGGAATTTATACCCATTGACAATATGTTCATTATAACGTCTTACTTCGTAGTAAGGACGTTGTGCATGAATAATAATTTCTTGAGATAATGTAGTGCCCTCAAAAAGTGATGTTTCAACCTAAGCAAAACAATATCGGTGAATATTAAAGACAATATTACCTTAAAGTTCGTTGCTAGAATCATACAACACTTACATCAATTACGAACCAATCGCAAATTAGTTCTTATGCTTTTTGAATAGTATCTTGTGCATTCCTACCGGTTATTTCATTCCTAAGCTTCTCCAGTGTAGCCTATTAATACAATATATAAGATTATATTGATGAGTTAAAAGTAAATTATTATATAACATCCATATTACTTTTTATTTGTTACCTTCGATAGTCTCGAAAATATCAAGATTTTCTAATACATATGCATGAATTTGATCTAAGTCGAACTTGAATACTTTTCACGCTTCTTATCCTTAGGTGGATTACGATATGCGGTTTTCTTCTTACGCATGTAGCGTGATGCAAACACAAAGCATTAGTTGGCCACATATCCTTCACTATCGAACCCTCGGATGAGCTCGATTAGAACATAGTGTTTCATGCAACCCAAATATCTACGATAATTTGAAAATAAGCAATTATTATATGGAGTCAATATAAGAAATGCATACATAAGTAAAGAAAGGTCATGAAATGCCTAACCTTTCAATCGGATACATCCAACGATAAGTAACGGGATCTGCAATCATAGCCTCTCTTGCAAGATGTTGGGTAAGATGGACCATGATCGTAAAAAGAAGGCGGAAATATCACTTCCATATTGCATAAAGTAACTTCGGATATCGCTTCAAGTTTATTAAATTCACCCACATCTATAACTTTAGAGCACAATTTTCTAAAGAATCCACAATACTCAATAATAATCTTGGCCTTCTTTATCCATATTGTTACAGTGCAACCGGAGCAATTGATGAAGAAGGGCGTGGTAATCATGGGTCTTCAAACCTAAGAGTTTCCTCTCTTGCACTGGACATTATTTGATATGTTAGATGAGTAACCATCCGGTGACTTTACCGATTTGAGAATTTCACAAAATCTCGCATCACCTTTCGGTCGACATTGTAACACGAGGCGGAGGTAACTTCATTCTTTTGACCAGCGTCTTGTGCGTGCAAATCATTCCGAATATTCAACGCCGTCAAGTCTTGGCGAGCCCGTAGGCCATCCTTCGACTTATTGGCATCCTGTAAGAGAGTTGACACTATATTATCGCAAACATTTTTCTCAATATGCATCACATCTAAGTTGTGCCGGATTTTAAGCTTTTGCCAGTAAGGTAGCTGAAAGAAGATACTAAATTTAGTCCATCCTCTAGGCAATTTTTTGGCTTCATCCTCAGCTTGCAATCTCCGGACAGTTCTCTTACGCTTCATTAATTTTTTTCTCTTTAAGGAGTCTCTTACTCCGAGCTTGGCGTACTTAGAATAACGGTTTTTTCCAAACCTTACTTTGGATACCCTCAAGCAACTGTACAATCTCATCTCCAGTCATCTGACGCGGCGTCATCCTCTTCTCAACTGTGCCATCAAACATAGCAGACATTTTTCGAAACTTATGACTCAAGGGTAACCACCTTCTATTAAACCAATAGCAGCTCTTTCGGCTATGTGCTAATTGAACAGCTTCAAATTCCGGACCACATACCGGACAAGCAAACTTGCCCTTCGTAGACCAACCGGACAGATTAGCATAAGCAGGAAAATCATTAATCGTCCACATTAAAATAGCACGTAATCTAAACGACTCTTTAAGATGAACATCATCGTCATTACACCCTCATGCCACAAGCTGTTTGACTCATCAATTAGCGGCTCCAAATAGCGTCAATATCATTCCCGATGCGTGCTTGCGGTATCGACGAAGTATCATATCACGGTGTTTCATACAAAGCAATGGAGGTAAATTATATGGCATTAATACTCTTGGCCAAGTAGACCGGCCGAACTCATTACCCCAAGCGGATTGAATCCGCCGCTAGATAAGCCCAATCGATACTTCTACAATCATCGACAAAGCGGGGATAGATTTTATCAATATGCTTCCAAGCTAAAGCATCGTGAGGATGTCTCAATTTACCATCATCTATTCGATCATCTTTATGCCACCTCATGTTCTTTGCGGTCTCTTTGTTCATATACAATCGTTGCAATCTAGGGACCAATGGAAAATGGCGAAGCACCTTTCTTTGGAATCTTCTTACGCATCCCTCTACTTACGGTGTCCTCCTGTTGAAGAGTTTTTGCGTTGTTTCCACCGAGAAACTCCACCGTCGGACACTCACGAAGGTCTTTATTGGCTTTATAGTATAGCATACAATCGTTCGGACATGCATCGATTTTATTATAATCAAGACCAGGCGGAAACAATCTTTTCGGCTGATAAGTTGTTCGGGTATGCTAGCCTCTCCTCCGGGAATAACCGTCGAAGCAAATCTAGAAGCATTTCAAAATAATTATCGGCCATTCCACTCGGTGTCTTAATATGCGGGAGTTTGGCATAAAAGAAAATCTGGAGTAATCGGTACAACCCTCATATAGCTCCTTTTCATGATCTTCTACTAGCTTCATTATCTCCTCTACATCTGCGGAAGGCGGCATATCTTCAAGATTTTCCTCACCTTCGACATCTACGACCTTTTGACATCATTTCGATATCATCTTCAATGTCATCTCCGGTATCATCTTCCCCATTGTCATCGATATTATTTTCGATCGGACGTGAAACCATATCATTGAACATTCTTTCTGTGTCATCTAACCGTAAGCCACCGGACGTACCAACATGCACATTCGGCTCCTCATCTTCAATACAATCTTCTCCGTGATATGACCAATATTTATAGTTCTCATCAAAGCCTGATTTAATTAGATGGAGCCGTATATCATTTCTATTCAGTAGCTTCATATTCCTACACCTACAACAGGGACAATACATAGCACCGCTCTTTAGATTTCTCGGATTCATTTCGGCATATCGCATGAATGCGTCACATCCCTCCTTATATCGCGTGTCACGAAATCTTTCAAGTCGAGGGATATCTATCCACGATTTGTCAGGAATTACCCTCATCTGTAAATTTTATACAATTATTAACTTCAATTAATCTCACTACTTTCATGTAAATTTATGAATCGTCTGTAATAATATACGCACAACTCACATCCTACCTCTCATACATACATTATTTAATAATTTAAAAATTTCTCTTAGATTAAATTTAAAATGTATATAGGAAATAATTACCACAATCTACCTTTGTCATAGGAAAGCTTCTATCCCATTAAGAATATAGTAGTGCCTACATTCAACCATTATACTTTGTATGTTTTCATTTCTTGTAAATTTGGTGACACCTACATTGTTCTCCACGTACCTTGTCGCGGATGTTATAATGCGTATTGGCGATGGGCCGAAGCGAGAACAACATCGCTTATTGTACACGGAGAACAACGAATCGTGCTACGAAACTTTCAAGAAATGAAAACATACAAAGTATACAAAGTTGAATGTATGCACTACTATATTCTAACCCGTCAGAAGGGCGGATCCAATAATTATGAATTTTAGTACCAATTCTTTCTCCTTATAATATGCATAGCGATCATTTTGGGTAGAAAATTTCATCTCCTACCCAAATATGAGTCGTATATCTTATATATTATAAGTCAAAAGAATTGGATGTAATTATTGGACGGGAAATCTAGGGGTAACGTTATCTTTTTTCAATCACCTAAATTGGATATATAACACATTATAATTTATTATAATGTGTTATATATCACTCTATTTTATGGAATTTTTTTATTTCACGTAATTTCGCATCACAAACTCATATCATCACACATAATTTTAGTACATACGGAACTTAGTGTAAATCGGCTATCATAATTGGTGTTCAATTAGAGTTAATCTTTAACTAAATATTCAATTAAATTTATGATTAATCGGGTTGTTCGAGTAGGGTAATTAACTGAATTTTTTAATTAGTTTTATAAAGCTGTTACTTGTTAATTTTACGTCATAATTTAGGGTATTTAAACTAAATTCAGCAATAAACAAAATAAAATTTGAAAACTTGAATTTTTGGAAAAATAATACCTTTAAAGGCGATGGCGACGATGAGATCCGGCAGCGGCCTCCGTGGGGTCATGGGGCTTGATCGTCTTGAGGGAGGAGGAGGGGTGGCAGAGAGGGTGGAAATGAGGGAGGGGGGGGGAAGTGGAATGGGGAAGGGAATGGAATGGAATGGAATGGAAGGGGGTGCCAGGGGGGGGGGGCCGGAGGTGGGGGGGATCGATCTCGCCGGGAGGGGGGACGAGGAGGGAGGGGCCGACGGGAGAAAGAAATTTTTTTCTCAAGTCACGAGGAAGGAGACAAAGGGTTAGGGTTTGTTTTATTTTTTTTTTTTTTTTTTGGGTGGGGTCCACCAACCTAGGCGGAAATTCCGTCTAGGTTGATAAACAAACGGAAATTCGTCTAGATTGAAACCTAGACGGAAATTCCGTCTAGGTTGATTTTTTAAAAAATTTAAAAATTTAAAAAATTATTTTTTTTGATCAAACTAGACGGAAAATTTCCGTCTAGTTTGATCCGTCTAATTAGCTTATTATTCTACTAGTGTATGACTATTGGTGGTATTGCTAGAGATCATGTAAGGAACTTATTATGTGCTTTTGTGGGTCCTCTCAGAACTGACTCTAGCCTCATGGATGAGACCCATGCCCTTGCTATGGATGTTGATGCTGTGGTGGCAGTGATTTATGCTAATGTTGCTCGGACTGACTCAAAGTCCCTTGTTCAATCTAGTTGGGAAACATTCTCCCATTTGGCAGCTCTCGAACATGTGGCGCGGAGTGACAACTCTCTTATATCAGAATAATATTAGGCTCTCTCATTACTATCATGAGATTAATGGTGAGATTTATTTTGTTCTTGATAGGTTGTCCAAGCTTGGTCACAGGTTGCAACATGTTCAGTTTTTCTATCACATATATGAGCTTCCAAATGACATTTAGAAGCTTACTAGACTAGATGTCTTGGGTCACATTTATCTTCGTCCTCCTTAAAGATTGTATTCTATTTTTTAGCACTTTGCTCGATTTTGGTTTTCTAGTACACTGGCCTAACCGTACGCTAGGTCTTTTGGGATTAAAAAAATATATAGTCCATGCATTAGAAATAATAACTATATGAGCATAATTTTTTTGAGATTATATGTACTTGATCACACCTTGATTGCAAGAACTTCCCCTGCATCTGTTGAGTTAACTTCAAATCTTAAAAATGAGGAAGAATACATGCTTGGGAGCTTAAATGAAGGATGCATGTATTAGAAAGTATGAAGGTAGCTCTTAGAATTTGCCAAGAGCAATTATGCATTTTAATTTGCTATGGAAATTACCAAGGAAGAGGGCATACATAAATAGGCTATAGCTAGTTGAAGGATGTGACTGAGAACAGAAGAGATGTAGAGTGAAAATTAGAGAGGTGTGGAGTAAGCATTCTGATTTTTCAAACTAGTCACAAAGTTTTTCCTTGACTGATAAGCAAACATTATCCAATGAAGATGAAAAGATGTTATTACTGAGGTGCTTGCTCTCATATCCAATGGTCGGATTGCCACTTCAGGTCATTTACAGTTCTCTAGTAGACTACCACCCACCGAATCTAGTGTGTAACAAGAATGATGTGAAGCGGTGATCTTTTGATGAGGGGAAAGATCCTTTTAAGGCTCTTGAGTGTTAGGTATACGAATGATGTGAGATATGTAAGGGTGAGTGAAGGTTTACAAATTTATCATTTAAAACTTGTATTGTTTTGTGAAGATCGTAAATTTTCCTAGTAAGAGGCCATGAAGATAGAGTCATTTAGGGTGTGTTTGTTTCACCAATTTTATAGATTAGGATTATGATTTGGCTCTGATTGAATTAATATTTTAGTGGAAAATGTATTTGTTCTCACTGAATTAATTGCACCATTTGTAACTTTAGTTTCTTTGTGTTTGCTCCCACTGAAATAATTTTACTATTTTCTATAATTTGTTTCTACAAATGATAAATTTAGTTTATTTCCTAATTAAAATGTAGCAAATCAAATATGAAAAATACAAATCTAAATGTACTATGTTATTTTAGATCTCTATTCCTCTCAACGAAATAACCCATAAGGGGAGTTAGTTAAGTAGAACTAATAAAATTTTATAGTGTTAGTCAAGTAGAACTAGAACTATGATAAATTTTAGTAGTTGATAATGCAATTTCCTCTATAATAATTTCTTCTATAGTTGTATTTTATGCAACACATAAAATTTAAAACACTTAAAATTAACAAGTATGGCAATTAGATTATTAATTAAATTTAATGTTTGTTTGCAATATTAAAAAAGCCAACAGCTTCGGTGCTCCATAAAGAATTGTTGGAGCACCGGTGGCATATCTGAAAATAAATTCCTTAAAAATAGCTCTCACATCTCCATATAGATAGATTTGGCGGTTAGGAGGTGTTCCACACCCAAAATTGTAATTACCTATAATTTCAATTAGGCAAAAAGGTTATTTTAGGAAAAACAATTTAGGAGAGAAACATAATTTATGATTAGTTAGAGTTCTCCAACTAATTCACGTTTAATTTTTACCGCGTTATCACTTAAATGCTCGGCACTTTCCATTAAAAGAAATTCCGCTCGGCACTTTCCATTAAAAAAATTCTGCAATTTCCATTAAAAAAATTCGCACTTTCCAATAAAAACAACTGCACTTCTTCATTCCTCAACTAAATAAGAAATTTAACATATTAAAACTCTTTCCTTTAAAAGTCAAACAATTCAATCTATCCAAATTCTATCCCTTATCAATCTATACAAATTCTATCCTTTTTCAATCTATCCAAATTCTATTCTTTTTTCCTTTTAAAACTCATATTTATAATCAGTATTTGCATTTTTCTTAAAATTTTCCACGAGGATCCTCCAAAATTCTCGTGAACAGGCACTATGAAAGGTACCCCCAACTTTAACCTTTTAAAAAAATTTAATTATGTACAAAATTATGTTAAAAGACAAAAACACCCTTTCTTATTTTAGCTCATTTTTTCTTTTTGTTAATTTAAAATTTTGAAAAAACCCTATTTTTGGAGCACCAAAGCAAACCTCATTAAAAAATCATATATGCAAAAGCAGAATCTATCAAAATTCAAGTTAGATCCATATATATATAATCTATGATAACAAAATTCAAGTTCGATCCTCTTAGGAGTTGTTTGTTTCTATACATTTGGTTGGTTTTGCATTAAAAACTGGGACCCACATGTTTTAAATCTTAGTTTTTTTATCAAAGCACTATATATCTGGTAATTTTCATGTCACAGATTTGGAGTTGCCACATAGAATAGATGCATCAAATATGATCCCCTAAAATTAAGCTAATTTCAGCCGGATTTGTTATTTTAGTTACATATCCTCAAAAAAATTCATATCCCAACCGACAAATTTTTGTTGCATTTTATACCCAATGAAAATCATCTTTAATATCCATTACAAGCAAACAAGATTCTGAATATGTTTTTCAAAATTCATTACTTGCATCAAGATGCTATTCGGGAACCAAATAGCTCCTTAAGCAAAAGTCGATAAAAGCAAATAAGACAATAAAAACAAAGAAATGCACCTGAAAAACCTATGCTATACGAGAAAAACAACCCAATTGAAATCGGAAGGGGTTAAACTATTTTAGATGTGCCTCTAAAATGCTCTAACTCAATGTTTGATCCTACTGCTCTTATTCCTATCCGATAAAGGTTGGTCACGGAGCTAGAATGATTGGAAAATAATAAAATGAGTGAAAAGTAAATTGCATTAAAAAGTAAATACACTTAGTTAGAACCTATCTACAAATCTTCAAATACAGATGTTAAGCAAATCCAAGAGCAACAAAAAAAAAGGTAAAATAATATGAAAAAAAGAGTAGTAGATTTTTTTGTTGGTTTTATGTGATAATGGCGTAGCCACGATTTAAACTGGGGGGGGATATATAAACACGATTATGAAAGAAATTAGTCCCTCACTGATACTACTTCAATATATTTTTGTCTAAAAAATGAATCAAGTTTCTTTTATTTGCTAAACATATGAACTGCCAACAGAGTCCGGGTTCTATTAGAACGCCCCACACGGTCTAGGGCGTTCTAAATCGAAGGATTGGAGAGGAGGGGGGCAGTGATGGTATTTCACTGCGCCCCTTGACCTATCAGAACACCCCACGTGGGGTGTTCTGATAGGATTTGCAGTCCTGCCAACAACCAACATATTTACTTCTAGGGTTTACTAAATAAATCAATACATATAATTAAATAAATAAACCAACGTATTTACGACACATTGATATAATCAAATAAATAATTAATTAAATAAACTATTTACGTCTAGGGTTTTCTAAATAAATCAATACATATAATTAAATAAATAAAGTAAAAAAGACAACAACACAAAACAAAAATTAATGATTAGCCAATGCAACATAACAAAAAAGTTATATGGAGAAAATTGTACTTTTAGGGTTTAGAGAATATACCACTTGTTGCCTCTGGAATTTAGGAAAAAACTCAAAACTTAATGAGACTATAACTCTTGGTTTTGGTAGAGAGTGCCTAGATGAGTAATTGAAATTGAGTTGAATTTGAATTTTGGATTTAATTGGAAATAAAAATCCCCAAAAATTGCATAAAACGAAGAGGAGCCGAGCCGAGAGCGTCGATTTTTGCAATTTCTAATTTGAGTTTTGATCTCAGTGGATTCGGGTGGATTTGAACCCAAATTCTTTCTAATTGAGCTCTTGGGCTTTGGTTGAAAGGGCTCGGGTTCAGGACTTGGGCTCAAGCTTCGGGGGCCAAATGCTAAACTTAAAGCATTTTGACAAACTTTGGCCCAATGTTTACACCAATTCAATAGAACTTGTATGTGGGCTTTGGGGGCAACAACAACCCCCCTCTGCCCACGCCCCACCCCACCCGCACACACACACACACACACACACCAAATTCTATCCTCCACCACCGGTGTCTGAGGCTACTCATATTCGTTCCTATCGAATATGTAGGGTGCTTCACATGATGGTAGCAATAACTTGCCCATTATTTCGAAGCCTAATTGGTCATTCCTAGCGGGACTGTGAGTGGGGTCGATGGTGAGATAGTAATGCAAGTCCAACCTTGCTGATATGTACTTGATCGATACATCCGCTAGCCGATTCAATCTTCATATTCGTTGGTTTGTCAAGTTATTTTGAGCTAATGATTCTTTCGCAAATAAGGTGTAAACACCCAGGTAGATTCATCAAAAGAATTAATGATCTTCCTCTTTGTTTTTCAATGTTATGAAAGAAAAAGAAAAAAAAAAGGAAAGACAAGGAAAAAAAAGTTTTGCTCATTGTTATGCATATAACCCAAATTTTGCAATTGTGCTAGCCAGACCATCTCGTGACGACAAGTTGGCCCAGTCACGACCCCTGGACCTGACCCAAAAAGCCCAGAAATTGTGATAAAGGTCCATGATAGCCGAAACTCAACTTAGTTCGGTTATCATGCATCATCCCTACCTCGCCTGATTTTGTGGTAGTTTGCCTAATTAGAGGTCATATCATATCCTCAACATACCATGTTAGGAAATATCCATCAAGTACCCAATCTTTCTGATTACCAACTTCCATAACTTATCTAATCTACACATACGTGAACTGTACCATCCTATAATGCCAATGAAGTCCTGCCACATGGACTTAATTATAAGTAAAGTAACTATCAGAACTACCTCAACCATCAGGATGGTGATACATGAACTACTTGATCTACCCAGCCAATTATAATAAATACACAACCCTACCAACAGGTGAAAGGACGACTCATCTCGATCTCGGCTCAGTACCACTGACCTTGATTTATGAAACTCTCCTCTCTAAACCCTAACCTACATGTTTATAGCTTTGACCTTCATCATTACGAGTCTAACTTAGGCATCAGAGGGGTGTTGGTGGACAGCCTATCATCGTTAAATCGTCAATCTGACGCTTTTTCTATGTATATCGGGCTATTCTAATTGAAGATCATCACCGAACATCTAGGAAGATCACTAGCCCTCAACACCGAGTCTAATCTTGTAGAGTCAATCTACTGGGTTTTCCCTTGCATCAACACTCACTACCAGGTGACCAAACCTCAATATCTACCTTGAAAACGCTTGTGGGCAAACATTGTATTCTATTCCCCATCGAAGCAGATCATCCCCTAAGCCACAATGAATTAGTTAACTAACTAATTAGTAACACACTAATTAAGCCACAATTAATTCCACACCCTCCGCTCGAGTCCGGTCACCTCCTTGCCCCTCTCCGGGCTTCTCGTCCTCTCCGCACGGCCCTACCCTTCGAACTTCAAAAAGATTTCACAAAAATATCTACCGTCCTGCTCTCCTTATATACTCTCCTCGCGTTTCAACCGTTGGATGGACTCCATATATACTTTCCTGGACTCCATATATACTTTCCTCGCGTTTCAACCGTTGGATGGACCCCGAAATCAGGACCGGACGGTCTGAGATATATTAGGCCTTCCCATGGGCTTTTGCTCTGGTTAAGCTGGAAAAGCTCCGGAATTTTCTGGTTTTGATGTTGCATTTTGAACAAGGTACCAAATTTGCTCCTAATTTCAGTAATTTTGGGTAGATTTGTGTGTTTATTTCCCTTTTTTTTGTTGTTGTTAGGGCTGGTTGAGTGGGCTGGAGTGCAGTCTATGCGTTTTTGAAAAACTTTATGACTTTTGATCATTTTCCCTGAAAATGTTGTTGTTTAGCATGTTTGCTTCTTTTTGGCAAATTTGGATGATTTTCCCCACTAAAATCTAGTTTTACATTTAACCTTTAATTTTGTGGAATATAAAGCTAGAACTAGAAGAAGTTCCAACTGTTCTGATTTTGCAATAGAAACCTTGACATCCTCTCTGAATTGAAAAATCCTGGTGTTTCTTTTCTCAGAAATTCATGATGTTTCAAAAAAATTAAAAAATCACATAGATCTTTTTTTGAAAAAAGTATTTTTTTTTTCCAAGGAAAAAAGTTTCTTTGTTCTTTAACCTTGAGTTCGTTATCTAACATCCTTAAATCTAACGGTTGATTTCTCAGGTCTGGCCGCTAGGCGATCCTATGCTTCTTTATGGAATTAGGGATTCTATTATAACACCCCGTAGAAAGGGATAATCTATTAGTATTCATGGATGGTTATTCATGAATGGTTAGAGGGCTGTAGAAAGGGATAATCTATTACTATTCATGATGGTTATTCATGAATGATTAGAGAGTTAGTTTGGAAATTACAACTCTCTACTTATGACATGGATCACCTCATTCATCTCATTCCTATAGGGATCCTACTACTCTCCTTATGGAGACGGTGGTAATGAAGTCTGCCGTCAACGTCAGCATGCTAACCTGCACCGCCCCTAAGTTCTTGGCCTCCGGTATTCACGCGGCCTTCATCACACTCACATTCCTTACCCGGTAAGCTCACCTCCCCTATCCTATTCCCAGTACCGTTCCCACCAGGTAGAAGAATACTTTGAGAGTTTTTAATAAACTCCCTGACCTTTGAAAATTAGGGAAAACTTCTAAATTTTGAGGAGTTTCACAAAATCGCTGAAGTTTTGAGAAGTTTTGCAAATCGAAGTATATCCTTTTTAAAAAGGGTTATTTGCATATATACCTCTCAAATCACGGGTATTTGCAAAACTACCTCTCAAATCTTAGTATTTGCAAAACTACCTTCAAATAATCAATTTTGGAAAAAGATACCCAAAATCAATCAGTCATCAACTTTGATAGGCTGATTTGTAACTGTAATATAAAAATTATCAACAAAGTTGTCAAATTTTTATGCATCAAGTTCATGATTTGTTGATTTTTAGGGTTTCTTTTGCAAAGTTGTTGACTTGTAGAGTAGGTTTGCAAATGCTAAGATTTGGGTTAATTTAACATATACCCATAATTTAAGGGGTGTATATGCAAAAAAAAACTTTTATAAAACATAACCCCCTCTTCAGCAAACGTTTAAAAAAAAATTCTTCCTGAAGTTTTTCGCACTTCCCCGTCATGTCTTTCTTGATGAACATTAGAATGAAATATGTTTCCAAAGTTGAGTTGAAACTCTCAAAGTTGTTTTCTTTAATTCTCAAAGTTCATGATTTTTGCAAACACCCAATTTTCTTGGATTTTCTTTAAGTTACCCAAAAATATATTAAACGCTTTCATGTTGTGGCTCCCTGCACAGCCTACTCTGGCCTGAACTGGCGATGAAATTTATTCCCATGTTTTTGTTTCAGTTTCGATAGCGGGCCCAACGGAGGATAAAAGCAGATGTTGTTTTTCGCTTTGTGACATGTTTTTCTCATATTGGTCACTCGAATCTAGCCTATTTCTAAATAAGTCCCCTAAATCTCATTTATTTTAAATAAGTCCGCCAAATCTAACCTATTTTCAAATAAGACTCCCGAATGTCATATATTTTAAATAAGTTCTCCAAGTCTTTAACTTCTATAAAATAAGTCCCCTATGTGAAGAATTGTTAGCTACTTACCTTAACTCCAAGATAACTAAATTCTATTAATCTTGCTTATTTTGCCCTTCTCTTCCTAGATATTTTCTTACGATATCTCTCCGTCCGCCTCTACTTGCTATTTTTTGAGAAGTCTCTATTGCACTCCGTTGCAAGTATTAATGTAACTATCTAGGGAAGATAAGGTGAAAATGGGAAAGATTAGTGTAGTTTAGTTGGAGTTAAATTAACTAATTCTAATGCGGAGGGACTTATTAAGAGAATTTATAGATAATGGGGACTTGTTTAAAATATATATGAGATATGGGGGACTTGTTTAAGAGAACTTATAGATTTGGGGGATTTATTTAAAATATATGAGATTTGGTGGACTTGTCTAAAAATAGGTTGGATTTGGGGGACCAATATAAGGAAAACTCTATTATCTTTTGATTTCTATTATTCTCCTTTAAGGCTGCTTTGCTCCTGTTGACCTATGCTTTACTAACTACTGAGCAGTAAAATAAGGTGAATATTATAAAAGTCACTTTAATACTATTCAAACATCTTCTAAGAATGCAGAGATATACCGTTGTTTATGGCTTATAGCAATGCTCTCACGTCTTGTAATAGCAAAGTAGTACAAAATTTATGGTTGAATCTTATTACTCATCTTTTAAATCTCTGATAAGTGTTGTATTATTGGTAAATTATTATACCATTGCTTTTTAGGTAAAGTAGAATAAATATTTGAAGCTTGTTAATTTGTCTTATTGCTTGATATGTATTAAGCCCATTGTTCCTATTTAATGTTGTGGAAAATTTACATACTAAGGGATATGTATCAAGCAGATAATCTATAGTTAAGCTGCGTGTTGGGTCCAGTTGATAGTGAACACTGAACAATACATGAACCATTTGGTTGGGTTTAGTGTATGTGTGTGGGTTTGGCTCAACTGAATCGAACTATCTATTTAGAAGATTTAAAATGAATGAATGCTTGTATATTACGTAGTAAATGTGTCGCACCTTCACACAAAGAAGGGCAAATGGGAGTTTTCTTTAACATGAAAGTCACTTTTCTGTTCCTATGATTTCCTTATAAGTAAATACAACACAAGTTTCGTATGTCTGATATTTTGTTCCATGAACTTGAACTCTTAATTTTTTTCAACTATGTTTACATACGGTGGCTTCAACTGAGTTTTAAACCTTTACTTAAGGTACATTTTTTTGTATGGAATATGCTACCTGATGTAAAAAGACTGTTTTGTCTCTGTTTGTAATGTTTGTTTGAGGGTATAGATGGAACAAGTTTCTTTTTAGGAGAAAGGAGATTCATTTGTTGTTAGCATTTCTCAATTCTTGGACCTATGACCACCCTTGTCATAGTTGCACCTTACCAACTCGCTCCTAGCTGGTGCTACTTTTGGGCGTAACACATCAAGATTGATTTATAAGGGAAAGGGAGAAAAGGGGCAACGGGCAGTACATGAGTAAATTGGTTTTCTCTTTGCATACCAAATGAAAATTGAGGAGAGAAACAAGGTAGTAGAAGAGGAAGTGGTGTTATTTTAGTTGTTCTCTTTTCTTTGCAGTCTATGATCACTCTTTTCGTAGTGAGCAAATAGGGGGAACAAGGGACTTGAAGAGAAAGAAGTGGTATATTACTTCTTCGCTTTAACTATAGAAAGAAGAGGAAGTGTCCTTCCTGTCAGAACGGCAAATGAAAAAAGAAAGAAAGAAAAATCTTGTTAAAAAGTTTTAAATAAATTTTGTGAAATGCGTTTTCATTAATGGTTTAATAAGATAGTGCATTACATGAATTTATTTGTCACTTCTACTACCTTGAACTTGTTTTGTTATGCAGTCGTATAAACCTTGTTTTCTGCACTGTTTCGTATAATCCTTGCGTTATCTGTACCCTCAGGCATGCTTTCATTCATTACCTTTAAGTTCTGACCTTGTCATTCATTATATATTTCTAGATTAAAATATGTTATCTTGTTAGACTGCATATTGTTACCTCTTGATGAGGGCATGCTCATATGAGTTTCTGTGCATTTCCAGCCACATACATATGTAAAGAATTCGGTTACAAAATATTGATTATGATAAAAACTTGTTTTCTAAGCTTTTCCTTGAAACAACATTTGATCCTGCTGTTGGTGTTTCATGTTGTTTCAGAATTCATTTGGGCTTCCTACGTTGATCAAACCTGAGAACAAAATGGTTCAGAAAAGAAAACGTAATAATTCCGAGACTGTTGACGCTGATGACGAAGATGGGGATGAAGATGGTAATGGGGATGACGGAGACTATGGAGAGGGTGAAGATGATGCACTGGAAGAAGATGGAGAGGGATATGAAAAGCCTAATAATAATAGCAATATATAAAAAAGGCACCCAGTGGAGATGCTGGCAGAGAAGAAAATGGAGAGGACAAGGAGCCCGAAGAAAATGATGATGATAACAAGGATGACAATGATGATGGAAGGGAAATGTGGAAGAAGTGGCAAAGGAAGAGGATGAAGAAAATGAGGAAGAAGAATAAGAAGAGGAAGATGAGAAAGAAGAGGAACTCCAGCCCCTGAAGGAGAGGAAGAAGTGAAGCCCCTTCAGTCTCGCATTAACTTTATCTTTCCTTACAGGAACTCCTATTTGCTTTTTTCCTGAGTTTGAGTTGTCACCATCTCATCAACAGAAACTGTAGGGTGGATGATGGTTTATTGTCTATGTGTTACAGAGAGGCTAATGAAATTCGAAGACAGTGGCATTGAGCCAACATGAGCTATTGAGAACAATGTCATATTTCATTGTCAAAAAACTGTTAGTGTTACAGAGTTTGGTTTTTTGTCTTTGATTTCTAAATGTGATTATAGTTATTGCTATTGTATCTAGAGACCAAAGGATGTTTCCTCATGGTTGCAGCTATGTAGACTGCAGAACTCTATTCAGATCCTAACCTTTGCACTGATGGCATTCATTTGTCACTGAAGAAGCTGGCATCTTTTCTAGTCTTGAACACTATGACCCCTTTGTGACGGCCCAACACACTGCTTATTTCCTATCAATATGCATCATCACTGCAAGAATGAAGATCCATTGAAGTGCTAGTTTCCTGAATAAAGCAGGTAACATTTCATCTAACAGGTACCATTAATCTCTTATCACTATGTGCAACGGAGGCGAAAATTCATAGTTAATGGAAGCAATGATAACTAATGGTAGACCTAAAGAAAAATGGTCAAAATTTATAGTTCATGGGCGAGATGAGGGATGAGTACAACTTAAAGCGAAATGGACAAAATGAAGGTGGAACATATGGTAACCATTCAACTTTCTGCCACACTTCTTGTTGCAAGCATTTCTTTGTGGTTTTTTGGCATTGATGTGGATAAATAAATCTTTTGCAGTTAACAATGAACTAGTCTCTCATCAATTTGTAACACTCGAGGCAACTGATGTGTAATCTGGTCAAAGCTGTTGGCCACTGATTGGCAGTTTATGAGCAGACAAGAATCCTGAGAGAAGCAAGTGGATTGCCATTTTGTCCTTTCTGATATAAAGCTTTGTGGCTGCTTCCAGGTTTAATATAGAGTTACTTATTCACGAATGCATAACTGCTTCCAGGTATTTGTTACATGATCCTTATATTTTTCAAAACTGCAATGCCAGTCGAACTGTTTTTTTCACATCATTGCTTTTCCTCTTTTATATTCATGAATGCCAACTGTTTCTTTACGCATGCTCGAAGTTAGGGAAGTTTATCTTGGTGCAAACATTGTTGATTTTTTGTGCTAGTCATGCTAGGCAACTGTGTTCATGCCATTACAGTCAGAACCGGAAAACAGTTTTCAGGGAGGTGGGGTTGGGTGGCGTGGCGGTGGGGGGTTGGGGGTGGGCAGAAACTCTGTAGGTAGTAGGCCTTTGCATAGCAAAAAACTTGCAGAATAAGCATTTGGGAGTGAGGTGGTAACTCATCTCCAATATTCCATAATGTTTATACTATAATTAAAGGGCAATAGAACTATATCAGTGGAAATTGAAAAAGATATTGGCAAGTTAATCATGGGTGAATCATCACATCTGACACAAACCGAGAAGCAGGAAGTTATTATTATGATTTATGTGATGTATATATCGGAAAAATAGAAGAAGAATGGCAACAGTACAATGCAGTTCCATAGATATTAGTTCTAATGCTATTTGAGTTCTTGCTCAACTACAATGTTTGATTGTCACACATAATTAGTGCATTAGATATAACCTTCTTATATAATAGGCTAACCATGGGAATACCAATTCTTCTTATGTGTATTTGTTGCCAGTCGTATCATGAGGCTCGATGCTACGATTAATATTTGTAGGCCAATCCACTAAGGATGAAGGCCATTCTCTTTGCACTTTTGGTAGCAAACTGATTCCTCCCACTCACATTTGTGATGACACCAAATGCGTACCTCAAGAGAAAACCTGCTGCATTGCGGAATGCAGGACATCATCATTGATTCGCAATGACTTTCACACGTGTGTACATCCAGCTTAAGCTGTGGGTTGATGGTACATGGTTTTCTATCAGCAATGACCCCATGCACGATCAAGAGGAGCACCATTAATATAGCGTTTAGGAATCTCATTGCTTTTGTTTTGATACTAATATGCTAAGGTGCGTTTAGGACTTTATAAAGAGGATTACTCAGAAGTTGTTCCTTTTCAAATGGGAAACTGTTCATGTACTTGTTGCATGTCCTTGTATGTTTTGGGAGCTGAGAATGCAGTTCGTCTGGGGTTCCATATTTTTTTATTCTGTCCTTTACATATAAGTCACATAAAAAGTTATAAAATATTTCTTAGTACCAAACTCGTTCCATTTAGGAAATTAAGATTGCTGGTAAATGGTTCCTTTTGTTTTAGTCTACGGTAAATAGCAACAATCTATCAACATTCACTTCTTAGTTATGGTCACGAGGAAAAGACTGTTGACAGTTGTTTACTTCCAATTTCAACTAAAGAGAATCAATTGAATTCTATATAAATTATAGTGAGCCATAGATAGAAGTAGCTTCTGAAATTTACCATATAAATTTCGGTAATATTCGGCAATTCTCATTTATGTTAGCCAGACAGCCTAAAATTAAATAGTATTACTTGGTGATTGTTGAGCATGAAGATCAACTTCACAGTCTTCAGAATTTAATCGATTCTTGTTCTGGTACAGAATTTTGAGATGTCCTCACTGTTTTGAAAAAGAGGAAAGCTAGAAAGTTGTTTCTTTGAGATAGACAACTGTTCTGGCATCTGACACTTGTTGCATGACCCTGTAGTTTCTGGTAACTGCAAGCTTTTCAAGCATGAAAATTTCCTCTCTTCAGGATTCATGATGGATTAGTTGTCGAATTGTTGCGTTCAGAACTTGATTTTTGTTCTACTAATCAGTTGGCATCTGTGAAGTTCATGCTTAAACAATCAGAGCCAAGAATTGGTTTCTGTTAGGCACAAACTCTGCAAACCTTTATCCAAAAATTGCTAATGTTCTAGC
Organism: Asparagus setaceus; assembly: GCA_012295165.1. Lineage (NCBI taxonomy): Eukaryota > Viridiplantae > Streptophyta > Magnoliopsida > Asparagales > Asparagaceae > Asparagus > Asparagus setaceus. The sequence continues at coordinate 28,816,222 of CM022704.1, forward strand.
GATTAGCCTTCAACCTGTCCCTTAGCATCAAAGATTGACCATTTTTGTTGATTGATGATAGTCGCATAGTGATGATCAAGATAAAATATCTTGGTAAAAGACCAGTGACAGAGATTGTCTTGATAATCATGAATATTTCAATGACTATGATAATCCCTGCCTGTGATAAGCAGTGGTTTGATGATAATTAGATGCCAAAATTGATCCAGAAAAACGTTGGTATTGGGTTCAAATTTATGTGACCAAAGTTCAAATTTATGTGACCAAAGTTAACCTATTGAAACCTTCACATAGTCATTCAACAACTCATGCTTTCACGCTCTGTAAAGAATAGTTCCTAGTTGCTATCTTGAAAAACATATTTATCATTTTTCCACTATCCCTAAAAAGTTGAACCATTTATATCTATGTATCTCTTTTTATTGTATTCTCCATATTTTCTTAGCTAGTGCATATCATTTTATGGGGTGATTTTCTGTAACACATGTTTTATTGATTAAAGATATAGTCTTCCTCGTCATTTTGTCTATCTGGTTTGTTTCAGCTAGTGTATTAATTCCCTGCAGAATACACAATTTGCAGCAAAATTTATATACACTTTCTAGTGATTATTTTGCAGAATAACATCCCTTAATCTAGGGTTTGTCCTGATATAGCAGTTTCTGAACAAACTAGAATGGGAAATTACAGTGATGTGTCTTAAGTATAACAGAACATGAGCGCAAATTCTTGACATGCATGATACAATTTTATAGCGAATATTCAAGCCTTTTGCATGAAAATTAAACATAGATTGATTGTTTTGCATCATTCTCTCTTTCTATGTAGCCCCTTTAATGTATAATAATAGGCGAACAATGTGCTGAGCTACATGGCATCCCCGTAATCACACTGTAAAACTGCAGGGATTTTAAAATATACGAGGTTTTTAAGCATTTACTTTTCATTATTGATAGCAAGCATATAATTCCAGTTTTGAGGTTGCAGATAGTTGCATTGAGCTTGATTCTTGTGATAATAGATAGAGTAAGCCAATCCATTAAGGGTAATGTCCATTCTCTTTACATGCACTGTAGCAATCTGATTCTTGCAATCCGCAATTGTGACGACACCTCATATATCCTACGTAGAAGTAATGCTTGCAGTGTGAGATGCAGGAGTTCATTGTTGATCGACAATAACTGTTGCACTTGGATAAATCCACTCTGTTGTTTGGGTTGCCAACAGCTGATTTTGCGTCCGCAAAGTTCCCACAGACGAGCATGAGCAGCACCACCATAACCTTTAGGATTGCCATTGCTGTTCATGTTTGAGATGCCTTCAGGAGTTTATAGTTAAAGTGGAAAGCTCAGAGATTTTTCCTTCTCAAATAGGCAGCCATTGAGATGCTGGTTGCATGGGCTTATGATCAGTTTTTGCAACTGATAGTACATTCCGTCTGAAATTCTATCTGTCACCATTATATGCAAGTTAGCATTAGAGCGGTGAAGTACAACTAATAGCAAATTATTATTTACTTACTAGTCTCTTGATATCCAAGGAACATGAGTACTTAATTATGACAACTTGTACTTGTAGAATACTTCCATTACTTAATGGTAAACAAAGAAGCCTGAAAATTTATATCATAAGTCATTAATTTCTTGCCTGATGGGTGTTTGCCGGTGATTATAAAGACTAGATATTATGCGTAGGGATTACTGGCAACAATATAGCTTGGAATGTAATTAAAGCTAACCATCTATATCTAGTAATTACTATAAACCATACCAGTAGCAATAGTCTCCGATGACGGTCGCAAGTGCATAATGTTACTGGAGGACTCAAACTTTGGGTCCTCATTATATGCATGTATGTATTTATATGTATATATTGTGTGTATGTGTGTGCGCGTGCGCATATAATCGTACACTCATGTATATATCATACACATATTCACGTATACACCAAAACACACACACACATGCATACACACCAGCACTCATCATGCCCACCCACGTGTGCACGCATGGGCGTACACACACTCGCACCAAGCACGCAGACCTATGCATGCCCTCTATACCCACTTGCCTCCATGCCCATACACACACAAACCACACACTGACACACACACAGAGAATTGAGCTCCAATCTACTTAAGTGTACAAGAGGACTTGTCCACCTAACTTTTTACCTATTAAATTGTTTTTGAAAGATTTGTGATACACATTAATACTATCTTTGAGATATGTGTCTTGATGTGCATCACACACTAACACAAATATCAAAGCAAAATTATGGGCAAAAAGTTAAGCGGATCAGAGGTTATCCCTTTAAGTGGATACTCAACTCTGTATGTGTGTGTGTGGGGGATGTGTGTATGTGTGTGTCTCTATGCGTGCGTATGTATATTCATAAAGTGTATATTTACACATTTATATTATTATAGATAGGGTAAATTTCACAAAATCTCCTTAGGTTTGGCCACTATATTAAATATCGGCCGACATATCGCTATATTGGCCGATATATCGATTTTAAAGCCCTCTCGCAATGATATTTACGAAATTATAGTGTTTTCTGATTTTTTTACTATTTTTTTCGATATATCGAAAATATTGGCTGATATTTCCTTAAGCAAATATCAGCCGAGATTGGCTAATGTTTGATGAAAGGGTGTTATTGTGCTTGGTTTTTGGTTCCCCACCCGACCCATAATCCTAATAAAACACCCAAATACCCTAATCGATCTCTTATGTTTAGAAGTCATTAAATATGTTTCTATAATTAATTAGTCATCCTAAATGTTATCATTATTCATGAAATTTCTTATGCTTACAATATTGTTAGATGTTATTGATAATTTGGTATTAGTAGATATTATGAGATATTGTTGAGATTTGTGAGATGTGATTAGATATGATTTTATCTCATACTTATTTTGTAATATCCTCCTCGTATCTATTTAAGAGAGGTTGGAGTTAAATGAATAATGATCTTTTGTCTTTTCTATTTTCTCTACATGGTAGTAGAGCCAACCCAATCCTTGTAACTTCTCCCATCTTTTTAGATTTCGAGGCCATCGAGGGGGCTTTGCATGGCCTTCATGCTCCCCTCAGCGGCTACGACAAACATCTTTGGCGGCTACGACAAACATCTTCGGTGGCTTCAACATCTTTGATTTCTACATCATTATAAATCTTTGTTGAATCTCAATAAAAAAGCCCTACCCTTGAAAAAGACCCCATATCTATAGCAACCTAAGCAAATATGGTATTAACGGGATTTCCAAAGCAAAAAACATTCTTGAAACATCCAAACAACATCCATGATAGGTGCCTACTCACACAGCCTGTGGGAGGTGCTCCTTATACCAATGAAAAATAGGTTGCTATAGAAATCTATGTGTCCAAACCGCATGAAAAAAGTCAAAAGCCCCCTACACCTAAAGAAACAATTATTTACCCCCCCTCTAGCACATATACTTTTTTATTACCTTCTTACCCCTTTGCCACGTCATCTCCTTCTCCATTCATCATCTTCTTCTCTTTGGCCCGCTCAAAATGAAAAGTCCCTATAAACTCATCTTAAGCAGCACTGCATTAACGTGATGTTCTTTGTGAGATTGAAAACTAACTCGCCGATGTTGACGGGTGAGCCTGTGGAGGAAGCAGCAGCGGAGAAGATGCAGTCAACCTCGTCATGGACAGAGGCCCAGGCCCGCTTGTAGCTGAGGAGCTTGATAAGGCGTAGCGCTTCGGCATTTAGCGCCGGAAAGGGCCGTAGTGGCAAATGCCATGTTGGCACGCGGTCGTAGGTGAGGTAGGTGATGGTGATGGTGGCTGGCAGTTGAAGAAGAGCTTGTCAGGCCATGTCGGGTGTTGAGACTGTGCGAAGGTGTTGAGAGATAGACGAGGTCGGTGAGCAGTGACGAAGCCAAGATTTTTTTTTTTTTTTGGGGGGGGGGTGCAATGTAAAAATTTTCTAGTAGATTTTAATCAAAAAGTGATAAAAATGATAATGCATAAAGAAATTTCATATATGTAAGTAGGTGTAAGAAAAACCTGGATTAGAAGTTATACCCAAAAAATATGTTCACGAATACTTGAGGCGTTTCAATATCTCCACCGATCATTGGGTCAACAAGCTCCAATTTTCTAAAGTTTTCTCTTACCTGTAAAGAAAAATGCGAAAATATGTAATATACAAGAAAAATTATGTAGCGTATGTGTATTTATAATATTTCATATAAGAATATAGATACCATATTTGGTTTCACATTAACCAAAAGCAATAGAATACTTATGCTCAAAAGATGCAAAATATATTCTTAGATAAAAAGACAAAGAGAAATAGTGAATGTATCACAATTCTCATATTACAAAAGTTGTGTCTTCTTGATAAACAAACTTAGACTAACTAAGTTGTGCTCGACGTTCTTTCATTGAACTAAACTCGTCTATGATTCAATTTGTGGTGAATTTCATTGCAATTTCTTTTTTTATGTACAAAATCAAAGAATCATTCAGGAGTTCATTATCCATCTTGTTTTGAAGCTTCGTCTTCACTTCATGATCAAGAATGCTCGTTCTGGGTTGCCGTTGATATAGAAAGAGTAAGCACAAGCCGAATCAATCTAGCAATAAGTGGATAATGTGTTGACTTTCTTGTTCTCACCAAGCCTTGACATAGTTCTTGAATATTAGATGACATTTGCAATTCGAATGATTGCAAACATCATGCTCATAATGTTGAAGTTTAACTCTCAAGCGCACTAGTTCTTGTTCTGTGAAATCCATAGTAAAACTTTTCCGCTAGTTTATAAATGTCATCAATTTTGAATGACCTAAACCTCTCTCTAGGATCCAAAGTGGTGCTAAGAATAAGTAATTCCACAGTATGTTTATTGAATCTGTTGTTTAGTTCTTGCAATTGATAATCAATTGTTGTAAGAAACACATCCACTCGATAATAGTGCTCAACACTTATGTGACCATTTTGTCTTCGAGATCGACCACCCCTTGCAACATATCGAGAATCCATATCCGGAAAATCAATATTATGTTTCTTGCAAAATGATTTAACTTTCTCAAATATAGAAATCCAACCCGTATTTCTTAGATTCTTGATCAATCGTTTTGTGCTTGAAACAAGATGCATTGCATTCAAAATATCTTGAGATTATCATTGTAAAGCTTGGCAAAGAAGATGAATGATTTCTAAAATTTCCTTCATAAGATGTAAGATGAAAGCAAATTCAAATGACAATAAATGATTCAAAGCATAATTTGCATCTCCACATTGAGAGTAATTTCCTTCCTTGGTAAGGCCATCTAGAACCATAGCAGTCGCATTAAACATCTTTAGCAAGCTAGAAATTAAATCTAGATGAGAACCCCACCGAGTATCTTCGGCACGTTTTAAAGAACCAACTTGATTAAGCCCTCTTCCGGTCTCAACTTCATTATTTTCAATCATGGATGCAAATTCGGTAGCTTGAGCTTCCTTTAACTCATCATTACATTTGCTAGATGCACTAACACTATTAATAATGGTAACCAAGATGTTGAAGAATTGATGAACGGAAAATACTTCTCGAGATGCCGCAACCAAAGCAAGTTGGAGGTGATGAGCCAAGCAATGAATATAATAAGCATGTGGGCATTCATTGCGAATTAAAGCTTGCAATCCATTCCATTCACCTCTCATATTGCTAGCCCCATCATATCCTTGCCCTCTAATATTTTGAATATCCAACTCACGGTGAGCAAGAACATCAACAATGACATTCTTCAAAGTTAAAGCCGCGGTGCCTCGTACATGGACAAGCCCAAAGAAACGTTCACGTATGAACCATCCACAAATCTCAAAACAATGGCCATTTGCTCCCTTTTAGACTCATCACGAGATTCATCGATAATGATATAAAATTTTGCATCACCTAATTCTTCTCGAATATCTCTTTTGACTTTGCAAGAAAAGACATGGAGAATTTCTATTTGGATTTGTGATGATGTATAAGAGGCATTCCCCGGAGCATTTTCTAAAACGATATCGAAAACTTTTTCATTATAAGAGGCCAACAACTTTATAAGTTCTATAAAGTTGCCACGACGGAGAGAATTCAAGCTTTCATCACGACCGCGGAAAGCACAACCTTGAAATGTAAGCCACTGGACTACATCAATTGATACTTGAAGTCGTCGCTGATTTATTACAATTTGTTCAGAAGATTGCTTTTGCATCAACTTTTGAATGTGTTGAGAAGCATTCATTAGATCATTGCTTGCTTTTACGGAGTTTTTATGGATGGATTTAGAATCTTTTCTGATATGCCATAGAAAAGCACAATTTTCTCCATCGTTTACTTTCTTCCAAGCTCTAAAGCCTCCAACAACAAATCTATTATGTTCAAGTCGTCCCGTTAGCTTGCTAAAAAGATAGCAAGGTAAGCAAAAAGCCGCATCACTAGATGGAGAATATTCAAGCCATGCGGGAAATAGTTCAAACCAAGAATAACAAAAATAACGACGATACTTCTCTGGACCTGATAGAGGATAATTTGGAAGTTTGCATGGATATGGACCGGCTCTTAGATAATAGTGACGAATGTCATCTTGTTGGTTTACATCATAGTTCTATATTGGTGGGCGTAATCCAGGATCACGCTCCAAAGAGGAAAGATCAATTTGCTCGCTAATTCTTTGGATTTTGAGAGGGCGATCAATAATTGAATTTAGAGGATGATCAATAACTGAATTTAAAGGAGGGTGATCGATAACTGAATCTAGACGAGGGCGATCAACAACTGATGTTTTAGGACTTGGAGTAACATTCTGTTCAATGTCTACATGTTGTTGAATAGATTTTTTAAAGAATTTATCAATTGTAGTTGATTTTCCCATCACCACAAACTATAAATTGTAATATCTTTGGAGACCGGACAAATTGAGAATACATTATAAATTATACAATTAGAATTTATTTCAAACAATAGCAAAAATTAAAGAAGCATGAATGAGCTAAGAAAAACTAATGAAATTTATAAACTTATTTAAAAGAGTCATGTTTCACCACTCATTGTATCTTAGAGTTGGTCTCTTTAAGAAAATTCTCCTTTGGGACAAATTAAGAGATAATAATTAAGTGAAGCACTTACTATAACAAACTTTCCAATTTTACATGCATTCACAAGGCAATTATAATGATTTGAATTCTGAAACCAATGTACAAAATGCAGTGATCGCGACCATGTGGTTCATCTGGAAGAAGCAGAATCAATGTATTTAGCAATCAATGTGAACATTAAAACTTTTATCTTTATTATGTTGAACTGTTAAAATGTACAACTTGCGATCAATCAAATAACCAACATTCAAAGTCCAAGAGGAAAAAATATTATTCTACTTTTAGGAAATAAAATCACAAATAATTAGAGAACAATTGGTCAATTAAAGTTTCAATACTTGCACCAATCATTGCAGAGTTAATTAACGAGAATAAAAATAGGCTTAATCAAAAAATTAAGATTAATCAACAAAATTAAAATAGAGTTTTAACTCGAGCTTACCTTGGCGTCGTGATGGGTCTGTGAGGAGTTCTGGCTGAAGATGTACTTTGGTGTTTGACTAGATTCTAGGAGTCTTTGAGAGTCTTAGAGAACTAAAAGATGAGGAGTTGGAGGAGGATTTGATTTTAAGAATTTAAGGAGGGAGAAGCATATGACATTTTGGGTATTTTTGTGAATTGGGAAATTGGGATCATCGCAGATTGGGAAAAACGATGTTTTGTTGCTGCTGATTTGGGTGATCACAGTTTGAGAAATGGGTTAAGGGTACTTGGGTTTGGATGTATGGAATTCTTTGACTTGTAAGTTGTAACCCATTAAGACTTCTAAATTAATTAGCCCAAGCCCAATTCTACTTGGCCCAAAATTAGCTAGCCTGTATGTAGCTAAGTTATACATACTACTATGTATATATAAAAAAATTCCAAATTCCAGGGGGGGCCATGGCCATCCTCAGCTCCCTTGACTTCATCATTGTCGGTGAGAGACAACGTTAGAGGAGTGAGCGGGTTGGCGGGAGATGAGTCGAGGCGTGGGAGAGGTTAGGAGGGAGTTTGGATTGCGATCATTCCAACTGGTTCCATGGGTAGAGAAGTGTAAGAGCTCTATTTTCCATTTTAAGTGAGCCAAAGAGGAGAAGATGATGAAAGGAGAAGATGAAGATGTGGACAAAGGGGTAAGAAGGTACTAAAAAAATATATGAGCTGTAAGGTGCCATGACCAGGGTAAATGATTGTTTGTTTGGGTCTAGGGAGTTTTGGGCTTTTGATTTTTCTCATGAGGGCTGAACGGATATATTTCTAGATCCAAGGTGCTACAAGCAATTTAAATTGCTTCTAACTAGCTGGATCTGGAAATCTATTCGGCCACACTCCTAGGAAAAATTCATATGCTCAAAAGCTCCTGAACCCAAAGAAATATCACTTTGCCTCCCTCTGATCACTTGCTGACTCATCGGTTTATTCTTTTCCATTTCTACCCTTTAATTTTGTTATTTTCTTCTCTTCATTCTCCTTCTATGGCTAAAAAATACAGCCATTTCCTCTCTATTATTTCTATCTCTTCTTAGTTTGGCTCTTCATTTTGAAAAAAATCTAGACAGGAATTTTAGCTTCGATTTGAAGAAAATGATGTAATGATGAAGTTCAAGCCAAGAGATCGAGATCAATGTGATGAGGTTCAGATTTGATTTTTTAAATTTGAAAGTTAGTCTTGTTGGATCTAATCGTGACATTGTCCGGGAGTCATCAATCCGGGCATGCGCGAGAAGGTGGCGGCAAAACGAATAATTCGGCTCGTTGAATGTTGAGATCTCAAGCACTTGGAGAAGATGAGTCTTGTTACGTGCAAAATATAGATGATGGCCAAGATCTTGAACATGCGAATACTATTAGGGACCTTATAGTAATGAACATGTGGACTGATTATTTAGATAGTTATATGTGAAATGATCTAATGACTTTCTGTTTATGTGAGGAAAATACATTTATGTGGCAATTTTATGTTCTCTTGAATATTTAGTTCTTATTTCAATTAGTGAATGTGATCATTTTATTTTATATTATAATATGTTAGATGTTTTAATATGAGATTAAGAAGTCACATAGTGAATGTACAGATGATGGAGTTGCAATTACATTTTATTAAGTAAATTATAAATGCATTGTATTTGTTTAATTGTCTTTTGTTAAGAAGCCATCTAACTATTCACACATAATTGATTTATATTACTTGGAAATGATTCATGATATCTCAATTAGATACAATTGGCTAAGCGCCACAAATAATTCATGACATCAAATTTGAAATCTTTCTCTTATTGTGGTGCATCAAAGTTTCCTACTTTCGAAATTTTATTGTAATATTTTTATTGGTAGGATATCTTTATTCTTTTGAATAGAACAGATGTTTTTCCAAACTTTTGTTCTACTCTAAATATTTACTACTTATTTCAATTTGTGCATGTGGTCTTTTTCCTTTTATATTACAATAAATTTTATGTTTTAATATGAGATTAAGAAGTCACATAGTGAATGTACAGATGATGGAGTTGCAATTACATTTTATTAAGTAAATTATAAATGCATTGTATTTGTTTAATTGTCTTTTGTTAAGAAGCCATCTAACTATTCACACATAATTGATTTATATTACTTGGAAATGATTCATGATATCTCAATTAGATACAATTGGCTAAGCGCCACAAATAATTCATGACATCAAATTTGAAATCTTTCTCTTATTGTGGTGCATCAAAGTTTCCTACTTTCGAAATTTTATTGTAATATTTTTATTGGTAGGATATCTTTATTCTTTTGAATAGAACAGATGTTTTTCAAACTTTTGTTCTACTCTAAATATTTACTACTTATTTCAATTTGTGCATGTGGTCTTTTTCCTTTTATATTACAATAAATTTTATGTTTTAATATGAGATTAAGAAGTCACATAGTGAATGTACAGATGATGGAGTTGCAATTACATTTTATTAAGTAAATTATAAATGCATTGTATTTGTTTAATTGTCTTTTGTTAAGAAGCCATCTAACTATTCACACATAATTGATTTATATTACTTGGAAATGATTCATGATATCTCAATTAGATACAATTGGCTAAGCGCCACAAATAATTCATGACATCAAATTTGAAATCTTTCTCTTATTGTGGTGCATCAAAGTTTCCTACTTTCGAAATTTTATTGTAATATTTTTATTGGTAGGATATCTTTATTCTTTTGAATAGAACAGATGTTTTTCCAAACTTTTGTTCTACTCTAAATATTTACTACTTATTTCAATTTGTGCATGTGGTCTTTTTCCTTTTATATTACAATAAATTTTATGTTTTAATATGAGATTAAGAAGTCACATAGTGAATGTACAGATGATGGAGTTGCAATTACATTTTATTAAGTAAATTATAAATGCATTGTATTTGTTTAATTGTCTTTTGTTAAGAAGCCATCTAACTATTCACACATAATTGATTTATATTACTTGGAAATGATTCATGATATCTCAATTAGATACAATTGGCTAAGCGCCACAAATAATTCATGACATCAAATTTGAAATCCACTCTGTTGTTTGGGTTGCCAACAGCTGATTTTGCGTCCGCAAAGTTCCCACAGACGAGCATGAGCAGCACCACCATAACCTTTAGGATTGCCATTGCTGTTCATGTTTGAGATGCCTTCAGGAGTTTATAATTAAAGTGGAAAACTCAGATATTTTTCCTTCTCAAATAGGCAGCCATTGAGATGCTGGTTGCATGGGCTTATGAGTTTTTGCAACTGATAGTACATTCCGTCTGAAATTGTTAGAAACAGGGCAATCAAGAGAAATGTGCAATTTTATTCATTAGTATTGGGGTCTATATACAAGAGGAGTGGTCTCATTCTTCTACTCTATCCGATGTGGGACTAAACAAAAGGGGTCTATACCTATCTAACATAAAGAAATAACTCTCAACACTCCTCCTTAAGATGGGCGAAAGATATCTATTAAGCCCATCTTGTCACACCCTCTAGCTAGGTCTACTGAGCTAAGTCCTTTAGTCAAGCAGTCTGCAGTCTGATCCTTAGTTGGAACATGACTTAACTCCAATAACCCACTGTTCAGCTTCTCTTTGATGAAGAACCTGTCAATCTCGATGTGCTTGGTTCTGTCATGCTGCACTGGGTTGGCAATGCTGATAGCTGACTTGGTTTCGCACCACAACCTAATCTTAGCCCATTGATCTAGCTTTAGCTCCATCAAGATGCTTTTACCACATCAACTCCAAGAACCCCCACGCCATTGCTCATCTGCTCAAATGTTGATCTTGTCACCACAGATTGCTTCTTGCTTTTTCAAGAGACTAAGTTACCTCCTATAAATATGCAGTACCCTGAGGTAGACCTCCTATCATCTCCGCAGCTAGCCCAATCTGAGTCACAGTAGTCCTCAATGTTCACATGGTCACTCCTCCTGAATATCAGCCCTTTGCCAGGGGCACCCTTCAGATACTTCAGGATCTCGATATATCAGATCCATATGACCCTTCCTCGGGTCATGCATGTAGCGGCTCACCACGCTCACCGCAAATAAAATGTCTGGACGTGTGTGACTCAATTAGATCAACCTACCAACCAGCCTCTGATATCTCTCATGATCAACTGTTCCCCGCCAAGAATCGTTTGAACCTCTCGACGATCGGTGTAGTAGCAGGTTTGCACCCCAATATTCCTGTCTCTGCAAGAAGATCCAGTGCATACTTCCTCTAGGAGAGAACAATCCCCTCCGCTCCATGAGCTATCTCTATTCCAAGAAAGTATCGAAGTTGACCCAGATCCTTCACTTTAAATTCTTTGCTCAATCTCAGCTTGAGCTGGGCAATCTCTTTCTCATCATCCCCTGTGATGATCATGTCATCTACATACACTACAAGCATATTGATATGGCCCCCACTTCTTCGAAAGAACACAGTATGGTCGGCATTGATCTGCTTGTATCCCATACCAACCATAGCCCTCCTGAACCTCGTCAACCATACTGGGAGACTGTTTTAGCCCATACAGACTTCTTCACCTGCAGACTTTACCCAATGCGCCCCGTATAAATCCGGTGGTATCTCCATATACACCTCCTCCACTAGATCCCCATGAAGAAACGCATTCTTCACGTCTAGTTAGTGTAGTTTCTATCTACTATTTATTGCCAGAGAGATCAGTGTCCGAACAGTGTTCATCTTCGCCACTGGTGCAAAAGTCTCATCGTAGTCAATGCCGTATGTTTGGCTGTACCCTTTTACCACCAGTTGTGCCTTGTAGCATTCAACTTGCCCTTCGATTCTCGCCGCTTCATTTGAAACCCGCCCTTTTCCCCGACGTTGTCACCAACTCCCATGTGTGGTTCTTCTCGAGAGCCCCGGCTCCTCGTGCATGGCTGCCTTCCACTTTGGGTCCTTCTTAGCAGCCTGCCAGTTGTTAGGTATAGTAACAAAATCTAATGATGCAATGAATGCTCTATGTGAAGGGGATATGTTAGAATAGAAAATAAATTGAGCAAGATCCCAATCATATCTGTCAGGAGGATTACCCACATTACTGCGAGTAGTCCTCCTTACAGACACTGGTGTAGGCAGAGGGGTAGTAGTAGAAGGAATGATATCACCTGAAGTGAAGGATGGTGTAGATTTCTCAAGAGTTGGAGCAGAGCAGGACGAGGGACTGGGCACTAGCATTCAGGCACCTCTGCACTGTAGGCACCTCTCATCGCTTCCTCCTTCTCTTGTATGTAATGCATCCTCCTCGAGCTGTAGGCAACTGAAGCCGTAGCACCAGCCGTAGGCCTAGCACCCCTTGTCTCCTCCTCCTTCCCTTCGTCTTCATCCTCCTGCTCCTCTAAGTAAGGAACTGAAATTGGGATTGAACCGCTTGAGCTCTCACCATTCTCCCCCTCTCGCCTCATACCTCCAGTATCGGGCGAGTCTCCAAAGGGTGAAGTTACCCCCAATGTGTAGTATGGCTCGAGTTCTCGAAATCGCACATCCATGCTGATAAACAGTCTTTTTTCCACTGGGCTCCAACATACATATCTTTTCAGCCGCAGTATCCCACTTAACATACACTTCACGTACGGGGTCCGCTTCCAACAGATGGTCTGTTATCCTTCACAAAACACACACAGCCAAACACCTTCAATGATAGAGTCCCCATGTTGTCTCCCTTCAGTGTCTCACGCGGAGATTTTCATTTCAATACACTCAAAGGCATCCTATTGATTAAGTGAGCAGCCGTCAAAATTGCTTGTCCCCATAACGTTTTTGGGACATTCATTGTCATCATCATACTCCTAGCAACTTCTAGGAGATGTCTATTCTTCCTCTCTGCTACCCCATTCTGAGCTGGGGTGTATGTGCATGTAGTCTGGTGTTGTATTCCTTGAACTGACAGATACTCTCTAAATATTCTGTTGGTGTACTCTGTCCCATTATCTGACCTCAACACCTTTACCACTGCACCATACTGAGTCTGGATGTGCCTATGAAAGTCTTTGAAATAACCAACTATATCATTCTTATTTTTCATCAGGTACACTCAAGTGACTCTAGAAAAACAATCAATAAATATAATAAAATACTTGCATCCACTCATAGAATTTATTGGACAAGGTCCCCATACGTTAGAATGTATCACCTCAAAACTACAGGAACTCCTATTACCTGAACTGACATAAGAGCTTCTAGTAAGTTTTCCAAACTCACAAGCATCACACTGAAGCTTCTGTTGATTTGCTTTCTGAAATAAGGTTGGATATATTTTACCCAGAATACTAAATGAAGGATGTCCCATCCGTTTATGATGTAGCATCAACTCATCCTCTGCGCACACCTCAGTTCCTCCTGCTCCCATCCTCTAAACCATAGATGTCGGCCGAGTCCATCCCTTCACGGTCCAGTAATATGCTCACACGCCATGTGCCAGCCCCAAGTTCGCTCGTCCCCTTCTCCCGAAGATCACCTTAGAAATATCGAAGAAACAACACATTTTAGTTGAAGGATAATGGCACTAATGGATAACAGGCTAACGAGAAATGAAGGAGCATGTAAAATATTAGATAGTGTTCAGAACACGTACAATTAGTGCCCTACGACCCGCGATTTTGTCTGTACCATCCATATCTGGATACTCTCGGCTCACCTAGGTGAGTATAAGGCGAAACTCACGACATTGCGGTTACATGCGGATGCTCGGAATCTATTATCCATCTGTGGATCTAGTGGCGACCATGGATGTAAGGGCATGTGTGTCGTTCATACCTTTGTTTGGGTGTGCTGAAGAGCTTAGCGGCATAGTCTCCCGAGGCGGTAGATACACCCTCCGGACCGTGGTCACGCTTCTGTTCCGCTTCAGTCTTTGAGAGCTCGATCCTCCTCGGTAAAGTCATCTCGGCTTCTTCCTCCTCCTCATCACCGCAGATTCGCCGATGGCCTCCTCTTCCACCTCGCCCGGCCTTCCGGCCGCTGCTCCGACCTCCGACGTCCACCCAGTTCCTCTCCTTGGATAGCAGAGCACATGCGCGCCGGATGCCACCGCCTCTCCGCGGTTAGAGCAGCGCCTAGTCTCCTCCCCGAATCGGTGTTACACGGGTTTGAGACCACCGTCGCGACTTCTTCTCGAAGTCCACACGTCGGCACTTGGCACGATCACGCTCTTCCTATATCATGGCGAGGCGCCTCCTCGGAGATGAAATCTTCGTGCGGGCTAGTATCGCCGTCCTCTGCTCAAATGATGGAGCCAAGCCTGGGAGGAATAGCATGGTCCTCTTAAAGAGGCCTCGAGCTCCTTACTTTCGGGGTCCTTGCAATTTGCTAGGGGCGAAGTGATCGTGATCCGCCCAGGCGCTCGGCTCGTGGCATACTCTGTCTGATCCTCTCTCACGGGCTGTAGCGATCTCCTTTCGATCTGGAATACCCTCGGTTATTCCCTACCCCATCATAGGTCCTCCTCGGCTTCTCCCCGACATCTGCACCAGGCCCATCACCAGGTGCAGATTGGTGGACTATAAAATTGAAGTCGGATATACACCAACATATGAGTGGACTTCCACTCATTTCTTCTGAGCCCTCGGTGCGGCTCGATCTTCTCCCGTCGGATATCCCTCCGGTTCCTCCACGTAAGGTATATCTCACCGGCGACCAACTCGGATATATGGCGGCCGCCGAGCTTCGTCGATGGGTGGAAGCTCCACCTTCTAGGTGGCTTTGTTGAGTCCTCTCCGTGTCATCCTCATGGCTGTATCATAGTTGAAACATCCTCGGATTTAACTTCTTGATGAGTTTCACCATCGGGTTTGAGCCGGTCTCCATCGATCTAATTTGTGTTCGGTTCCCTCACACCGATCCCACAAATCTAGATCCCACACCCGGCCTTCAACATCACCATCTTCTCATCATCCACCTTGCCCCCCCGTTCATCTCATCTCCTCAACACGAGGGGGGGCTACACGATCAAGGGGATTATTTCACGAAGGAAATAATCGTCAAAGTGAGTGAAATCGACCAAGCGAAATCACCACTCTTCTCAAGATCAAAGCAAGGTTTGATCCAGAGGGGTCAAGTCCAGAGGAGATTATTTCACGAAGGAAATAATCGCCAAAGGATGAAGGCGAAGCGGCGGTTTGTGAAGCGATGTTCGGAGGTGGCAGATGTTCGTCATGATGAAAAGATAATATTTTTTATGGCGGCTAGGGTTTTGGAGGCTCTGATCCATGTTAGCAACAGGGCAAATCAAGAGAAAGGTACAATTTTATTCATTAGTATTGGGGTCTATATATACAAGAGGAGTGGTCTCATTCTTCTACTCTATCCAATGTGGGACTAAACAAAAGGGGTCTATTCCTATCTAACATAAAGAAATAACTCTCAACAGAAATTCTAGCTGTCACCATTATATGCAAGTTCGCATTAGAGCGGTGAAGTACAACTAATAGCAAATTATTATTTAAGGGCCTGTTTGGTTGCTTTTTGTAAAAGCGTAGCAGTAGCTTCTGATAAAAGCTTAATTTGAGACATCCGGTATGTATCGACATTCTGATGATTCATCCCAATTCACAACTTTTTACTGAGAAATGTTGAGAGCACTTTTCATTCTGATGGCATAACCACTCTGAGAGCACTAACATTCTACATAATTGCACCCATTTTGACAAACAAGCGGTGAATTGGGGTAATCTCGTAACGACAAATACTGATACACCCCAAAAAACAAGCAAACAAACAGGCCCTTACTTACTAGTCTCTTGATATACAAGGAACATGAAAATTTATTACTAAACAAAGAATACTTCCATTACTTAATTATGAAAATTTACTTAATTATGACAACTTGTACTTGTAGAATACTTCCATTACTTATTACTAAACAAAGAATACTGAAAATTTATATCATGAGTCATTAATTTCTTGCCTGATGGGTGTTTGCTGGTGATTATAAAGACTAGATATTATGCGTAGGGATTACTGGCAACAATATAGCTTGGAATGTAATTAAAGCTAACCATCTATATCTAGTAATTACTATAAACCATACCAGTAGCAGTAGTCTCCGATGACGGTCGCAAGTGCATAATGTTACTGGAGGACTCAAACTTTGGGTCCTCATTATATGCATGTATGTATTTATATGTATATATTGTGTGTATGTGTGTGTGCGTGCACATATAATCGTACACTCATGTATATATCATATACATATTCACGTATACACCAAAACACACACACACATGCATACACACCCGCACCCATCATGCCCACCCACGTGTGCACGCATGGGCGTGCACACACTCGCACCAAGCACGCAGACCTATGCATGCCCTCTATACACATTTGCCTCCATGCCCATACACACACAAACCGCACACTGACACACACACACACACACACACAAAATTGAGCTCCAATCTACGTAAGTGTACAAGAGGACTTGTCCACCTAACTTTTTACCCATTAAATTTTTTTAAAAGATTTGTGATGCACATTAATACTATCTTTGAGATATGTGTCTTGATGTGCATCACACACTAACACAAATATCAAAGCAAAATCATGGGTAAAAAGTTAAGCGGATCAGAGGTTATCCCTTTAAGTGTATACTCAACTCGTATGTGTGTGTGGGGAGGGGATGTGTGTATGTGTGTGTCTCTATGCGTGCATATGTATATTCATAAAGTGTATATTTACACATTTATATTATTATATATAGGGTAAATTTCACAAAATCTCCTTAGGTTTGGCCACTATATTAAATATCGGCCAACATATCGCTATATTGGCCGATATATCGAATTTAAAGCCCTCTCTCAATGATATTTACGAAATTATAGTGTTTTCTAATTTTTTTACCATTTTTTCCGATATATCGAAATGTTAAAAACAAGGTAAATCAAGAGAAAGGTGCAATCTTATTCATTAGCATTGGAGTCTATATATATAAGAGGTAGTGGTCCCATTCTTCTACTCTTTTCAATGTGGGACTAAACAAAATAACTCTCAACACTCCTCCTCAAGATGGTAGAAGATATCTATTAAGCCCATCTTGTCACACCTCTAGCTAGGTCTCTTGAGCTAAGTCCTTTAGTCAAGCTGCGGCTGATCCTTAGTTGGAACATGACCTAACTCCAGTAACCCACTGTTCAGCTTCTCTTTGATGAAGAACCTGTCAATCTCGATGTGTTTGGTTCTGTCATGCTGCACTGGGTTGTTAGCAATGCTAATAGCTGACTTGTTATCGCACCACAACCTAATCTTGGCCCCTTGATCTAGCTTTAGCTCCACCAGTATGTTTTTCAGCCACATTAACTCCGCAACCCCCGGCCATTGCTCATGCTGCTTTGTTGATCTTGCCACCACAGATTGCTTATTACTTTTTCAGGAGACTAAGTTGCCTCCTACGAATATACAGTACCCTGAGGTAGACCTCCTATCATCATTGCCATCATCATACTCCTAGCAACTTCTAGAAGATGTCTATTCTTCCTCTCTGCTACCCCATTCTGAGCTGGGTGTATGTGCATGTAGTCTGGTGTTGTATCCCTTAAGGCGGCGGATACTCCCAAATATTCTGTTGATGTACTCTGTCCCATTATCTGACCTCAACACCTTTACCACTGCACCATACTGAGTCTGGATGTGCCTATGAAAGTCTTTGAAACAACCAACTACATCATTCTTATTTTTCATCAAGTACACCCAAGTGACTCTGGACAAACAATCAATAAATGTAACAAAATACTTGCATCCACTTATAGAATTTATTGGACAAGGTCCCCATACGTCAGAATGTATCACCTCAAAACTACAGGAACTCCTATTACCCAAACTGACATAAGAGCTTCTAGTAAGCTTCCCAAACTCACAAGCATCACACTGAAGCTTCTGTTGATTTGTTTTTTGAAATAAGGTTGGATACATTTTACCCAGAATACTAAACGAAGGATGTCCCATCCGTTTATGATGTAGCATCAACTCATCCTCTGCGTACAACTCAGTTCCTCCTCTCGTCCTCTCAACCATAGATGTCGGCCACGAGTCCATCCCTTCACGGTCCAGTACCACGGCCCTTCGCCATGTGCCGGTTCAAGTCTTAGCCTTGTCCCCTTCTCACGAAAGATCACCTTAGGAATATCGAAGAAACAACACATTTCGGTTGAAGGATAATGGCACTAATGGCTAACAAAGCACAGAAATGAAGGAGCATACAAAATATTAGATAGTGTTACGGAACACATGCAATTAACGGTGCCCTACCAACCACGGCTGTCTTTGTAGCATCCATAATCGGATACTCTGCGGCTCGCGGTGAGTATAAGATGAGAACTCACCGGCATTGCTAGTTACATGTCCGGATGCTCGAATCCATTATCGGTCAGTAGATCTAGTGGCGACCATGGATGCAAGGGCATGTGTGTCGTTCATACCTTTGTTTGGGTGTGCGAAGGCGTAAGCGTAGTCTCCTCGAGGCGGTAGATGCACCCTCGGACCGTCGTCTCGCGCTACGTTTCCTTCTCGGTCTTTGCCAAGAGCTCGATCCTCCTCGGTAAAGTCATCTCGGCTTCTTCATCCTCTTACGTCATCGGCAGTTCGCCCGATGGCCTCCTCTTCCACCTCGCCGGCCTCCGGCGGACCCGCGACCTCCGGCTGTCCACGTCCACCCCAGTTCCTCTCTTTGGATGGCTTAGAGCACATCTGCCTCAGATGCCCTGTCTCTCCGCAGTTAAAATACTGCCTAGTCTCCCCTCTGAATCCAGTGTTACCTGGGTTTGAGACCACCAGTGCTGACTTCTCTCCCGAAAGTCCACTGTCCCGGTACAGCCGATCGGCTCTCTTCCTGTATCATGGCCGAGACTGCCTCCTCCAGAGATGAAATCTTCGTCTGGGCTAGTAGCATCGCCGTCCTCTGCTCAAATGATGGAGCCAAGCCTCGGAGGAATAGCATGGTCCTCTTCTGCAAAGAGGTCTCGCGCTCCTTACACTCAGGGTCCTTACAACTTGCTAGGGACGAGAAGTGATCGTGATCTAGCCACAAGCGCTCCAACTCCGTGGCATACTCTGTCAGGTCCTCTCTTCACGGGTGGCCCGATCACCTTTCGATCTGGAATACCCTCAGGTTATTCCCCACCCCAACTCAGATATGTCGCTGGCCCTTCGAGCTTCACGTCGATAGGTGGAAGCTCCATCTTCTTGGGCGGTGGCTTTGTTGAGCCCTCTCCCATTGTCATCCTCATGAGCGCATCATAGTTGAAACATCCTCGGTTTAACTTCTTGATGAGTTCCACCATCGGTTTGTGCCGGTCTCCATCGATCTAATTTGTGTTCGGTTCCCTCACACCGCATCCCATAAATCTAGATCCCACACCCGGCCTTCAACATCACCATCTTCTCATCATCCACCTTGCCCCCCCCCGTTCATCTCATCTCCTCAACACAATGGGGGCTACGATCAAGGGGATTATTTCACGAAGGAAATAATCGCCAAAGTGAGTGAATCGACCAAGCGAAATCACCTCAAAACTACAGGAACTCCTATTACCCAAACCGACATAAGAGCTTCTAGTAAGCTTCCCAAACTCACAAGCATCACAATCAAGCTTCGCTGATTTGTTTTTGAAATAAGGTTGGATACATTTTACCCGAATACTAAGCGAAGGATGTCCCATCCGTTTATGATGTAGCATCAACTCATCCTCTGCGTACAACTCGGTTCCTCCTCGTCCTCTCAACCATAGATGTCGGGCCACAGTCCATCCCTTCACGGTCCATACCACACGCCATGTGCTGCCTCTCGCTTTGTCCCTCTCCAAAGATCACCTTAGGAATATCGAAGAAACAACACATTTCGGTTGAAGGATAATGGCACTAATGGCCTGCAATGTGAAATGAAGGAGCATACAAAATATTAGATAGTGTTACGTAACCTCGCATAATTAATAAGGTTCTTTACCAACCACAAATACCAGTCAGAGCATCCGCATCCGGATACTTCCGCTCGCCAGTGAGTATAAGATGAGAACTCACCGGCATTGCTAGTTACATGTCGGATGCTCGAATCCATTATCGATCGTAGATCTAGTGGCGACCATGGATGCAAGGGCATGTGTGTCGTTCATACCTTTGTTTGGGTGCTAAGAGCTGAA
The DNA here is from genome assembly GCA_012295165.1 of Asparagus setaceus. Lineage (NCBI taxonomy): Eukaryota > Viridiplantae > Streptophyta > Magnoliopsida > Asparagales > Asparagaceae > Asparagus > Asparagus setaceus. Next base: position 28,836,946 of record CM022704.1, read on the forward strand.
TCGGCATAGTCTCCTCCGAGAAAGCGTGATGCACCGGACACGCCGCTCAATGCCGTTGCCGCCTAAGAGAGCTCTCGATCCTCCTTAAAAGTCATCTTCATCCTTCTTTATCGCAGATTCGCCCATGGCCTCTTCCACCTCGCCGGCTTCCACTGCCTGCATGTCACGCCTCCCACTGTTCCATCGCCACCACCCAGCCTTCTTTGATGGCTTAGAGCACATCGCCTCGGATGCCCTGTCTCTCCGCGGTTAAAATCGCCTAGTCTCCCCTCTGAATCCGGTGTTACGGGTTTGAGACCACCGATCTTGACTTCTCTCCCGAAAGTCCACTGTCCCACCAGAGCCTCGACACGCTCTCTTCCTGTATCATGGCGAGGCGCCTCCTCCGAGATGAAATCTTCGTGCGGGCTAGTAGCATCGCCGTCCTCTGCTCAAATGATGGAGCCAAGCCTCGGAGGAATAGCATGGTCCTCTTACGCAAGAGGTCTTGCGCTCCTTACACTCGGGGTCCTTACAACTTGCTAGGGGCGAGTGATCGTGATCTAGCCACAAGCGCTCCAACTCCGTGGCATACTCCTCGCATCCTCTCTTCCCGGATCAGAAGGCCGATCACCTTTTCGATCCGGAATACCTCGGGTTATTCCCCACCCCAACTCGAGATATGTCGCTGGCCCTTCGAGCCACGCCGATAGTGGAAGCTCCATCTTCTTAGGGTGGCTTTGTTGAGCCCTCTCCCGCTGTCATCCTCATGAACTGCATCATAGTTGAAACATCCTCCGGATTTAACTTCTTGATGAGTTCCACCATCGGGTTTGTGCCGGTCTCCATCGATCTAATTTGTGTTCGGTTCCCTCACACCGATCCCATAAATCTAGATCCCACACCCGGCCTTCAACATCACCATCTTCTCATCATCCACCTTGCCCCCCCCCGTTCATCTCATCTCCTCAACACAATGGGGGGCTACACGATCAAGGGGATTATTTCACGAAGGAAATAATCGCCAAAGTGAGTGAAATCGACCAAGCGAAATCACCACTCTTCTCAGGATCAAAGCAAGGTTTGATCCAGAGGGGTCAAGTCCAGAGGGGATTATTTCACGAAGGAAATAATTGCCAAAGGACGAAGGCGACGGCGGTGGTGAACACTACACGATTAAGGGGATTATTTCACGAAGGAAATAATCGCCAAAGTAAGTGAAATCGACCAAGCGAAATCACCACTCTTTTCAGGATCAAAGCAAGGTTTGATCCAGATGGGTCAAGTCCAGAGGGGATTATTTCACGAAGAAAATAATTGCCAAAGGACGGCGACTAATTCATACGCAGGAACGCGTCGGGGAAACGTAATTTTTTTTGTATGCTATGGTTTTGGAGTCTCTGATACCATGTTAAAAACAAGGTAAATCAAGAGAAAGGTGCAATCTTATTCATTAGTATTGGGGTCTATATATATAAGAGGTAGTGGTCCCATTCTTCTACTCTTTTCAATGTGGGACTAAACAAAATAACTCTCAACAGGAAATATTGGCTGATATTTCCTTGAGCAAATATCAGCCGATATTGGCTAATGTTTGATGAAAGGGTGTTACTGCGCTTGGTTTTTGGTTCCCCACCTGACCCATAATCCTAATAAAACACCCAAATATCCTAATCGATCTCTTATGTTTAGAAGTCATTAAATATGTTTTATAATTAATTAGTCATTCTAAATGTTATTATTATTCATGAAATTTCTTATGCTTACAATATTGTTAGATGTTATTGATAATTTGGTATTGGTAGATATTATGAGATATTGTTGAGATTTGTGAGATGTGATTAGATATGATTTTATCTCATACTTATTTTGTAATATCCTCCTCATATCTATTTAAGAGAGGTTGGAGTTAAATGAATAATGATCTTTTGCCTTTTCTATTTTCTCTACATGGTATCAGAGCCAACCCAATCCTTGCAACTTCTCCCATCTTTTTAGATTTCGAGGCCATCGAGGGGGCTTTGCATGGCCTTCATGCTCTCCTCAGCAGCTACGACAAACATCTTCGGCGGCTATGACAAACATCTTCGGTGGCTTCGACATCTTTGATTTCTACATCATTATAAATCTTTGTTGAATCTCAATAAAAAAGCCCTACCCTTGAAAAAGACCCCATATCTGTAGCAACCTAAGTAAATATGGTATTAACGGGATTTCCAAAGCAAAAAACATTCTTGAAACATCCAAACAACATCCATGATAGGTGCCTACTCGCACAGCCTGTGGGAGTTGCTCCTTATACCAATGAAAATAGGTGACTACTCATAGTTTGCAACAAATATTGCAATTCGCAGTTTGCATCCAAATGAAAATTACAAGGGAAAATCGCTTATAGCACCTTTGATCTAGAAATATGTGTCCAAACCGCATGAAAAAAATCAAAAGCCCCCTACACCTAAATAAACAATTATTTACCCCCCTCTAGCACATATACTTTTTTATTACCTTCTTACCCCTTTGCCACGTCATCTCATTTTCCATTCATCATCTTCTTCTCTTTGGCTAGCTCAAAATGAAATGTCCCTAAAAACTCATCTTAAGCAGCACTGCATTAACATGATGTTCTTTGTGAGATTGAAAACTGACTCGCTGATGTTGACGGGTGAGCCGGTGGAGGAAGCAGCAGCGGAGAAGATGCAGTCAACCTCGTCATGGACAGAGGCCCAGAACTCGGCCCGCTTGTAGCTGAGGAGCTTGATAAGGCGTAGCGCTTCGGCATTTAGCGCCGGAAAGGGCAGTAGCGGCAAATGCCATGTTGGCACACAGTCGTAGGTGAGGTAGGTGATGGTGATGGTGGCTGGCAGTTGAAGAAGAGCTTGTCAGGCCATGTCGAGGGTTGAGATTGTGCGAAGGTGTTGAGAGATAGCCGAGGTCGGTGAGCAGTGACGAAGGCAGGATTTTTTTTTTGGGGGGGGGGGGCAACGTAACAATTTTCTACTAGATTTTAATCAAAAAGCGATAAAAATGATAATGCATAAAGAAATTTCATATATGTAAGTAGGTGAAAGAAAAACCTGGATTAGAAGTTTTACCCAAAAAATATGTTCACGAATACTTGAGGCGTTTCAATATCTCCATTGATCATTGGGTCAACGAGCTCCAATTTTCTAAAGTTTTCTCTTACAGTAAAGAAAAATGCGAAAATATGTAATATACAAGAAAAATTATGTAACGTATGTATATTTACAATATTTCATATAAGAATATAGATACCATATTTAGTTTCACATTAACCAAAAGTAAGAGAATACTTATGCTCAAAAGATGCAAAATATATTCTTAGATAAAAAGACAAAAGAAATAGAGATTGTATCACAATTCTCATATTACAAAAGTTGTGTATTCTTGATAAACAAACTTAGACTAACTAAGTTGTGCTCGATGTTCTTTCATTGAACTAAACTTGTCTACGATTGAATTTGTGGTGAATTTCATTGCAATTTCTTTTTTTATGTACAAAATCAAAGAATCAATCAGGAATTCATTTTACATCTAGTTTCGAAGCTTTGTCTTCACTATCTTCATGATCAAGATTGCTCGTTCTGGGTTGCCGTTGATACAGAAAGAGTAAGCACAAGCCGAATCAATCTAGCAATAAGTGGATAATGTGTTGACTTTCTTGTTCTCACCAAGCCTTGACATAGTTCTTAAATATTAGATGACATTTGCAATTCGGGATGATTGCAAACATCATGCTCATAATGTTGAAGTTCAACTCTCAAGCGCACTAGTTCTTGCTCTGTGAAATCCATAGTATAAAACTTTTCCGCTAGTTTACAAATGTCATCAATTTTGAATGACCTAAACCTCTCTCTAGGATCCAAAGTGGTGCTAAGAATAAGTAATTCCACAGTATGTTCATTGAATCTATTGTTTAGTTCTTGCAATTGATAATCAATTATTGTAAGAAACACATCCACTCGATAATAGTGCTCAACACTTATGTGATCATTTTGCCTTCGAGATCGACCACCCCTTACAACATATCGAGAATCCATATCCGGGAGATCAATATTATGTTGCTTGCAAAATGATTTAACTTTCTCAAATATAGAACTCCAACCCGTATCTCTTAGATTCTCGATCAATCGTTTTATGCTTGAAACAAGATGCATTGCATTCAAAATATCTTGAGATTATCGTTGTAAAGCTTGGCAAAGAAGATGAGTGATTTCTAAAATTTCCTTCATAAGATGTAAGATGAAAGCAAATTCAAATGACAATAAATGATTCAAAGCATAATTTGCATCTCCACGTTGAGAGTAATTTTCTTCCTTGGTAAGGCCATCTAGAACTATAGAAGTCGCATTAAACATCTTTAGCAAGCTAAAAATTAAATCTAGATGAGAACCCCACCGAGTATCTCCGGCAAGTTTTAAAGCACCAACTTGATTAAGCCCTCTTCCGGTCTCAACTTCATTATTTTCAATCATGGATGCAAATTCGGTAGCTTGAGCTTCCTTTAACTCATCATTACGTTTGCTAGATGCACTAACAATATTGATAATGGTAACCAAGGTGTTGAAAAATTGATGAACGGAAAATACTTCTCGAGATGCCGCAACCAAAGCAAGTTGGAGGTGATGAGCCAAGCAATGAATATAATAAGCATGTGGGCATTCCTTGCGAATTAAAGCTTGCAATCCATTCCATTCACCTCTCATATTGCTAGCCCCATCATATCCTTGCTGTCTAATATTTTGAATATCCAACTCATGGTGAGCAAGAACATAAAAAATGGCATTCTTCAAAGTTAAAGCCGCGGTGTCTCGTACATGGACAAGCCCAAAGAAATGTTCACGTATGAACCACTCTTTATCCACAAATCTCAAAACGATGGCAATTTGCTCCCTTTTAGACTCATCACGAGATTCATCGCTAATGATACAAAATTTTGCATCACCTAATTCTTCTCGAATATCTCTTTTGACTTTGCAAGAAAAGACATGGAGAATTTCCATTTGAATTTGTGATGATGTATAAGAGGCATTCCCCGGAGCATTTTCTAAAATGATATCGGAAACTTTTTTATTATAAGAGACCAACAACTTTTTAAGTTCTATAAAGTTGCCACGACTGGGAGAATTCAAGCTTTCATCACGACCGCGGAAAGCACAACCTTGAAATGTAAGCCACCGGACTACATCAATTGATACTTGAAGTCGTCGCTGATTTATTACAATTTGTTTAGAAGATTGCTTTTGCATCAACTTTTGAATGTGTTAAGAAGCATTCATTAGATCATTGCTTGCTTTTACGGAGTTTTTATGGATGGAGTTAGAATCTTTTCCGATATGCCGTAGAAAAGCACAATTTTCTCCATCGTTTACTTTCTTCCAAGCTCTAAAGCCTCCAACAACAAATCTATTATGTTCAAGTCATCCCGTTAGCTTGCTAAAAAGATAGCAAGGTAAGCAGAAAGCCGCATCACTAGATGGAGAATATTCAAGCTATGCGGGAAATAGTTCAAACCAAGAATAACAAAAATGACGATGATGCTTCTCTGGACCTGATAGAGGATAATTTGGAAGTTTGCATTGATATGGACCGGCTCTTAAATAATAGTGACGAATGTCATCTTGTTGGTTTACATCATAGTTCCATATTATTGGGCGTAATACAGGATCACGCTCCAAAGAGGAAAGATCAATCTGCTCGCTAATTCTTTGGATTTTGAGAGGACGATCAACAACTGAATTTAGAGGATGATCAATAACTGAATTTAAAGGAGGGTGATCGATAACTGAATCTAGACGAGGGCGATCAACAACTGATGTTTTAGGACTTGGAGTAACATTCTGTTCAATGTCTACATGTTGTTGAATAGATTTTTTTTAAAGAATTTATCAATTGTAGTTGATTTTCCCATCACCACAAACTATAAATTGTAATACCTTTGGAGACCAGACAAATTGAGAATACATTATAAATTATACAATTAGAATTTATTTCAAACAATAGCAAAATTAAAGAAGCATGATTGAGCTAAGAAAAACGACATGAAATTTATAAACTTATTTAAAAGAGTCATGTTTTAGCCACTCATTGTATCTTAGAGTTGGTCTCTTTAAGAAAATTCTCCTTCGGGACAAATTAAGAGATAATAATTAAGTGAAGCACTTACTATAACAACAGCCTACTTCCAATTTTACATGTATTCACAAGGCAATTATAATGATTTGAATTCTGAAACCAATGTACAAAATGCAGTGATCGCAACCATGTGGTTCATCTGGAAGAAGCAGAATCAATGTATTTAGCAATCAATGTGAACATTAAAACTTTTATCTTTATTATGTTGAACTGTTAAAATGTACAACTTGCGATCAATCAAATAACCAACATTCAAAGTCCAAGAGGAAAAAATATTATTCTACTTTTAGGAAATAAAATCACAAATAATTAGAGAACAATTGGTCAATTAAAGTTTCAATACTTGCACCAATCATTGCAGAGTTAATTAACGAGAATAAAAATAGGCTTAATCAAAAAAATTAAGATTAATCAACAAAATTAAAATAGAGTTTTAACTCTCGAGCTTACCTTGGCGTCGGCGATGGGTCTGCTGAGGAGTTGCGAAGAACTGAAGATGTACTTTGGTGTTTGACTAGATTCTAGGAGTCTTTGAGAGTCTTAGAGAACTAAAAAGATGAGGAGTTGGAGGAGGATTTGATTTTAAGAATTTAAGGAGGGAGAAGCATATGACATTTTGGGTATTTTTGTGAATTGGGAAATTGGGATCATCGCAGATTGGGAAAAACGATGTTTTGTTGCTGCTGATTTGGGTGATCACAGTTTGAGAAATGGGTTAAGGGTACTTGGGTTTGGATGTATGGAATTCTTTGACTTGTAAGTTGTAACCCATTAAGACTTCTAAATTAATTAGCCCAAGCCCAATTCTACTTGGCCCAAAATTAGCTAGCCTGTATGTAGCTAAGTTATACATACTACTATGTATATATAAAAAAATTCCAAATTCCAGGGGGGGCCATGGCCATCCTCAGCTCCCCTGACTTCATCATTGTCGGTGAGAGACAACGTTAGAGGAGTGAGCGGGTTGGCGGGAGATGAGTCGAGGCGTGGGAGAGGTTAGGAGGGAGTTTGGATTGGGATCATTCCAACTGGTTCCATGGGTAGAGAGGTGTAAGAGCTCTATTTTCCATTTTAAGTGAGCCAAAGAGGAGAAGATGATGAAAGGAGAAGATGAAGATGTGGACAACGGGGTAAGAAGGTAATTAAAAAATATATGAGCTGTAAGGTGCCATGAGCAGGGTAAATGATTGTTTTTGTGGGTCTAGGGAGTTTTGGGCTTTTGATTTTTCTCATGGGGGCTGAACGGATATATTTCTAGATCCAAGGTGCTAACAAGCAATTTAAATTGCTTCTAACTAGCTGGATCTGGAAATCTATTCCGCCACGCCTAGGGGTGCAAAACGGTCCGGATATATCCGGACCGACCGCAACCGTATCCGTTTAGAAAGCGGATATGGTAGGGAAAAATTGAAACCGGTCGGATATGGTTTCGGATACGGTTATGGTTTTGGTTTTTCATCCGGATACGGTTTCGGATACGGTTTTCGGGTCGGAATGCGGATACGGTTCGGATATCCGGATACGGTTTCTGCACTTTTTCCAGATACGGTTTCTGCACTTTTTTGTTGTTTGATTTTCATCCGGATACGGTTTCGGATACGGTTTTCGAGTCAAAATTGCGGATACGGTTCGGATATCCGGATATGGTTTTTGTACTTTTTTGTTGTTTGGATTAGACTTGAGAATTACATGAGGACTAGTATTTATGTCTATGAGGTGACATTTTCTATATGGTTGAATAAACTTATCTTGATTATGTTTAATAGATGAATGTTTTTTTAGTTATATTTAGTGTGCGAAATATTATAATCATATGTATTTTTTTATCATATCCGATTCATATCCGTTTCCCAAATATCCGATTAATATCCGTATTGTATCCGTATCTTCTTATTTAATATCCGAACCGTATCCGTTTCCGTTTAGTGCGGATATGGTTATGTTTTTTTCTTACCGATGAATATCCGTATCCGTATCCGTATCCGTTTTTAGAAAGCGGATATGGATATGATAAGTGTCATATCCGGACCGTATCCAAACCGAATGCACCCCTAGCCACGCCCCTGGGAAAAATTCATATGCTCAAAAGCCCCTGAACCCAAAGAAATATCTCTTTGCCTCCCTACAGTCACTTGACAGCTCATCAGTTTTATTCTTTTCCATTTCTACCCTTTAATTTTGTTATTTTCTTCTCTTCATTCTCCTTCTATGGCTAAAAAATACAGCCATTTCCTCTCTATTATTTCTATCTCTTCTTAGTTTGGCTCTTCATTTTGAAAAAAATCTAGACAGGAATTTTAGCTTCGATTTGAAGAAAATGATGTAATGATGAAGTTCAAGCCAAGAGATCGAGATCAATGTGATGAGGTTCAGTATTTGATTTTTTTTAAATTTGAAAGTTAGTACTGTTGGATCTAATCGTGACATTGTCCGGGGAGTCATCGTCACCGGCGACCGCGACGGAGAAGGTGGCGGCGGCAAAGACAGATAATTTCGGCTCGTTGAATGTTGAGATCTCAAGCACTGCCGGAGAAGATGAGTCTTGTTCTGTCCAAAATATAGATGATGGCCAAGATGCTGAACATGCGAATACTATTAGGGACCTTATAGTAATGAACATGTGGACTGATTATTTAGATAGTTATATGTGAAATGATCTAATGACTTTCTGTTTATGTGAGGAAAATACATTTATGTGGCAATTTTTATGTTCTACTGAATATTTAGTTCTTATTTCAATTAGTGAATGTGATCATTTTTATTTTATATTATAATATGTTAGATGTTTTAATATGAGATTAAGAAGTCACATAGTGAATGTACAGATGATGGAGTTGCAATTACATTTTATTAAGTAAATTATAAATGCATTGTATTTGTTTAATTGTCTTTTGTTAAGAAGCCATCTAACTATTCACACCGCAATTGATTTATATTACTTGGAAATGATTCATGATATCTCAATTAGATACAATTGGCTAAGCCACAAATAATTCATGACATCAAATTTGAAATCTTTCTCTTATTGTGGTGCATCAAAGTTTCCTACTTTGAAATTTTATTGTAATATTTTTATTGGTAGGATATCTTTATTCTTTTGAATAGAACAGATGTTTTTCCAAACTTTTGTTCTACTCAATATTTACTACTTATTTCAATTTGTGCATGTGGTCTTTTTCCTTTTATATTACAATAAATTTTATGTTTTAATATGATTTTTAACTTGTATGATAATGTCTGCATGCACAACATGAGGAAAAGAAAAAGTATAGGCACTGATCCAATTGAGGGTGTAGATGAAAGCAAGAAAGATAAAGTTCTGTGGACTGAGAAGATGGATGAGTATTTGATTAACGCACTTTTGCATCAGCAAACCATTGGAAATAGAGTCGATGGAACTTGGACTAGTGTTGCTTTATCTAATGTGTCTAAAGAATTATCTGAAAAATTAGAGATGGATATCAACAAAGATAGGGTGAAAAATCATCTGAAAACTATTAAACAAAAGTTTAGCAGCTGTTTTAACTTATTCAAAAACCTAAGTGGGTTTGCTTGGTGTCCAGCTACAAGTACGTGGATGGCTGAACGTGAAACTTGGGAGCCTTTGTTGAAGGTATGTGTATTTTTCTTGGTTCGTCTCATTGGTTGTTTATAATTGATGATTTTTTTTCTTTTTTGGCTAATTGTGTATTTTTTAAACAGGCAAATCCTGAGGCATCAAAGTATATGAACCATCCTATCCATAACTATGACAAGATGCTTCAATTATTTGCTAAAGATAGAGCTACTGGTGAGGGTGCTATGATAGCCAAAGAGAAGCGTCAACATCTACAGGACTCCACAAATATTGATGAAGAAGATACTATAACTAATATTGACATGCTGGCTTCTAGGGGGTGAGATATCTATCGAGGCTTTCCCGAGTTTTAACGAGGATACTAAGCATTCAACACCTCTGACACCAGAACTTTCCACAACACCTTCAAAGGTCAAAAAGAAGAAAGATAAGGAGGTTCATGCTAAAAAGGAAGTAGATAAAGAAGTTATACTGGTTATAGAAGCAGTAAATAATGTAGCAGAAGCAATTAGGGAGGGGAATGCTCTGTATGCTCAAGCTCAGTCACTTACTTTCACTAATGAAGATATTCGTGAGGAGTTGTTGGCAATTGGAGTTGAAAAAGGAATACTAGGCAAAGCATACCTTTACCTAGTCAAAGGTTCAGACATGAAGGGTGCATTCTTTAGCGTCCCTCGTGAAGAGCACAAGGCTTTGGTGATGGATATGCTGTCTGCATAGAATATATGAGTGATAATCTATGCTAAGAATCACTTTTGTTATTTTCTTTAGAACTTCTAGATGACAACTCTTTTATCTTGACTTATGCTGTTTGCTTTGGAACTTCTAGATGACAACTCCTTTATCTTGACTTATATTATTTGCTGAACTTCTAGATGAGCTTTTATCATGGCTTATATTAGTTGCAAGCCTATTCCTATTTGCTTTATATATGTTTTTAGTTGAATAATGGTTGTGGTTCATGGTTGTGGTGGCTACTGTTGTGATCCATGATTGTGAATTGCCTTGATTCTATTTTGGATCTCTTGGCTGAATGAATGGGGTTTGATTCTATTTTCTCTTCTATTATGAGTCTTTTTTCCTTTCATTTTTTCTACTACACTTTTTCTAGTTGTTAATGAATCTACTTAATTTGCTTACCTGCTCCTCCTTGGTTGGGCTAGTCATGGGCTTATTTGGGTTTCAATCTGTTGATTCTTCTTTAACCTCTTGCTGCAGGGCTTCGTATTGGAGGCTGGCCGTCGATAGCAAAGGTAATGTCTTCGAGTTGGGTTTGCAAAGGGGTCTATTCTTGGGTGATGAAAAAAGATAGCTTTTGTATCTGCTATTTGAGCAGAGATTTTATGGAGTCTTGTGGTTGAGAGTAAAGGTGGGAAGATGATGGAAGGTTGTTTTTGTAAAAATAATGAAAGGTAGGTGCAGGCTATACATGACAGAGTTTCCTAGTCTAACCAAACTCATAAGTAATAAAATTATATTTTATTTTATTAAAAGGGCAAAATGGTCAAGTAGCTTCCCTTCCATTCCCATCCCCTACTCTAAACAAACACATATTATAGTGTACCGTCCTATCCCCTCGTTGTCTATCCAAACACAAATGAATACATTCTATTCTTTCCCTTTCCACTCCCTCTCCTTGGGTTTAAGTCAATCACTCCCCTCCCCTCCCCTCCTTTGTACCCAAACTGACCGTAAAGAGTAATCGAGACGATGAAGAGGTTGAGGGTTTTGTAAAGAATGAGCTTTTTGTTTATTACGGATAGAGAAAGTGAGCAGTCAAAATCCATTAATGAACATTGTAGGTGTGTATAGTCAAGTTTAACGCTCAACAGTTAAGATAATTTCAAAGTCGATTCAATATTTAAATTTATTGTCATGTCTGATTTGGTCATTTTGACAACAATGATGGATTATAATCAACCAATATGCCAAAGTGTTTGATAAAAAATAGATTATAAGCCGCTTTTGATAGGAGAGTGTTTTGGCTTATGAGGGTTTGGAATTAAAATGTTAGTGACTTTTGTATCTTACATGTCATATTCGTTACATTTTGTTTTATATTTAAATGTTATATTTAGTCATTAATGTGTGACACAATAAAAATAAATAAATGTTTTATTTTATTAGCAAAAGGTCACATGTGAAAAATAAAATGTAACATCTAATGATTTAATATCACAAATAACAAATAAGTATCTATATTGATATATAAAACCTTAATGGGGTAATAAAAAGTTAAAAGATTGGGGATATATCCTCATTTTAACTATAGTTAAGAGGGCAAAAAGTAATTTTATAAAGGAGATATTTTTTTCTTTTCTTTCTCTTTCTCTTTCTTCTAGAACATTCACATCATACCATGATATGTATATGTATTGATACATAAAAACTTAGTGAGGGCGAAAAAGTTAAATGATTGGAGGACATATCCTCAGTTTAACTATAGTTGAGAGGGCAAGAAGGTAAAGTCATAAAGGAGATATTTTATCTTTTCTTTCTCTTTCTTTTCTTCTAGAACATTCCATATCATATCATGATATGTATATGAAAGTAAAACAAACATTCACCTTATTCAGATTATGATAGGAATAAAAATGATAAGTTTGTTTTAGAAAAATAAAAATATCTATCTTCTATTCTGTAATACAATAAGGAAAGTTATTAGTTAAAATGAAAGAAGAAAGTGGACACGAATAGTGCTTTTCTTTCTAAAACAGCAACTATATATCATCACACACATCCTCTCTTCATGTTTTTGAGAATATGCACACTTTCTTTACATATAAATATATAAATATTTTAAAACTTTTTGATATCACGTGCATTTTACATGTTAAATTTCTAGTACTATTTAATATTTTAATGTCACAAATAACATTTTTTACAAAGGTAACATTGTTTTGCTAAATGTTACTAATAACTAACTTTTATCAGGGAAAATTGCCTCTTTGTCCTTCCTTTTCTTCCTCTTCACAAACGTTAGTATTCAGAAGTAACAATTGAGCAAAAAGTAATAGGAAATGAGTGAATGAGTCTTCTTCATCCTTTCAAGCAATGGAAATTCAACAACTCCATCCATTACAAGTGCATCAGGTTTCTTATTACGCTATTAATTATGAAGCTTCATGAATTCCATTCAAGAAATAAGAACACGCATTTGATCTAAAAGTATGTTGAGAGAGGGAGGGGAGCTTGGCCAAAGTATTGTATGAAGATGAAGGGAACAAGAAACTCAGTTGGGCTCAAAAGGTGAAGCTGGTTGAGGCCCTTGAGGGCATCAGCCCAGTGCTTCTCATCGGATCAGGCCACGACCACATCATCTCCTCCATCTTCGGCATCGACGTTATCAGAACCCTAATCTCCTCCGATCCCACAACCACCACCTCCTCCTCGGGCTCCGCTCTCACTTTGAAGAAGAGATCAAATCAAGCTTTTCGGGTTAGGGAACTTGAAGCAGAATAGAGATTTAGACGGGGAAAGAAAGTGGGACTCTCCCCTTGAAAGGCACTATGAATTGATGTGATGTCTGGGGCAAAATGGGTATTTTAGTTTTTATTTGTACCTGAATATAGTCAAAGGGGTTCGTTGCATACAACTTTTGGTCAAGAGGGGTTTCAGCACTTGATTTTTCTGAGGGAGTGGAGTGCACAACTTCTTAAATCTGGAGGGCTAAAATTAATTTTCCTAAAATCAAATAACCTTTCATGCAGAATGTCGGTTCTAATTTTTGACAACCTGACGGTCTAAAAGTCGAAAGAAGTAAGTTTGGAAACTAGCATCATAAGCCCAACACATCACAATAAGAAGAATAGAAAATTTGTAGACCGATATAGTGCATCAAAATGTGTTATTATAAGACAAATATACTTTATTCTCCTCCAATAGACTATCCATCATAATTAAGAACACTTTTCACAGCTAACTTGTGGTGCAAGATGACCATTATTTGACTTACATGAAGGTTTATTTAATAAGAACCTGGATATAATTATACTATAATGATTGTGGAAATAGGAATCTGAATTCCAAATAGTGAAGACTACGCTTTATGGTAATAGTGATGGTGATATTGCTGTGATGGTTGTGCTGATTGTGTTGATAGTTCTTCATCTTGGTCTTTTCCTTGAGATGAACCCGAAGAAAAATCTTCTCTCGATATTCTTCTTCCCTTATGATTGTAATGGTAGTAATTCGATAGTTTTACTTGTGCTGCTTTTGTTGATGGTTCATCAACTGAGACCCCGAACAAGAGCTTGACTAGCCGTGTTGCAAACTCTATAGTTTTGTTTAGAGATGAACTGGAAGAAAAATTCTCTTCCTCTAATTTTCTTACCCTTTTTTTGTTGCAACTCCCTGCAATGTTTTCCGAAAGAGCTTCGGCAGAAACTGCTCCAAGAGAGCAGACTGCATACACTGATGCCAAGGATAATCTTGCCACGGTTAATGGAACTGCCGTAAACATTCTCGCTGATGCTGTCATCATTTTCAGTGGAACTGCCAGCAACATTCTCAGGATATTTGCCATCGATTGATGTTCTGGCTCTACTGTAGAATGTATGATATGTTCGTGTAGGATTTTATAAGGACGAATTGCTCTCAAGTTTGTTTCCTTTTTAGAACTGGCAACAATTTCAGGTACTTCTTGCATGACTCTTCAAGATTTCTGGGAACTTTGAAATGCTTTATGCCTGATTCTCTATTTTCTAGATATAAAACTCTAAGATAAGGTGATTTAAGTTGTTAATTATGCTGATGTGTCGACAGCAAAATAGAACAAATCATAGAAATTCTGGTGTAGCCAATATTTAAAGCTATTTGGACTCTAGTCAACTTCTGAATTTTTTTCTCGCACACACAGTTAACGTTGTTTATGTTGCCTGGAGTTTGTACAATAGTAGGCTAACCATAGTAGTACCAAGAATACAAAGCATACAAGTAATTACACTACACACCTGCAAGGGTTATGTAATACATCAAAGTGCTCCAGAACTACACAAGTTATCTTCTCATCATCGATAGAAAGCATTCAATAATGTTAATCTTTGCAGGATTTGTCAGCAGTATTCCAAATAACCGTGAGGAGCACTTGATCCTTATAGTAACAATACATACTGTTATATCACAGAAATGACTAAGTGTTAATCCTCCCCTAGGAGCCGACACATGTCCCATATTAACTAAATACCAAATTGACCCCGCCCTATGCAGGACGACTCGGGTAACGTCAACACTCGACTAGGGGTGTCCAATTGCTTGACCAGCACGCCCAGAAAATGGGTCGACTGTTCGGACGGTCCTAAGTTGTTGGTGAAGTCTCGGACGGCCTACCGCACTCGGTTATTAAATTTATATATTTTTTATACATAATTATATTATGATATGGTCATTAATATATACTTATCTATATTTCTAGGTGTGTATGGTTTTTTTTAGGAAAATGGTCGTAGCCTCCTAGTCCTAAGTGTATATAGTTGTATATATTTAAGTATATATATATATATATATATATATATATATATATATATATATATATATATATATATATATATATATATATATATATATATATATATATATATATATATATACTTGTAAGTATACAAGTATATTATATTATATACTTATATATATACTCTTACCATGGTATAGACTCTAAGATATAAGTATATAAGTATATATAATGTAGTTATAAGTATACTTATATGTGTATATTATAGACTTATAGTTATATAAGTATATTTTATATAAGTACATAAGTATAATTATATATAAGTATATTGCATCTAGTAGATATAAAAGTATATCATATAAGTAAAGTATATAACTATACTTAAATAAGCATAATATAAGTATGTAACAAATACATATATAACTATATATTATAAATAAGTAATATATACTTGATACTCTCTCTTTCTCAAGTTATAACTTATAAGTATATACAATATACTTACATGTAATATATGTATATATAATATATAGCTATATACTAATATGTAAGTATATACTAATACATACTTATATAAATATAATAAGATTAATCTAATTTTTACCAATTTTTGCATAAAAAATTTTTAAAAATAAAAATTTAGGCTCGAGCCCTACTCTGGTTTGCCAGACCGGCCAACCGCACCCCGAGTTGGGGCCCGTACCCAAAAATTTGGGTCGGGCCAGCCCATTTGGATAGGCCTACACTCGACCTTTCCCAAGAGAGGCCGAGTCGAGAGGCGCCCTTACTCGAAACCCGCTGTTAGGGTCGACCCCACGCCTCTGTGGTCGTACCGAGCCACCAACAAAAACTCCACAGGAGAAACCTCATTCAAGCTAACATATGGAGCTAAATCGGTCGTCCCGGTAGAAGTCAGCATGCCAACCATCCGACTACAGCACTTCGACGAAGAATAAAACTCAACTGGACTACGAGTCGGACTCGACCTTATTGATGAAGTTCGAGAAAACTCACTCAGATCATAAGTCATCAATCAGCAGCACATCGCCAGGCACTACAACAGCAAGGTCCGGCTTGAAGATTTAGCATTGGCCATCTCGTCCTTCGAAGAGCAATTTTTGACAGAGACACCAGGCGCGGCAAATTGGCCGCCAACTAGGAGGGGCCGTATACGGTCATCGAGGAAGTACATCCCGGCACTTACCGGCTGTGAAGTCCTGATGGAAGAATCTTACAACACTCTTTGAACATAGAGCATCTCAAGAAATATTTTCAGTAATTATAACTGAAAGGTTCTCATGTGATATAAATATTTTTTGATAATCTTATCGTGCTATGTTTTTGTAGTACCTATAAGACATCAGAGCCACCTGAGGCACAACACATAAGACCGTATCCTTTCGGAATAAAACCAAGGCACGTCATCGACTCGATCGACTACAACTCGAAAGACCTTGGTATCCTTTTAGAATAAAACCAAGGCGCGTCATCGACTCGGTCGACTACAACTCGAAAGACCTTGGTATTCTTTCGGAATAAAACCAAGGCATGTCATCGACTCGGTTGACTACAACTCAAAAGACCTTGGTATCCTTTCGGAATAAAACCAAGATACGCCATCGACTCGGTTGACTTCAACCCATAAGACCTTGATATCCTTTCAGAATAAAACCAAGGCACGTTATCGACTCAGTTGATTTCAACCCATAAGACCTTGGTATCCTTTCGGAGTAAAACCAAGGCACAAAGCCGACCCG
This sequence comes from Asparagus setaceus, assembly GCA_012295165.1. Lineage (NCBI taxonomy): Eukaryota > Viridiplantae > Streptophyta > Magnoliopsida > Asparagales > Asparagaceae > Asparagus > Asparagus setaceus. The sequence goes on from CM022704.1 coordinate 28,853,861, forward strand.
TCTCAGTTGCAAACCTCGAGCGTTGGCGTCTATATGAAACGCCCCTAAGATTTGAAGCCAAATTCATACGAGATAAACTATAGATAAACACATAAGCACAATAAAAAATGGTACACAGATCGAATAGACAAAAGTGCATCTTTTTTATTCATATGTCAAAATATTTACAATACAAGGAATATTTACATCACAAAGATGTTACCCAAAAAAAATAACAAAAAGGATAAAAAGATACATGAGCTCTCAAGGGGATGAACTCGGAGCAGGCATGGGACTTGAAGCTGGAGCGACGTTGGGACCAGGAGCAGAAGTCAAGCATGGAGGGGCAGTAGTAGTAGAAGTTGGCGGAGGAGGCGACCGAGGCTTAGACCTGACCTCTTCATCCCCCTCCTCATCAGGACGGCTAGCCCTACTATCTTGGGCCGAGCCCACACTCATTCCTTAGGCCGATTCCTCTCCCTCCTCATCTCCATTATTGACATCCAGGATCAGCCCCCCCCCCTCATCTCTATCTCTCGCAGAGCGTCAAGGCAATTGGCCACTCGGGAAGGATAATGGAATCGTCTAGGATTGATCTTGAACTCGGCCAGAAGCTGCATCCTGAGGCCAGCCAGCCTTACAAGCCAAGGTCACCTCCACCTTCCCGAGAGTGCTATTACAGTAGTTTTCAACAACCTCAACCCGGTAGGTCTAGGACTCTAAATGGTTGAAGTGACTCTGCAGCACCTGAATCTCGGCGAGCGACGACTCTCGTTGTCTCTTGGCCTCCAGTGCACTCGGGTTGCCTCCTTCCTCAACCTCTCAAGTGCAACCACCTCCTCCTTCAAGCGGTCTTGAAGGGCCTCAGCGTCTTGATGAGCCACCCGAACCCGTTCAAAAGCGTCAGCGCTCTCCCGCCTCTCGACCTTGGCCTCCTCCTTCAGGTACCTTATTGTGTCATCCCGCTCACAGAGGTCGTGCTTGAGATGACCGATGTCCTCCAGGAGCTTGCTAAATCGGGACGACTGCTTGCTATTCGACCTATTCAGGCCCTTAATCATGTCGTCCCGCATCTCCAGCTCCATACGCCATTTTTCCTCACTCCTCTTCTAAGCCAGCAGCTCATCCTCCTTGGCAGCCAGTTGCAGGTCAGCTGCTTCTCGAGCTACATTCTCGACTTCTAGTTTCTCCTAGATCTTGAAGTATACCTCCCGGACGTGCTCGAAGCACCCGAACAACTCTTGCTCCACCAAGGCTCCTCGATGCAGATAACTCCTCAGGGTCTGGTGGAGATCATAGTCGGGTATGGTCGAAAGGATTTCATCATCCTTAGGCAGCATGAATTGATCCATGGCCCTAGCTTGGGTCATCCTGGATTCTAAGACCGAGCACCACTTATCGAGATTCTGCCTGGGGATGAATCGATTCTCCACTGATGGCTCCCTGTCATATCTGGGGCCAACTTCAAGCGTCCCCATCAACAACTTTCTTAGCTCCCCTCACACCTCCGCCGGAAGCTCATTTATACGGTGAGGAAAGGGCCACCTAATACGGTCCTCCTGGGTAGAAGGCGCCTCCTCCGCTACTGGCTCTTCAGTAGCCAGTTCCTTGCCCTATCAATGGGCCGACTCAACAAGTGCTCCAGAGGCCGTCTTCTCCTCGGTCTGAGTCTGGAGCCTCACAGGCTCTGCTGCCGCCACTTCATCCCCTTCAGCTCATACGGGGGACTCCTCGTCAACTATAATGACTACCTCGGTCAACTCAACCCGAGGGGCCTCTGGGAGGGAAGTGACAGAGATTTCACCTTCCTCAGCTTCTTTGACGGGAGCAGGGGTGGCCGCCTCAGCTGCACCCCTCCCTATTCTTCGCTGGTCCAGCACTTCCAGAAGGGCCTCAGCTACCCACTTTCCTCAGCCACCTCCTCTTTTTCTCAAACCTCTTGGCCTTAGCGATAGAGGAAATTGGCCCAGCCAACCAAGCTGCAATCTCAGCAGATTTCGCTGCAACCTCCTCGACCTCTTCGGGGGCTAAGTTAGACCGCAAGCACTTTTGGCGCATAATTGGGGCCCCCACCTGAGCTGCATCAGGCTTCGCCAGTGACAACGCCAATACCGCTGATCGGACCTTATCTCATTCGGTCGATGGGGTTCCAGAGATGCCGACTACCCGCATGACTGAAGGATCGAACAGATTCTCGATCCTATGCGACCTGGCGTAAGCCCGAATCCTCTCGAGCCCATGCTCTCCTCAGCCGAGAGCAAGCCCGGTCTCAGAACATCCTTCATGATCTCAGGCCAAGCTGAGCAAGCTAGAATTAGGTCTGCCCCGAAAACCCAGATGAACCTCTCATTCCAGTCCTTGTTCGACTCGGGAGGGTTCGAGATGACTTTGAAGCCGCCCAAGTTTTGGAAATAGTAGCGACCCTCGTTCTTCCTTACCTTGACACTAAGAAGGTGGTCGAGAATTTAGAGAGTCAATTCGACTCCCACTCGGTGGCAGATCACTACGAACCCCACCAGCATGGCGATGGAATTCGGCTTGAACTGAGAGGGCGAGACCCCCAGGGCCTCAAATGTATGGCAGAGAAATAGATGAAGCTGGAGGCGAAGGCCATATTCCAAGTGTCTAATATACACTGGAGAACCAATGCCGTCGTGATCATACACCGCCTGATTTCTCATTAGCGCTGGCAACGTAAGCGTTTGGGGAATATCGAAGCGGCCGTAATAGGTGTCGAGCTCCATCGAGTGTATTTTGGAGTGGAATTTCTACAGCAGGCTAACCCTAGCCTCACTACGAGCGACGATGGTGGTAGCGGAAGAAGCCATTGTTGGGAAAATCATCGAAAAATGGAGAAGATGATCAGAATCGCTGAACACAGAAAGTTCTAGGGTTATGAAAATAGGTAAAGGAAACCCTTTGGACGAGCAAGGATATATATAGACGTGGAGGCAGACACATGGCGAGATCATAACGGTCGACTCGGTTATTAATGAATGGATGGGATCGGCTCTGGAATTCGAAGCGATTGCTCAAGAACCAAAGCAACACCTTCCAACTGGCGCTCAATTTGCGCTCGTAAAATGAGGCGACATCGATGCACGATCTCCCTTGACTTCAAAATGTCACCTCAACAGTGACCTATCATTAACCCCTCATAAATACGCCTCGAATACCTAACAGGCAACTGTTCAATTTCACTCGGACTCGGCCACCCAAGTTCGAGTGAAAGGGGTCAATGTTATATCACAGAAATGGCTAAGTGTTAATCCTCCCCAAGAGCCGACACGTGTCTCATATTAACTAAACACCAAATCGAACTCGCCCTATGCAGGACGACTCGATTAACATCAACACTCGACCCTTCCCAAGAGAGGCTGAGTCGAGAGGTGTCCTTACTCGAAACCCGCTGTTAGGGTCGACCCCAAGCCTCTTCATTCTACAAGACCGGGTTGAGAACTTTTGAATCCAAGATGGCCAAATCAAAAGGAATCATCTATCGGCCCTCTCGCAAGGCCGAGATGAGAGGCAGTTTGTCCTTGGATCCCCCGCCGACAGTCGATCACCATCACATTGAATGCATGGTCGGAATCATCATTACTCCAGCCCCAAAAGTCTTTATGACTCATTGGACCTCGTCAGCACCATGCTTCCCTTGTCACCATCACATTGAATGCATAGGTGACTCATCCCATTTGCAGCCGACGCCCGTAAAGTATCTGCCGACTAAGCTGCCTGCTTGGACTCGGCCAAAGTTACACAAGTGCCCCCCAGGATCTGCTATAAATAGAGGTACTGTCTACTATATAGGGGTAAGCAATCTTTTGCCAATAAACACACTATAATCATACCTTTTATCCACCACTCAAGCTCACTACTGACTTGATCGTCGGAGGAACCACTGGAGATCCCAACTCCAATCCTCTCACGTGTTGTTTGTGTGCAGGACTAAATCCTCTGCTCCATAACCAACCATCAAAGAAGATTGAGGAACCCTAACATGCTAAAGAAAATCCACACTAAATTCCCTATTTGATATCTGACATCAACACATACAATAGCCTGTCCATTATGGGTAAATGACACTCTCCTTACTTGGAGTAAGCTCATTCTTGTATCTAAACTAAAGTAGCAAAAACCTTGAATGTATAAGCGAGAAATAACCGGAACTAATTCAATTAAAGATACAACATATAAATTTGACTCTAATTAAAGATGATTCAAATACTTGCCAAACCTGGATAAAATGAGAGAGAATCAGCTGAGGTGGTTTGGTCATGTACAATGGACACTTCTTAGTACATGTGTTAAGAAAATTGAAAGTATTGTAGTTAAATGGTAAAGAGATCTAGAGGTAGACTTAAGAAAACTTGGTTGAAAACTTGGTTGAAAATAATTAAAAAGAATATGATAATAGTTATTTAACATAGGAGATTACCCAAAATAGAACTAAGTGGAAGAATAGGATTCATGTAGCCGGCATCAAAAATTTGGGATGAAGGCTTTGTTGTTGTTGTTGCTATAAATACTTACCATTTACCAAATACATTAAGTCAAATAAAACCTCATATTAAATTAAAATCCCAAACCTTTTTAATGTATCCCACGTCAACTTGTCTGCTTTTAAAGAACTCGATCTCAACTTCATTTTAACTGGTCCTTCATGTAGTGGAAGCTTAATCAAAGAGATAACTACTCATTCTCATACGAGAAAAATGGCACAAACCCTAGAAAACGCTAGGAATAGAAAACTTTCAGAAATAACAATAATCAATCTAAAGAGTTTCACAAATTCATCCCCCTGATATAGGGTATAAAATAATATAAAGTACTAAAATAACCTTTTCTAAAGCACATAGACTTTCTACAAATAAAAAAATGTTTTATAAGAACTAGAAACTAGATTAGACCAAAGCTCTTCGGCATGCAGTTTGAGCCTGAAGATGATTTCCTTTGACCCTGAAACTTGATTGAAATAGCCAAGCTATTCAACTTGTAGAGAACTTTGTGAGCTTTCCGAAAATATAATAATAGCAGTTCTATTGAGAGAATCAAAAGTTATGGTCCGTTGAAGTTGCACGTCGAAATCTGACCGAAAATCATCCTCTATTCTTTGATTGCCCGAGCTTCGCACAATCCGATTTCTCCCAAAAGGCATCAACAATTGCTTCCGCATCACTCTCCCGTCCCTAAAAAAAACTACCTCGAGTTTGGCTGAAGATAAAGTGGCACATCAGGATGGAACTCTGTCAAGTTAGCAACATTGAAGGTGGGAGAAACATTGGCTAAATCATGAGGTAACTCCACAACATAAGCATTATCATTGAGCCGCTACAATATGCGACATGGACCAACCTTTTTCATCTTGAGCTTTTTGTATGTGCCTATAGGAAATCGTTCTTTGCGCAGGTGTACCATGACTTGATCACCGATATCGAACAACTTCTGATGACGATGTTGATCAGCATCAGACTTGTACTTAGCATTCGATGCTTCAAGCTTCTTCTGTACTTCATATTGAATGGCCTGGATATGCTCGGCCATGTGCTCAGCTGCAACACTATAACCCCGACCCTTAGGCAATTTTAGCAAGTCAACTGTGTTGTCCGCCTTGAGCTAATCTCAAATGGAATCTTCCACAGTAGAGCGATTGGCAATGCCGTTGAAAGCAAACTCCACTAGTGCAAGGAATAAATCCCACTGCTTTGGCCGGTCTCCATAAAAACAACAAAGCAAGTTACCCAACGTCCATTTGACCACCTCTGTATGCCTATCAGTCTGTGGTTGGCACGAGCTGCTGAACTGCAACTCCGTCTAGAATAACCCCCACAATGTCCTCCAAAAGTGACTTAGAAACTTAGAATCACAATCCAAAGTGATAGACTTAGGCACGCCATGTAAACGGACAATCTTGCAAAAAAAGAGACGAGCAATGTTAGACGCATCGCTAGTCTTCTTACATGCAATAAAGTGAGCCATCTTCAAGAACCTATCCATCACTATAAAGATGGAATCTGTACCCCCTGTGTATGAGGAAGGCCGAGCACAAAGGCCATCGAGGTGTCTTCCCACGAACTATTCGGGACAGGAAGAGGGGTGTAAAGGCTCATGTTTTGTGACTGCCCCTTCACGGTTTGGCAAAAGCAAACACTTTGAGACAACTTTGCCGACATCTCTATGCAAATGTGGCCAAAAATACCGCTCCTCCACCAATACGATGGTTTTATCACGAAAATGTCCAACTAAGACGCCTCCATGGAGCTCCAGAATGAGTTGCTCGATCAAAGACCACTGTAGAATGCAAAGCCTATTCTGGAAGAAAAGGAATCCATCGACTAATCATGGCCCAATTGTTTATTCACGATGCAAGCCGTCCAGTCATCATGAAAATCCTCATCATCTACATATAGATCTTTCAAGCAATCAAATCCAATAATAAAATTACGCATAGTTACTAACAAGGAGGTATGGCGGCTAAGTGCGTCAGCAACTTTGTTCAAATTTCCTGACTTGTGCTTCAAAACAAATATAAATTTCCGCAAAAAAGCAACCCAACGCCCGTGCATGTGATTCATGGTACTCTGGTTGTTCAAATATTTGAGTGCCTCATGATCTATAGAACGCATGAACTCACTGTGGAAAAGGTACTACTGCCAACTACAAATAGATAGGACGATAGCATAAAACTCAACCTCGTAAGCGGTCCACTTCCTCCTGGACTCACTCAGCTTCTCACTGTAGAAAGCTACCGAACGACACTCCTGTGATAGGACAGCACCAATGCCTACTGTTGACGCATCACACTCCACTTTGAAGACTTTATCAAAATCAGGTAAGATGAGGACTAGAGCATTGGACAGCTTCTCTTTGATAATGGCAAAAGCTTGATCGGCCTCCTCGGACCAATTAAAATTTCCTTTCTTCTTGCACTTTGTGATCGGTGCTATGATGGTGCTGAAGTGATGAATGAAACATTGGTAAAATTTCGCCAACCTATGAAAGCTTCGGATCTCTTTGATGGTCTTTGGGGTCGGCCACTCGCGAATTGCACGAACCTTCTCCTCGTCAACACGAATGCCCTCAGCACCAACTATGAAGCCCAAAATAAAAGTCAATCTTGCAGAAAAGTGCACTTCTGACCATTGATGAAGAACTAATTCTCACGGAGGACAACTAAAACAGCCCGCAAGTGGTCGACATAGTCCTCCACTGTCCTGCTATACATAAGAATATCGTTAAAGTATATGACGATAAATTTGCTAATGAATGGCTATTGGACCTGCTTCATCAAACGCATGAAAGTGCTCGGGGCGTTGGATAGCCCAAATAGCATGACAATCCACTCATAGAGCCCATCTTTCATCTTTAATGCTGTCTTCCATTCATCTCTAGGGTGGATCCGAATCTGATGGTAGCCACTCCTCAAGTCTATCTTGGAAAAGAACTATGATCCAGAAAGCATATCTAGCATATCATCAAGCTGAGGGATTAGAAATCTATATTAACCGTGATCTTGTTGATTTCCCGGTTGTCGACACACATCCGCCAACTCCCATCCTTCGGGGTGATTAATGCTGGGACCGCACACGGACTTAGGCTTTCTTGAATCAGCCCTTTCTTCAACAACTCGGAGACCTTCTCCTACAATATTTCAATCTCCTTTGAATTCATGCGGTAGTGTGGTAGGTTTGGTAAACTAGCACTAGGAACGAGGTCAATGCGATGCTGAATATTGCGCATAGAGGGCAAGCCATCGAGTAACTCTTTAGGGAATATGTCAGTGAACTCTTCAAGCAATGGTTGTACAAGAGGAGGAACTAAAGGAACTGATGTCGCAGAACACTACTGCAAACACCATCTTAGTTTCCTCCACCGCAGTCTAAAAGTTTGTACCCTACACAAAAAGAAAAGATATACCTTCCAACTTCGCCACCGCTGGGATTGATTCATTGTGTAAGGGTGTGAGTGCAAACTAAATATCATCTTTTCGAAAGGAGTAATTGTTCTCTTTACCTCTGTGAATGGCATCAAGATTAAACTATCAAGGTCTCCCTAGCAGCAAATGGCAGGCATCCATATCAAATATATCGCACAAGATGATGTCTTTATAGTTGCCGATGGAGAAAGAAATTTGACACTGTTGTTTCGGGTCCTTGAATTATAATTGACACAGATTACAACTCAAAAGAAACTATAAAAAATAAGAAATTTCTTTTAAAACTGGGTTCTTTTCTGCGTGCCGATAGAGCGTCGATCTTGTACTCGTTGATGATCCAACTAAGACGATGGGTCTTTTACTGTTGGTCTCTGATTTGGTTACTTGAAAGATAGTTCAGTCTTCTCTTAGAATAGAAATAGAAGAAAATCACGCGTGTATGGGCCGTTCGATTTCTCTATTGGTGTCTGAGTATGTATGCCTCAGTGTGCGTATATGTGTAGTAGTGAATGAATAATCTCCTCCTCCTTTTATAGGCTAAGAGAGAGAGAGAGAGAGAGAGAGAGAGAGAGAGAGAGAGAGAGAGAGAGAGAGAGAGAGAGAGTTAATAACCTCTAATTATGAATTAAGTAGCCATCAAGATAGGATATAGTAGGGGAGTAGTTATCCCCTTAAGAATAGCTCTCAAACGGCTAATTGGCGAAGTTCGCTGATTAATTGGTTGCCGAACTTTGCTAAAGCCATTTGGACGAAGCTCACGCGGACGTGGGTGAGCCATCTTCTAAATCGTGGATGACGTGGCCCACGTGGGTAGCTATAGGCAAAGTTCGCTGATCAATTGGTTGGCGAACTTTGCTGGCGAGTTCTAATTTAACACAGAATTTGACTCGTAACTTGGCCAACTCAATGACACCTTTCGATTTAGCCTGAAGTCTGAATTGGGAGTCGACCCACTCTTGACTTGGTCGGGTCGGGTCGAGATGAACTGCGTGGTGGAGTTCACGTGTTCCACTAGGCAAGCTTCGCTGCAGCTTGTTGTGGGCTCGACTTTGGGCCCATTTGAAGTGTTTAGCCCATGGGCATTCACTTCTTGGTTCTAAGCCGAATCATTGGCCTAGATGGAATATATTTTAACCGTCTACAACTGTTCGGTAACCTTGATGTCACCCATGGACTTAATCCAACCGATCTTGTAAGGATGTGGATGCTTCTCGGTGGCTAATTGTGGGCGCTTCATAATAACTCGTGAAACAAAGTTCTCGCTGCTACCGCTACCAATGATCATGTTGTAAATCTTCTGCCAGATAGATCATCGAGTACGAAAGATGTTGTATCATTGTGGGTCCTCTTCAGTTCTTGGAGCTAACAATATCTTGCGAATCACCAAAGAGTGGTAAGGGTAATCATCAATATCATCTACATCCTCATCCACTGGGGTGTTGATTCTTTAAATTTGTCACCACTACCAGAACCACAATTCATTGAACTGTAGGTTGAAGGCTAAAAGCAAGAGTGCAATTGAATTTTAGCCTTGAGCACCAGGTTATTTACTGAAAATGCCCTAGAGGGGGGGGGGTGAATAGGGCTATTTGACAATAAATGTGCAATTTAAAATGATCAATGCAATTTACCAACTAAAATTAACAAAATAACAATAAAGAGAGAGAGGTTAGAGATAGTTAGCCAATATGATGACACGCGATATGTTCACGAGGTTCGGTCCGCTGACCTACGTCCCCGCTCCCTACTTTCGAGGAGAATTTCACTATCACAATCCGGTTTGAAAGCCGGAACTTCTACACAACGATCTCCTCTTAAGATCTCACAACCAACACAATAGATCTCCACGAGATCAAGCTCTCCACAGTCACAAATGGAAGAAAAACTCTCTCTTACAACAGCCCTATGGCAAGAGCAAGAGATTTCAAATGAAGCTTGGGATGTGGAATTTGTAAGTGTGAAATCAAATGAAAATTTGAGCTCAATAAACACCAAAACTCTTCAAAAATGTGTTTAAAATCTTCTTAATTGTTACTGAAATAAATGAGGGCATGGGGTATATATAGGATGAAGAGACAAAGCCTAAAACCCAAGAAAATCTCAGCAAAAATGTTCAAAAATAAAAACTAGCCGTTACTAGCCGTTACAGGCTGAAAAGACCAAAATACCCTAAAATCCAGCATTTTGGAAATTTATATATCTGGTTTTGTAAAATCAATTATAAATAGTAAATCAACTCCATAAATCATGAACTTTTGAGAGAAGTTTCTAAAATGTATATGAACATGTTAGAGAAAGAATTTCTAAAATATCACTTCCCATTTGTGATAAATAATTGTTTCAAGACAGATATTTCAGATTCTGAAAAACTGCTAAAATGCTTGACATTGTAAAATCAATTTGACATAGTAAATCAACTCCAAATATTATGAAATATTTAGGAAAGGTTATAAAGATATAGATAAACATGTTACAAAAAGAATTTCGGAAATATCACTTCCCATTTGTGAGAAATAATTATTTGAACACAGATAAACAGTTTCTAAAAACTGCTGAAAACTTCTTTTGTAAACTCAATTGAAAATAACAAAAAACTCCAAAATTAGTAAAAATTGAGAAAATATTTGTATATATAAAGATAAACATGTAAACAAAGAAATTTTTAAATTTCATTTTACAATTGTTAAAACTCATCTGTTTTGCAAAATCATGAAAAATACGATATGTGAAAAGCATGATTTTGAACATGAACAAGTATTGAGATCTTGTGATTTGGTTTATGGACTTTATATAAGATATAAATTAATGTGATAAAGTCAATGAACCATGAATACAATAAATTCTTAATTTTAACTTGTTTTGCAATAGAAACCAAAAGTGTGTATCGTTCATGTTCGTGCATGTTTGAAAAGATATTTTGCAAAAGGTCCTTGTATTTGTTAAATCTTATCGTTTATCAAAAGTATCAAAATACGAATATTGAAAATGTATGAGTGTGCTATCCCAATAACTTCAAATGTTATCTAATTTGCTACTAGCCTACATTAAGTACTAGCGAGAAATAAAGAATTGCAAATATCTCACTCATGTAAGTACAATATCTTGAAATTGATATTTGCTTGAATCTTGATGAAGCTTTTGCATATTGTTTTTGGCTCTTGATAGCTTTGCTTCACCAATTTGCCTCCACCTCCTAGATATCATCATTGTAGCTTCATATTCCATCCAATCCTCCAATTAAGGCACTAAATTGCTTGAATAACTTGTAATCTACAATATCACTCAACAAGCAATTAGTACCAATAATGGTGTTTGTAAATCATCATCAAAACAAGAGAACTAACATATACCTCATCAAGTCTCCACATAGCATGTAGCACCAGTTTATCTTGAATCACATTCTTTAAGCCATTCTTATAAAGAGTAACTTGTTGGGATTCGGTCTCGTTCAAGTTGTTTCTGCTTGACAAAGTAAGGAATTCAGTAGTATTTTCATGAACAAAATGCATACGTTGGCGATAATTCTAGAACTAAGCAAATAAGATCTGGTCATAATACACGAGAAAGAATCTCGATCGTAGCTTCCTCTCTATAAGACGCCAAGTACGAATTGCTAGTTTATGTTGGCAAGTCCGATTAAATAGGAGTTGATCCCACCATGCTGCAGCTCCACCTTGCAACTTGTAGGCCACCAAAGAAACTTGCTTTCATTCCGGGATGGATTGAAACTCAAAAATCTTCTTGATCTGGTGAAGCCAATTAAGTAATTCTTTAATGTCGAGGTTACCCCAAAAGTAGGAAAGATCCTTAACCCTAGCGTGGTAATCAGAACCATTTCTCCCTTCATTAAGAACAACTTCTTCCTCAAACACTTCAAAATCCTCCATATCTGAATTCTCACCGTCTTGATTTTGACACTGAGCACGAACACCAGTCCTGGCTGGTCTATCACCGGGAACATCCTAGACACATCTCGTCACTGACTTCGCTTCGGTTCCCTTTGTTCATGGCAGCATCAAGTTCCTCATCCCCGTGATGATTTCTTCAACACGTTGATCTAGGGCGTTAACTCGCTGCACAAGATCATTGGGTGGGTGATTAACTTCATTATCGTTGGTGGCCATAGCAAAAAATAGCATATCTTTAAATACCAATCGATGTGGCAGAAGCATAATCAAAGAGATAAAATATATTGTTGTTGTGTCTGGATTCCGAATTGAACTGATCAAGATCATAAGAGGTCTTGATGACTGGTATATTTGGTTTTTTCACTACCTATTGTAATATAACCCTAAAAGAGGAAGACAGAGAGAAAAGAAATGAGGCAGATGGGTGCAATTCTAGGTGTGTGAGAGTGAGAGAAGAGAGAACTAAAAAGTTTATCTCTTTGTAATTGTACTGGTGACTTCTTATATAGTGAATCAAATCCTCTACCATTTGAGGACGTAAGTTGGAATTTTTTGGGTCGAACCTCACAAATCGTATCGTGTGTGATTGTTTTATTTGTGCTTTGTACTGTTGTATTGTCCTAACATCCCAATCTTCTAGATCCTGCATTTCTCCTTGGGGATCAACCTTGTAGTAACAAATCACCAATTGGTATCAGAGCTTTCCTTAGAGATTTGAGCATATGTGGAATCAAACTTCAAGGACGAGAAGTTAACGACAAGGGGAACTTCTCTTTGTGGCACTGCAGATGAGGACATTCCTAGTGCTGTTGACAAATAGCCTTGTAGTTCAGTTTGGGAGACATCGAAAGAGTAAAAAGTGAAGCAGAAGGCAAAATGGTGAAGGAATGGGTGGTGCACCGGCTAGTCCAACCGGTTGAGTGGCTCTGGCTGTACACCGATTGGTGGGACCAGTCCTCAAGACCGTTTTTAGATTGTTTTGTATTTCGAAATCCTTTTCAGGCTAGGAGTCTTGATTGGTATTGTATCTAGTTTTAACCCTATACATACAGGTCCCTCAGGTCTAGGGTTGGATGATCTAAGACATGAGAGAGTTGCATACTATAAACAATAGGTAAAGAAAAACAAAGGAGAGAAATCTAGGATTTGTGAGGATCTTTTGGTGAGACTGAGTCGTATGGTCTCTTTCAAAAAATGCAAGAAAGATTGTATCTTTGTAATCTCTGATATAAAGAAGACTCAAATCTCTCCCCCTAGACATAGGTGATTGTTGAACATGTAAATCCATGTCTTGCATCATGTTTGCCTTATCTGCAGTAGATTCACTTTTCTCTTTTGTAACATCGGTTTCTCAGTGTTTCCTTCTGGCTAAGTGATAGATTTCCCTAGGAAGACGGAGATCTAGTTGGCATCATGCCTAGATTCTCAATAGATACAACTAGGTCTCCACAAGGTGTTGTGGGAGAAGGAGAAGATGATGAAGCCCATTCTAGGAGTACCTTAATTTGGACGATATGTTTGCTTCGGTACTTTGTTAGCATGAGTTAGGCCTCAAGATTGAAGTCATGTGAAGTTATACATGGTAGCAATGTAACTTGGTCTAGCATGGATTATGGTTCACCTAGATATACATGTGCACTGACTTCATTCGTCTTGAAAGTTTAAGTTAAGACACTATATCCATTAGTCATTTGTATTGTGCTCAAGTTGAACTTTGCTAGATATTAATCAAGATGCACATTTGTTAGTAGTGTCTTAACACCCATTCAGTTCAAGTATAGGTTTGACTTAACAATAGCCTGATATGAGATTTAATCCAACAATGAAAGAACATTTAGATGGATATATAGTTAAATATATTTAGACTCATGAACCAATCAAGTATCTAGCCTTTTTGAGTCAATTTGAGTCCAAACAGATCATCTTGTGCCTTAGTCGATCTTTGTTCAAGGGTCTTCGCAACCCAACAAATGCTGCTAGCAAGGATGGATTTATGTATGGACTTGTGGGGGCACTTGCCCCATGAAATTTTTAATTTTTTACTAAAAGATAAACAAATTTGCATGGTGCCCACCTAGAATTTTAGTAGGTGCCCCCCAAACTACAAAAAGTGGACCAAATAGAGAACAATTGTGAAGAAAATATTGTTGCAACCTAATAGTATTTTGTTAGTTTTTTTGATGAAAATAAAAATGATCATTTATTCATATGAAAATGATAGTGAAAAGTTATATAATTGAGATATTTATTTTTGTTGGTAGAATTTATATTATATAAGTTATTAATTTATATGTATAGTTTTATGTGTGCCCCCATGAGAAAAAATTTCTGGATCCGTCCCTGGCTGCTAGCTCTGAGGCTGTGGCAAACTAGTAGAGTTCAATATACCATCACTATCTTGCCTATTTCTCGGTATACACCATCACGGTCACCTAGTGGATTTATATCTATCTCTTGCTAGTGAGTAGTGATCTTTCAAATTTGTTAAACTTTTTATATTTCAGGGGGTTCTCTTTTCAGCATTTGAAAACATGAACTACGTAGTGCAAATTTATAACCATCTTTACGATCGCAATCTCAGATAGGGTTGGACATGCTTCGCTAACAATACAACACGCAAGCAGAGCACGACAAGGGAGTCAGAATATGAACGGCAATTATTCAAATCAGTGATATGGTAACAACCTGTAAGACATAACATCCAACAGTCGACATTAGTTTTGACAGCAGGGACTATGGGCCAGCGAGATCATCATTTTTTTGATCAAATATGGCAAACTCTTTGGATATTGCAAAAATAACTACAACATAGATATAAATATTCCCACCTCAGGAAGACAAAGGTATGCAGGTACAAAATTCTAGAATCCCTTTGGTTTATTTTTTGTCTTCAAAATACTAACTTAAGCATTAGAGGAAAATGTCAGAAAATAACCCCGGCCCTCATCTTATGCAATGAAATTGACAAATATTATGGCATGAAGTATGTACTTGGTTTCAACAACTAGTTTCACAATTCAACGAATAGCTCAATTAGAAGTTTATCATTAGAAATTTCTTTGACATTAATAAAAAATTACAACCATTCATATATTTAATCGACACAATTAATTAATAACAATAACATTATAAAATCCCCTTATTTTAGAGCTGCAGTCTTTTTGGCTACAAACTGACATTACATCTGCAGCATTTTATTCTTCACCTGCAATATTTTATTCTAGTATTTGTGCCCTGGGACATCACCTTCATCAGCTTGCTGGCAGCCATACTTGCAACTGGAGAGCTCTTGCGTGCATTCACTTATACAAAACGCCTGGTCATCGCCAGAAGGAATATGGAGGCAGCTATCCACGACGCATTCGCTCACAGAGTTCTCACATTCTTGCTCGCACATCTCAAAGGACTTGTGTGGACACGGCACATATGGCTCTGGTGCACCAATAGGCGGGTAAATCGGTGCACCAATAGGTGGGTCAATCGGAGGTTCGGCTACTTTAAAGTGCGGTGCAGGTTCTCCTGCAAGAATCGCTCGTGCATCGGTTGTTGAGGTTGAGGCGGCAATGATGAAGACTGCGAGTAAGAAGAGAAATGGGAGAGTCTTTGAGATTGCCATTGCCAATTTATGTCTAGGAAATGCTTAGCTATGCAACTGAATGTATGAGGGTTATATATAGGAAGTGAAGTTGTTTGCGTTCGGAATTATGATTTCAGTGTTGCAAGCACTTGATGCATGGGCACCGTGCTCATTGAGGATATTGCGCTGGATGTTCTGTCTCATGTATGTTGTGTGGTTAATTAATGTGTCCGTCATCTGTATTGTGTGTTGTTTTATGTTTGTTACGTGCAGAACAAAAACTGCAATGGGTGGAAGTGTAGAGAATTTGTAATAAATTCCATAAATTTATGGAGGATTTGGGGCAGGTTCAAACTGTGAGCTAGAAATTTTAGGCTCATCAGGGACTTGAAATTATCAATTGCGCTTTATAATCATGATCAATATTCCAGTGTTTGGGTGGCCATGCCCCACCCCCAAACTCTCTTTTACAAAATACCGTATATGTATATAGGGTTTTCCCATATTAGTCCCCACATATTTCATATATTTGAATTAATCCCCCCAAAATCTTTCATATTTGAAATTAGTCTCCCAAATCTTTTATATTTGAAATTAGTCTACGAATCTTTCACATTCGAAATTGGTCCTCCAAATCTGTGAAGTATTTTGAAATTAGTCCATTTGTAATAATTGCTATCCTAATTGTTAATGGCCATTGCATAGTGGCTTAATTATGAAATCAACCAAAATCAACATCAAAGTCCACCAAACTCAAACTCAAGTTCAAAATCAGTGGATTTAAGTGAAAATACACACATTTTTCATGTGCTTTTCTTTGTATTTCAAGTAGAATAGGAAATGAGGTTTTAATGTCCATATAGTTTTGCATTTAATAGTAGAATTGTGAAATGAAGTATATACATTAATGTGGATTTACAGTTTGTGATGGAGTTGTAAAATGGAGTACATCCAATTTCATGAAGTTTTATATTTAGAAGTAGATATGTGAAATGAGTTTTCTATATTCATGTACTTTTGCAACTATTTTATAAATATGATAGTTAAAATTGCTTCAATTTCTTCTTGTTATTATTATATGAAATAAGTTTATGGTATAATTTATAGTATATTGTCAATTTGTTAAGTTTCAAAATGATCATAATTTGTAGTTTGTGGTTATGGAAAAACTAACTACATTTGATACATTTCTAAAAGAAACTTTACAAAATTGAAGAAAGTTGATTCAACGATGAGTGCATTATATGTTGAAATGATGTAAGTATTCACCTAAAAAGTTATTTGTAAAACTTTCATTTGGATTCTTCTTTCAGCTATATAAAAATATTAGTATATTATCATATTTGATCTTTTTTTATCAATATGTAGAGATGATTGTACTTTCTGCCACACCGCCGTATACGCCCAAAAAAAAAACCCCAAAACAGAGAAAATATATTTCTGGCTCCACCACTACGGTGTTGGGAGATTATATGATACATTAGCCGATTTTGCTGATAAAAGGTACTCTCTTCCTAAAGAAAAAAAAAAACAGAAATCAGTCTCTTGAGTTTTCTTGGAGAAAAATATCAGTTCTAAAGTTTCAGAATTCCACCTTCAAATCATATAGTATAGAAACAATATAAGCATTTATGGCTAGTTTTGAAACTAAACCTTAGTATATATGCTAAAATCATATAGTTTTTTTTTCTTGCAACTAAATTTGATATTAATAACAATAATTTTAGTCACAAGCATATAATTTTTATTTTATAGATGACTGTATATATTTCTAAATCTTCTATATGCCCTACCAATTAATTTAGTGTTTCCTAACGTTACTTCTATTATCAGCCTAGATCTTTTTAATAAACTTTTATTAAATATTATTGATGTGGCAATGACGTAGCCCTACCATGTCACTGCTAAGTCAGCAAAACAATTAGTGAAATTATAAGTTCAATACAACAAAAATTAGTAAAATTTCAAATTCAATACAATAAAAAATTAGTGAATTACAAGTTTGTATTGAGCTTGGACTTTCACTAATTTCTTTTCTGACACGGCATGACCACGTCACAAAAATTTAATAGAAGTTTGTAAAAAGGTCCTTCGCTGGCAACGGAGGTAATGTTAGGGACCACATTGATGACTTCCAAACATTAAGAACACATATGATATTTGACTAATACATTGGGGAACTCCGAACTTTTGCTATTTATAAACATGTAATTAATAAATAATGTAACTCTCATCATCTACAAAGAAGATGATTGAAGATACTAAATGAAAAAATATATATTTTCACTTTGATACCAAAGTATTTTTAAACCTTTCATACCCTTAAACACTTTAATCCCACACAATCTCAACTCATGTCACTTTAGTACTCCCAAGTTTCAATCACATTTTGCTTTGATATCTCCATCCAGATTACGTTGAATTTCTAGGTAAGTTTATAGATCAAGTTCTGGAATGTGAATGTCTATATTTACTTTATCCAGGTGTTAAGCACGTGAACAAATTTAATAGAAAATCTAACGAAATCTAGACAGGAAATAAAAATGAAATGATCTATAGTGAAATTGTAGAGTATCAAAGTGTTAAAAAAATACTTTAGGGTATCAAATAGAAACAGGATTGAACTTTGGGGTATCAAAATATTAAAAAACCTTGGGTATCGAAATAGGGAAAATTTTAGAATATCAAAGTGAGAATAGGCCAAATAAAAACAGCAATGATAGTTATAGATATTTAGTTTACAAATTTACATGTTTAATTATGAATAGGTGAGGGTTTCTCGTTTAACTCATATAGATGAAGTCTTTTTGTTGAACTTAATAGATGCATGAAGGGGTTTTTTTTGAAAACGGAGCTAGACGAGGAGGTTTTGTGCTCAAGTTTAGAAAGGAGTTTCTTGAAAATTTGGATATAGATGAAGGAGATTTCTTGTAATTTACCTTTTAATTTATTCTCTGAGAACTAAATAAAGATAATGTTAGTAATATATATAAAAAGAACTAAAGAAGAATTTTAAAGTAAGAGAGTAAACTTTAAAAAAAAAAAAGTTGGGAGATTAGGATTAGTAGGTTTTCCTTTCATGAAGGAAAATTATTATGTAAAAATTGTGATGAAACCGGCGGTATGATCTGGGCATGATTATTCTTAAGCGTTTTCATTTATTCGAAGATTAAATTTTTGTCTTCCATTTCAAGTTATCGAACAAGGTTGAACGGGCTTATTGCTGGCGTGCTCTGCTAGAGCTACCACAGCCCATTACGGGCCCAATTATACTCCTTGATTTGCCTTTTCGTTAATTTCCATTTCTTCTCAGAAAAAGCTGTTCCGAGCTTCGTCCCACATTTTCAGTAAAAACATTCTACATGTTACGTTCTTAAATTTACTAATATTCATCTACAGCATTCTTTTCTTCTCAAGTAGAGTAAAAAAATGAATAATCAAGGAAGTCATGTGTATTACTTTTTGAGTAATGAAATCATATATATTATTTCCTCACTGAAAACATACCTATTATTTTTTACTCAAGAAATTCATACCAGAAACATGAGATTTTTAACAAGGTTTATCCCAACCTAGCGCTATATCCTAGGCAAAACGAAGTCTGCAGTAGTCCCCTATATCTTTGTAAGTCTTTACAATCCTGATCCCTCTCGCAACCTGTTTGTCTTATAAGAAATTGTAAAAGATTTTTGTCAGATCTCTTTATGAGATATCTTTCGATTTCTCTCCCGCCAGAATAACGAGGAGTACGGTGTAAGTCTTAATCTAATACATATTTTCCAAAATATCCTTGCACAAAAACCTATATTTAAATGTTTTCATATTTATGTTAAAATTTTGTTTTGCATTTAATCCTCTAAAGAGTGGGGAAGGGATCAAGGGAGGTTTAAAAAATGTTCAAGCTCATAGTTTGTGGGATTTGCAAAGTTAAAGTTCTTATTTAATTCTCTCTCCATTTCTTGACCCTAAGTTAATTTTCTTTTCTTTCTCCGATATACTTTTCCCTTTCCTTTAAGTATATTTTAGAAAATCTTTTTGTACTAAAATAAGATGCTACTTTAATTTTGTGTTGCATACTCTTGCAAGTGAATCAAATCATTAAGGCCAAAGATTTGCAACTACCTTTAAACTTAATTAACCATACCACAGCTCCTTAAGTACTAAATACGTGAAATTTATATCCCTCGATAAACTGGCAAGCTAGCAATTTCTCACTTATGAGATCATATATATTAGCAACGATTGCATACACAGTACATGATTCATACTCTGTTGTCAATACCATGCATGACGCTTATTTCTAATTATTCTCTTGTATCATATTTCTTCTCTCTTTCTTCCATTCTTCTTCTACTTCTCATGCAATAGTAGCAGGCGGCATTTCTTTCTTGTCTCCATCAATGCATTCCTCCCTGCACTCAAAGTATCCCTTTGTGCACTTGACGAAGCATTCCTTATCATCTTCATCTTTGTGAAAGCATGCAGTCTTGCACTCAACGAAACTTTCACCGCACTTGACTACACACGCAGCATAAGGCGGCCAGAAGTGTGGTGCGCGTGCGAGAGACACCATCGGTTGTGGTGCACGTGCAGGAGACATCGTTCGTGCATTGACACAAACTATGATCAGCAGAAGCAAAGATATCATCACCTTTACCTGAATTGTTGCCATTGTTGCTTTCTGGTGTTTGATACGAAGCAATGCCTACCTTAATTTGTCCAATTAATATGGCGTGACAATTAATAAATCAAACTAGAAATATAAGTTTACATTAGCATGGTCATATGTTCAATAGGGCCCCGTACTTTTACCGTAAAGCTGTTCGACATGAGTGTACGTTAACTGATCAGGAAATCTATCTCTGTTTGGATCTACTTTGAATCGAAGTTCAAGTCACATGATTGGCGTCAATATAACAGATTGAGAGCTTTTGACACATGAATGCAATTTTCATCTACACATGAATGAAGGAGTATGATCATTGTATATTTTGCTTTCTCAACTGGGTAAGTGGATTCTAACCCATTAGGGCGTGTTTCGCAACCGGTAAGTAAATGGAAATTAAAACAAAAATTGAAAAGTGAGTCCACTTTCTAGTTTTTTCATGTTTGGCACTTGGAAAGTAAGTGGAAAGTAATTGGAAAGTGAATGGTACCACATCAGCTTTTTACCCCTTTTATTTTCTCAAAAAAATAGAGAAAGTGGATTGAAAGTGGAGAAAAAGGAAAAAGAAAATAAAATTTTAATTATTTTTTAAGATCTTCTCCGATTTGATCCTATATTTTTATTTATTTATTTTGATTTTCATTACCACTTCACGGTTTGAGACGTCTCGCACGCAAGAGTTTCACAGGATTTTAACTTTGGCTATTGCCCAATCGAAGACAACTAATAAACAATTGAACCAAAGTTGCACAAATCAACGATCAACACCATTTTAACATATTATCAATTCCTTTATAAAAAAAACATATAATTAAAGTCTAGGATGCAGTCACACAATGACTATATATGTCTCCTAACATTTTCATTGAGCCAACTTGCGCATACAGGCTACAGTTTGTTCTTATTGAAGGTTCAATTAGTGCGAGTAAAGTTCTGTTATGTGAGCATGTTCATCTTATTCATTTCTTTGGTCTTTACTTTTTAACAATAGAGTGTAGACTATTATGACACAAACATACATATAACATGCTTTTAATTAGCTATTCTATGTTGATTAATGATTGGGGCTATGAATTAGAATGGTTTGTGGTCATTCCAACACAAAAATGTAGGAAGAAGAAAATCAACTTAAATATTAATTTTTTCAATAAATAAATAGAAAAAGTGGATGTTACATCAGCTGTCACATCAACTTTTCATTCCTTCACCTTCCATCCTCCAAATAAGTTTTTACAAATAGAAAGTAAGGAGAGAATAGCTTCATAAGAAAGTACTTTCACTTAAATTTTACTTTTTATTTACTTTCGGTTACCAAACATGAAGAGTTAAATGTCGCCTAGCAAGAAATGAGCGAGGATTGATCCGATGTTTCTATTATATTTTTTCCTTTAACCAGATTAGCATGGAAACCTCTAGACCAATTCTAACTTTGTTAAGAATTAACCAGGTTAAGGGAATTTGCCAAAATACTGCCCAAGTCTCATTGTAAGTTGTTGTTCCAGAGTATGCGGAAACGGTAAGATTCAATCAAAGATCAAACAAAGTAAACAAGCAATAAAAGATGGCACACACGAATTACGTGGAAAACCCAAAACGGGAAAAACCACGGACGACGACGAGCACACAAATCCACTATAATGGTGAAAGAGTACAAACGGAATCGTCAAGGGGCACGACGGCGCAACGACGATGTAGAGAAAATAAATCTCTCAGAATTGTTGTATGTAGAGATAGAACAAGATAGGGGTATTTATATGAGTCTCACAAACTAACCCTAAAAAGCTATCGAATAATAACTCCAAAATTAGTAACGTGGAAAGACGATTGAGGCCACGGTGCCTGCACAAGTGAACAGAATAAACCAATTATTTGGCTAAGTCCAAAAGCACTCCACGCCTAATGCAACACATCCCAAATCCTCTAAGCCAATCAAAAAGCATTGTAGGGCCCATGACACTCCTTCTTGGCAAATAACAATATGGTAATGAGATCAAATAACTTTGGAGAATTTGAGACATACACCCAACAAATCTCCACCTTGGATCAAAATTCGATCAACGCTCGCCATCGTCTTCAAGCCCCGAAGGGCGATCAAACTTCGATAACACCAACTAAGCTCAAGCAGTGCTTGAACTTAGTAATCGGAAGCGGTTTGGTCAACATATCCGCGGAATTTTCAGTAGTGCGGATTTTCTCAACAATAACTTCACCTTGCTCAACAATATCCCGGATGAAATGACGTTTAATATTAATGTGCTTGGTCTTACTGTGAAATTTAGCGCTCCTCGTCAAATGTACAGCGCTTTGACTATCACAAAAGACAACAAGAACATCTTGTTTTGGACCAAGCTCATTTATCAAACCTCGGAGCCAAATAGATTCTTTCACACCTTCAGTCGCAGCAATATACTCAGCTTCAGTGGTAGATAATGCCGCAATGGCTTGTAGAGAAGAATACCAACTAATAGCTGAACCACAATGCGAGAAAATATAGGCAGAAAGAGATCTACCCCGATCAAAGTCACCACCATAATCGACATCTACATAGCCAATGACACCTCCAGGATCAGCGTACTTCTTATCATAGACCAAACCAATATCCATTGAACCCTTCAAATAACGAAGAATCCACTTCACACCTTCCCAGTGCTCCATGCCCGGATTGTGCATGAACCTGCTAACAACACTGACGGCATAGGCCAAATCCGGCCGCGTGCACACCATGGCATACATAAGACTACCAACTGCACTGGTATAAGGAATGCGCAACATGCGCTCTTTAGCTTCCTCCGACTGTGGGCATTGCTGAGATGACAACTTAAAGTGAGCAGCAAGAGGAGTACTAACAGGTTTACAATGAGTCATATTAAACCTGTCAAGCATCTTCTGAATATACTTCTTTTGAGAAAGTAACAACTTCCCGGCTTGACGATCCCTGTTAATCTCCATGCCAAGAATTTTCTTAGCAACACCCAAATCCTTCATCTCAAACTCACTCTTCAGCTGGGCCTTCAACTTGTCAACAAGAGATTTAGTGGGTGCAACAATCAACATATCATCAACATAAAGTAACAAGTAGACAAACGACCCATCTGAAAATTTCCTGAAATAGACACAGTTGTCATAGCTACTACGAGTGTAGTCTTGCCCAATCATAAAAGAGTCAAATCTTTTGTACCACTGTCTGGGAGACTGTTTCAGACCATAAAGAGACTTTTTCAGACGGCATACATAATCTTCCTGTCTAGGAACAACAAATCCCTCCGGTTGCTCAATATAAATTTCTTCATTGAGATAGCCATGCAGAAAAGTAGTTTTCACATCTAACTGCTCCAACTCCAAATCCTACAAAGCAACAAGTGAAAGCAAAACACGAATAGAGGTATGACGAACAACGGGAGAAAATACCTCATTAAACTCACTGCCTTCACGTTGATCAAAACCACGAACAACATAACGTGCTTTGTACCTCCTAGGCTCAACATCGGGAATGCCATCTTTAATTTTGAAGTGCCACTTGCAGCTAATAACAAGCTTACCATTGGGTAATTTCACCAAGTCCCAAGTATCATTCTTATGGAGGCTATCGACCTCCTCCTGCATCGCCGCTAACCACTTAGCTGAATCATCGCTGGAAACGGCCTCAGAATAATTTTTAGGCTCATCAACATCATCAATTTCATGTCCAGCGAAGAATGCGTATGCAACCAAATCACAATCATAATCTGCTAATTTAGCGGGCGGCTTGGTTTGTCTTTGTGCGGTCACAAGCGATAGATGGCTCAGGCTGCTGCTGTGCACTAGTCTGAACGGCGGTGTCTGACTGAACTGAGCTAGAACCTGTTGTGGAGGAAGTAGGGACATTCTCTTCAGAAGTGACAACATCGAACTCCACCTTCTCCCTGGCACCATCCTGATCACCTGTACCAGAAGAAGAAACAGCAGAATCTTTTCCAGAAGATAACATAGCATTTTTATTAAAAGTAACATCTCTACTTTCAATAATTTTACGGCTAGCAGGACACCAAATACGATATCCTTTAACACCAGCACCATAACCCAAGAAAATGCCCTTTTTAGCACGAGGATCAAGTTTGTCCTCTTTAACATAGAAATAAGCAGGACATCCAAAAATACGAAGGCTAGAATAATCAACTGGATTACCCGACCATAACTCTTCCGGAATTTTTCCGTCAAGAGATCTGTGTGGAGAACGGTTGACTAAATAACATGCAGTTTTCGCCGCTTCAACCCAAAATTCACGTCCCAAACCAGCTTGAATTCGCATACAACGGACTTTCTCGATAAGAGTTCTGTTCATTCGCTCTGCCACTCCGTTTTGCTGTGGTCTCCCAACGAGGCTATGATGTCTAGCAATACCCTCTTTCTTACAGAGCAAATCAAAATCTGTCTCACAGAACTCAAGACCATTATCTGTTCTCAACCGCTTGATTTTCTTACCAGTCTGGTTCTCGATCAGGATTTTCCACTCCTTAAACGCAGGTAACACATGATTCTTGTGTTTAAGAAAATACAACCAGACCTTCCTTGAATAGTCATCAATAATAGTCAGCATGTAACGATATCCCTCACGAGAGGGAACACGAGAGGGACCCCAAAGATCGGAGTGGATATAATCCAGAGTACCTTTAGTCCTATGAATACCTGCAGAAAAACTAACTCTTGTCTGC
The DNA here is from genome assembly GCA_012295165.1 of Asparagus setaceus. Classification (NCBI taxonomy): domain Eukaryota; kingdom Viridiplantae; phylum Streptophyta; class Magnoliopsida; order Asparagales; family Asparagaceae; genus Asparagus; species Asparagus setaceus. The sequence continues at coordinate 28,878,618 of CM022704.1, forward strand.
TTACCAAGAACACAATGTTCACAAAAATCAAGATTACCTGTACTCTGGCCAATAAGACCCCTCTTCCTCAAAATTCCCATCCCTTTTTCTCCCATATGACCCAAGCGCATATGCCAAAGCTTGGTTGCATCAGACTGGGATGAACATGAGGCAACAGCTGCAGAACTTGTAACAGTAGAACCCTGCAAGATATACAGTTTACCATGTAGTGTGCCCTTTAACATAACAAGAGCTCCCTTGGACACCTGCATAACACCGTCTTTAGCTCCATAGTGAAAGCCAAGAGATTCAAGAGTACCTAGAGAAATGAGATTTCTCCTCAAGTCGGGGACGTGTCTGACGCCTGTAAGGGTCTTAACAACACCATCATGGGTCTTGATGTGGACTGTACCTCTACCAATGATCCTGCACTTAGCATCGTTGCCCATAAACACATTACCACCATTACAAGGTTCATAAGTGGCGAACCAATCCTTGTGGGGACACATATGAAACGTACAACCAGAATCAAGAATCCATTCATTCTCGGCCCTTTCTTCAATATCAGCAGCTAAATACACATCACCGTCATAATCACTCTCAGCAACAGCAGCTTCGGCATTTTTATCGGACTGTTTATTATTATTCTTTTCTCCTCTATCACGTTTGTTTTTCAATTTATAACAATCTGATATATCATGTCCAGGTTTCTTGCAGTAACGACAAAATTTACCCGAGTTTCTACCTCTAGATTTCGATCGGGACTTATTCCAATTCTTACTGCTACCTCCTTTATCATGTGACCTCCCTCTGACCAATAGACCTTCGGATGTGCTGTCTGATTTATTCTCGGCGTCAAACTTTTCTTTCGACAACAGATTTGATTTAACATCCTCAAACGCCAGCGTGTCATGATTACCATATAACATGATTTCTTTAAAGTGTTTACACGAGGGAGGTAACGAAACAACAAGTAACACAGCTTTATCCTCATCATCAATATCACACTCAAGGTTCTCCAAGTCAATAATAATCGAATTGAACTCATCTAAGTGAGATTGTATAGGAGCACCTTCCTGCATACGTAGCGTGTAGAGACGCTCCTTAAGACGAAGCTTGTTCGCGAGACTCTTGGTCATGTATAAAGACTCCAACTTGAGCCATAGTTTGGCAGCGGTGTTCTCATGATAAACCTCCCGTAAAACTTCGCGAGTCAAGCAAAGTTGGATAGCTGTCAACGCCTTATCATCCAACTCGTCCCACTGCTCGTCCGTCATAGTCGATGGCTTCTTCTCCTTGCCATCCAGCGCCTTCTTTAAGCCGTGTTGAGTGAGAACGGCTTTCATATGAATTCGCCAAATCGCAAAACTAATTTTGCCATCAAATTTGTCGATATCGAATTTTGTGATCGTCATGATTAACGATGAGATCTTGACTGAATCGAACACGGCTCTGATACCAATTTGTTGTTCCAGAGTATGCGGAAACTGTAAGATTCAATCAAAGATCAAACAAAGTAAACAAGCAATAAAAGATGGCACACACGAATTACGTGGAAAACCCAAAACGAGAAAAAACCATGGACGACGACGAGCACACAAATCCACTATAATGGTGAAAGAGTACAAACGGAATCGTCGAGGGGCACGACGGCGCAACGACGATGTAGAGAAAATAAATCTCTCAGAATTGTTGTATATAGAGATAGAACAAAATAGGGGTATTTATATGAGTCTCACAAACTAACCCTAAAAAGCTATCGAATAATAACTCCAAAACTAGTAACGTGGAAAGACGATTGAGGCCACGGTGCCTGCACAAGTGAACAGAATAAACCAATTATTTGGCTAAGTCCAAAAGCACTCCACGCCTAATGCAACACATCCCAAATCCTCTAAGCCAATCAAAAAAGCATTGTAGGGCCCATGACACTCCTTCTTGGCAAATAACAATATGGTAATGGGATCAAATAACTTTGGAGAATTTGAGACATACACCCAACATAAGTCACATATATTACTAGCTGTTTTAGTTCTCAATATCTAAAAATTAAGTATTGGAGAAGCGATAACGGGAAATAATCTTCTATACTTGTCTTCTGTACCTGTAGTGTACATTGTTGATTGGAGACTATTGGATGCTCGGATCCACGTCCAACAAATTTCACCGGTGAAATATTATACAAGATACCTGATGGTATTAGCGTGTAACTTGCAAACCAAACAACTTTTCTTTATGCTTCACCCCTATGTACTTAGGGGTCCTTTGCTAGCTTACAACTAGGACATCACAACCGTAGTTGGGTCATTTTCGTCAAATTGCAACTGTTAGAATATAAAAATATAAATATCAATCCTATCATAACTTTGGAGTTTTAGTTCAAGTGGTTAGAAAAATGGTATCAGAGCAACCCAGGATTAAATCCCACCAGCTATGAATTTAAAGCGGATTTTCTAAAAAATGACACAGCTGTGTATGTTCAGATTCCGTTTACAATTAGTTATGTAGATTTGAACATAAATTGCTCTTCCAACCTAGTTGCTACAACTTGCATCTTTTTAATTTACCATATTCTAATGCTTGATGTAAACATTGTATAAATCTATTTTTAGTTTCTAATATTATAAATATTGTAAAAGACAAATACTTTTTAGTTAGAGTAATAGTCGTTTATTTATTTACCCTATAATCATGATATCAAATTTTCCATAAATCATTAACAATAATGAATTAAAATTTTACCATCTTTTAATTATTGACTTTATCGTTCAAGAACTGATAAATAAGAAGATTGAAAATAAGATCCATTAAACTCGATGGATCAAATACAACCTAATAGCAATAAATATTATTGTGGGAAGAGAATAAAGGCCAAATTTAGTTCTTATTTACTGTTGCTACACTAACTTTCGCTACAATACTATTTAAATAATTTAGCAATCTAATATTACAAGAATTCTAATATGACATGAACTTCTAAAGATAAAGCAACTAAATACTATAGATAAGATATATGAACCAATTCCTAGTAGAAGTAAACTCGATTGATAGAACTAACTACTAATGATAACATAATTGAATTTGGATTAGTTTCAACATTCCCCCTTAATCCAAATTCTGTAAAGGCTTCAATCTCATCATGTGCTTTAGCTTGACAAATGCTTCAAACTTTAAGGGCTATGTGAGAATGTCCGTAGCTTGATCTTCAGACTTGCAATAAACCAACACGATCTCGTTCTTCTCAACATTGTCTCGTAGAAAGTGGTAACGAGTATGAATATGTTTGCTTCTTGCGTGAGTGACTGGATTCTTCACCAAATCAATTGCGGACTTGTTGTCAACATAAATCTTTGTAGGACCTTCAACTTGAATATGAATTTGACTTAGCACATTACGCAACCAAATTGCTTGACAAGCACTCAACGCCGTTGCTACATACTCTGCTTCACAAGTTGAGAGTACAACAATAGATTGCTTCTTCGACGACCATGAAAATGCGGTGGAGCCAAGATTGAAAACATAGCCAGAAGTGCTTTTACGATCATCATGATCTCCACTCCAATCACTATCAGAATAGCCTACAACATCACAATTGTTAGATGAAGAATAAAGCAAACCATGATCATAAGTCCCCTTTAGACACAGTATAATTCTCTTTGCAACTTGTAAATGAGATTGGCTAGGGACCTCCAAATATCTGCTGATTAGACCAACTCCATAGGCTATATCTGGCTTTGTACATGTGAGATATCTCAAACTCCCAACAATTTGCTTAAAATAAGTAGGATCAACTTGTGCACCATCACCTTCTTGAGATAATTACTACCAACCTCCACAAGAATTCTAACAGAATTGCAATCAAATATCTGAAATCTCTTCAACAACTCTGCACAATACCTCTTTTGACATATGAAAATCCCATCATCGCCTTGAACCACTTCAATGCCGAGAAAATAAGACATCAAGCCAAGATCTGTCATCTCAAAGTCATGCATCATCGACTTCTTAAAATCTTCAATCATACTAATGTTATTGCCCGTAAAAATCAAGTCATCGACATAAAGGCATAATAGTAGTATATCACCAGAGTTGTTTATCTTCACATATAAGGCATGCTTGGAGGGACATTTCTGAAATCCACTTTCTTAAAAGAAAGAATCAATTCTTTTATTCCATGCTCGCGGCGCCTGCTTCAGCCTGTACAAGGCTTTCTTTAACTTGTATACTTTATGCTCGTACTTTTGCTTCACAAATCCAAGTGGTTGCTTCACAAAAACTTCTTCTTCAAGTGGCTCATTAAGAAAAGATGACTTCACATCTATCTGATGAATATTTCAATGCTTCTGTGCAGCCAAGGCAATTATTAGTCTAACAATTTCAATTCTAGCAACAGGAGAAAATACCTCTTGGTAATCATAACCATGCCTTTGCTCGTAGCCTTTCGCCACCAATCTTGCTTTATATCACTCAACCTCCCCATTCACCTTAATCTTTATCTTGAAAATCCACTTCACATCGATTGCTTTATGTCCTTACGGGATATTAGTAAGCTCCCACGTGTTGTTCTTCTCAATCGCCTTTATCTCTTCTTTCATTATATTTATCCACTTAGGATCTTGAATAGCCTCTTCAAACATAACTGGCTCACAATCCGCGAACATTGCAAAGTGCACTATATCTCCATCTGCATCAAAATCATCATCTAGAGTTACTTCATAATCCCTCAAAAGAACTGATGGTTAGCGATTTCTTCTTGGTCTTTCAACTTCAAATGAAACTTGCGGGGTTGGAGTTTCAGGAGCATTGGCCGGTGGTGCTTCTTCAGTTGCAACAGGGACGCCGTCTTCGAGAATATCAAGGAGAGTACGCCGTGAATCCTTTTGTGCTTCTAGATCCCAATTCCAAGCTTCTTCTTCAGCAAACACAACATCTCTGCTTATAATCACCTTCTTTGTAGCAGGGCTGTAGAGTTTATAGCCTTCGGACTTGTAGCCAACAAAAATGGTCTTCTCACCTCTGTCATCAAGCTGCTTTCTTCTTTTTGCTAGAACATGAGCATAAACAATGGAGCCAAACGCTTTGAGATTCCTTACACTTGGTTTATAACCAGTCCACGCCTCTTCGGTAGTGAGATTATCAACGCTCTTTTGTTGGTGACCTATTCAACAAATAAACAATGCTTGATACAGCTTCACCCCAAAAACAATTTGACATAACTTTGGCCTTTAGCATGCTTCTAGCCATGTCAAGTATGGTCCTGTTTTTCCTTTCAGTGCCGCCGTTATGTTGAGGTGTGTAGGGAAAAGTGACATCACGCTCTATTCCTTGTTCTTCACAATACTTATTGAATTTATTAGAAGTATATTCACCTCCGCCATCTGTTCGTAGCACCTTGATAAAGTAACCGCTTTCCTTCTCAACTAGGACTTTAAAACTCTTGAAATAATCAAAGACTTTACATTTTTACTGCAGAAAGTAGACCCATATTTTCCTTGTGAAATCATTAATAAAAGTAAGGAAGTATCGATTATTGCCATTGGATATAATGTTCATAGGACCGCACACATCTGAATGAACAAGCTCGAGAGATTTCTTTGCACGCTAAGTATTTTCAATACCAAAAGGTAATCTATGTTGTTTTCCAAGAATACAACATTCACACAACTGCTCGGGATGATCTACAACGGGCAAGCCTCTCACGAAATTTCTTTGAGCAAGCAACTTCAAAGTACAAAAGTTCAGATGTCCAAAACGAAGATGCTACAACCAAGACTCATCTTTCATAATAGCATTGAAGCAATGATAAACATCGTTCTCGATGTCAACTCGAAACATGCGATTATTTTTCATAGGAGCTTTAAGGATAAATATACCTCATTTATCAAAGATTAAGAGTTAATTACCAGAAAATGCAGATCGTACCCCTTTTCAAGAAGTTGGCCCATACTGAGTAGATTGTTCTTCATATTTGGCACATAGAACACATCGAAAATAAACTTGTTGTCTCCGTTCTTCAACTTGATGAGAACTCGCCCTTTTCCCATCACTGGTATAGTGTTGTCATCGACAAACTTGACTTTGGACCGCATCGACTCATCCAGATCAACGAACAACTCCTTCTTTCAGCACATGTGATTAGAGCACCAAGTGTCAAGAAACTATGTGTTGTAATTTGATTCTTCACCAGTTGCCGTGACCATCAACAAAGTGTGGTTGTCTTCATCACCTCTTTCTTGTGCAAATCGAACTTCTTCTCCAGATTGGGAATTATCCTGGTACTTGCACTCCTTTGCATAGTGGCCATATCTGTGACATATGTAACATTTACTATTTGATTTATTAAAATTTCCTCTACCACGTCAAAAGCCTCGACCTCGACCTCGACCTCGACCTCGTCCTCGATAATTTGAATTTGATGGATAATTGCTTCTCTGATTGTCGTCATCTCTTTGATTGTTGTTATAATTGTCACGTCCTCGACTATTGTAGTATCCGCATCCTCGGTTGTTGTAGTTTCTGTATCCTCATCCTCTGCCACGAAAATTTCCTCCTTGCTGGTCTCTTTCATCCTGCGCTCCTTTATTATTTTTTATGAAAGCTTGACTTTGAAAAGCTTTCTCAAGGGGCTTCTCGGTTGACTTCTCGTTCATGCGTTGCTCATGAACTTGTAATTAAGGTACCCATCAACTCATCAACTGTCATCTTGGACAAATCCTTCGATTCTTCGATTGCCACCACGATATGATCAAATTTTATTGTAAGAGATCGTAATATCTTCTCCACAATTGCTAAACCTGCAACATTCTCCTCGTTTAATTTTATTTGATTTGTCAAAATAAGTACTCAAGTCATGTAATCTGCAACACTTTCAGCGGGTTCCATCTGTAAAATTTCAAATTGACGTCTCAATGTTTGAAGTCTAACTTTTTTCACCTTTTCAACTCCATGGTACGATGTCTCCAGAGTATCCCACACTTGCTTTGCCGTAGTTGCTCCGTCGATTTTCTCAAAAACTGAATCATTCACTTCTTGATGGATGTAGAATAACGCCTTTCGATCCTTCTTCTTGATCTCACCATAGGCTTTCTTCTCGGCTTCACTTGTGCTATCTGCGAGATCGGCTACTCCGTTCTCTACGACACCCAATATATCTTGATATTCAAACAACACCTTCATATGTACTCTCCACCGGTGATAATTCTTCCCATCCAATATAGGAATAGAAGACAACGTCGTCCCATTTAGATTGTTCATGGCTCTGATACCACTGATGGATCAAACAAAACCTAATAGCAATAAATATTATTGTGGGAAGAGGATAAAAGCCAAATTTAGTTCTCTGTTTTTCTTTACTATTGCTACAGTAACTTTCTGCTACAGTACTATTTAAATAGTTTATCAATATAATATTACAAGAATTCTAATATGACATGAACTTCTAAAGATAAGGCAACTAAATGCTATAGATAAGATATATGAACCAATTCCTAGTAGAAGTAAACTCTTATTGATAGAACTAACTACTAATGATAACCTAATTAAATTTGGATTAGTTTCAAAAACTCAGCTTAATACCTTAAATGGTTCAAAACGTATTATATCATTCCTAAGAACGATAATAACATATATATGTAACTGAGCACACATCACAAGTTAAAATAAGCATTTGCAATTACAACTACAAGATGCAAACTCTAAAAAGTCAGCAGAAACAAACATAGCTGCAGAAACAAACATAGCTGCAATTGCTATTGCATTGTCACTACATTACAATGACGCAAACACCCTTTTAGCGCTGACAAACATTGATTAATGGGGAAATTGCTTCTAGCCCCCAAAATAGTAAGAATTGTGCTCCCCCCACCCAAGACTTTTTCAATGGTCTCAAAACCCCCAAAAGCAAATCTCATGTGCTCTGAACCCCCAAATCACAAGTCCCAACACTTTAAAATATGTGAGGACCATAATACCCTTCTCTCTCCCTTTCTCTTTTTGTCATGTTCTCACATGAGAGCATTTGAAAAGGATTTTGGGGGGAAATTTTTAGTTCTCTCCAAAACCCAAGAACTTTCCCCACATCTCTTCTCCGCGGCACCACGGACTTCCACTGTGGGAGCCACGCCCCTCCCTCCCTCAAGTCCACTATCATCACCGACGCCGACCGCAATGGCTTCGCAGACTTTGACGAGTTCGAGCGCGTATAATTATTTATGAGGTTGAAATAATGGTTCATGAACTCCCCACTTTCTAGTCACGCACTACCGTTAATTAATCAAAGCAATAAAGACAAAATTAGGTCTCCGGAGTTTTAGGTAAAAGCTCAACTCCTATACTATTTCAAGGATCTCACCTACATCACAAGCGTAAAAATTACAATAATATATAGAATAGTAAAAAAATATAGCATTATGGATTTACTACAATATATAAAATAATAAAAAATATAGCGTTATATAAAATTTCAAGTCATCGATTTAAAAAAATTATAATAATATATAAAATAACAAAAAATTACAATAATATACGAAAATTTACGAGTTGATTGTTGAGGTTACGGGTTGGTTGTTGAGGTTACAAGTTGATTGTTAAGGTTACGCGTTGGTTGTCAAGGTTATGGGTTGGTTGTTAAGGTTACGGGTTGGTTGTTAAGGTTAAGGCTTTATTGTTAAGATTAGGGCTTTGTTGTTAAGCTTATGGCTTTGTTGTTAAGGTTAGGGATTTGTTGTTAAGATTATGTGTTTGTTGTTAATGTTAAGGCTTTGTTGTTAAGGTTAGGTATAAAATAACAATATATAAAATAATAAAACTTATGGATTACTATAATATATAAAAAAATTAAAAAATATAGCATTATATAAAATATAATGTCATCGATTTAAAAAAATTACAATAATATATAAAATAACAAAAAATTACAACAATATACAAAATTTTACGAGTTGGTTGTTGAGGTTACGGGTTGGTTGTTGAGGTTAGAAGTTGATTGTTAAGGTTACGCGTTGGTTGTCAAGGTTATGGGTTGGTTGTCAAGGTTACGCATTGATTGTTAAGGTTACGGGTTGGTTGTTAAGGTTGTGCGTTGGTTGTTAAGGTTAAGACTTTGTTGTTAAGATTAGAGCTTTGTTGTTAAGCTTATGACTTTGTTGTTAAGGTTAGGGATTGTTTGGGTCGAAAGTTGATTCCATTGTAAAACTAGAGAAAATTACACTTTTGGTTCTCAGTTACAAGAAAATTAAATAACTCTCTCACAAACTCGAACAAAAGACGCTACAAGTGTAGATCTCCTGTTTTTGTGGGACTTTGCTGTCTTGGGGATCGTAATCCGTGGACCACCGGCGGCGATCGTCGAATCGGCGGGGTTTAGTTAGTGCTTAGCAAAGGAAACAAGAACTTCAAAGAAATATCTTAGCAAGGTAAGATATCTACTCTTCTCAAGAATAAGTCAAGGCTTAAACTCGAGGAATCTCCGCGTGGATCTTGTTCTTGAACTCAGGAAGCTTGGATTTCGACTTTTCCCTTCGATGGTCGCAACCGCTAACGGAGGAGGGTATTTATAGTCTTTGGGAAGCGTGCCCACAAGTGTCATAAGTGCCGAAGATTTTAGCAGCGCTGCAAATGTAAGCCGCTTAAGCCGCTTCGCCATCGGGCGTAGGTATCGGCCGCCTACGGCGCAGGTAAGATGGGTACTACCGACCGGCGTGGCAAGGCCGCCCTTCCGATGTCAGAACGGTTTTCCGCTTTTAGGCACGATTAAATGCTCCTAGAATTAATGGCATGACTCACAGTAACCGCCATTAACGGTTCCAACGCCTCTCGCATTGATAAAGTCAAGTGGGCCCCATCGGCGTGATTTAGACCCTTTAAGAGCTCGTTCCAAGTATTACGGGTGTCTCGCCGTTAGCGAGACACAAGTAAGTGTCGCCTATAGCGAGACACATCAAGGTGTCTCGCTTCGTCGCGAGGCACACACAAATGTCTCGCTAATAGCGAGACACATCAAGGTGTCTCGCTTCGTCGCGAGGCACACAAGTGTCTCGCTAATAGCGAGACACATCAAATGTCTCGCTAATAGCGAGACACAATCTCCCATGTGTTGACTTCTTGAGATTTCGACGACGTTGTTCTTCGATCTTCTCATGATTTAGTCATATTTGAGGTTCTTCAAGAATTTTGATGCCAGATACCCTCCAAAGTTTTCGGACTCCTCGTATTTTATCAAAGTGCGGAATACTTTGGATAAGATGCTTGCTTCGCTCAACGTTGAACTTTGTAGAAGAGGCCCATGTTTTGCTTCAGCTTGAATCTCTACGTGCCGGACCATACTTTGGGATCAATAGCTGTTGCATTTGTATTTGGATTGATTGAAATGTCGAAGTCGATTTTGGACTAATCATCTTCATCTTGAAAGTCACCACTTGGGTTATAATTGAAATGCCTTGAGAATCATTCAGAAAAGGCCGCCCGGTTTTCTCAATATCGATTTCCGTGAAAGCTTCTATATGTAATATCGGAATTGTCCCACTGAAGAAAGCGAAGGGCATCCAAGTGTCTCGCCAAAAGGACCGCCACGTAATCGTCTGAGCATGCTTGAGCTTCGGAGGCGATGTAATGGCACATTTGCATTAGCAATGAGTTACAAAGTGCATTAAAATCACGGTAGGAGAAAGTGTTTGACCGGCGGGAAGAATGAACCCGCCGCCCCAAGTTATTGCTTGTTAATGTTAAGGCTTTGTTGTTAAGGTTAGGTATAAAATAACAATATATAAAATAATAAAACTTATGGATTACTATAATATATAAAAAATTAAAATATAGCATTATATAAAATATAATGTCATCGATTTAAAAAAATTACAATAATATATAAAATAACAAAAAATTACAACAATATACAAAAATTTACGAGTTGGTTGTTGAGGTTACGGGTTGGTTGTTGAGGTTAGAAGTTGATTGTTAAGGTTAATGGTTGTCAAGGTTGGGTTGGTTGTCGTTACGCATTGATTGTTAAGGTTACGGTTGGTTGTTAAGGTTGTGCGTTGGTTGTTAAGGTTAAGACTTTGTTGTTAAGATTAGAGCTTTGTTGTTGCTTATGACTTTGTTGTTAAGGTTAGGGATTGTTTGGGTCGAAAGTTGATTCCATTGTAAAACTAGAGAAAATTACACTTTGGTTCTCGCCATAAGAAAAATTAAATAACTCTCTCACAAACTCAACAAAAGACGCTACAAGTGTAGATCTCCCGCTTTTTGTGGACTTTGCCGCGTCGGGATGTGTAATCCGTGGACCACCGAAAACATCGTCGAATCGACGGGTTTAGTTAGTGCTTCTCGAAGGAAACAAGAACTTCAAAGAAATATCTTAGCAAGGTAAGATATCTACTCTTCTCAAGAATAAGTCAAGGCTTAAACTCGAGGAATCTCCGCGTGGATCTTGTTCTTGAACTCAGGAAGCTTGGATTCGACTTTTCCCTTTCGATGGTCACCCCGCCAAGTGGACGAGGAGGGTATTTATAGTCTTTGGGAAACGCCTGCGCAAGAGTGTAGAGTAGCGTACCAAGCTAAGCCGCTTAAGTCAGCTTCGCCACCGGCGTAGTCGCCACTGGCGAGGAGATTGGTCATTTTCACCGAGGCAAGCCCCTCCGTGATGTCAGAACGGTTTCCCGCTTTTAGGCACGATTAAATGCTCTAGAAACGCTTGTGGGCATCTCGCGGTAACCGCTTATTAACGGTTCAACGCTCTGCATTGATAAAGTCAAGTGGGCCCCATCAGCATTGATTTAGACCCTTTAAGAGCTCGTTCCAAGTATTACGGGTGTCTCGCCGTTAGCGAGACACAAGTAAGTGTCGCCTATAGCGAGACACATCAAGGTTCTGCCGTAGACACACAAGTGTCTCGCTAATAGCGAGACACATCAAAGTGTCTCGCCGCGGCGAGGCACACAAGTGTCTCGCTAATAGCGGCATTGACACAAGTGTCTCGTGACCAGAAGCGACACAATCTCCCCATGTGTTGACTTCTTGAGATTTCACGACGTTGTTCTTCGATCTTCTCATGATTTAGTCATATTTGAGGTTCTTCAAGAATTTTGATGCCTACAGATACCCTCCAAAGTTTTCGGACTCCTCGTATTTTATCAAAGTGCGGAATACTTTGGATAAGATGCTTGCTTCGCTCAACGTTGAACTTTGTAGAAGAGGCCCATGTTTTGCTTCAGCTTGAATCCTCGGCTACGCCGTCGACCATACTTTGGGATCAATAGTCATGCATTTGTATTTGATTGATTGAAATGTCAAGTCGATTTTGGACTAATCATCTTCATCTTGAAAGTCACCACTTGGGTTATAATTGAAATGCCTTGAGAATCATTCGAGAAAAAGCTGCCGCCCTGGTTCTCAATATCGATTTCCGTGAAAGCTTCTATATGTAATATCCGGAATTGTCCCACTTGAAGAAAGCGCCGGGCAACCGGGTGTCTCGCCAAAAGGACCGCCACGTAACTGCCCGAGCATGCTTGAGCTTCGGGCGATGTAATGGCACATTTGCATTAGCAATGAGTTACAAAGTGCATTAAAATCACGGTAGGAGAAAGTGTTTGACCCCGCAGAAGAATGAACCCACTGTCTCAAGTTATTGCTTGTATGATAGATATAGGATTTTGGCAAACCCTCACCATCAACGGATTTGATGAGCCTTTACCAACTACCGCTTGAGTTGGGCTAGCATGTAGATTATCCGAGTCCGTTCTACATGTTACGTTGTGCTAAAAGAGTGAATTCTCTTAGACTTTATGCTACGATATTGAATAATGAGGCTCGGCCAATTATCACGGAATTGATTACCCTACAAAGATGTGTTAGATGCAGACTTATCTCTGATAAGGGACAGAGATAATATCCCTATGCATGAAGGCATAGTTTAGGTGTCATTAGGTAATGACATCTATGCTACGATTTTGAATACGTAGGCTTGTGGAATTTGTGTTCTCTCTTGGGGTGAAAACGAACCCTGTTGTGTCTTCTCTTGGGGCGAAAACGAACCCTGTTGTGTTTTCTCTTGGGGCGAAAACGAACCCTGTTACCGGAGTAGACCTCTCATTCATAAAATAAATCGAGAGGGGATTTTGACCGTGGTCCTAACTGTAGGAAGGTTTGACCAAGTGGGAGTGAAAATAAAAAAATGATCCTAACTGTAGGAAGGTTTGATCGGGATAAGAGTTTTGAGACAATCCTAACTGTCGGAAGGTTTGATCGCTCAATCCTGAAATGGACCTCTCGTTCATGGAAGGAATCAAGAGGGGATTTTGACCATGGTCCTAACTATAGGAAGGTTTGACCAGGCAGATATTTGAGACAATCCTAACTGTCGGAAGGTTTGATCGCTCAATCTTGAAATGGACCTCTCGTTCATGGAAAGAATCGAGAGGGGATTTTGGCCGTGGTCCTAACTGTAGGAAGGTTTGACCAGGATAGGAATTTTTGAGACAATCCTAACTGTAGGAAGGTTTGATTGCTCAATGTGGAAGTGGACCTCTCGTTCATGGATTATCCACCCCCAGCTTTCTTTGCAAAACTAGGCTGTATTCATTTAGAATAGTTTATACTCATATTCTTATTGGAGTAAGAAGGAGGAGCAGTTTAACCTCTTGTACTTATCGGAGGAATTAAGAAGGAGGAGCAGTTTAACCTCTTATACTCATCGGAGGAAAGGGAGCAGTTTATACTCATATACACGCCAGTGCAAAGGGCGGTTTATACTCGTATACAGCCAGTCGAGGGAGCGGTTTATACTCGTATACAGCCGGTCAGAGGGGCGGTTTATACTCGTATACAGCCAGTCGAGGGAGCGGTTTATACTCATATACCGTCGGAGTCCGAGGGAGCAGTTTATACTCATATACAGCCGAGTCGGAGGGCGGTTTATACTCATATACCGTCGGAGTCCGAGGGAGCAGTTTATACTCATATACCGTTTGAGTCCGAGGGAGCGCTTTATACTCATATACACAGCCGAGTCAAATTTGATTGTTATTTCGTTAAGACGCCGGCTAACCAAGGCTTGGATGATGGCCTTGAGAGCTAAGCAATCCTTTGTAGGATGGAGGATCCTCCTGTGGTACGCATGATTTAGGGTCCGGTTTTGTTAGCCTCCTCTTGATTTGTAATGGAGGCAACTTGATTTTGTTGTTATCAAGGAGGTGTTTGAAGATGATTGGAACCTCTTAGTCCTTGAAAGAGTATGTCTGTGGAATTACGATTTAGAAGCTTTTGGCGCCGTTGTTGCGGCGTTTGACCAACAACGATCCGCAGATGCCTTTCCTCTATTACGAGAGGAAAAATTTACTCGAGGGTCACCATCTTTTCGCTTCTTTCTTCCTTCGAGGAAACGCTTCGGCTTGTTCTCCTCGTATTTTTAGGTCTTTCCACGTAGTTGGTGGGGCGACCCCCATGACTTCCAAAGAATTCTATAGAAAGATTGTTGTGGCAAGTCTTCAATATGAACTTTTCGATGGTGGATCCACGCAATTCATAGCTTTATTGCGGAATAAACGCGAAGGTGTCGATTGTCTCCCACCTTTACGCTTTTCGTCTAAGAGAGTTCCAATGAGACTTCGGTGTCGTCATCGAAGAAGTTCTGAAAAGAACTTTCCATGTCCTCCCAGCGGTTAATACTCCCGGCCTTGAGTCTTCGATACCAATCGGCTCGCCAGTCTGCGGAATGGCCAGAACCATCGAGGCTCGTTTCGAGAGATTACCCCAAATGTGATTTGAAGTAAATCGGGTGTTGTGAAGGTGACCCTCTCGATCAAATGGTGAAGTTGATCAAATTGAATTTGGTGGGGATTGAATCCCATTCTCGGATCGGACGGGATACCAGTCCTTTTGACTTCTGTGTGGACATCAAAGCATTGATTTTATTTTCAAGCTCTTTCATCCTTTAGCCATCATCCTCCCCTTGTTTTGGATTATTTCCAATAGGAAGAATTGGATCATTTCCACCGAGCAGCAGATCAGCTTTCTTTGCAAAACTAGGTCAGATTCATTTAGAATAGTTTATACTCATATTCTTATTGGAGTAAGAAGGAGGGCGGTTTATACTCATATTCTTATTGGAGTAAGAAGGAGGAGCAGTTTAACCTCTTATACTCATGGGAGGAAAGGGCGGTTTATACTCATATTCTTATTGGAGTAAGAAGGAGGGCGGTTTATACTCATATACAGCCAGTCGGAGGGCGGTTTATACTCATATTCTTATTGGAGTAAGAAGGAGGGCGGTTTATACTCATATTCTTATTGGAGTAAGAAGGAGGGCGGTTTATACTCATATTCTTATTGGAGTAAGAAGGAGGGCGGTTTATACTCATATTCTTATTGGAGTAAGAAGGAGGGCGGTTTATACTCATATTCTTATTGGAGTAAGAAGGAGGGCGGTTTATACTCATATTCTTATTGGAGTAAGAAGGAGGGCGGTTTATACTCATATACAGCCGAGTCAAATTTGATTCAGTTTTATTTCGCTAAGACGGGCTTCAACCAAGGCTTGATGATGGCCTTGAGAGCTAAGCAATCCTTTGTAGGATGGAGGATCCTCCGTGGTACGCAAGTATTTAGGGTCCGAAGTTTTGTTAACCTCCTCTTGATTTGTAATTGGAGGCAACTTGATTTTGTTGTTATCAAGGAGGTGTTTGAAGATGATTGGAACCTCTTCGCCCTTGAAAGAGTATGTCTGTGGAATTACGATTTAGAAGCTTTTTGGCGCCGTTGTTGCGACGCTTGACCAACAATACCACAGATGCCTTTCCTCTATTACGAGAGGAAAAATTTATACGAGGGTCACCATCTTTTCGCTTCTTTCTTCCTTCGAGGAAACGCCGGCTTGTTCTCCTCGTATTTTAGGTCTTTCCACGTAGTTGGTGGGGCGACCCCATGACTTCCAAAGAATTCTATAGAAAGATTGTTGTGGCAAGTCTTCAATATGAACTTTTGATGGTGGATCCCGCAATTCATAGCTTTATTGCGAATCGCTTAACGAAGGTGTCGATTGTCTCCCACCTTTCGCTGCCTAAGAGAGTTCCAATTGAGACTTCGTGTCGCCATCGAAGAAGTTGCCGAAAAGAACTTTCCATGTCCTCCCAGAAGCTAATACTCCCGGCCTTGAGTCTTCGATACCAATCGAAGGCAGCTCCGCGAAGAGTACCGACGAATGACCGAACCATCAGAGGCTCGTTTCCCGAGATTACCCCCAAATGTGATTTGAAGTAAATCAGGTGTTGTGAAGGTGACCCTCTCCGCCAAATGGCGAAGTTGATCAAATTGAATTTGGCGGGTAAGGGATTGAATCCCATTCTCTCGGATACGGACACGGATACCGCCCTTTTGACTTCCTGTGTGGACATCAAAGCATTGATTTTATTTTCAAGCTCTTTCATCCTTTCGCCATCATCCTCCCCTTGTTTTGGATTATTTCCAATAGGAAGAATTGGATCATTTCCACCTTGAGCAGCAGATGCAGCTTTCTTTGGAGGTTGATCAGCGTAAATGTGTTCATCAATCTCCGAATCGCTGTTCAACATTATGGTGGGTTTCCACCTTGTTGATTTGGATTCAGCCGTTGACCGACCTGTGTATTTGTGCAACTGTTGGGTTTGCAACCTCATCCGTTGCATGGCTAGCTCCATCTCTGTTCTCATTTCTACCTTAAGCTCTCTTTGCTTAGCTAAGGCTTCTTGTAACATTTGAGCGGGACATCGAGTAATGGTAAAAGCTCGATGGGGACCAACACTTGACATTGTGTCATCGGAAGCTATCGCCGAATTGATGTCGGAAGCTTCATCATCAGATGATTCTCCCTCATGCATCCTTCTATAGTCGGCGCGTTGGGTAGCTCGCAATTGTAACCGACATCTGGAAACTCGGTGTCGACTTTTCCTCGGCAGAGTGAAATCGATCCGCATCCGTCGCCGGTCCTTTTCCTTTGTTCACCATATTAATGGTCGCCGGAAACTCATCAATTTGGATGGATGATCTCCTTCTTCTTCGATGTCGTCTTGACTGGCTTCGATTTTCAGGTCGGTTGTGGAAAGCCGCTCAATATGAAGCTTTGTGGGTGAGCGCTCACTCGTAACAGCACATCCTAATAACCACGTCTTAATCGGTTTTGCACATGAGCAAGAACAACCTATTTCATCGATCGCCCTTCTAGGTGTTACACCCCCCACTGATAATGTGGTTGGTGTGGTTTATCACCGGTTGTACTTCCACCCCAAGTGTAACATTGTCCTTAATTGGAGGACCGTCTTCTTTTGGGGCGTCGGCCGTTTGACTTGAGAGACAACTTCCGCCGCTATTTCGTCATCCGAAGTTGTTCGTATGAATCACGAGGGTTCATCTCTCGTGATTTTGCGAGTCACTTGCCTCAATTTCTTCTTCTCGGCGGACTTCGTGGACCCCTTGTGGGATGCTCAAGCGAGATGCAATTGGAATTCTAGAGACTGGATATTTCAAATTTTGTTCAAGACTCTTCCGAACCGGGTAATCCAAGCGTTTCTTCACTGGAACCTTGCTTTTATTTCACGGTTGTGGACCAAGACGACTAAACACCGGTTGTCGATTTCCGGACTTAAAGGTTGATACCTCATCCCGAGAAGTGGAAGAAAGGCGGAAAAGCCCATCTTTGTCAATGCATGGAGGATGCCACGCTTTTGGCGGCGGTTTAAACCATTGGCCTTGAGGCAGTTCTTACCCTTGGCTGGCGGCTCATTATCTCGGCTGGCCTTGGCTGGCTTCGAAGCTGTCGGTGAAGAATTCGGCGAAATAATTTTGCGTTGACCGGGACCCAAACTTGGCGATTTTGAGCCGTTCTTTGGGTTGCTTTTGACTTTTGCTCCTTGCGAACAACAGCGATGCTCGAGCAAAGCGTGCGGTGTTTTGAGCGCTCCTTCCTGTCAATCGGGTCCTTTTGGCGAGAACCCATTCTTCCTTGGGAGAGTCTTGGCCGTTGAAGCGGCTTAGTTTGTTGGCGCTTTGATCATGTGAGTTCGTGCGATAGTGAACTCCATCCGTCGACTCGGGGCCTTGGCTAATTGAGAGCCATCTTTTGGCGTCGTCTTTGGCGAGCTCGTTCGTCAGTCCGTTGAGATCTTGTTGAGAGGGAAATCGCCTCATGCATAAGCGAGCGAGAATCGTTGCGCATACAACGAAACGAACTTCCCTCTTAGGGGATGAGATCCTCCGATGTTTGCGGGGTGAGGAGGACTTGATGTGGAAGAGGAGAGATACTCTTGAATTTGGCTTGATCGAAGAAGTAGTCTATTCCATCAACCATGAGGTCGGCGTCGGCGCAAAGTTGCGACACAACGATCTCGGGCTTGAGACCGTTGGCTCCCCTGTGGTCGCCATCGTGTTTGGGTCGAAAGTTGATTCCATTGTAAAACTAGAAAATTACACTTTTGGTTCGGTTACAAGAAAATTAAATAACTCTCTCACAAACTCGAACAAAAGCGCTACAAGTGTAGATCTCATTTTGTGGGACTTTGCTGTCTTGGGGATCGTAATCCGTGGACCACCGACGTGATCGTCGAATCGGCGGGGTTTAGTTAGTGCTTAAAGAAACAAGAACTTCAGCAAATATCTTAGCAAGGTAAGATATCTACTCTTCTCAAGAATAAGTCAAGGCTTAAACTTCGAGGAATCTCCGCGTGGATCTTGTTCTTGAACTCAGGAGCTTAGTTTCGACTTTTCCCTTTCGATGGCCGACCCACGCAAGTGGGCGTAGGAGGGTATTTATAGTCTTTGGGAAGCGTGCCCACAAGTGTCATAAGTCTTGAAGATTTGCGATTAGCCAGCGGTATTTGAAGGCGCCTCCTAAATTACCTCGCTCAGCAGCGGCGTGTCGGTACCTACTTTGGCGGCGGCGATATGTTTGCCACCATTGTTGCGGCGATCGCGTCCTTCGAATCTTGTAACGGTTTTACGCTTTTGAGCACGATTAAATGCCTAGAATTACGCCTGGTAGGCGTATCTTGGCGATAACCGCCTAATGCGATGTCACGACGTCTCTGCATTGATAAAGTCAAGTGGGCCCCATCGGCATTGATTTAGACCCTTTAAGAGCTCGTTCCAAGTATTACGGGTGTCTGCGGTTAGCGAGACACAAGTAAATGCCTACGCCTATAGCGAGACACATCAAGGTGTCGCTCGTCACGAGAACACACACAAAATGTCTCGCTAATAGCGAGACACATCAAAATGTCTCGCTTCGTGCGAGGCACACACAAGTGTCTCGCTAATAGCGAGACACATCAAAATGTCTCGCTCGTGCGAGGCACAAAGTGTCGCTGTAGCGAAGACACAATCTCCATGTGTTGACTTCTTGAGATTTCGGCGGCGTTGTTCTTGATCTTCTCATGATTTAGTCATATTTGAGGTTCTTCACAATTTTGATGCCTACAGGGGATTTGTTGTTAAGATTATAAGTTTATTGTTAATGTTAAGGCTTTGTTGTTAAGGTTAGGTATAAAATAATAATATATAAAATAATAAAAATTATGGATTACTATAATATATAAAATAATAAAAAATATAGCATTATATAAAATATAATGTCATCGATTTAAAAATTATAATAAGTCATCGATTTAAAAATTATAATAATATATAAAATAACAATAAATTACAACAATATACAAAAATTTAGAGGCTGAAAATCCCCTCCCCCAAAAAAATTACAACAAAGCCTTAACCTTAACAACAAAACCCTAAGCTTAACAACAAAGCCATAACCTTAACAACAAAGCTCAAACCTTAACAACAAAGCCTTAACCTTAACAACAAAGAGCTAACCTTAACAACAAAGCCGTAACGTTGACAACAAACTGGGAATGTAGATTATTTTACAATGTTGGATAAGCAAACATTTTCTCAACAACAAAAAAATTGCGACGAAATACGCAATAGCTATTTTGCAACCCATCCTTGCTTATCGGGTATCAGATCGGTAATGGATCGGATCTCCAACCTGGCCTGCTTCCAAGATATCCGGTGGGTGAAGCAACGCGATCGAAATAGATAGAGAGAGAGAGCGGAGAGAGATGGTCACAGTCCAAAAGCTGAAGCTCTTAGCTCTCAACTGTGCAATCACAACAACAAGCCCAAACTCTCCAAATATCTCCTCCTCCAAAAAATCTAATCCCAATCCATCTATCCCTTGCTTCAGCTTCCGATGTGCAGTACCTCTCAAGGGATTTCTCGACCGTCGATTCCTCTTCTGTGATCGAAATCCAACCGTCTATCGCTCCTCGGAGCTATCCCTGAAGGAGGGACTACTCACCAGCCATAAGCTCAGAGATCTCTGCATCTGCTCTCCTCCCCATCTAGTTACGGCTGTTAGTGAACAGAGCTAGATCAACAAGTTTGAGGTTGTTAATGGGTTTGGGTAAGCTAGTCGAGGTCGAGTTCGGTTCGTCGGCTGATTCGATTCGTTCGGACTCTGATGCAGGCATGCTCTCAAATGTAAGAGGGAGGAGAAGTGAGAGAGAGAGAGAGAGAGAGAGAGAGGAGGGGCATTTTGGGGTTTTTGAAAAAAAAATACACTGATGGGGATAGAAGTGAGCTGGAGGGGTTTGAGTAATTACAAAGTTTGATTTTGGGGGCTTTTAGAGCATTGAAAAAGTCTTGGGATGGAGAAGGATAATTATTTTGATTTTGGGGGCTGGAAGCATTTTTCCCTTGATTAATATATTCAAACCCTCTCCTCTCCAACTCCATTCCTCGTAGGATTATTTAAATCACGATATCTTGTGGTATGACATAATTGTATGGCTATTCATGGGGTTCGTCATAGATAACCCTGATGTTACTGGCTGAGGCTACATCGGTAAATTTTAGAATATAAAAATATACACCTCAACTCTCACCTTAACTTTGGAGTTTTGGTGTAAAGAGAGACTTAATTTAAGATGGTATCAGAGCAACCCAGGTTCAAATCCCATCAGCCATGAATTTAAAAGTAGATTTTTTAAAAATTGACATAGCTGCGTGAGTCCAAGTTTCAACCCATTAAAAGGGCACTCAACTTGTAGGGAGGGGGGCATGTTAGAATATAAAAAATAAACATTAACTCTAATTTTGGTTTCAGAGTAACCCTAAAACAATAATCTTAGGGTACATTTAGCAACTATCCTAAAATTCGGCCAGGGCTAGCCCCACCCTTGTTTTAAATAAAACCAATTTTGTATTGGACTAAGGGAGAGATTGTCCAAAACAAAACCAGTTTAAAGGCCAAAAATATCCTTAGAAATATTGAGTCAGACCTAGCCCGGTTTTATCCAGATAGAGTTTTGCCCAAAATGAGGCCAGATTGAAACCTGACCGCATTTTGAGAAGTTGTCAAACACATTCTTAGAGTTACTAGTGTAGTCCAGTTAATAATTCCATGATCACCCGTATAGATACATAAACCTTAGGATGACTAGTATAGTTACATTTCAATATGAGCTATCGGCATGTAAATAATCCTTCTTCGCTTATAATGACACCCCAAACTACAAAATCCAAAATCCAATTGTTTCAATTTGGCGGCACAACTCGAGCCCCACAAAAAACATTTGGTTCATGCCATTTACTTATTTATATCCTTTAAACCGAAAACATATGAAAATGAAAATATAATTAATTTAATTTAAAAAGAAAAATAAGACAGAGTAAGAAGTGATGGGCCCCATGCATGAAAAAAGAGGAGGTTGTGCAGACATTCTTTCTCTCGCCCGCCCTTCCCGCTTCCCCGTTTCCACAGTCTTCGAAGAACCAAATACATACCAAAATAAAAAAATTAAAAAAAGAAAGACAAAAAAAAAATTTACAAAAAAGGACAAAAAAGAAAAAGGAAAGAAAATCTTATTCAATCAATTCGATGTAAGTTTCTTCTCTTCCAACCCTAAATCTTTCGATTTTTGTCCCAAAGCCCCTATTTATTCGTCTATTTTTTCCCCCCCCATTTTCTACGTTTTCTGAGCGTTTTCGACATTGAAAATAACGATTTGGTACGATCAGAGCGATTTTCTCGCTCCATGGGTTTGTTTCTCGATCCACATTATCTTTTTTATTTATATTTTCAGTCGATTTGTAGAGGACATTGTTTCCTCCTTTTTCTGCATTCAAAATTTCAAATTGATGTGAAAAAGTTAGAAAAAGATTGGATTTTTGTTCCTCTTTGAAGTTTTTGATTGTAAGAGACTAATGTACCTAGTATTTAGGGATTTAAATATTTGGCATGAGACATTGGAGATATTATTTTAAGTTTTAGATTGTTAGGTCACAATATCCCCCCCTCTCTCTCTCTGTGTGTGTGTGTCTCTCTCTGTCTCTCTTTTTAAATTTAGACCACTAAAACTTATTGTTTTAGGGGGAAAGTTAGTTTCTTGATGAATATTTTCGATGATTATCGAGTTCAATAACAAAGTTTGTTGCTTTAGTTTTTTAATTGGGTTATCCATAGAAATGTGAACTAAATAAAATAGTAAACAAAGTGCTCAAAAGAACTATTCGAGGGAATTGAAGAAAAAAGCAATGAATGTGAAATATTTTGCGACGGGGGCTACTGCATCAATTGAATGAATGCGTTTGAGGTGCAATAATGTTTGCAGTTCTGTAGTATTCCTGATAATTATCCTTTTATCTGTATATTTTATGGAATATATATTGATGAAACAAATACAAACTTTTATGTTATGTGCTACTTTTTTCTTGAGAACTAATGACCATTGCCTTTCAGGACAGTAGATCGAAGGTATTGGGCTTCTGTTTTGTTGAAAACTGACTCTTAGAGGAAATAGTATTTTAATTTCATCAAGCTATTACATATTTTGATATCATGGAGAATGAGGACACAATTAAAAGTGACAAGGGCTCCGTCTCTGAATTGTCAAGTCCAGAGGATAGACCAAGGGGATGTGGTGTTGGGGAAAAAAAAGAAAATTGGCTGTTAGGAGAAACAGAGTCTCTAACTATTGACAAGATTGACCATGAAAATAAGAGCAAAATTGAACGAGAAGTTTCCGAGAGTTTAAATGAAATAGGTCATTCTAAAGAGGAAGTTCTGGTTGCCGATAAAGAGAATGAGGAGAGTGACTCAGAATCTGAGAATCAGAATGATATGAGCATAGCTCTAGAAACTGAGAGGAACAGTGGATTAGATACTGACAGTCCGAATGAAAAGAGACATTCCTCAGAGAAAAACCTTGTTGAAGAGAAAGAGAGCGACTCTGAGACTGAGGATCCGAGTGAAATCAGCCAGAAGGCTGACAAAGTAGAGGAGGAGATTGGTTCAGACTTGGACAAATTTAGGACATCGAGCAATAATGCAGTGGAAGAGGAGAGTGATTCAGACACTGAAAGACTGAACAATATGAGCCATACTGCAACAGAAGTTCCTGTCATAGATAAAGAGATTGGTTCAGACTCTGAGAATATGAGCAGAAATACTCAGACTACTGATAAATTAGAGAAGGACAGTGACTCAGACTACGAGGATCCAAACAAAAGAAGTGTTGTTAGAGAGGAAGTTCATATTCTAGAGGAGGAGAATGGAACAGACTTTGAGAATGTAAACGAAGAGAGCCAGTCTCCTATAATAGTGAAGGAGAGAAATTTAGACTCTATGAGTCCAAAGGAAAATAACCATACTACATCTGAAGGTATGAACAATGTTTCGGATTCTAAGAATCTGAATGAGAAAAGACAGTCTTCTGAAGAAGTTGAGAAAGATAGTAATTCTGATTCTGAGACTCTAAGCAAGACAATCACGATGAGCACAACTACAAAGGAGGTTATAATTGAGGAAGAGATTGGCTTGACCTCTGAAAACAATGCGAGTCAGACAGAAGAAGATGTCATTGAGGTTAAGGAAGTTGACCCTGTTTTTGATGGAACTGAGGCGCCTGAGGCGGAAACAAGAAGAACATCATCTAGCCAATCCTTGGATCTTTATCCAGATTCACCGACGAGTTCTTGGCCTGAAAAGGCTGCTGCTCTAAAAAATCTTGTTAAAATGAAAGGAGCAGTTGCAGTTTCAACTGTTCTTCGCCGCCTTTCCGGTGGAAAGGACGATGGTGGAAATCCTGATGAGGAAGAAAAGAATGTCATTATGGAGAGTTCAGTTGAAGAACCAATTATGAAAGGGAGGACTATTTTATACACGAGGTTGGGTTGTCAGGAATCCAGAGAGATCAGGTCATTTATGCATCAGAGGGGGCTAAAGTTCGTTGAAATTAACGTGGATATCTATCCTAGCAGAAAGTTGGAACTTGAGATGAAAACAGGATCTTCTGCTGTTCCACGGGTCTACTTGAACGACTTTGTTGTAGGGGGGTTAACTGAGCTAGAATCCATGGCCGAGTCTGGGAAACTTGCTGAGCAACTTAAGGTTCTTGCACATGAGGAACCATCAGATGAAGCTCCTTTGCCTCCATTTCCTGGTGAGGATGATGTTTCTGCAACTGGAAAGATAGATGAGTTGGCCTCAATCGTCAAAAAGATGAAAGAGTCAATTGTTCTTAGTGATAGATTCTCCAAGTTGCGAAAGTTCAACAATTGTTTTCTCGGGTCTGAAGCTGTGGATTTCCTGTCACGAGATCAGGACTTGGAACGAGAAGAGGTTAGTTCACTGTCAAGCATGTGATTTAGTAAAGTTGGATATTTCTTTCTTCTGAATGAAATATTGAAACTTAATTACTTGATCTCTTGGATTTTTTATGCATATATAATATTTATAGTCTAACACAGATCACTATCTTTAGATACTGGCTTCTGCTTGGTTCATATTTCTTGTGATTGCCTGGCTGTTACCTACTAAAAAGCTGTCATTTTAAAAGTTTTCCCCTTGGTTTAGCTTTTCCCCTAAATAACAAACCTAAATGTTCTCCATACATACTAGTCATTGTTACTCGAATGGTCAACTATTTCAAATCAGATCAGGACTGGCCATCTCCTTCGTTTCTTTAGATTACTTCGTCTGTGAACTGAGTCATCAGATGCGAGGATAGCTGGCATCAAATGTGAAGTGAAGCCTATATCTTTTCAGCCCTATGGTTACTTACTTTCCTGCTGCTGTATACCTGTATAAATTTCCTTGAAGTTGTGTTATAAGGTTTGCCTAGGTTATAGAATCATTCTTGTACCACTAGCCTATACAAAATGTTCATGCAGGAGCTCCTATATTAAAAAGGTCCATACTTCGTCTAACTTGTTTTCTTAGATAAGTCTGCTATGTGAGTTTAAATCACATATTACTTTTCTGCATTGAGTGTATATATATACATTCTTTTATGTTATGCGGGTCTATTGGCTTCTAATAGATGTCATTCTCACTAGCCTATCTCTAAAAGTTTGTGCAGGAAGCTCAATATTAGAGAGTTCTTTTCGTAAGCAATTTATATGTTCCTTCAATTACAGGTCAACATTGTCTACTAAAAAAATATTAAAAATATGTTTCCACGAAAATAAAGACTAAATGAGCAAAGCTTCTTCTACTACAACTTTGCTGATAAATCGTTGTTTCTCATTGCAGGCAGTCAACCTCGGAAGAAAACTTGTGAAAGGACTATTTTTTCGGCAAGTCTTGGAGTAAGTGATCTAGAGCCATCGATCATTTCCTTTTTCTTTCCACACATATGGGTTTGTGATTGTGACCGGGCATTTTGCTTACTGGTCTGATTATTCTATTTGCTTAATAATATGCTTACGCCACTGCAGTGAAAATATATTTGAAGATGGAAACTACTTGTATCGGTTCTTGGAGCATGATCCATTAATTTCAACTAATTGCTACAATATGACGAGGGGTGTAAATGAACTAAAACCTAAGCGTGTTACTGAAATCGCATCCCGATTAAGGTTTGTGTCCTTTGCGATCTTTGAAGCTTATGTAAGTGAAGATGGCAGACATGTTGACTACAAAAGTATTCATGGCTGTGAGGAATTCAGAAGGTTTGTTACATAAAGTTATTAGCTATTTTTTGTTTTACTGAAGAAATTTTTTTTCTTCTTTTCATGTAATCTTTTTTCATCTCATTCACCCCAAAATTTTATGCATATAATGCTATTCATACTTGTAGTGCTGTCAAAACTTTTATTAAGCTGCCAGTGTAGTGCTTTTTCTTATGATTGATTTTCTTTTAGTTGTAAGAAGTTAACATGTTTTTCTCACACCACATTGCAGATGGATTGATTGCTAAATATTCTACAAGTCTTTACATGTATCTATTTATTCATCTTTTACTGGAAGTAAACATGCTAGTGCTTATATATTTTATGCCATAAGAAGAAATAATAGTTTATCCCTTGGTGATTATAACAAAGAAGTTTCGTTTAATTTGGTGATTACAACAAAGACAGAAGCTTCATTATGAAAACTATAGACGTTCTAAAAAGAGAGATATTATTTGCAAAAACAAGTGTGAAATGTAAATTATCAAACCCAAATGGATAAAAAATATTTAAGACAAACTATCTGCTGTATGCTCTTTGGTGGTATTGTGACTTTGGTCATGAGTCACCAGATTCAGTAAGCTAAATCTTAGTGCCTTCTTGGACGCATTAGAAAATGTTTATAGAAATGTTGAACACTTGCTGAAGACGGCTTAAGAAAATTTCTTCTTTGCGCCCGCCCATGTGCGTATACACTGGTAAAATGAACATCCACCAATTGCATGTGGATAAGAAAAACAACCCAATGTTTATGATAAAAAAGGAGATGACAGTCCACAAATGCAGTAGAACACACTTACTTGTGGTAAAAACAGGTTAATAATATATAAAAAGAAATTAATTGAAATCATAAATCAATTAAAACCATAGAACTGAAAATATGTCAATATGACCTGGTCAAGGATACTTATGGGATTGTGGAGAAGAGAGGAGGAGGGAGAGGCAGGAGTTTATGAGTAGATTCTCCTGAAAGCTGCCAAGACTCACATTCTGCATTTTTCTTTAATTTATGGTAGCAGAAACAAAGAAAAGGAAAATGATACCCCATATCCATCCATACTCGAACCCTTGACTAGCGGGGCTCATGATTTATGCTAATATTGTATTTTACTGCTTCTTACTATCCTACTTCAACTTGACCGCCAATTGTAACTGCATCCATAGCTCCTGTAGCTCATTACAATGTTTTAACTTAAACAGTGTATGCATACTGCATCCATAGCTCTTTTTAGTCTCATTGCAATATTCCAACTTAAAAGTGCATACATACAATTAACTTCATCTTTCTTTTGTAGTAATCTGACTTTCATATGTACAGCTTTGTGTATGCAACCTTTTAACTGTCATAGTTATCTTTATATGATTGTTTGTGTTGTGAGTTGTAATTTTTTAAAATTAAGCGAAAAGTTGTTAAATGCCATTGGATTCATGAATGGTGCGTAGGTACTTGAGAATAATAGAGGAGCTTCAAAGAGTGGAATTGGATAACATATCCAGAGAAGAGAAGCTTGCTTTCTTCATAAACCTATACAATATGATGGCCATCCATGCAATATTGGCGTGGGGTTATCCCAATACTGCTGCTGATAGGAAAAAGTTTCTTGGAGAGTTTAAGTATGCGGTTGGTGGGTGCCCCTATTCTCTTTCAGCAATTCAAAATGGTGTACTAAGGGGTAATCAACGGCCTCCATACAATATCTCCAAGCCTTTTGGTGCAAGAGACATGCGTTTCAAGGTAAAACAAACTATGTTTCATATTCCTGTGAGGACTTTAATTCTGAATATAAAAGAAAATTAGATCTTCCTTGAATTGTAAAAACAGTGTTAACAGCATTCATCTGGTCAGTCTTGTACCCTAATCTTCTTGATCCAACCCAATAATGTGTGTTATTTACAAAGCTTAGAAACTCCACATGAACTTGAATCAGCTTGAACCCATACTCAACTACCCATATCCACCCAAAAATGTGTATGCTTTTAAGTGTGTGCATTGTGCATGTCTGTTTGCATTTACCATGTGCTTGCATGTGTGTATGTGCATTGCATGCGTCTGCATGTGTCTATATGTGCTTAAGTGTATACTTATGTATAGCATGCACATTGCGTAGATGCTTATTATCAAAAGAATCGCGAAGATATGACAGTTGTACATGCCATGTACCAAAACCTACACCCAGATTTACATTGTAAGAATGAATTTTCAGCAATCCTTTTTTTAAAAAAATACTAATCTGAAGCTCCATGGTTTTAAATTATCCAGGTGGCTCTGCCTTATGTAGAACCTCTTATTCACTTTGCCTTGGTATCTGGCAATGTATCTGGTCCTCCACTCAGGTGCTACTCCCCCGGTAACATCGACATGGAACTCATGGAGTCTGCTCGCAATTTCCTAAGGAATGGAGGTCTCCTTGTTGACGCTGAGACAAAGACGGCATCTGCAAGTAGCATCATTCGATGGTAAGACCTAACTAATAAATTCAATTTCACGAAATAGATTACTGATCCAGTTTGCACACTTTGATTCATGGCTCCGTGTGGACAAAACTGGCAATCCAAAAGTAAAAGGACTTATTTAGATTTATATTTCTCTAGTATTATCTTATTTGTCAAGTTTATTTATGATTTTTATGACTTCTGGCTTTAGAATTTCGAGGTTAAATTTCACACTTGAATTTTATAGATGATGGAAGCCCTGAACTCATCTCACTAAAGTACCATGACCGACGTCACTTAGTTTAAGTTGTCACGCGTTCCACACATGACAATTTTACCTCTGTATACTAAAGATAACTTATGTTTTATCTTTTTCCGGCTAAGGGTATGTAGAAAAGTAAAAGGGATACCTTAGACATATTACTCTACCTGCCAACGCCATTTATGAGAATTTCTAATAGTTTGAGGGGGTATTAGTTTGAAAGTTTGAAGGCGTAAAGCTGAAATTTGGAAGACAAATCCTGACAAATCTGAAAATGTTCTTCTACAGGTACAGTGTGGATTTTGGGAAGAACGAGGCGGAGGTAATGAAGCATTTATCAAATTACCTTGAACCATCAAAGTCCCAGGATCTTCTGGATTTGCTTGCAAACAATCAGTTGCGGGTCACATACCAGCCTTACGACTGGGGTTCTAACTGCTAGCATTTTCCCTTGACTGTTGTAGTTCCTAATTTCCCTAACTGAACTGAACAGTTAGTGAATTTTCAGCTTACATTAGTACCATAAGAATTAGAGTAATCTATCTTTTCTTCATGCGAGCATACTTGTTAACTTTAGGAATTGGCTGGTTATACAAATGCAATGGATTAACGACATCATCAGATATGTATCAGATGATTTTCTGCTTGTTTTTGTCCAGACTTGACACCGGTCTTTATAAGTCAGCTTATTTTTTTTCCCTCTTTTTTCCCCCTGTTTAATTATGCTTTAAAACCATTCCTGCACTCAAATCTTCATTTCAGAAAATAATTAGATAATGAACCCTTCATTATGGAAGGCTCAGCGCAATTTTCTCATGTGTGAAGTGTTTTAATAAAATTTGTGTTCTAAAAGTGTTTTAATAAAATTTGTGTTCTAAATCATGTAGGTGGTGTCTCATGTGTGAAGTGTTTTAATAAAATTTGTGTTCTAAAAGTGTTTTAATAAAATTTGTGTTCTAAAAGTGTTTTAATATAATTTGTATTCTAAATCAGGTAGGTGGCATGCGTGAAGCACAATAGTTTTCTGTCTCTTGATGTACACCATGTGTATTATGTGTCTATTAACAGAACCATACATCATTATTTCATTTAGACAATCATCACATGTGAGCATCTCACTTCCCCATTCTATTAACCAGCACATGTCCAAGTTTGCAATATAAAATGAGCTGAAGACCAAATTTGTAATATAAAACATTATAAGAAAAGATAAACTAATAAAATGCAGGCACATAACTACACTAGTCCAAAGCATCTTGTGGTCTTATTCAAACAAAGGAATGAACCACACAATTCAACAAAGGAATGAATCACACAATTCACAAGAAGTAATGTGGACAAATGTCGTAGTATATCAATATCTTCTCATAAAGAAATCGAAATAAATGTGTCAGCACATCACCAATCTAGTTTTTAATTAAGAAGGAGCCATACGAATATGACATACGATCTTTCCTTACAAAGAGCATGACATAATACTTATTAGAATAATACCCCATCACTATGAATAGTCACTTTTCAATCAAAATGATTTATTATTTTCATGAAGAGTCACATTAATTTTCAATCTAAATAATTTATTCTTTAGTTGAGGTTAGGTTTTTTTTTTAAATGAAAACAGAAAATGAGTATACCTAGAAATTTAGGCATACGATGATGGTTATAGCAAACCATAATTGTGCTAGATATGCTTTTTAAATATAATTGGGTTAATTTCATAGAACCTATTATAATTTGGAATATAAAATAGGGTTCATTTCACAAAATGCCCAAGACGTAAATTATCTGGTCATTGAGTAACCCTAAAACACACATACTTGTCCTTTTAGCTTGCCTGCCAAGCCCTCAGCATAGATTCTGACTCTCCAACAAGCTCTATAAATACCCACAACTCAACTTAACGAAACAAGAAGGAAAGAGAATAATTTATTTGAAGCAATGGCATCATCAATGGGTGGAGACCTTGTTGGAGCCTATGCAATGAAGAAGATCCATCAAGAGAAGATGGAGAGGTTAATGCTACAAGAGATGGAGAAACATGTAGGCCATTCTGCTACAAACAAGAACAAGAGTACTGGTGGTTTCTTTGGAATCTTGAAGAAGAAGGTCCACCCGGGCGGCAAGCAATCTGATCATGAGGCCGGAGCTCCGATCACCGGTCGGTGAACTCGGGTTGATGATGATTGTGGCGTTTTGATTATAGATATACAAATTGTTTTCTTCTTGTGGGCAATGCAATGTTGTCAAAAAGAAGTAGCCTCTGGCTTGAGACGTATTATAAGTTTCATCCTTTGATGTGCATACTAGATTGAGGGCACTGTCATATCGAATTAATGTTGTATTTGAAATATCAGTATCCCATATGAAAATCTTGAAGCGAGTAATATTGGTTTTTGGATGACTTTTGTATCCAGTGAAGTAGAATTAGAAGCTTCTAACTAATGTCAGGCCTTGATTTGTATGGAGTATTTTGAAATTTGATCAATGTCCTAATCGTGTTCCACGCTCAAGTTTGCGGTGGTTCCAGGTGAGGATGGTGAGGAAGCGGAAGAAGACAGTGAGTGCCCCAGCGTCCAGTGCTTCTACTGGATCACGATGAGTCCTAAGTAGCATGGGTTGGAGAGACGAGGAGAGTTCAAATCAGGTGATACTGGTTCAAGTGGAAGTAAGAGCTTCAAACCGTTACTCAGATCTTAGCTCAAAGCATTCCAGTGGAAGATGTGACTCTTTGTCCAGGGTAAAGGGCTTAGCTGCTATCGCGAGCCCCTCTGGATCAGGAGCTCCATCTACCATTGTGGTTCTTCAATTTGAGCAGGATTTGGGTGTTAGTGACCAGAATCTTGCGGGAATTTGTCTGAAACTCAGCCCTGCATGAATGTGGCTTCTACTAGTATTAAAAATACCTGGGCTAATTTAATGGAGCAAGAACGAATCTATGGATATTGGTAAGGAGATCCCTGTTGATTGTGGGATTAAGGAATCTCCAGTGATCAAGGGGGCGTATCAAGGGGGCGACACAATATGCGATGGAGTTGAGTAGCTTATTCAAGGATAATATATATAGAGCAGTTTGTGCAGGTACGTGTCTTGAGTAGCCTATTTGATTTTAGTACTGATCATTTTCCTATTCCTTGAAACTTTCAACCAGAGAAGAAATTCTCTTAATTGGAAATAAATCTAATAATAGAAATCCTACGTATGAAACAATTATCATGAAAAGCACTATTTTGAAAACCACTCTTGCAATAGTGAATCCTACGTGGCGTAATCTCTTCACTCTAAATTAAAGTGAAAGATCAGAATTGGGAGTATTGGATCTTCTGCAATTACCACATAATTAGAGAAAATCCGTGTCCAAGTTTCAAACTTAAAAAGTTAGCATATCATTATTTACAAAGTCTGTTAGGAGGTAAACAAAAAGAAAACCTTTTATCATGTCAAAAGTCCAGAGTTTAAGGGCCTGTTTTACCTAGGCCAGTTTTGGCAACCTTAAAAAATGGGGCCAGCTTTGAACCTGGTCCCATTTTGAGAGGAATGTTGTTTGGGTAAAGCTAAGCCAAACTGACCCTATTTTACCTAAGCTAAAAAAAGCCCCCCACTAAAGTGGTTGTTTTTTTTATCCGGAGATTGGATTAAAAAATAATCAGTTCTGCTCAAAACTAGATCACATTCAGTCTTGGCCTAGTTTTGACCCAAACATACCTTTAAGGCTTGTAAATAATAATCCTTGGGCTTAGCCTGAGCTTTTCGTTGGGCCTTAGTCCTTGGACCACTGATGGATGCTAACCGGTTGAGGTTTCTGCTTTGTACGTGCATTTTGCAGGCACTAGGGCACAGAGATGATGTTATTTGGGCACATGGCCACAGGCATGTATGCTGTTTCGGAGCAAGGCTTGAGGTTGAAAGGGACTATTGGACCCCTCTATACATAAATGTTGAACGCAGGGTTAATACATTATATATGGACCAGCTCTTTGGATTTCTAATAGAGTAGTTTAAGGGGCCAGAATTGAAGAAATTGAAGGTATTTAAGATAGCAGTTTGGGGACTCCTAAGGTTATAGTTTTATGAGCAAGCTCCCTTGGGCTGTATTAGAGTCGAGATAAAAGACTCTTGGGCAGTTACTAGACCTATAAATAAAGCCCAGAACTCTCACTTAAAAAATAAAAATAAAAATATAAAAAATAAAAACCATCCTCCTCTAGTACTTGCATTACCCTACATTGCTGCATAGTCTAGAGGCAAAATCAAATTCAACTAGCAAGCGCTGGCGAGCATCCAGCCACTTGAGTACCTGGTTGGTGGACACCAATGTACTTCTGTCTGTTGTTTCTAAAAATGGTTTGGATTTGAGATCCTTGGACTAGAGTAGCCAAATGAAAATTTATGGTTGGTGTTTGAGGACTCACAACTACTCCACAGAAATTAAAAATAAGAAAGAAAAAACAACTTAAGTTGCTTAGCTCTCGTCCAGTTTCTACTAATTACCAATAATTTGGCATTGTATGATTTTTCGTTATGATTATCACTAATGATGATGATTCACTTGTGCAATTATCTGTCACTATAGTTGTCACTTTTAGGAGACGTGACCATAAAGAAGCAGCTGTGATTTTTTTGAATTACACAGGTCTGCCTCCTTCTGTTATTGTTTTTGTTGTGTATTATTCACATATCGTGTTGCTTGCTCAGCATTTGTGTATTCAATACTTCCAAATGAAATGGGAATTGATCCATGGTCGATTCCATAACAGATAAATGAGAATTGCTAGTTATTCCTCGGCCTCCGTCAAGATTACAACTTTGAGGTTCATACTTCAGACTCGGGTCTGCTTCTTCACACTTGCAGCCTTAGATTGCATCTCGACCTCTTAATGGTAACTCTCCCTCGAGATATCACTCAGGAATTCGACATTTGTATCCTGCTATTAAAGTCATTAGCAGACCGGTATTAAATTCAAACTTGACATCGTAACATATGAGCACAAGAGATAATGCCAAACTTTAATCTTTAAAAACCATGATTTTTAATGAATTTGGCAGAAAATCATGAATAGAGCCATGTAATAATTTTAGAAAATCATGAATTTGACATCGTAATTTCCGACTAGCTACTACAAAGATCTGGTCACATGCAATAATTTTAGCAATATTTCTAGCAAATCTTATTCATAAAGTTTCTACATACACTGGTTTTATGTTTTAGAAACAAAGGGAGTGAATCAATTGCTTATATGGAAATTATTCATTCACCTTCCAAAAATAAAATAAAATAAATAAATAAATAAATAAATAAAAGATATACCCAAAAGTCATGAAATCTCTGGCTTTAAAAAAAAATTTGCCAAATCCATTTGCAAATTCAGTCCCTGTAACTATAATTGCTCTCTTTCTTCCTTAATTGCAATTTTACACCCTCACTGTAAAAGTTTTTAAGAGGATCCTTCACCCTTAGCTGTCACCGCTCCTCTTCCCAATCCAAGCAACGAACAAACTTTGAACCTCTCCCCTTCTTCTCCCTCTCTCTCTATATATAGCACCACACTATTCTATCTCTAAAAACTCTCATAAAATCATAAAACCTCTCCTCTACTGCTCTAATTGTAATGGCTCCATCTCTTCTACTCTTCGGGAAGAAGAGAGAAACTACCTTCAATCCCAATCTCCTTGGTCTCAAGATGCTAGCCAATGGTGATCTTCAATACCCATTTCTAACGAATTGCGTCAATCGCAATTTTACAGCGTCAAAAGCTAAGATTGAGGGCGATTACGAGGAGGAGGGGGAGGATAATGCTTGTTGTTGGGCATCGTATGGGAGGGGACACGTCTGCAAGTTCCCTCCCGCTATCCCGTTGCTCGCAAGGACCGCAAACTTGTCGTGCCACATGCCTTGGGTATTGAAGAGGAGCTACGAGGCCGATGGAAGGCTAGTCATTAGAGAGGTGAGAGTCAAGCATCATGAGTACTTTCGTGTGCATAGGTCGAATGGAAGGCTCGTACTCCAACTTATCGAGGTTGATGAGAATTCCCCACTTTTCGCATCAAGCAGAAAATGCGAGGTTAAGGATGAAGAAGGGGATTTGACTGTGCGCTCTGAAGAAGAGAATTCATGTTCTTCGTCTTCATCTCCAACTTCAACATTGTTGTATGTGGAAAAAGAGGATAGAAAGATGGATGAGACGAATAAAATCGAAAATTTTAAGTCAAGGGCAAAAGATTATAATGAGACCGAATATGAGGCAGATAAACATTTAAAATTTCTAGTTTCATTGTCATCGATGTCATCGTCGATGTCAGAGCCAACATTTCCGATGGGGATGAGAAAGGTGTGCTTTGCCGATGAGAGGGGATGTAGCCCACTGAACAAGATGATGCCCGTCAGTAGGATGGGGCTAATGCACGCGTAGATAGTTGGATGTGTTAAAATTTTGCAATGGAGATAATTAGAAATGATCTATGATGATTTTTAAATGAAAATTTGTCTTTACAGTTTTTGACAAACAATTTGTCTTTATAAATAGTTATGTTTTTTTTATTGTTATTTTTTTTGGGTTTTTGCTTTTAAACCCAAACTTTGACCCCATTTATCAACAAACCCTTTAAGTTAAAAACCCATTAAGTTTCATCTAAACCTATAAACCTAAAATACCCATACCAATTTTTCATTAAACACAATTTCCATCATAAATGGCTATAAAAAACTTACTGTGAGATTTTGAAATTCCCAAAATAGCCCTCCCCTATTCTTTCTATCTTGAGTGCTTCTCTCTCTGGCGTTCTCTGTCCGTGATCTGAGATCGATTTAATTGTTATAAGCGGGAGAAAAAAATATTGGCGCTATTAAACTCTAGATCACCAAAAAAAATCCCCAATTGCTCCCCTCCTTCATTGTCCTCTCATATTCTCTCACCTCTATTTAGTATCCTTTCTCTCTTCCCTCATAAATCTCAATTATTAGAATTATGATATGGTGGTTGAGATCTGATTTTGTGTTTGAAGAATGAAGAGGAATGATTTTCACATTTTAATTACAACTTTATACCCTCACTATCTATTTTATATGAATAAAGATATCACTAAAAATTATTTTTGTCTTAAATTGCAGGTTAATGAAGAAAATATGAATAAAAGCCCAAATGACTCAACTCTCCTATTTTTTACCTTTTATTGAAGCCCAAATACGAAGTCAAAGGAATGCCCAAGACTACACAAGGATTCAAGAGAAATTCGTGGAGAAAAACCAAGAAAAAGACAAAGTTGGTTGCAAACCAATCGGTCGACCAATCAGTCGGCCAACCGATTGGTCTACAACAGAATTTCATCAATGGTTGATTTCTTCTCCTTGCAGCCCAAGTTTGATCCAATGGTCTTCATTCATCACGTTGGACTATAAATAAGGGTAGGGGGGGAGAGATTTGAGTGTGAAATATTTTATAAAAACTCCATTTGGAGAGGAGGGTTACTCTTAATTGAGAAGACCTTCCAAAATTATAACTTTTGTTGCAAATTAATAAAAGAATTTTTCACCCCTTCATATTTATTTCTTCACTTTGTCCAAGGACCAAAAGGAGGATGAAGTTGAAGATATGAATATGTGGGTTTGCCATTTATTTCTTTTCCTTTCTTGTTAGAGTAGATTTACTTTCATGCAATTTATTTTCATGCAATTTACTTTCATACAATTTACTTTCATGCAATGTCTTTAATTCTTGTAATTAATTTTGATTTTTCTTTTCTTTTCTTTAATTCTCCTTGAGGCTTAAGATCTCTTGGGAATTACCCTTTTTCTAAGTATAGAGCCTTTAATTAGATCCCAAGATATTGTTTGAAACTAGCTTTTACATCCAACTCATTCTTGTGAGATTGAGATTTGCTAAGTGGATCTACTCTAGATTCCGTCATCTTTAATTATCCTCCACATTTTACCTTCTTTATTTTCATCTTTATTTATCGCCTTATTTTTCTCTTTTCTTTTATTCATGGAGATCATAATTGAGGATCTCTAGAGATTGTTTGAAACTAGCTTCATATCCTACTCACTCTTGTGAGATTGAGATTAGCTACGTGAATCTACTCTAGACTCCCCCTATCTTAAATCAATCCTCCATCTTTTGCTTTCTTTATTTTCATCTTTACTTTCTTGCTTTTCATTTGTTTGTTATTTTCCTTTATTCTTGATTCTTGATTTCATTGATTTTTACTTCTCTCTCAATCTCATATTCCCTCCATGTGCATATAATCTCAAACCTAGTTTTGTTATTATGTGCATATAACCACAACCACATTCTCAACTTCATTTTCTCCTCTTTTGCACATAATCACATTCACTCTTCTAATCTCTCCACATCCACATTCACATTAGTTACCACTCCTAATTTGTCACACACAACATAAGAATCAATATTGACCAAAACTCATACTTTCACCTTCCTTGTGGGATCGATAACTTTTTATACTATAACTTGGTAAGTTGTATATTTACAACTCTAGGAGGTAATCATTTATTTCCCATCAAGTTTTTAGCGCCGTTGCCGGGGAACGGTGTTATAAGTAGGATTTTGTCTATTTTGGTTCTTTAACTTGTGTATTTCTCTTGTGAAGGAACCACTTGGAGCTTGAAGATCAAGAGTTGAAGATTCAAGATTGAAGAATTGCCTTCAAAAAGGCTAGGATAGCTTTTGCGTGGGTAACTTTTCTATCTAGCATTTTCAATTCCACCCCTTAGATAGTTCATTCACATTAGAGACAATTAGGATTTAAAAAAAATATTTTATTCTTGTTTACCATAATAAAATCCATCTTCCACTTGGACTTTTACTAACAAGATAATAAACTCAAATAAGAACTCCATTTCTCACACTTTGTTTGATTGTGGACCATAATAAAAAAATGAAAAGATTTTTATTTTTGCATCCTTTTTAGTTGCTTTTAATTTCTAGGGTTGCATTGCATATAATAGTAGGAATTCACCCAAGTGATTTGAGCATCTTGACTTGACACACACTTGAAAATATTTTAAGGACAAAACCCCCTAATCAAGATAAGGTGAGGGATTTCATCACCCTTTTCTTAGCCCACAAATCACTAATTCCACACTACACAAACCCAAGCCTTTAAAAACTTCATTAGACGTTGGCCCCTAAGGATTCGAGCTCATTAAGGAACAATAATTCCTTAAGTGAACCGGTCCAAGTTTATTTAGATTAATTGGTGTCTAAGGCAAGGTTTAGGGGTTGCGTAAAGCGCTCTGCAAGGAACGAGGTACTTAATTGATCTTTGATCTCCCTCAAGTACTATCCTTACCTGGCTAATTACCCGAGTAAACTTTGATCTTTTCACTAAGGGAATTTTTGGTTAGGAGCTGGTCTAGTGAAGTTTAGGCTTAACCCTAGAAGTTAGGGTGATTGAAAAGTATTTGCATTGATTTATTTTAGTTAGGTTTTCCTTTTTCTTTTCTCATCATCATCTTTTTAATTTTTTTTAATTTTCTTTCTTTTCTTTCCTCTTTTAAAAAAACTAACTTTAGTTATTAAAAATAAAAATAAAAATAAAATTTTTTTTTGGTGTATGTAAACTTGGTTTAGGGATAATACAAATCGTTTGATTCGCATTGAACCACCTTTTGAAATCAACAATATGGACAACCCTAACCCACCCATTCTCCAAGATGTTTGTTACCCCACTAGAAATGCAATCCCCTCTTGCATAAAACTCCCCGAGGTCAATGGAGCAAATTTCGAACTTCGACCGCATTTTATTAACATGCTTCCCAAATTCCTAGGAATAGAAACTGAAGACGCATACATTTTTATCTCCGAATTTGAAGAAGTTTGCGTCATGATTAAGATGAGGGACTTAACCAAAAATGCGATCAAACTCCAGTTTATTCCATTTGCCCTTAAGGATAAGGCTAAGAAATGACTGTATAACTTGCCTACAAATTCCATCTTAACTTGGGATGAATTTGTCACCGTGTTTCTTAAAAAATTCTTCCCTATTCATAAAACGGTCAAGCTTCGAAACAGCATCATGAATTTTAAAATTGTCCCGGGAGAACCCTTTTGGAAGTATTTTGATAGATTTAAGGATCTCCTTATCCAATGTCCTCACCATAGTCTAGAGAAATGGCGATTATGCCAAATTATCTATGAAGGATTGGATTATTCTTCAAAAACTTCCTTAGAGTCAATGTGTCAAGGGGATTTCATGAAGAAAAATGCTGATGAAGCCTGGGGTTTTTTAGAGAGTTTATCTGAGAAAACCATGCAGTGGGAACACTGTGATGACCGAGTTTCATCAGTTCCCCAACCCAAAATCAGTGGTCTTTCCTTAGAGACGAACATAGCCTCTGAAGCAAAGATGGCTACAATCATGCGTAGGTTAGAAGCTTTAGAAGTCAAAGAACGAGCCTCAGCTCAAATCAATAAAGTTTCTGTAGGATCGCTGATCTATCACACTTAAACACTAGAGGGGGGTGAATAGTGTTTATAAAAAATTTATGCAAAATAGATTATAAATTGCAAAATTAAATAACATCAAACACAGAAATTTAAACAATCACAAACACAAAGATTTTATACTGGTTCCACCACTCCGGTGTACATCCAGTCCCCAAGCAAATCCCGCTTGAGAGTTTCCACTATGATTTTGAAACAACTTACAAAATTAAAAATCAAACCTGACCAATTTGCAAGTCCCTGCAAATTGCAACAATCTCAAACCTGAGATCACAAACTCTCACACCAGAGAGCCTCCTTTTTGAACAAGTAATACAATTCCTATAAGCCTTGAAGTGTTGGTGAAGTGCAATGGTGGCTTAGGAATATTTTTGATCTCTTGAAAACTTTTCTGAAAATCTGAGAATTTTGAACTCTTGTTTTTACACATAAAAATTCAATCTTATGTATATGAAAGTTATTTTTAAAATTCTGAAGTTAACACCTATATATAGCCCTTTGAAAATTTGAATTAAAACGTTTCAAAATGGCTATTCAATGTTAGGTATTCAAATTTTGAAACTGCCAGAAAATAGTTTCTGTAGTCGACTATACATGAAATTAGTCGACTACTCTATGTTGAAACAGACTCTGTAAAAACAATTTTATTGCTTAGTAGTCGACTATAATGTATATTAGTCGACTACTCTGAATCGACAGAAAGTCTATAAAATTATTTTGAAGGTTAGTAGTCGACTACTTTATGTATTAGTCGACTACAGCGTAAAATGATAGAAACTCAAGATTCGTTAAAATTATGATTAGTCGACTACTCAAGATTAGTCGACTACTCTATGTTGAAACAGACTCTGTAAAACAATTTTATTGCTTAGTAGTCGACTATACATGAAATTAGTCGACTACTCAAGATTAGTCGACTACTCAAGATTAGTCGACTACTAAAGACTTAAAATTATATAACTTATATATTTTTAGACTTATTCTTTAACTTTAACTTCTATTGATTAACAAAGGGATTTCTTTTGTTAATCCACACACTAAGCATATGTTAGTGTGTTCTAAAGATATATATGTGTGTGCATGTGAGTGATCAAGGCTTGTACAATTGAATCTAAGCAAAGAAAGAGAAATGTACATTACAAAGAATATCTTCTTTACTTCTTTTGCCTTGACTCATCCAACACTTCACTTGTACATATTTTTGATGTAAAATCTGCATAAATATGTTAGTGCACAATAATATGAATAAATTGTTATCATCAAAACACTATCTTGAGAGATTTGATATTCAACATTCTCCCCTTTTGATGATGACAATCAATTTATGCATATGTAAGTATATATGAAATAAGATAGTTATGAACAATATATATACTTACTCCCCACGCACATAAGCATTATCACATAGTGTTTCTCCCCCTTTGTCATCAACAAAAGCAATAACATAGCAAACCATAGTGTGATTACATAAGCAAACCTCACAGAGTTTTAAACCAACATAACATAGTTTTAAACAACAAAACAAATACCACATAGTTTTAAACATAAGTCTCAAACACACGAAGGCAAGCAAATAGCATAAGAAAATCTATTCAGACGGTCCTGGTGGTGGCGGATATCCACGAAATACGAGTCAAACTTTATATTGAGATCTTCAAACATACATCATGAGTTGTTGGTTTTCACCGAACTCACGTTGGTTGTTCATGATTGCGATGTTCGATCAAAAATCAAATTTTGACTAGTTTCCAAATTCAAGATCTGGCGAGACAAGGTGTTGTATTGTGCATCCAAAAGCAAGAAGGATCGGTTGCCTAGGTGGTGGAATATTGCTCCAAGATGGTCAGTCATGTGGCGATTGAGGGATATCTTGGGTTTGTGAAGGTTGAGGATCATGATGATGTTGTTCTTCGTGTTGAGGTTCAGTTGGTGTTGTTGAGGAAGTTCAAAATTTGGAATTTTCATCCTAGTTAAGGCATTGGAATCAAAGAACTCGATGGAACGAAGCATGGAAGATTGAGTCTAACTCCACACGAAAAGCCTCAAAAATTCTAGTTAGAAATGCACCAAATGGAATAGACCCTCTAGGAATAACAAGAAGATTATCGAAATAAACTTCACCCAATTAACTTGAATATTAGCCATAATCACAGATAGCTTTAGCTAATTCTAAAGAAATGAAATGAAAACTCCCGTTTTGGATATAGATTATATGCTAGAATTCTAGCGATAAAGCGAGGAATTGGGCTAATTTTATTTGAATGATTCAATACTCCTCCTTGACCGGTAAGAAAATTAAATTTTGAAGAATATTTTCATCATCCATAGAAACATCATGAAGACTAATTCCTCTATAAGGAATGTTGAACATTTTTCCTAGAAGTTTAGGTGTAAAGGAAATTTCTTTTCCTTTTACCAAACCGACTATCGCATCTTTGTTATTATCAAGTTTTTATGGGAAATGTTAGCATAAAACAATTGAACAAGAGTTGGATAATAAGGTTTTCGATTTTCGAAGAATATAGATGTGCTAATCCCACATTTTGAAAATAACTCCTAAAATTATGAAGTACAAAGTCTTCATATTTGATAAACCTACCGGGGAGTATTTCAAAAGTTTGTAATTCCTTAAATTTATCTAAGAGATTTGGATCTTTAAGATAAATTGTATAATCCTCCACAGGATGTGAAGAACTGTGACGAGATCTCTTAGATCTAGACATGATTTTGAGGATTAAAAATAAAAAGATCAAGATTAGAAAACTTACAAAGCAAAGAGATTTGAATTGGATATTAGTCGACTAATAACCGTGTAGTCGACTAATTAGGCCGACAGAGATGAGAAAGACTGAAGATTTGAAGAAAAATGAGAGAAGAGAAGTTGCCCTAACACGGATTTTGAAGATCCGAAGAGGAACTAGGTTTGGTCGGTTTTGGGAAGATGAAGAAGTGGGTAAAGAGAAGTTAGGGTTAGTTTTCTTTAGATAAAAATTGAATGGTTGAGATTAGATGTTAAAATCAATGAATGGTCATGATTTTATCCAAAGAAAAATAGATTTAGGGCTAGGATTTATCGGATAAAAATAAATGGTTGAGATCAAATGTAACTTAAGTTTATTGGGTATTGGGTTTTGGGTTTAAAAGCAAGGATCCAATAAGCTATATGTGAAATTTCAGT
The DNA here is from genome assembly GCA_012295165.1 of Asparagus setaceus. Classification (NCBI taxonomy): domain Eukaryota; kingdom Viridiplantae; phylum Streptophyta; class Magnoliopsida; order Asparagales; family Asparagaceae; genus Asparagus; species Asparagus setaceus. The sequence continues at coordinate 28,920,904 of CM022704.1, forward strand.
GAGTAGTCGACTATCTTGTTATGTAGTCGACTATTAAGAAGTTAGCAAACTATTTTATATGCAATGCTTGTGCATGTAGCCGACTAATAACCGTGTAGTCGACTAATCAAATGTTATAGTCGACTATTAAGAAGTTAGCAAACTATTTTATATGCAATGCTTGTGCATGTAGCCGACTAATAAGCTGATTAGTCGACTAATCATAGTATATCTGCATATGAACTTATCTTAAATTTTAATTTAGATCTATAATTGAACATATACCTAATTCTCTTCTTAATTTAACATAAATTTCTTCTTTTAAAGGTTTTGTTAAAATATCGCTATTTGTTTATTAGTAGATATAAATTCTAATGTAATATCACCCTTAAGCACATGATCACGTAAGAAATGATGTCTAATGTCAATGTGTTTTGTACGTGAATGTTGAATAGGATTTTTAGATAAATTGATTGCACTTGAATTGTCAGACATAATAGATGATGTGGAACAAACTATGCCGTAATCAGATAATGTTTGTTTCATCCATAAAACTTGTGCACATGCTAAACTAGCAGCAATATATTCTGCTTCAGTTGTTGATAATGATACTGAATTTTGCTTTTTACTAAACCATGATACAAGTGAGTGTCCTAAGAAATGACAAGTACCAATTGTACTTTTTCTATCAGATTTACATCCGGCAAAATCAGCATCACTATAAGTTAATAAATCAAATGTGCTATTCTTTGGATAAAATAAACCAAAATCTAAAGTACCTTTAAGATATCTAAAAATTCTTTTAACAGCTTTAAGATGTGATTCTTTAGGATTAGATTGAAATCTAGCACATAAGCAAACACTAAACATAATATCAGGTCTACTAGCTGTAATGTAAAGAAGTGATCCAATCATACCTCGATATAACTTTTGATCAACATTCTTACCACTTTCATCTTTGTCAAGTGATGTTGTAGTACTCATTGGTGTTGGTTTGCTAGTTGTATTGTCCATCCTAAAACGTTTAAGTAGTTCTTTTGCATATTTATTTTGATTGATGAAAATTCCTTCCTTCAATTGTTTGATTTGAAGTGCAAGAAAGAAGTTTAGTTCACCCATGTGACTCATTTCAAATTCTTCTGCATAGTCTTAGCAAACTCTTGACAAAGATCATTGTTAGTAGAACAAAATATTATATCATCTACATATATTTGTATTAATAATATATCTTTATTTATTTTCTTAATAAATAAAGTAGAATCAACTTTTCCAATTTCAAAACCGATGTTAAAAGAAAAGATTTTAATCTATCATACCATGCACGAGGTGCTTGTTTAAGACCATATAAAGTCTTTTTAAGTTTATAAACATGATCGAAAATTTTTCATGTTCAAAACCGGAGGTTGTTCTACAAAACTTCTTCTTTAATAAAACCATTTAAAATGCACTTTTAACATCCATTTGATAAAGATTGAAATTCATAAAACATGCAAATGCAAGTAAAATTCTAATGGATTCTAAACGTGCAACAAGAGCATAAGTTTCATCATAATCAATTCCTTCTTCTTGATTATATCCTTGAGCAACTAATCGGCTTTATTTCTTATAACTTGTCCAGATTCATCTAGTTTATTTCTAAATACCCATTTTGTTCCTATAATGGATTTATCTTGTGGTCTAGGTACAAGATCCCAAACATCATTTCTTATAAATTGATTTAACTCATCTTGCATAGCATCTATCCAAAATTATCAAGTAAAGCTTCTTTTACATTTTTAGGTTCTATTTCGAAACAAATGCAACATGAGCAATTAAATTAAAATGAGATCTAGTAGTAACTTTATCGAAATATTTCCAATAATCAAATCATGTGGATGATTTTTAACTTCTACAAAATTCTTTGGTAATTCATTTTGTAAATTTTCATCTTTTGAAATATCTAACATAGGAGTATCATGAATAGTATCAATTAAATCATCATCATTACTTGAAATAGAAGGTGTTTTTATAAAATTTTCATCAAAAGAAACATGCATAGATTCTTCAATGACTAAGGTTCTTTTATTATATATTCTATATGCTTTACTATGATTAGAATATCCTACAAAAATTCCTTCATCGATTTAGAATCAAATTTATCTAAATTATCTTTTGTATTTAATATAAAACACTTACAACCAAAAACTTTAAAATATGAAACTTTAGGAATTTTATTATAAAATAATTCATATGATGTTTTGTTTAAAATAGGTCTTAATAAAACTCTATTTAAAACATAACATCTTTGTTGATCTGACTTACGCCCAAAAATATTTTGGTAAATTACTATCACATAACATTGTTCTAGCACATTCTTGTAAAGTCCTATTCTTCCTTTTACAACTCTATTTTGTGGAGCTGCTCTAGGAAAAGAAAAAGTATGTGAAATACCATTTTTATCACAAAAATTTGCAAAAGTTCATTTTCAAATTCTCCTCCATGATCACTCATTATAGTAACTATAGAAAGAGATTTTTGATTTTGAATTCTTTTACAAAATATAGAAAACTCATTAAAAGCATCATTTTTATTTTTAAGAAATATTACCCATGTAAATCTTGAAAAATCATCAACTATTACAAATGCATATTTACTTCCATTTAAAGATGCTATCCTAGAAGGACCAAAGAGATCAATATGAAGTAATTCAAGTGGTTTACTAGTAGAAATAATATTTTTAGATTTAAAAGAAGATTTATGCATTTTACCTTGTTGACATGCATCACAAAAATTATCTTTATAAGAAAGCTTAGGTAAACCATTTACTAAATCATATTTAGAAATTTTAGAAATATGTTTAAAATTAACATGACCAAAACGTTTATGCCATAATATAGAATCATTTGAAGATGCAATAAGACAATGTTCATTTGAAATATTATTTAAAGATAAAACATATATATTATTCTTTCTATGACCTTTATATAAAATTGTAATCCAATCAATATCATAAATTAAGCATGATTCCTTTTCAAAAATAACTTTAAAACCTTTATCACAAAGTTGACTTATACTAAGCAGATTATGTTTAAGACCATCAACTAATAAAACATTATTAATAATAGGTTTATTAGGATTACCAACTGTTCAATACCTATCACTTTTCCTTTGTTGTTATCTCCAAAAGTGACAGTACCACTATCCTTATTTTGAATAGATGATAGTAATTGAAGGTTTCAGTCATGTGTTTTGAACAACCACTATCTAAAATCCACCTATCTTTCTTTGGTACTGTAAAGATAAACATGTATAACTTTGGTACCCATTTTATATTGGGTCCATAAAATTAGTCTTTAGGAAACCAAACCCATGAAGAGTTTGATTTATTTATATAGTTAGTTGATAAACAAATATCTTTAATAAAAGTAGAAATATAAATCTTCTTCTTTAAAGAATTTAATTCTTTAGGCACCCAAATAGATGAACATTTTGATTTCTTTTTACATACAAAGTTATTTTCTTACATTTTGTTCATGTAATATTGAAGATGATTTTACAAAAGTTATTTTCTTAGAAAAATTTTTATCAACATGAAAACCTAAACCTTTAGTCTTTTGAGATTCTTTTGATATGAAAGAATAGTTTTAAATTTTCTTTACCTTTATTAAATTTACTAACATTCATATATATATCATCATATTTTGATTTAATTAAAGAAATATCTTTATCTAAAATACTAATGCGAATCTTTAAATCATTACATTCGATTTTAGATATAAATTTTCATTGGTTAAAAATAATTTTCTTTAAGTAAATTCTCAGTTTCTTCTTTTAATTTAATTTCTTGTGAATTAAATTTAGAAGAATTTAAATCAGAAATTTCATCTAATAATCTTTTATTTTCACTTTTAAGAAAATTATGTGAAACTTTCAATCTTACAAAAGTTTCATATAATTCATTAAATGCATCTAAGAGTTCATCATTATCATTTACCTCATCTTGTGCCATAAAACACATATGAGCACTTTCATTTTCTTCAATTTCTTCATCAGATGAAGAGTCATCACTTTCATCCCAAGTGGCTGCCATTGCCTTTCTTTTTTGTTATTTTGAGTAGTGTTGAAATTGTTGAAATGATTTGTCTTTTGCTTATTCTTCAATAAAGGACAATCTTTCTTCATATGACTGCTTTGTTACACTTGAAACAAGCGGTGAGTTATTAAATTTGAAAATTTAGATTTAAACTTACATTGTTTTATAAATTTTCGAAATTTGCATGCAAACATGCTCATTTCTTCATCTTCATTATCTGAATCTTCCTTATCAGAAGATATGTTGAATGCAAGAATTTTCTTGTTCTTTGTCTCATCTTCATTCTTTCTATCTTCGATTTGAACTTCATATGCCATTAGATTACCGATTAAGTTCTCCATCGATAAAGTTGATAAATCATTTGCCTCTTCTATTGCGGTAATCTTCTTTTCCCATTTTGAGTAAGTGAGCGAAGTAACTTTAGCACCATTTCAACTTGTGTATATGTTTTACCCAATCCAATAAGAGAATTTGTGATATTGGTGAATCTTGTAAACATCTCTCCAATGGTTTCGTTTTCCTTCATTCTAAATAGTTCAAACCTGTGTACAAGAACAGAAATTTTAGATTCTTTAACTTTATTAGTTCCTTCATGAGTTACCTCGAGTGTGTGCCAAATATCATATGCAGAAGTAGCCGTTGACACCCTGTTGAACTCATTTCTGTCAAGAGCACAAAACAAAGCATTCATTGCTTTTGAGTCCAAATTTGCATTATTCCTTTGAGCCATAGTCCATTCTGCAAATGGTGTTGATGGCTTCTCATACTTAGTTTCCACCACATTCCAAAGTTCATATCCGATTGATTGAAGATAGATTTTCATTCTGCACTTTCAATAGTTGTAGTTGAAACCGTCAAACATTGATGGACGATTGGTTGAATGGCCTTCCTTAAATTGTGAAGTTGAATCTTGTGTTGATGCCATGATTAACCTTGCTCTGATACCAAATGTAGGATCGCTGATCTATCACACTTAAACACTAGAGGGGGGGGGGGTGAATAGTGTTTATAAAAAATTTATGTAAAATAGATTATAAATTGCAAAATTAAATAACATCAAACACAGAAATTTAAACAATCACAAACACAAAGATTTTATACTGGTTTCACCACTCCGGTGTACATCCAGTCCCCAAGTAAATCCCGCTTGAGAGTTTCCACTATGATTTTGAAACAACTTACAAAATCAAAAATCAAACCTGACCAATTTGCAAGTCCCTGCAAATTGTAACAATCTCAAACCTGATATCACAAACTCTCACACCAGAGAGCCTCCTTTTTGAACAAGTAATACAATTCCTATAAGCCTTGAAGTGTTGGTGAAGTGCAATGGTGGCTTAGGAATATTTTTGATCTCTTGAAAACTTTTCTGAAAATCTTAGAATTTTGAACTCTTGTTTTTACACATAAAAATTCAATCTTATGTATATGAAAGTTATTTTTAAAATTCTGAAGTTAACACCTATATATAGCCCTTTGAAAATTTGAATTAAAACGTTTCAAAATGGCTATTCAATGTTAGGTATTCAAAATTTGAAACTGCTAGAAAACAGTTTCTGTAGTCGACTATACATGAAATTAGTCGACTACTCTATGTTGAAACAGACTCTGTAAAACAATTTTATTGCTTAGTAGTCGACTATAATGTATATTAGTCGACTACTCTATGTTGAAACAGACTCTGTAAAACAATTTTATTGCTTAGTAGTCGACTATAATGTATATTAGTCGACTACTCAATCGACAGAAAGTCTATAAAATTATTTTGAAGGTTAGTAGTCGACTACTTTATGTATTAGTCGACTACTAAAGACTTAAAATTATATAACTTATATATTTTTAGACTTATTCTTTAACTTTAACTTCTATTGATTAACAAAGGGATTTCTTTTGTTAATCCACACATAAGCATGTGTTAGTGTGTTCTAAAGGTATATATGTGTGTGCATGTGAGTGATCAAGGCTTGTACAATTGAATCTAAGCAAAGAAAGAGAAATGTACATTACAAAGAATATCTTCTTTACTTCTTTTTGCCTTGACTTATCCAACACTTCACTTGTACATATTTTTTGATGTAAAGATCTGCATAAATATGTTAGTGCACAATAATATGAATAAATTATTATCATCAAAACACTATCTTGAGAGATTTGATATTCAACAGTTTCTGCCTCAGGTTGTCATAACTATCTATCTCATCTCATGTTTCAGAGGAATGTCCTCTCTTAGGAAATAGTCAACCACTAGGCCAGGTCAACGCTGCATTTCAGCGTCTGGTAAATGATCTATTTTCTCCAACTTACAATCCAAGTTGGAGAAATCACCCGAACTTTGCATGGAATCAGGGAAACTACTCCGTGCATTAAAATTTCACTCTCTCTTCAAACCAACAAATTCCTAGGGGAAACACAGTTCCTTTCAGTTCTCAAAATTTTCAACAACCAAATCGGCCATACCCAAGTCAGTCTCCTTATCATCAATCTGTAAATCCTACTCCTTCGAACTCTGATCATGATAAATGTTTAAATATTTTGGAAAAGGGTTTAGAAACCATAATTAAGGCCTCTACACAAACCACCAACTTGTTGACTCAACCATCCAAGACTTTGAATATCTTTATGCAATCAACCGGATAAATTCTCACTTCTAACACTCAAGCTATAGCTAGATTAGAAACCCAACTTGGACAACTAGCTAGTGCTATGAGTGAGAGAGAAAAAAGAACATTCCGGAGTCAACCCGTGACCAACCCTAAGGACACGGGATCAAGTTCATCCTACCAAGCTCAAGTGAATGCAATCCATTTACTACGGTCAGGAAAATAATTTGATAATCAAGTTAGAGCGCCTCCAAGTGAAACCCTTGAACCAGAATAAATTATCTCTCCTTTCGATGAATCTAGTTAGCAATCACCCGTTTTCAATGACCAAGAGCTTGAACCCGAACCTGAGCCTAATTTTGATAGGTTTAAACCAGTTACTTCATACCCAGATAGACTCAGGCCTAGGAATCACTCCCCTCAGGAGGAGAAGATCCTAGAAACCTTCAATCAGGTTAAGGTCAATATTCCTCTTTTAGATGTCATTGAACAAATTCCTTTTTATGCCAAATATTTGAAGGAATTATGTACCAAAAAGAGGAGAATAAATATTCCAAAGAAAGTCTTTCTTGCCGCCAATATCAGTGATGTCCTCTCAAAGTCTGTACCATTGAAACATAAGGATCCAGGTTATCCTACCATCCCATGTATCATCGGTAACACTCATATCGATAAAGCGCTTTTAGACTTAGAGGCCAGTGTCAACTTACTTCCGTATTCGATCTACCAACAACTGGGTGTTGGGGAGCTCAAGCCAACTAGATGCACACTTCAGTTAGCTGATAGATCTGTTAAGGTCTCTATGGGTGAAATAACAGATGTATTGATAAAGATTGGTGATATTATTTTTCCTGTTGATTACGTAGTCCTGGAAACACAGCTCATTTCCAATCCCAAAGGACAAATACCCGTGATCTTAGGAAGATCGTTCTTAGCCACTTCTAATACTCTCATCAACTGTAGAACTGGTCACATGAAGCTGTCCTTTGGGAATCTGACTGCTGAACTTAATATTTTCAATCCAGGAAACAATATTGATAATCAACCTTTAGAAATAAATTACCTTCAGGAAAGTCCAATTGAGGAGGAGAATGAATCAGATCAAGGTTTTGAGGAAATTTTCGGTGAAGAACTGTTGTTTTTAGAAAAATTAGATCCGGTTTTTGAGAAAACTGAAACTGTACTTGAACAAACCTTTGAAGAACTTTTCTCAGATGAACTTAGCTTTTTAGAAAACAAATAATTAGAATTTAAACCCTTAAATATAGATCTTATGTTTGAGAAAAATTTCAAAGAAAATTTGGTTGCACAAACTTTTGATAATAAAGAAGCTAAGTTCAAATTGCATAACACCAGTGAAACCTACCTTGAATTGTTGCAAAAATCATTGAACCCCTTGGAATATTTTGAATCTGAGCACTTCATTGTTTATATTATTTTAAATTTCTTTAAAATCCGAGGTAGAATCTTCAACAATAAGGTAGGATTTAATGTATAATTTGAACTTCTCATTTCTCATCTTTTATTCTACATTTGTTTATCTTTGTGTCTCATCATAATAATAAAAGAATTTATTCTTCTCTCATTTGAGAGTTTCTTGTTCTTTTGCAAAAAAAAATTTGACTTCATCCTCCTCATACCAAAGGTAATTCTGATTTTTTATCATTGTTTGAAGCCTACCAACAAATGTAAGTGCTTAATTTTTATCTATTTTACTTTATGCATTATAGAGTTTACATTGAGGACAATGCAAAATTTAAATGTGGGGTGGGGATTAGTCATTTTTTCTCTTTTTCTTACCATTTATTATTATTATTTTTATGTCATTAAAAAATATATCGTCACTTGCCAACTGATCTAGTTGATAAATTTTAAATTTTCTAATCCTTAGTTAGTTTTATACTCAAGATCACCTTTTATGATAACTCTAAATAAATTTCTTAAGAAATGATTTTTAAAGTAGTATACTTTACTTAAGTCTTAACTTAGACTTTTAATTAAAGTAATGAAATTTTTGCATACTTAACTTAGAGTCGAAAATAAGTTTTCAGTTGTTTTAATCTAAATATTTTTCAGAATATATATATACATACACACACACACACACACACACACACACACACACACACACACACACACACACACACACACACACACATATATATATATATATATATATATATATATATATATATATATATATATATATATATATATATATATATATAAAACGAACTTTACAAAAGAAGAGTCTGAAAAATGGGTACCAATTAAAAATTCTCTTAAAATTCAAGATGGTTCTACCTTACTAAGCCTAAGATGACCGAGTAATTAAGCCCAAGGAGTATTTCTATGCTTAATGACCTAAGCCCAATTGGTTGGGATCCATTGGCCCAAAACTCGTTACATGGTCACTTAGAAAGCCGAACAAGAAGAACAAAATCACCAAGGAATAAAGAGTTAAAAACTAATTACTAACAATGTTTCTATATATATAGTTATATTTGTATATATATTCTTGAAAAATAAATTGGTTAAGAGACTTGAAAATTGTTTAAAACAAAGAGTTAGCATGTTCTTTTCAAAACTTTTAAATTAAATCTCTAAGTTAGACCTGGTTTTGTATAACTATAATGAAAAGATTTTCTAAAGAAACTTACCTTAGAGTTATATATAAAAATATTTTCTTGAGTAATAATTAGCTTCAATTATAATATTTAAATATATCAAGTAAATTAATTATACTTTGACTTCTTTAATTTTGCAAGTTGACTGAATTTTGTGGGTATATTCACTTCAAACCCTCACAAGACTACAACTCGTCCACTAGGACAACCTAGGGATTTAAAGGTTTGTTGTATGCACTAAATACAACCGCGATTCCTGTGAAAGTGAGTTACGATTTTTTTTTATTTTCTTTGCTAGAGGACTAGCAAAAATTGAGGTGTGGGGGTATTTAATTTTCACATTTTAATTATAATTTTATATCCTCACTATCTATTTTATATGAATAAAGATATCACTAATAATTATTTTTATCTTAAATTGCAGGTTAATGAAGAAAATATGAATAAAAGCCCAAATGACTCAACTCTCCTATTTTTTACCTTTTATTGAAGCCCAAATACGAAGTCAAAGGAAGGCCCAAGACTACAAAAGGATCCAAGAGAAATTCATGGAGAAAAAAAAGAAAAATACAAAGTTGATTGCAAACCAATCGGTCGACCAATCGGTCCGATAAGGAAAGCGATCATTCTTGGCAGATTATGCCTGTAATTTGATCAATGACTGATTTCTTCTCCTTGGAGCCCAAGTTTGATCCAATGGTCTTCATTCATCACGTTGGACTATAAATAGGGGTAGAGGGGGAGAGGTTTGAGTGTGAAATATTTTATAAAAATTTTATTTGGAGAGGAGGGTTACTCTTAATTGAGAAGACCTTTCAAAATTATAACTTTTGTTGTAAATTAATAAAAGAATTTTTCGCCCCTTCATATTTGTTTCTTCACTTTGTCCAAGGACCAAAGGAGGATGAAGTTGAAGATATGAATATGTGGGTTTGCCATTTATTTCTTTTCCTTTCTTGTTAGAGTAGATTTACTTTCATGCAATTTATTTTCATGCAATTTACTTTCATGCAATGTCTTTAATTCTTGCTCTTTAATTCTTGTAATTAATTTTGATTTCTCTTTTCTTTTCTTTAATTCGCCTTGAGGCTTAAGATCTCTTGGGAATTACCCCTTTTTTAAGTGTGGAGCCTTTAATTGGATCCCTAGATATTGTTTGAAACTAGGTTTTACATCCAACTCATTCTTGTGAGATTGAGATTTGTTAAGTGGATCTACTCTATATTCCGCCATATTTAATTATCCTCCACATTTTACTTTCTTTATTTTCCTCTTTATTTGTCGCCTTATTTTTCTCTTTTCTTTTGTTCATGGAGATCATAATTGGGGATCTCTAGAGATTATTTGAAACTAGCTTCATATCCTACTCACTCTTGTGAGATTGAGATTAGCTAAGTGAATCTACTCTAGACTCCCCCTTGTTCGCGGGGAAAGTTGGTTTTATTATTCATTGTTGTTTGAATTCGTTTACAGCTTCTTGGGCCTACAACAAGATTCAAAAGAAAATGCCTTTTATTTTAAGGCGTACAATGAAAACGGAAATTACAACTTCTTCCTGTATGAACAAACACGAGGATCTCTATTTTGCGGGATCCTCGCTTGCGTGGGTTCTTTGCCTGTGCCGGGGACTTTTTATTCGTCCGTGGACCACCGCAATTCGATCCGTGGAAACCCGGTTCGAACTACAGACGGAAGGGGCTTGTTTCACGAAGGAAACGGCTACCGAGGGGATCGCACTCACGAAGGAGAGGATCGCCGGGGATCACCTCCGCGAAGGAGAGGATCGCGGGCGGGTGAGATCTACGAGGAGAAATCACAGCGCTATCCCGAAGGGTAATCTGCGATCGACCGGTTTGCTTACCTCGCGATCGTAGATCGGCGTCGGCCCGAACTTCGTGCTGCGCCGGTGCTGGGCGTGCATCGACGGCTCGTAGATCTCGCGAGAACTCCCTCCAAAATATCAGAAAATCCAACCCTTGAAAATGAGCACCCCTCGGACTATTTATAGGAAAATAGAGAGAGGGGGGGGGCTCTTTGGCCGGCCGGACATCATTTGGTGTCCGGCCAATGGCCGGACACCAAACGGTGTCCGGGTTTCGGCCGAACGCCGTTTGGCCTCGTTTGGTTGGTTTTCGGACTTTTTCGCGACGTTTTGTCTCGATCTTGTCGTTGTCGTCCTAAGTCCGTGTCCGATTCATTTCTTTGTTGACTCGGAATTCGGTCGGTTCAATCGCATTGACAGGTTAAGTGACGATTGATCCTTGTCTTGTCGTCGTTTGAATCCAATCTCGTTGACTTTCGAATCCAATCGCTCTCGCTTCGTCGAATATTATTGTTGTTGGATTTATCCCACATTTATGCAACCTCGTTGGCTTGTATGCATCGCCGGCTCACTTCATGTGTTCGTCGGCTCGCGTGATGCGTTTTGCGGCATAGTCAATCGCCAGCGTTTGTCGGATGGGTCGTCGGTTGTTAACCCACCGTCACGAGTCTCGTTCGGGTACTGATAAGCAATTTTTAATGCCTACAGATACCCCCTCCAAAGCGTCTCAGTCTCGATTCTTGATGAGTCTGAGATGCTTTGGATGTGATGAGCCCTTCACCCTTTCGTTGGCGTGATAGGACTTATGAATGACCTTGGCGTTTGATCTCTCCACTCCCTTCAGTCTTTCCAGTGCTTTGTAGGATTGCTGAGGGTATTACGGTGCTGCATTTTTTGTCTGACCGTTGTTAAGACCTTGACCAGAAGTCGATAAATGAATTTCTTTTAAGATTAGCTTTAGTATTTGATTCCTCCAATCCGCTCAGGTTCTCCAGTGCTTTGTAGGATACCCGGGGGTGTTTCGGTACTGCATTTATTGCTTGACCGTTGTTGGAATTTCAAACTGTAGCTGACTAAATTCCCTTGTTATTGACTCGTGTTGGTGAACTGTCGTCCAATTGACCATCGAGATTCCTCTGTTGATTGGGGAATCCTTCTCTTCGACGCGTTAATTGGTGCCAAACTATGTGGACTTTAGCATTCAATCGGCGAGTGCAACGCGTTGACCGGCGTGCAATTTTTAAGGGGATCCGAACCGTTGATCAGTGAATCCTTCGGCGACGATGCGTTAGTTGGCGTCGCTACTGCATTATTTCTTGTTGGAGTACAATTATCCGCAGTGGGAGGGATTCTTTCAAGGTAGAACGCATTGTCCGGCGTCAATATAAGCCTTGTCAGGATTCGTCAATTCATCCCTCTTTGAGGTTCCACAGTGAGGGTTATCGAGTTATCCTTAAGAATATGGTAATATTCTCCAGGAACTTCTCGCTAAGAATTAGGAAATAGTTTATACTCGTAGTCCTATTTGGAGTAGGATTGGGCGACGCGTTGATTGGCGTCGATGTGATCCGCACGATCGAGTTATCCCTAAGAATATTTTTTATGGAAATATTCTTCCGGGAACTTCTCGACAAATTAGGAAATAGTTTATACTCGTAATCCTGATTGGAGTAGGATTAGGCGACGCGTTGATTGGCGTCGATGTGGGAGAATATTCGGGTAATATTGAGCCGGGTAACATCTCCAAAATCTTTCTAAATATTTAGGAAAGAGGATGGATGAATTATTGGGCTGATTTGGACTCCTTTTAGATGTCCAATTGGGCTCCAATTAGAATTCCTATTTGTTGTCAAATAGGACTCCTTATTCAAAGAGAATTGGGTCCATATGGGATTGTTATAAATACCCACAAACCCTCCTTCCTCTTGACCTAGGCCGGCCCCCTTCTCTGTGCGCTTCTTGTTTTCTTCTCGCCTCGTGTCGTTCCATCTTCTCTGAACAACGAGGTATGACGAGGATTTTATATGTATATTTTCTCTTCCTCTCTCTTCTTTTCTCTCTTTTTTTGTTGCATGCATGCATGGGAGGAGAAGAACCCGTCGTGGCCATGAATAGGTGGCGGCGGCGGCCACGGGCGGCGGCGGCCAGGCGGTGGCGGCCATAGGCGGCGGCGGCCATAGGCGGCGGCGGCCATAAGCGGCGGCGGCCAGCGGCACAACCGCTACGGCGGCGCCAGCGCCGGTTGTGGAGTATAGCGGGCTGTACTAACGCTAAATTTAGCCTCCTGTACCGATCGTAGTCGGAGTCGACATATTTATCTGCAAGCGGCTTTTGGCCGCCAGTGAGCTCGTTCCTATGAAGTCCCTTGACGAACTGAAGGCTGAAGAGGCTTCCCGAGCTGACACTCAAGCTGCTGCTCGGGCACAAAAGAAGCGTCGCCGTACCCACGAATCGGACAGGTCTGATGGGGAGATTCATAGTTCTGCGACAGATACTTCAGGAGAGGACCAGGAGGAAGTTGCAACTCATGAAGAAAACTCTGGTACTTTCTCCTTGAATCTCTTTATTCCCTTGAGATATCCCAATCTGATATTGATTTATCTTTTTAGGAATACCAGAAAGAGAGGCGGTCCGCCCTTGCGATGGGGTCAAACTCCGCAATGGAGCTCCTCTTAAGCGAAAGAAACTGGTTCACAGATCTCGCCCTGCTTCTCGGACCATTATCTTGGATTCGACAAGCGAAGACTCTACCGGCGATAAAGGTAATGCTCGACTGACCCGAAATCTTTCTGATCATTCGGCTCTTTGTGAATCTCACGATTTTCTCTTGTGCAGGAGAATTTGGTAGCGACGCCAATTTTGATTTTCCTCTCCCTGACTTTGCCGAGTCCAGTTTCGTGGGGCAAGTACTCGGAGCTATTGCAGGAGAGCCTGAAAATACCAACATAGGACCTGGATCGGAGAATCCAGGTACATCTAACACTGGTAATTTTTCTTACCTGGACAGCAACTTGCAAAGACACGAAATTTGTTTCCCTGCAACTCACATCCATACTTCTCGCTCTTATGTCAGCTTTTTCGATGGAGGACTTCGAGGATTTGATGCGTGATTTACCCCGAGACGTTCCTCTTCCTGGCGATACCGTGCCTGAGCTAGGAATTCCTAGGGATATCGAGGCTGATTTCTTTGAAGGTACAAATCCCCTTCCTGATAATCATAGGACTATTCAATTTTGACTAGTACGTCTATGATTGAAAACGTCTCTCGCTTGATAACAGAGACCCGTCCTGGTGACATTGAGCCTGCTATTCTTCCAGAGTCCACTTCCGCAACAGTCAATACCTTGGACGTGCAGGTCGAGATACCGACTGAGACTGTCGATGCGCCACCGACTGCTGCTGCTTTGCCGGTTTCATTAAGGTAAGAAACTGCCTGTACAGGTATGACCCATTCAACTGCCGATACTCATGTTGATCTTTTTGGTTTTGGGAGTTTTCACCCTTTTTCTTCCTTTTTGCAGGGTCTACAACGACTCTTCACGACTTAGTGAGAGCTTTGATGTCTGATGGCGATCCATCTCGTGATTATCCGGTGGAAATTCGCCGTTCTTCTCTTATTTAGCCATAGTGATAGACACACTTCGGTACGGACTTTCTCTCCGTCGGTTCGACCATTCCTTGATCCTAGGGTAACCACGATCTGAGATCACGGGTTATTGAGTTGGCCCGGACCATCGCCGATGATCTCGATCATTTGGAGGTTAAGCTCAAAAGTCGCAAGACTTTGAGGCGTTGGCTTTATCCCTTCTTAGGCTTGGGATGAAATACCCGAGAATCAAACTCGGTGTCTTCTTCAATCGGAAAAAGACTAAACCGGCAATGCGTGTGAGGCGTTGGCTTTATCCTTCTTAGGCTTCGGATAAAATACCCGAATCAAACTCGGTGTCTTCTTCAATCGGAAAAAGACTAAACCGGCAATGCGTGTGAGGCGTTGGCTTTATCCTTCTTAGGCTTGGGATAAAATACCCCGAATTAAACTCGGTGTCTTCTTCAATCGAAAAAAGACTAAACCGGCAATGCGTGTGAGGCGTTGGCTTTATCCTTCTTAGGCTTGGGATGAAATACCCGAGAATCAAACTCGGTGTCTTCTTCAATCTAAAAGACTAAACCGGCAATGCGTGTGAGGCGTTGGCTTTATCCTTCTTAGGCGGGATAAAATACCCGAATCAAACTCGGTGTCTTCTTCAATCGGAAAAAGACTAAACCGGCAATGCGTGTGAGGCGTTGGCTTTATCCTTCTTAGGCGGGATAAAATACCCCGAATTAAACTCGGTGTCTTCTTCAATCGAAAAAAGACTAAACCGGCAATGCGTGTGAGGCGTTGGCTTTATCCTTCTTAGGCTTCGGATGAAATACCCGAGAATCAAACTCGGTGTCTTCTTCAATCGGAAAAAGACTAAACCGGCAATGCGTGTGAGGCGTTGGCTTTATCCTTCTTAGGCTTCGATAAAATATCAATTAAAACAACAAATTTGTTCTCATAAATTAGATGTTTAAGGATTTGTAATTTCATCCTTTTATCAAATATGTCCCTTTTTTTCTTTATTATGATTCTTTTATTTCGTCGAAATAATTAACCATAATACTTATAGGATTTTGGCAAACCCTCGACCATCAGCGGTTTGATTAGCCTTTACCAACTACCGTTTGAGTTGGGCTAGCGTCGCGGATTATCCGGATCCATTCCGCGCGTGGCGTTGTGCTAAAAGAATGAAACTCTCTTAGACTTAATGCTACGATGTTGAATCACGTGAAGCCGTACTCTTTACGGGCAAGAGACCACGACAGCGTGTTGCAGCGTAGACTCATCCTTCTTAGGCGGGATAAAATACCCGAATCAAACTCGGTGTCTTCTTCAATCGGAAAAAGACTAAACCGGCAATGCGTGTGAGACGTTGGCTTTATCCCTTCTTAGGCTTGGATAAAATACCCGAATTAAACTCGGTGTCTTCTTCAATCGAAAAAAGACTAAACCGGCAATGCGTGTGAGGCGTTGGCTTTATCCCTTCTTAGGCGGGATAAAATACCCGAATCGAACTCGGTGTCTTCTTCAATCGGAAAAAGACTAAACGGCGGCAGCGTGTTAGGCGTCGACTTTAGGGTTATTAGTAGACCCCGACCCTCAGCGGTTTGATTAGCCTTTACCAACTACCGCTTGAGTTGGGCTAGCGTCGCGGATTATCCGGATCCATTCCGCGCGTGGCGTTGTGCTAAAAGAATGAAACTCTCTTAGACTTAATGCTACGATGTTGAATACGTAGGCTTCGTACTCTTTACGGGCAAGAGACCACGACAGCGTGTTGCAGCGTAGACTCATCCCTTCTTAGGCTTCGGATGAAATACCCGAATCAAACTCGGTGTCTTCTTCAATCTAAAAGACTAAACCGGCAATGCGTGTGAGGCGTTGGCTTTATCCCTTCTTAGGCTTCGATAAAATACCCCGTAATCAAACTCGTGTCTTCTTCAATCAAAAAGACTAAACCGCAACGCTGCGGTGAGGCGCTGGCTTTATCCCTTCTTAGGCCGGGATAAAATACCCGAATCGAACTCGGTGTCTTCTTCAATCTAAAAGACTAAACCGCAACGCTGCGGTGAGGCGCTGGCTTTATCCCTTCTTAGGCGGGATAAAATACCCCGAATCAAACTCGGTGTCTTCTTCAATCTAAAAGACTAAACCGGCAATGCGTGTGAGGCGTTGGCTTAATCCTTCTTAGGCTTCGGATAAAATACCCGAATCGAACTCGGTGTCTTCTTCAATCTAAAAGACTAAACCGGCAATGCGTGTGAGGCGTTGGCTTTATCCTTCTTAGGCGGGATAAAATACCCGAATCAAACTCGGTGTCTTCTTCAATCTAAAAGACTAAACCGGCAATGCGTGTGAGGCGTTGGCTTAATCCTTCTTAGGCTTCGGATGAAATACCCGAATCGAACTCGGTGTCTTCTTCAATCTAAAAGACTAAACCGGCAATGCGTGTGAGGCGTTGGCTTAATCCTTCTTAGGCTTCGGATGAAATACCCCGTAATCGAACTCGTGTCTTCTTCAATCTAAAAGACTAAACCGCAACGCGTGTGAGGCGTTGGCTTTATCCCTTCTTAGGCTTCGATAAAATACCCCGTAATCAAACTCGTGTCTTCTTCAATCTAAAAGACTAAACCGCAACGCTGCGGTGAGGCGTTGGCTTTATCCCTTCTTAGGCTTCGGGATAAAATGCCCCAAGATGAATCTTGGTGTCTTCTTTTGTCCGGAGAATGACTGAACCGATGTAAGATTGATTGAGGTGGGAAAGGAAGAATGTATTCTATTTCCCGAAGGTGGAGAGGAAGGAGGATCTTGTCTCCTATCTCCGGGTAAGGGATGAACAAGAGAGGAAGGTTTTGTATCCTATCTCTTGCCAGTGGAGAGGAAGGAGGATCTTGTCTCCTATCTCCGAGTGTTGGAAAGGAAGGATTTTTGTCCTGTTTCCAGTGAAAGAGACTAAAAATGGGATCTCCATTTTGAGAATCTTGAAAGATGAAACTAAGAGCGGGATCTCCACTCGAGAATCTAAGACAAGAGAGGAAGAATGTATTCTATCTCTTGCTTCTGAAGAGGAAGGATGTGTCCTATCTCCAGGTGAATGTGGGAAAGGAAGAATGTATTCTATTTCCCGATGAGAAACTAAGAGCGGGGTCTCCATTCTGAGAATCTTGGAAGGGTGCGGATAGCTTTTATAGGATTGCTAACCAGAATTTGAAAGTGGACCTCTCGTTCGTGGAAGGAATCGAGAGGGGAATTTGCTGGTGATTGGACCAGGGAGATTTTTAGTGGGCCCACCGTCAATGAATTTGATCGGTGAGAGAATTCTGGAGGAAAACACAATAACTTAGGGTTATCCTCATGAAAATGAGTGAGATATTCTCTGAGGAACTTCCCATCAAGACGGGTTATCCTGAATGTACTAAGGATAATACTTTTTCAGAAACTTCCCGTTTATTGGCATTAATTGCCGGTCGCCATTCTCAGGTGATATATGATATGCACCGTTTGAATAGACTGTGTCTATTACAAACGGTCCTTCCCATTTGGGTTCGAATTTACCTTTCTTTTTGGAGTTGAGAATTATTGGCCGTCGAGCGGCGAGGACGAGATCTCCCTCCTTAAAGGTTCTCTGTCGTACTTTCTTGTTGAAAGCCCTCGACATTCTAGCTTGATAGAATTCAATGCATTGTTGAGCCTCCAGGCGCTTCTCATCTAACATCTCAAGCTCTTCGAGACGTTTTTGATGTTGTTCTTCGGTCGTCATCTCTGTTGAAAGGGCGATGCGAAGTGACGGAATCTGGATTTCCAACGGGAGAACTGCTTCACACCCGTAAACCAGGGAATACGGGGTCGCCCCAGTTGGCGTGCGTATGGTTGTGCGATATGCCCAGAGTGCTTCTCCGAGTTTATCGTCCCAGTCTCGCTTGTTATTCTTCACAAGCTTCGACAAAATCTTGATAATCGTCTTGTTGAATGCCTCAGCTAATCCATTTGCAGCTGGATTATAGGCTGTCGACGAGACATCTTGTATCTTGAACTTTTCGCAAAACCTGATGAAGGAATTGCTGATGAATTGGGGACCGTTGTCATGCACGATCCGTCTTGGGACACCATGTCGATATATGACATGGTGTTTGATAAATTTGATGACGGTACTCGCCTTGACTTCTTTTAGCGGGATTGCTTCAGCCCACTTGGAGAAGTAATCGGTGATCGCTAGAATAAACCGATCGCCTTTGACTGACGGAGGAAAAATGGGACCTACAACGTCCATTCCCCATGTTTCGAATGGCCAGGATGTGGCTGAAGGATGCAACTGCTCTGGAGGCTGATGCATATAATTCGCGTGAATCTGACACGCGTGGCATTTCGGCGTGCTTCATTGCGTCATTAATCATCGTTGGCCAAAAGTAGCCCATTCTCCTGATTCGATCGTAGAGCTTGGGACCAGGCTGGTGCGCTCCGCATTCACCTTCGTGTGCTTCCCGAAGGACCTCCTCCGCCTCTGTTTGAAAGGCACCGAGTAAAGACCATCGTGCGCGACGATATAACATCCGGGTCTCGTGTCGTAGAAGAATCTTGGAGCTCTTCGCGGATTGACTCTCTCTCTTTCCGTCTTACGGCGAGAATACCATGTAGGGCGTGTCGGCGATAGGAAAGCCATTCGGGGCTCCAATTTGGTTTGGGTTGCATGTACCTCTTTGGTAATTACCCTTCATCTTCTTGTACCTCATTATATATTGGTACGAAGAGTTGATGAGTCTGACCGTAACTAATTGCTCGGTCTCGGAAGGTTGTGCTAAACCGATTAACGCCGATGCATCTGCGTGAGCGTTTTGGAGGCGTGGGATATATTCGATGAAGAATTCTTCGAACGAGTCTGCCATTTCGATTGCTACCTGATGATAAGGAATTAGATCTGGATTTCTGACTTCGTAGTCTCCGCGGATCTGCCTGACTATCAGTTGTGAATCGCCGTATGCTTCGAGATATTCGACCCCCAGTTCCTTGGCGAAGCTAAGTCCGATAAGTAACGCGTTGTATTCGGCTACGTTATTGGAACAAGGTTCGGTGAGTGAATAAGCACGGGGCATGACATGATTCCCCGGGGAAATCAAGACAACTCCGACTCCAGCGGAGATCTTAGAACATCCGGGGGCACTTGCCACGTTGGTAGCTCGAGAAGCTCCGTCAAAGTACAGTCGCCATATTTGTTGGTGCGATGTAGTGTTGACTTCGTGGACTTCATCCGGAAGGTCATCATATAGCTCAACTGCGTCTGTTGTCGGGCTGGCAGCCAAGAGATCGCAAATCGCTTGCCCTTTGACTGACTTCTGTTGTTTGAAGTGCAGGTTGTATTGGGACAAGAGCAAAGCCCATTTTGCCAAACGCCAACTCATTGAGGCCGGCTGGGTCATAAATATTGATTTGGATTTCGTTAGAGATAACATAAATTGTCCGTCCGACTAAATAGTGCCGCATCTTACGAATCGCGAACACTAATGCAAGGCACCGCTTCACCATTGGGTATCGAGACTTCGGCACCGACTAATGTTGACTCGGGTAATACTGCTTGTTAGTGACCGCCGTCATCGTCTGCGAGTAAAGGCAACGAGTGATCCGTTGCCTTGTCGTAGGTCAGAAACGGTTTTCCCGACCGCGGTGCGATAAGAACAGGAGGTTTAGCGAGATACGATTTGATCTCTTCAAACGCTTTCTGACAGGCGTCATCCCAAATAAACGACACGCCCTTCTTGTTCAACTTAGAAAATGGTTGGCATTTCCCAGATAGGTTCGATATGAATCATCGGATGTACGCCAATCGCCCTTGTAACCCCCTGAGTTCTCGCAGATTTCTCGGAGGTTGCAACTCTTGAATCGCCTTTACTTTGTCAGGATCGACGTGGATTCCTTTGTCGGTGACGACGAAGCCGAGGAACTTGCCACTGGACATCCCAAGGAAGGATTTGGCAGGGTTCATCTTTAGCTGATGAGTTCGCATGAGCTCGAATACCGTTCTAAGATCTTTGATGTGATCTTCTTTATCACGGCTTTTTACGACTAAGTCGTCGACGTAGCATTCGATCGTTTTCCGGAGATGGTCCTGGAAAATTTTCGTCATCGCTCGCTGGTACGTGGCGCCAGCATTTTTGAGGCCGAATGGCATGACCGTGTAGCAATATATACCGATGGGCGCTCAACGCCGGTGCTTGGCGCCATCGGGTGCATTTTGATCCGATTGTAACCCGAAACCATCCATGAATGACATTCTTTCAAATCCACACGTGTTGTCGACTATGACATCGGTGATTGAAAGAGGAAAGTCATCTTTCGCAAGCCGCTCGTGTCTCTCAGAGTCCATACGCATCCTAATCGAACCATTCTTCTTCATGACCGGGACTATATTCGCCACCCAATCCGGATGTTGAATTTCCTCGATAAATCCCGATTCTATGAGTTTCTTTACTTCGTCTACGATTGCACGCAAGATCGTGGGCCGAAACCGTCTTCTTGATTGCTTGGCGGGTTTGACATCCACCTTGATGTTGAGGCGATGTGTCGCCACATTAGGGTCGGGTCCTGGCATGTCCTCGTAGCTCCAAGCGAATACATCGATACACTCCCTGATTAGGGTGATCAACTCTTCCTTCTCTTCCGAGGGAAGAGTATTGCTGATGTTTATGAGCTTAGGATGCTCTTCGTCACCCATATTAACCTGGACTAACTCGTCCTTAGTGGGGGGTTCTCTTTGTTCGAATCTATCCCCAAACTGCTCCTTGAGTTGATGGATCCATGGGTCTTCCCATGTTGGCATATCTTCATCATCCTCAATAGTAGCAGGATCAACTGAAGCCATATTTGACATTAAAGCCTTGAAAGCTTCTCCGAGGCTGGTGTCAGAATCCCAAGCCGAAGAATCAGACGAATGTCCGTCTCCCTCATCGGGTGGATTATTATCAATCAGCCATGAGCATTCATCTTCTGAGGAGGATTCGTATCCCAATCCCCTTCTAAATGCGTAGTAGTTATCCGGCTTCCCTCTTGGGACATATGCCGCTTTAGGAGGGACTCGAGGACCTCGCCCAAAACATAGACCTTCTCCTTGTGTCAAGTCGTACCCCCACTTCTTCATGATACCCAGTGTTTCTGGACTATATCTGAATGTGTGGAGGATAGGCCCATTGTCGTCTTTATCTTCTTCTAAGAAATGATTCGGCATTGGAACTGCATCTCCTTTTCCGTAAACCAAGTCTTTTTTACTACTTGATCTTCGTGGGATGACGAGTGTTGTCCCAAAGGAGTCTTGGAACTGCTTTTGTGTAAAGCAAGATGACCGAGTTGGTAAGTGCAACTCTGGATCATTGTATAAACCTGTCATCACCTCATTCAAAGACAAAGGGTACTCTAAGTCGTCATTTATTGATTCATCGGCAATTTGCCAATTACAATGTTCATCTGACGATTCTTCATCGTCAAGATTGATTACAAGGGGTACAATGTCGTTTAAAACAAAACCACCACTATAATCAAGCCCGGCTTCGGTATCAGCTTCTTCACCGCTGTCCGTGCCTTGGGCCGATGATTCAGTTTCGGACTCATTATCGTAGAGGAGAGAATCAGTGAAATAATTCTCCATCCCCTTAAACGGCTGTTTGTCCGCGACCACCGTCTTGACCTCATTATTCGTGTCTACATATTTGAGACACTGATGAAGAGTAGATGGGACTATAACGTTATTGTGGATCCAAGGTCGACCCAATAATAAGTTATAGGAAGTCTCTGCGTCAATCACATAGCAGGTGACTTTGGACTTTAAGTCTCCCGTTTGGCACTTTATCCGGATTTTACTAAGTGGGCGAGACCCACTGGTGTTAAATCCATAGATCATTGTGCCTGTTGATGCCAACTTACTGGCAGGGATTCCAAGATGATACATGAGGCGCAAGGGCATGATGCTGACAGCAGAACCCGGATCGACTTGGATCCGGTTAACTTCGCTGGAGCCGATATACCCTGTGAAGTACAATGGCCTATCATGCTTGAATTCTTCGTGCATATCCTCCTTCGTAAAGGCGATGCAGGAAATTGCTCGGTTGCCAAGTTGCACCGCTTTGCGATTCTTCGCGGATCGGCTTGATCCGAGTGAGAAACACCTCGAGTCGCCAGAGCTTCTTGTAGAGCTTCGGGTTTCCTTTGACAATCGGAGGAACTCAGAGAGTTATCCCGCCGGATGTTTGCCAACCGAGCCATGACGCCGGCGGTATGGAGAGCTCGATGTTCGGTCTATCCCTCTGTCGGGCGATTGAATCGGACCGCTGGGAGTTGAGCTTCACGGACTTGAGGTTGTTTCCTTTACTTCAGCCGCTTTTTCTTTGGCGATCGTCTGCTGTTGCCCTTTCTCTCGCACGAGTGAGAGGATTCGTGGCCACCCTCAGCTCCAAGTCAAGTGCGTTTGGATCTGGAGTCTCCGGATATTTGTAGCGTATTCGTGTCCACTCCTTGTGGCCAAGACTTCATGCTCTCCTTCAAAACCGAAAGTCGCCACTTCTTCATCGTCCTTCTGGAATTCTTTGAAGCGGCATGGCATAGTTTGCCTTTTCCCTTGACTTTTTGGTCAAGACGAGTCCATCGATCGTCTTCCAAAGAAGTCGTGGTGGACCCAAAGGATTTCTCCGCTATCGCCGTGGTGGTACGAGTCCCTTCTCACGCTGTTCGTGAGGATCCTCATTCACCATCTTCATTCCTACCTTCACAAGCTGGCGTCGGTGAAACCAATCCAAAGGAACTGATCCGCTTATAGAGACCGTGATTTGCTCCCACCTTTTTCTCTTTAGAGGGTTTTGGAGTAATGACTCCAACGTCGATCAAGGCTTGAATCTTGTCCTTGAGATGGTAGCAGAACTTTGTAGGATGATAACTGCCCTGTGGTAAGCGTAGTACTTAGGATCTGTAACCTTCTTTGCCTCCTCCTGGTTCACAATTGGGGGCAACTGAATCTTATTGTTCTCCAGAAGGTATTTGAAGATGCCCGGAACCTCCTCATCTTTGAACGAGTAAGTCTTGGGAAATCTCGAGCCGGAAGGTTTCTGATTTTGAGTTTGTTGGCGCCATTGAGGCTGCGATTGTGGTGCATCTGTTGACCGCCAAGTGGTTGCAATTCAAATGTTTGATTGGCATCAACAGACTTCGCTGGCGCTTTACCTCTGCCACGTGGCACAAAATTCTGTTTGTTCGTGCTTGTTGCTGGCTGGCCTCTTTCTGCTTTCTTTTTTTTGAGGAACCTTTCGGCTTGCTCTCCACAAACCTTCAAGTCCTTCCACGTTATAGATGGTGCTGTCCCCATTGCCTCGAGCACATCTATCGACAAGTTGTTGTGGCAGGTTTGGAGGATGAACTCCTCTGTTATCGGATCCCGGCAATTCATCGCCTTGTTTCGGAATCGTTTGACGAAGACGCTTCATCGCTTTCTCCGCCTTTTGCTTCTCGTCGAGCAACGTCCCGATCGATACTTCGGTATCGTCATCGAAGAAATTGGTGAGGAAGCTAGACTCCATGTCATCCCAGCTGTGAATGCTCCCCGACTTGAGACGGCGGTACCAATCGAAGGCAGCCCCGCGAAGGGTACCCACGAATGACCGAACCATCAGGGGCTCGTTGCCGGAAATCACCCCCAAGTGGGACTTGAAGTATATCAGGTGTTGAGTTGGTGAACCCTTCCCGTCAAACGGCGTGAAGTTTATTAAGTTAAACTTTGCCGGGTATGGGATCGATTCCCACTCCCTAGGATATGGGCAAGGGATGCCGGTTTTCTTCACTTCTTGAGCAGAAATCAGGGAGTTGATTTTGCTCTCGAGGTCTTTGATCTTCTCACTTTCATGAGCAACAACGTCGCGTGGTTCAGGAGGGTTATCATCCTCTTGTGCTTCCTCCTGGTCTGAATCGCTGTCATCTTGATCAACGTCGATGCGCTGACTCGATTCCCCTTGATGTTTTATCAAGGCTTGGATCTGTTGGTCATGCATTTCTCTCATCGTCTGCATGGCCATATCCATTTCTAGCTTGAAGTTTTCCCGTTGCTTATTCAATGCTTCGTCTAGCATTTTAGCCACTTGATCTGTACTGATCATAAGCGCTTCTTGGGGGCCTCCTTCGCTAGATACAGTGTAATCGGAGGCCATGGCGGAGCCAACATCCGACGCATCATCCTCTGCGGGTATCCCACTCAGAAGTTTGTCGTAATTGGACCGTCGGATAGTCCCGGACCGCAAACGAGTTAAACGCTGCGATGCGCTGGGGATAGTCCCTGACGACGGTTCTTTACTGGTCATGTTGTTAGTGATCACGGTAATTCATCATTTCGGATGCCGCTTTTCTACTAATCGCCTTGACCTAGGCCTTGGCATTTCGGTGGTGAGTCTCTGAAAGACTGATACCCTTTCTGGAGCTTCTTGACCACAATTACACTCCGAGAGCACTGTTTTGATAAGCTTGGAGCATAAGCATGACTCCGTTGGCTTGGGGGAATTTCTTCGAGCTTTCTTCGTACCCCCAGTACGGTAGTATAACTCGTCGACATGAGTGCCGAGCGACCGCCAGATATCGCACGCCTCGTGTATAACGTTCTCATCGTCAGATGAAAACATCTCCTTCCGAGGACGGGTAGTTTCGTAAAAACTGCCAAAAGTAACCCGCCTTGACTTTCGTCGGTGTGAGGATGAAGTCCCGGCGGACTCTCGGACTTCGACTTTCAGTCCGGTGTGCAGAGCTGTAGGAATCTTCTTGTCTTTGTGGGTGCGACCCCCTGTATCAGGGGTGACCCGCGATTCCTTTAGCGGACCCAGGCGATCCTTGATGGTAAGCCTGCTGGTCGTGGCGAGAGTTGGCTTCGCCGGAAGTTTGGGTGTAGACACCGGAGGTAACTTCGGCGTCAACACAACTTTTGTTGAGGTGCTCACAATTTCTGATTTGAGCACGGGAGCAGGAGTTGGCCTGCTGGCAGAGCTGGGCTCGGATGCTAGGTTCGTCGGAGTTGAAGCTTCGACGGACTTGGGCTTCCAAACTAGCCGAGTTGTTGACGACTTCTTGGCCGCCTCTTTCTTCAACTCGCGGGCTTTTTGCACCAAAGTCCGTGCCTGCGCGAGGAGCGCGCGGCGCTTCCGGATATGCTCCTGAAGCGTAGAACGGTTCCGTTTGACTCGGACCCATTCGTTTGTCGCCGGCCTGTAGGAGTCGGCTACAATCTCAGACTTCAATCTCTGAGTTAACCTGGATCTTAGATCCGCCTCATAGCGAACCCCATCCATTGATTCTTTTGCCTGGACTAATTATTTTGCCAGGCGCTGACGTCGCCTCTGACGAGCTCTCTTAGAGAGTCCGCGGCGCCATTGACGGAACTACCTCTTGAGGAGATAGAGGTTCGAAAATTTGGCCGCTTTGCCGAGGAACCACCGTTATTTGCGGTCTTGGCGGCGGTGGTGGTGGATTTTCGCCCGCTTCGAGGCCGATTGGGTCTTCCTTACAGCGGAGACCATCTTGGACTTGCGGGGGAAACTGGATCTGGACGAGGAAGAGAGGTACTCCTCGTACTTCTTTTGGTCGAACTCGAACTCGACCTCCTCAATGACCGGGATCTGAATCCGCGGTTGCGACACGACGGCTTCTTTGTTGAAGCCGTTGGCTCCCACTGTGGTCGCCAGCTTGTTCGCGGGGAAAGTTGGTTTTGTTATTCATTGTCGTTTGAATTCGTTTACAGCTTCTTGGGCCTACAACAAAATTCAAAAGAAAATGCCTTTTATTTTAAGGCGTACAATGAAAATGGAAATTACAACTTCTTCCTGTATGAACAAACACGAGGATCTCTATTTTGCGGGATCCTCGCTTGCGTGGGTTCTTTGCCTGTGTCGGGGACTTTTTATTCGTTCGTGGACCACCGCGCAATTCCGATCCAGGTGGAAACCCGGGTTCTTGAACTACAAACATGAAGGGGCTCGTTTCACGAAGGAAACGAAGCGCCTAGGGGATCACACTCACGAAGGAGAGGATCACCTTCGGGGATCACACTCACGAAGGAGAGGATCACGAGCGGTGAGATCTACTAGGAAAAATCACAGCGCTATTACGTAGCCGACCGGTTAAACACCTCGCGATCGTAGATCGGCGTCGGCGGAACTTCGTGCTGCCGGTGCTTTCCGGAACTATCGTCGACGGCTCGTAGATCTCGCGAGAGCTCTCTCCCAAATATCAGAAAATCCAACCCTTTGAAAATGAAGACCCCTCAGCCTATTTATAGGCAAATAATCAAGAGGGGGGGTATGTTTGGCGGCGGACACCTTTTAGTGTCCGAAGATACGGACACCAAACGGTGTCCGTTTCTACCAACGCCGTTTGGCCTCGTTTGGTTGGTTTTCGACTTTTCGCGACATTTTGTCTCGATCTTGTCATTGTCGTCATAAGTCCGAACTCGATTCACTTGATTGGTTTCATCCCGTCAACGGTTCAAGTGACGATCGGTCGTTGTTCAAATCCGATCGTTGGCGTTGAATCCGATCGATCTCGCTGAAGCTTTGCTTGTTGATTCATTCCATAACACGTAGCTCGCCGACTCACATCGTTCGTCGACTTGCTTCACGCCGCTTTGGCGGCGTCGGTTTGTCGAATGGATCGCCGCTTGTCAACCCACCGCCACGAAGTCTTGCTCTGCACCGATAAGCGCTTTATCGCCTACACCCCTATCTTAAATCAATCCTCCATCTTTTACTTTCCTTATTTTCATCTTTACTTTCTTGCTTTTCATTTGTTTGTTATTTGCCTTTATTCTTGATTCTTGATTTCATTGATTTTTTACTTCTCTCTCAATCTCATATTCCCTCCATGTGCATATAATCTCAAACCTAGTTTTGTTATTATGTACATATAATTACAACCACATTCTCAACTTTATTTTCTCCTCTTTTGCACATAATCACATTCACTCTTCTAATCTCTCCACATCCACATTCACATTAGTTACCACTTCTAATTTGTCACACACAACATAAGAACCAATATTGACCAAAACTCATACTTTCACCTTCCTCGTGGGATCGATAACTTTTTATACTATAACTTGGTAAGTTGTATACTTGCAACTCTAGGAGGAAATCATTTATTTCCCATCAAGGAAGAAGGCATTATTGCTTGTAATCATTGAATAATGCTTGTCCAAGTGCGAGATCTAAGAGTTTTGTGAAGAATTAAGGTTAGATTCTCAAATCGTTATTAGAGAGGAAAAAATCATTGTCTTTTAGATTTAGAATTGAATTTAATATGTTTATCTCAATGTAGTAAGTGATTCTCTTCGTTCATCTTTACATACATTTCTTTCAAATTTGTGTAATGTCGAATCTTTGCAATTGAGTAAATTCTGAAAATTCCATCAATGAAATTTTATTTATAGCATTATTAGGACTCAGGAAGACTATTTTATTCATTATTAGATGTTTCATAAGTATTTATCTAATTAAGTGATAGATGTCCACATTTATTTCTTAAAGTTTATATATTTCCTCACGAAATGCGTATTTTTTCTTTGGGTTTCCTCTCTTTCTTAGATTTGTAGCTTTTCTTCTACATGCAAAATATTCTTGTGAAGTTTGTGAAAATATAAGTTCAGCCCTTGATGTATTTTGTAATCTAACTTTATTTTCTTAATGACTAACAAAGATGGATGAAGAGTTATATTGCCTACTAACCGACTTCAGAGGAAATAATCACTTGAGTCTATTAAATGTTAAGGGAAAGTACAATGATTTAATAAGTCAAGTGTAAAGTAGAGTCAATTATTGTGCAAGCATATTTAAACTAAGTTATAAAGTCCCCCACCCTGAGCTATTAATTCTTGTCATTGATGATATTAATGTCTTGACAATGGTGAATGTACATCACTGTTATAACGAGAAGATTGTCAAGATGCATGTTCATTTGAAAAGAGAGATTTTGTTTGGGCAACAACCAAGCAGGATACATATAAGGTAAAACTTTGTCAAATAAATGAGAAATATAATCCAGATTAATGTCAAAAATAACTACTCAAAAGCATTAAAAGTTACTATAATAGGCATATTTTTCTATGTTAAGAACTTTATTTGATATATTCTAATTTAGTGTCTAATCCTATGCAGAAATTCTACCATCCCACTAGCAGAACAACATGCTTTATCGTCACAGAATCCATCTATTTCACATAGTGCGTTGCAGGAAGTTGAAAGTTCAAGTCATCAGATTCCTATCTCATGGTATCATGCAATTAGAAGTGTTGGTCAAGAATTTAATAACATTGACCATTTGAGGAGGAGCTTAAGAAATTAATTCCATTGCACTCGGTTTTGAGTATAGCTTCTCGAAAATGAACCGAGCAGAGTGAGTATGAATTGCAAGGCTCTAAATTGTGAATGGTGGGTTCATTGTATTTGACAAGTATATAGTGAGCAGTTCTATGTTAAAAAAAATTGGTAGTGCATACAGTTGCCTTGAGGCATAGAGACAAGGGGAAGACGGGTCATCCCCCGGCATCTCGGAAGTAGGCAGCTAATTAAGTAAAAATAATATTAAAAAATCAACCCACCTACCGCATAATTGATCTTAAAAAGAAACTTCATAGGGAACTTGACATGAAAATCCCATACCATATAATTTGGTGGTTGAGGGAGATTGCTTAACGATATTTGTATGGGTCGTCACAACACTCGTACGGTCTACTTAGATGGTATAAGGAGAAAGTCATGAAAATTAACCCAGGAACAGTCTTTCATTTGGACCATGAGGATGGAAGATTTACTAGACTATTCGTCTCATGCTATGATTGTTAGAAGCGTTTCGTGGATGGGTGCAGACCTATTTTATTCTTGGATGGCACACACCTTTTTGATAGGCACAAAAGTACTCTTCTTGCTACTACTTCTCTTAATGGAGATAGAGGGATATTTCCGGTATCTATTTGCATCTATAGGACTGAGAATGAAAGCAATTGAGAGTGATTTTTAGAGTCCATATGAGACATCCTATTTAACGCAGAGGATCCATACTCTCTGGACGACGAGTTGGTTATTATCTCTGACTGTGAGGCCTTCAAAAGTCTAGTAAGAATTATTTTCCTTGGTCATATCATTCATATTGCATTTATCATTTGATGGCTAATTTCAAGAATAACCTTTCAAAGAAAGGGCATGCAGCACCTCTAAGGGATGAATGTGTGCAAATTATGAAGAAAGCTGTTTACGTGTACATGTTGCAAGCTTATCATGGTGAATGCAATGAGCTACAGAAAAAAATTAAAAATCACTTACAATAAAATATTAAGGATGAGCCCAAAGAATTGGGCTAATTGTTAGTTTCTTGGGAAGAGCTAATGTGTAATTATGTTAGAATAGATTCTTTTATTTTTATTTATAATAGAGTAATTTTAATCAAATTACACAATATTAGCTAATGTTAACAAAATATTTGTATAATTGGGCAATATATTATGTTCAAATAATATTGCCGGCTTTTTGTAGATACGGTTGGTTAACATCTAACCTTGCTGAGCCCTTCAATGCGTGGATTAAGGAAGCTCGATTCTTACAAATAGTGGAACTTCTTGATCACATTTGGGTAATAATGATAAAGATGAGCTATGATAGGTGTGACGAATCAAGCAAATGGACTATGATACTTGTTCCTAGTGTAGAGGAGCACCTCATCCTAATTAGTGAAGGGCTTATTGTCTTTCAGTTGTGCCTTCTACATCAACTTTGTATTAAGTTATGGTTTGCCCGTATGTTGAAATCAATATGGAGGACCGCACATGTAGTTATTTTCAATGTTGGATTGCCTTGCAAACATGCAGCTATAGTAATCATGTACCCATATATTGTCCACTATTTTCATGTGGAGACATATCACATGTATTATTCTTTGCCTATATTTCCAATTTTTCATATCGATAGGCTCATTGTTATCGATGAGGATATATTGATTCGACTACCTTTGACCTCAATTTAGCAAAGCAGGCCAAAAACAAAGAGAATATCTTCTGGTTTGAATCCTAGCAAAGTCATGAAGTGTAGCAGATGCAAAGAGTATGGTCACAATTATGGAACATGCAAGCAACCAATCACCAATTGATGCTTATTAGATTGTGTTATTCAGGATCTACTTTTGTTGGTAGTTTATGTTTCATTTTGTAATTGGCTATAATGGTATATTTGGCAACATGGTCATATCCTGAGCTGACAATTGGGTTTAAAAATTTTCACAGTCTGAAAATCTCTGCTATGAAATATTTTCCTACATTTGTTTTACTATCAATTTAAAAATTTCTTCAAGAAAAGCTTGCTCAAAAGATGCATAAATATTTAACAATATAAGATTATTATTCTTTTACATCAATAAGTGTTTATTACTATATGCTTATAGTGTAACATGAGAACAAATACCACAAACTAATGAAATTTCTTCAGATATACTCATTGAAAGCCAAGGTCTTGTCATGTGTATTTTTCGATCATAAACAGGATTTGTCTCAATCATATAACAGAGTCTAATAACAAATGCATCAATCACTTACAAAAATTCTATAAATGAAGAACATATTTAATATAAGCTAAATATATACAATATAAACTAAAATATAACACAATTTAGCACTTACATCGTCACTGAGTTCACCTCCTGTTAAAAGTATATAAGCATCTAAGAGAGATATACTTTCTTCGATGCACTTCCAAATGAATGTATCACTATATGCAAGTACGTAGTGAGAATATAATAACTAAATATAAGATTGTTTAAAGACTTATTAGAATAGTCAGTAACAATTACCTGCGCATTTTCATTTTTAGGATGTTGTCTATCAGTTTGTCCTAGTAATTAATCAGAAGTGACTTTCCTGGATAGTTGCAAGATTTAAGGATGAAGCCTTGAACTTCTTTTTAGTAGCCCCCTCGAGACTATCCACGATCTAGATGATGCATTTCTTCTTTGTATCTTCTTTTAGCTGATCTAAATGCACATAAGGTGAACTAACAAAAGGTCCACCCTTCCTCTTCTTCTTTCTCATAGCTTGTTTGATAGATGGAGTGTCCCTCATACTATCATTGCCGCCTTCCTCTTGTTGAAAAGCCTCCCTGTAGAGTTGAATGCATATAATTAACGGAGGTGTAGTCAAGTATTGTATAAAAGGTAAATAAAGTAAAACTTAGAGAGAATAGATAAATCTAGACTCATCATGAACCAACATTCACTTTCACTCTTTGAGCAACTTCTAAACTTTTCCTTTCTCCCAGGCTTATCACAAAGTCATCGTCATCATCGACTTTTTCTTATTGGAAAAGCTCCCCGTACAAATTGAACAATAGATAATTAATTAAAGTATTATAATGAAATAGGCAAAGAGTATAAGCAATGTACAAAAAGTAAAATTTATAAAGAATGGCAAAGTTTTAGCACACCATGAATGAAGGCTCACTTCCACTCCCCTACAAACTTGTAAGCTCCTCTGTTTCCTTTGACTTATCACAAAGTGACCAAAGTTGCCATCTATTTCACCTTGCTTCTCTTCTTTATCTTTTGTATCTTTCTCTTCTTCAATATTCTAATCATTTCAATTTCCTTCTCCTCTTCCTCTTTCTCTTCCTCATTCTCATAGTCATCATCCTCCTCGTCCTCTTTGTTTTTATTTATCTCTAGCACCATCCTCTTCTAAGTTCTGTAATTCCTTAATAAGCTCATTCAATTCATCTGTCTTCTTAGCAATTAAAGCAACCAATTCAACTCTTTTCGATACCTATAAATTCATAAAACATACAAGTATTACTCTCAATATATTGCAAATAATATACTAAAAAACTTAAATGACATAAAAGTACACACACACACACACACACTTGGCACTATGCCTTATGAATAACAAGAGTAGTTCCTTGACCAATATCAATAAGACATTTTGGATTTTTGAACAATCTGTTCATAGTAGTCCTCCTAAAGTTTTAGGTATTCTTAACAAAAAAGAGCAGTGGTAGGTCTTTAATGCCTAGAATACACTCTAGTTCCCCCACCAAGTTATAAAACCAAACCTGAAAAAAATATACATTAGCATGTGCATGGAAAAAATAATCACTGTAAAGAAGAGAAATTATACAACGTAATTTTCATGTCACTCACCAACAATGCAGAGAAAACTACCCATGTACCCAGCACATGACCGTTCTCCCTATCACCTCAGACTAATAGACTTCTTTGCATTCTTTATCTCTTTCCAAAGAATAGGAAACACTGCGTGACACTAATTATAATTCTTCAAAGTGGACAAATTCTCTACATTTCTAAATACCCATAAAGAACATGTCCTACATGTTCTTGGGCATAATATGAAGTCAGTAATAAAGGCCACAATGAGTTTCACATAAATTATATGATCGTTTTTGGCCATATCTACAATCAACTCAGTCGTTATATTGCGCTTCCCCCAAATTACCCCCTTTATTTCCTCCTCGACTTTCTTCTTCCCCTTACTCCTACTACTGTTCTTCTCCTTGGGTGTCTTATAGTTCTTTACAAATTGGGTATAGACTGTATTAGCCGTTGTTCCACTCATTTTTATCGAAATTCACTCCTTGGGAATATCAGTAATTTGGTGCACATCTTCTATACCGATCACATATTCTTTATGTGCAATTATAAATAAGCATTTATTAGGATTAAATTTCTAGACTAAGCAATCAATTGCTACTTGCGCATTGTTTAAAGAGGTGGGTATTTGGAGAAAATCGTGAAAAGGGGTCTTCCTACGGGCTTTTTTATGTCTTTCATCCAATACAATACACTTATCAATTAAATCTCGAAAATAGCAGATATTGGAAGGAATTCTCAATTGTAAGATCATACCCCTACAAGAGAATCATAATTCAAATACATGAATAATTAAATATAATATACCATTTAAAATCACTTAAAGAAAATTTCATGATCATCTACTCCCTGCGAATTTAGTTTTTTTAATGTCTGGCCTCTATGTATTTTTGTTAAAATTGTAAAATAAGTTAAATAAAACACAAAATTCTTAAAACGTTACTTATAAAAGAGAAGAATTCTTGCATTTAGAGGAGGAAGATATTGTTACTTTTGAAGAACTCTTGAATGTCTATCCCTTCACTTTGTTAGAACCAATCATTGCACCGAAGGGGATTTGGGAGTAATCTTTTGAGTATTTAGGGGCTAGGGCTATGAGCATTTGAGAGAAATGACTGCTGGAAGTCAATTTTGGGACTACCTCTTCAAGGACTCGTGGGAGACGGCGACTCCAAAATGAACTCGGGGCTTGGGCTTCAAGTAATTGGAGCTAACTACAACATCAACTCTATATCGTGCAGAGGACTTCGACTAATTTATGGTGGAGGAGGACATTACTCAATTTAGGCTAAAAATCTTTAAAATTTTGGATCGGAGTTAGTGAGTTAGGGAATATGATGAGTTTTTGGAGGAGCCGGAGAGAGATTTGAAATTTTGATCTTAAATCTGAATATATGTCGGTTAAAGGTAGTTTTGGTATTTTTGAAATGCTACACAAAAATACATTACCATATGGAAAATAGGTTTAAAAGTAATTAAGTGTGGGCATTTTGGGTTTACAGGTTTAGGTGGGTTTTTTGATAAACGGGGGTCTAATTTTGGGTCTAAAAGCAAAACCCCCTTTTTTTATTTAGTCAATGAAATAAGCTTTTTCATTACCAACTGAGCATGAAGCACATGAACTTCATCAAACATATTTGATCATATACATCAAGAAATGTATAACAACGTAACACTCAAACAACTCTCAATCACAACACATGAAACAACAAGCACACATAATAGCTCACATTAGCAACTCCACCCAGTTTTTGAACTTATCCAAAATAATTGAGTGAAAAACTGAGGTAAGAACCAAAGTTTTAATGCTCTTTACCACCCAGTCAGCATTCCTCTCCTCTCCATTATGCAATCTTCTGCTTTCCATCTGCAAGCAATATAGCAACAAGACATGATCTCTTCACCTTCTTGTCAAAGGAAATACCCTTCAAGTTACTAAACCAATTGAACCGGTGTCTCCATACACAGCTACAAAAACTAGGCTTCAGCCACTCAATTATTTGGTTCTAGATATAGCAAGGAAAAAGTGTAGGTAAAATACAAATGTTCATGATCTTCACAACAAGTTTTGTACAGATTACACAAACTAGGCTCTAATATATCCATTCTCATTATTCTATCTTGAGTTAGGAGCCCTTTTCTAAAAGCAAGCCAAGTAATAAACAAATGTTTTGGTATGTTCAAAGAGCACCAAGCAGAGTGATGCTGGTTACTGGCAGGAACAACCATTACTAACTCATGATATATCTGAGATATTTTGAGCTTACCTGAACTCCAAAGAGCTTCCATCTTGCAAATAATATCTTCTTTACAATTCCATATGGAGAAAACTTTATCTCTAATCTTTAGCTCTGATACCAATTATTGGTGTCACCTGAACCGCAACCTGAACCGGCATTCAATGCGAAAGTGTAGGCTACAAAAGTATCACTGGACAGCTAATTAGATCTCCTCCTTCTTCATAGACTTATCCACTTGGCTGATCACCCGATGATGTGAATATGAGAAACTGCTTGTTTAAACAAACTAGAATAACAATGTACAGTAAAAATAGAACAAGAACACAAAGACATAGATTTTATGTAGTTCGGCAATTGCCTACGTCCAATGTGAGAGATTTGAGTCTTATTTATATGAGAGATTTACAACATACAATCTACTCTTGTGATCTCTATAGACTCTACAAGAAACCATCTCTCAATCTCACTAAAAGATCTCTCAAAAAACCTATATTTCTCTCCTTAGTTTTCTCTATCTCTCTTTTACAATGCAACTCTCATTGGCTTTCCTATGCCTTAAAAACTTGATTACAATGAGCATCTCAGGGGGTATTTAAAGATCTTGGTCCCTATCTTGAATCATGTAGGACTCCTTCTTTGACTTGGATTATTATTTCTATTCCTCTTCCAATTAGAATTCAATTCCAACTGCAATTGATGAAATTATTTTTTATTTGGAGAGTTTGATTAGGAAGGTGTTCCTTGTAGTAGGAATTTTCTAGAGGCTATATATATGACCGGCCCTAGCCAGGGTTTTTTTATCTTTGTTTTGGTAAAAATATTATAGAAGACATTAATCTTGAAGTTATTGAATTGTATTAAAATTTTGGGATTCAGTATTGGATTTCTTGGGCAATTAGATCGCTTTGTCGACGATCTAATAGAGGTTTCATACGCACTTTGTTGAAGGGTGTGGAATCAAAATAGAGTTCTCATCAATTTTTGGTGCTTTCATCGAGAGGGATTTGATTATCTACAATAGCGGAATCATCGTTAGTTTGAGATCCTGGATCGAAACTTTATAAGAGGGATTCAAAATTATGAATCAATATTTTGAAGAGAATAGGAAGGAGATAAAGTATTTATCATAGGGAGTCGACTAATTGATGTTGTCGTTGAATCAACTAATCAACAATAACGAAAAAGGCGTCGAAAAATGGCGATGGGGGACTCATGGTGACGGAAAGGGCTACGAGATGGCAACGGATCGTGGACTGCCCCGATTTGATCGTGAACGGGAGCCAGACCATGATGCTGAGTTGGAACCCGTTAAGGAGAGGTTTGATAGGTGAGGCCCATGTCATGGACAGGGAGGCGGTTATGATGATGATTTCGATGCTTTTGGCGAGGATCAAGACTGGGGTTTTGATCAGAGGTGACCACCATGTGGTAGAGGCTAATTTCAGCATCGAGGGGGTTTCCGTGGTGGTTATGGTTATGTCCAAGATGGGTATAATAGGGGTGATTTTCTATATGATCGGAGCACACGCAAGCCAAAGCTTGATTTTTCACACTTTGATGGAGGTGAATTGTATGAGTGGTTAGAGAAGTTCAATCGGTATTTTAGGGTGTTTGAGGTAGATCCTGATCGGTGGGTGGAGATTGCTAGTTTTTACTTGGATGGGTGAGCTAATAACTGGTGGTGAAGTCTCCGAGAGAGAGATAGAGAGAGAGAGAGAGAGAGAGCATAGGCGATTGAGTTGGCCCAAGTTTGTGGAGGAGTTTCTACATCAGTGGTGGTCTTCTCTAGTGGTAAACCGTCATGGGCAGCTGGCTCGAATGGCGGAGGAAGAGAAGATTGTCGATGAGTTTAAGAGATTGCAGGTGCTAGTGAGTGATTGGCCGACGAGACACTTTGGGTACTTTTGTGGAGGTTTTGAAGCCACGGATTGCTCTGAAGTCAAGCTTAAGTAGCTCGAGAGATTATCGAGGTGATGAGGATAGTAGAAGTTATTGAGGAGGCTAGATGTAGTAGTTGGATCAACTAATCAACAATAACGAAAAAGGCCGAAAAATGGCGATGGGGACTCATGGTGACGAAAGGGCTACGAGATGGCAACGGATCGTGGACTGCCCCGATTTGATCATGAACGGGAGCCAGACCATGATGCTGAGTTGGAACCCGTTAAGGAGAGGTTTGA
This sequence comes from Asparagus setaceus, assembly GCA_012295165.1. Classification (NCBI taxonomy): domain Eukaryota; kingdom Viridiplantae; phylum Streptophyta; class Magnoliopsida; order Asparagales; family Asparagaceae; genus Asparagus; species Asparagus setaceus. The sequence continues at coordinate 28,958,151 of CM022704.1, forward strand.
TAGGTGAGGCCCATGTCATGGACAGGGAGGCGGTTATGATGATGATTTCGATGCTTTTGGCGAGGATCAAGACTGGGGTTTTGATCAGAGGTGACCACCATGTGGTAGAGGCTAATTTCAGCATCGAGGGGGTTTCCGTGGTGGTTATGGTTATGTCCAAGATGGGTATAATAGGGGTGATTTTCTATATGATCGGAGCACACGCAAGCCAAAGCTTGATTTTTCACACTTTGATGGAGGTGAATTGTATGAGTGGTTAGAGAAGTTCAATCGGTATTTTAGGGTGTTTGAGGTAGATCCTGATCGGTGGGTGGAGATTGCTAGTTTTTACTTGGATGGGTGAGCTAATAACTGGTGGTGAAGTCTCTGAGAGAGAGATAGAGAGAGAGAGAGAGAGAGAGAGAGAGAGAGAGAGCATAGGCGATTGAGTTGGCCCAAGTTTGTGGAGGAGTTTCTACATCAGTGGTGGTCTTCTCTAGTGGTAAACCGTCATGGGCAGCTGGCTCAGCTGAGGCAGACGGGGAAGATTGCTGATTACGTCGATGAGTTTAAGAGATTGCAGGTGCTAGTGAGTGATTGGCCAGACGAGACACTTTTGGGTACTTTTGTGGAGGTTTTGAAGCCCTGGATTGCTACAGAAGTCAAGCTTAAGTAGCTCCAGAGATTATCAGAGGTGATGAGGATAGTAGAAGTTATTGAGGAGGCTAGATGTAGTAGTTGGAGGGCTACTAGGGAGGTCAATAGAAAAAAATAGTCAGATATTTTGAGCATCAAGGGAGGCAAGACTACTAGCACAGGCATGGGTTTCGGTGATAGTATAACAAAAAAGAAGGTGAAGAAGCTTTCTAGAGAGGAGGTATAGGACTATATGAAGAAGAGATTATGCTTCAAATGTGGGGACAAGTGGAATCAAATGCACCGATGTAGAACTGGAGCAGCCTATATGATCGTGGAGTCCAATGATGAGAGTGATAGCATCGATTCCGAAGATTCTGATAGCGAGAGTGAGGGGGCTGATGATTGTTGTGAGGCACTGGAGGGAGCACAATTGTCATTGAACACCATGATAGGAGTTGCTAGACCATCGACATTGAGGATGACGGCATGGATTGGAAAGCATGAGGTGTAATTGTTGGTTGATCTTAGTTCTTCGCATAATTTCATTGATGAGGGGGTTGCTAGGAAGGTGGGTTTGATAAGGATTGCTGTAGAGTCTTTTGAGGTGAGGATAGCGAACGGGGAGAAGATGTAGTGTTACGAGATTATTAGGGGTGTTGGTATGAACATCTAGGGAGTTCGGATTTCTACTGATCTTCATGTATTGGTGCTTGCTGGGATGAGTGTTATTTTGGGCAATGTAAGGCTGAGGCATTTAGATGATGTGAAGATGAATATCGAGCATATGAGGGTGGTGTTCTAATTAGAGGGAAAGAGGCACTACTGGACTGTCATTTTCAAAGGATTGAAGGACTGTGAGGCTAATGTATTTGAGCGGTTGTGAAGGGGGTGGGGTGCCGAGTGCTATGAGATTGTCACATAGGCCGGTAATCAAGGTGATTTTTAGGGGTTTTTACTGCTGGCCGAGTCGGGTCCTGGGAATGACACAAAGGATCTGCTAGCTCGATTGGAGGATGGAGTGAGATAAGTAGTGCTATGACATCAAAGGGTTAAATAGGTTCCTATTGAGTTGCCACCATTGAGGATTCGAGATCACTGTATTGTTTTGAAGGATGAGTCGAAGCTGGTTAACATGCCACCTTACCACTATGCTCACTTTAGAAAGAGAAGATTAAGAGGTAGGTTAAGGAGATGCTGAGGAGTGGGTTAATTAGGCCGAGTCAAAGTTCATTTTCCTCACCTATTCTCTTGGTGAAGAAGAAGGATAGGACATGGAGATTTTTTATCGACTATAGGGCTCTGAACGAGGCTATAGTGTAGAATCAGTTTCCTATTCCTATAGTGGATGATACATTGGATTAGTTGCATGGTGCTACAGTTTTTTCAAAGCTAGATTTGAGGACTGGTTACCATCAGATTTGGATAAGAGTGGAGAATATGGTTAAGTTACATGGGATTCCGAGGAGTATGGTTACAGATCGGGGAAGCTATTCATGAGCTCTTTTTGGCAGGAGTTATTTACACTGCAGGGAAGTAAATATAAGGCGTGTTCATCTTATCGTCTAAAGACTGATGGGCATACAGAGCTTGTGAATAGGACATTAGAGCAGTATCTGCGAAGTTATTGTTATGAGAAGCAACGTAGTTAGAAGGATAACATTCTTTGGTTAGATGATACTTTGTTCCATTCATTGATTCATCAGAGTCTATTTGAGCTGATCTATGGTCATCCACCGCTAGTACTGCAATCCTATGATAGGGAAAGGCAAACAACGAGGAGGTCGAGTAGGAGTCGTTAGCGAGGGTTGAGGTGTTGCATAGAGTTAAAAGGGAGTTGGAGAAGGCAAAGAAGTGAATGAAGAAATACGATTAAGAGGGAAGGCGTGATGTGACTTTCGAGTCTGGCGAGTATGTGTATCTGAAGTTGTAGCCTTATAGACAATACTCATTAAAGAAGATATTTAATATGAAGTTGTACATGAAGTATTATAGGCCCTTCAAGATTCTACAGTGGATTGGAGAGGTAGCTTATAAGTTGGAGTTACCCGACTTGTCATTGTTACATCTAGTCTTTCATGAGACGGTGCTGAAGAAAAAGGTGGTGATTCTAGAATGATTGTTGGTGAATTACCCTTGTTTGATTCAAAGGAGGCATATGAGGCAGGTGCCTATAGAGGTGATTCGCTATAGGAGTTAGATGATAAAATGCACTAATGAGAGGATTTGGCAAGTGTTGGTATACTGGAAGGATTAGCTGTGAACGAGGTGACATGGGAGGACTATGATAAGCTTAAGGAGAGATTTCCAAAATTTACACTTGAGGACAAGTGCAGTCTTAAAGGAGGAGAGAATGATATGATTCATGAGACTATATTAAGCAGGAGTATTAGAGATAGGGTGATTCATGATTATAAGAGTTTGTACAAGAGTTTGAAGGAGGAGAGACTAATATGATTCCCGAGACTATATTACTGAAGTATTATAGATAGGGTGATTCAAGATTACAAGAGTTTGTACAAGAGAGATTTAAGTCAAAGTAGGAGTATATTAGAATTATCTTTTATTAGAAAAATTTGAGTCCATTAGGAATTGTTTTTATTAGGAAAGTTTGATTAGAAAAGTTTGAGTCCATTAGGAATTGTTTTTATTAGGAAAGTTTGATTAGGAAAGTTTTCATTATAGTAGGAATTCTCTTGAGACTATATATATGGTCAGCTCTTGCCAGGGTTTTTTATTATCTTTTTTTGGTAAAAAAACATCATAGGAGACATTGGTCTTGAAGTTATTGCATTTCATCGGATTTCTAAGATTCGGTCTTGGATTTCTTGGGCTATTAGATCACTTTTATCGATGATTTGATAGATGTTTCACACACGCTTTATCGACGGGTGTGGAGTCAGATTAGGGCTTTTATCACTCACAAACCCCATGATATTTATACTTTTCTCGACAAATCTTCTTGATATCATTACTACAAAATGTGAAATAATCTAAATAGAAAAAAACCTCTCTAGTTTAAAAAAAAAATTCCCATCTAGAAAAAAAACAGAAAAGATAAGAGAAGAAAGCAAGCTATTTATAATGCTTCCCCCTCTCCTCTCTTTTCTCTTATCATGTGTGCGTCAAATGATACGTACATTAGGCTTAATACTTGTTAGTTTGGAGGGTTAAGTGAGAAATTAAAAGGTCAAAGTGTTGACTTAAATTCTCAGAGTTGATGGGTTATCTACAACACCCCCAAACTCATATCTCAGCTGGCATCCACCGGCAAACCAAAACCACATTTTGGATTCATATTAACTAGTATTCAAAATTTCCTGTTTCCTGCAATAGTTAGCATACAATTTATATGGAGCCCTTGGAATCCATACTCTGATCTCAACCAAACAATGTGATACTCTGAGAAGGTGTAATTATTGCTCACTCATTGTTGGCACATTCTGTCTCATAATCATTTCTCTGCAGGCCCCTTGAGGTTAATCCAAGCCGGGGTTCCTCAGATGATAACTAGGAGAAGGGGTAAGGTCATAAATGTCGGCAGTGTTTTAGCTCTGGTCCCTAGACCATGGGCTGGTGCTTATTCTGCATCAAAAGCTTCTGTCCGTGCACTCACAAATACTTTGAGGAGTGTATATGTTAATTTCCCCCCTTTTTTTACATGTTATCCTTAGTTTCAAAAGCTCACAAATCAAACTGGCTCTATGAATTGTAACATTGCATCATTTTAACTATTACGAGCATTTCAATATTCATCTATATTCCTTTTACATGTTCACAGTACAATATTACCTAAGAAACATGGACATGCATAAAGTGATAAAGAGCATGACATTGTAAAGAGTGTTATAATTGATATAAATATTTGACATAAGAGGGATATTGCTGATAAAGTGGTAAACCCATCTGTTTTTATTACACAATCCTTTCAGTTCCCTCCTCAAAAACCTGCCTTTTGCCTAAAACAGGAATCTTTCGTTGTAGTTCAAGCTCTTGCTTCTAATTTTTCCTCCAAAATTCTCCACCAATTCTCCCAAATGTCAGATTCGGAGAAACAGGTTGTCCTGATCACCGGCTGCTCGGAGGGTGGCATCGGCCACGCCCTCGCCCGTGCCTTTGCGGCCGAGGGATGCCACGTCATCGCGACGAGCAGATCCCTGGCCTCAATGGAGAGCCTTGGGGCTGATCCTCGCTTTTTCCTTCAAGAACTTGATGTTTGTTCTGAAGAGAGCATAAGGAAAGCTGTGGAGAATACATTGGATAAGTTTGGCCGGATCGATGTTCTTGTTAACAATGCGGGCGTTCACTTGGTCGCTCCGCTGGCCGAGGTCCCCATGCCTGATGTGGAACAAGTCTTCAATACTAATGTATATGGTAATTTTATTATTATTATTATTATTATTATTATTATTTTGGCTTGTTTGCGATACTTTATTGCATTATCTTGTTCTGCGTATATGAAGCTAGGTGCTGGGCATTTTACATAGTTACATTCGATATAGATAGTGTTCTTCTAATTTTTTTTTTATGGGAATTTTTTTTTTTTATGGGAAAGTGTTTTTCAAATTTAGATGCGGATTTCTTTGGCCCAGACTGAATGAATGATGGTTACCTTGCTTCTAGACTTGTTGTTAGGCTACAAGAATTTTGTGGTTCCATCTTCACCATGTGAGTTTAAACTACATACGCCAATTGTTTCCGCAGCTCGAAATCAGAATTGTCTTATAAGATGAGATGAGGTAAAAACTAAAAAAAGTGTTGTCTGTCTGATTTTTCGAGGAGCCTGCAATTATATGGCCTCCCTTAACTTCATCAGAAAAAGAAATGATGTTGATGATGATGAATATGATTATGATAAGAAAATTTTGCTTGATTTGAGATTTCGGAGTTCTCATCTTATGTTCTATTGGTTTAGGACATGCATTGGAATATGAGCCTAGAGATGGTTGTTCCTTCTTCCTTTGTGTCTTCCACCTTTATTCTATGGTTCAACAAATTGGTCCATGTAAAGAGGGTTGGGGATGAAAATAAAAGACCTCTCCCTCCCTCCCTCCTTATAAACTTACAAGGGTGACAATTGGTTATGTCCTACAAGATTCAGTATGTGGGATGTAGTAGAGGATCTAAACTCAATAAATTATTGAGTTCAAATGCAAGTTTTGATAATGCAATACTCGATTCTCCCTAAATATGTCAAGTTTGGCTGAGAAGTTTACAAGTTTTCATGCTGATGAAAAATATTTGGGTTTATTTCTTAAAATATTCCCTATACGACCAAATATTGTAAATAATATTTGGAAGAAAGGAAATAATTGAGACAGAACTAAGACAGAGTATTCTTTATAAATACTTAGGAACTTCCATCCTTAAGTATTCATATCAACATCCAATAAGGAATTTGATTTATTTAATTATTTCATACTCACCCGCTAAGCTGTTGCATTAATTCTTGGAATTCAAACCTGAAAAATGTGAGTTGTTCTCAAATTGGTTATTAGGCTTATTTGCGACCCTTGTTACTCTCAGGCTAGGGAATAACAAACGTCAAATTGTTCATGAGATAAGAAAGTGTAGAATGTTCCCATGACCATTGATAGGGAGCAGGCTGGGGGCTCCGATCCGAAAGTAGATGGCTCTCAAATGTGTTGCCTTCGACGTCAACCCGTATCCGATGAGAAATCACGATATTCTCGATACTGTGAATTTTGGTGGGTGCTCGAATCTGAACGGGATCTGAAAGAGGGAGACGGCAGATTTTTCAGTCGTCAATAACTTTCCAGAGCCGTATTGTAAGACCTTGGCGGCGAGAGATCATAACTCATTAAGGGACGATCGGAGGAGAGCCGGCGATGGCGGACACTGTTCATCCGTGAACAGTAATTTTTTTCCTTTTTTTGGGTTTGTGGTTGAGATCGAATGGTTAGGATTCAAAGTGAAGAAATTATAGATAAATAACTAGGTCTCACACCTAGGGGCTTCACACCCTAACGAAAAAAAGGCAAATCACATGCCAAAGATCACTTCATATGCTCAAAAAAGAACTCTCAAACTCAATTTTTTTATTTATCAATATCTATTCCTCATGGAGGATTACATCTCTTATTTATAAGAACAGAAAACAACTAAACACTTAAGGAAGTAAATAAAATCCTAATCAAATTAAAACCTAACAAAACTAAAAGATGTAATCAAATAAAATCCTAGCTAAACTAGAAAGAGATTTCAAAATCAAATCCTAAAGAAATCTTAACTAAAAAAAGATTACATGGAATCAAATTAAATAATACTAAAATTAAAATTATTCTAATAGATCTTAAAATTTTTGATAGACTGATTGTCGTGCATTAAATCTCCCCTTGTTAGAGAAAACTGGACCTCGAGTTTTATAATAGGAGAGCGTAATGTTTGACTTGATTGGTAAGAAGAATTCTATTGTAGATTGCAAGATCTTCAAGATGAGCTGTAAAGCCCGATATTGAGTTGGTGGTGGAGGGTCTGGAATAACAAACTCAATAACTAGATTATCTTAAAATTTGCACCGCATATCGATCTTAAGTTCGGATTCTAGGCTTGACTTGAGCTCTGAGTTTGATTCAAGCTCGAACGTTAGATCGATCTGCTGCTTTATTTTTTTGTTCCAACTCTTGTTTAAGCTTGGGCTCTGGATTTATCTTTTGATTTTCTTCTTCCGGCTGTAGTTCAGGTTCGCACTCTGGATTGATCTTTTGATCTACATCTGTTTCTGGCTCACGCTTAGACTCGAGCTTTGGTTCTTGATTAAATTTTTTATCTTGCTCTGCTTTCTCGTCTAACTCAACTTGAGGCTTCGGATCTGGAATGAAATCAAAATTTGATTGAAGATCGATATCTGGCCTGGGTTGAGGAATTTGTGTTGGCTTTGCTTCAGAATTTGAAGAGAAACAATATCTTCTAGATGGTGAACTATAGTATCTCCTCTCCAAAAGAGTTTTAATAGTTGTCTACGATCGAATGTTTGAATGATAATAGTTTCTATACAACCAATATTTTGCCTCTCTTTAGCCTACACTCAGCATATAAATACATTTCTAGTTCTGACATATTATAGATAGAAAATGTATCTTCTATATTGAAAATCTAAACGTCAAAATCATAGGACTCCTCATATCCATCAAATTCATAAAAGTGGATTAAAATCATACCCTTGTGAAGGAGGTAGTGGTATTTTACCCCTAATAACTGTGGATCATTCATCTCTAATACCAAATGATGGGGAGCGGCGCGAGGGCTTCGATCTGAAGGTAGATGACTCCCGAATGTGTTGTCTTCGACGCCAACCCGGATCCGATGGGAAATCACGATATTCTCGATACTGTGAATTTTGGTGGATGCTCGAATCTGAACGGGATCTGAAAGGGGGAGACGGTAGATTTTTCAGTCGTGGATAACTTTTCAGAGCCATGTTGTAAGATCTTGGCGGCGAGGGATCATAACTCATTAAGGGATGATCAGAGGAGAGCCGGCGAAGGTGAACACTGTTCATCTGTGAACAGTAATTTTTCCTTTTTTTTAGGTTTGTGCTTTAGATCGGATGACTAGGATTCAAAGTGGAGAAATTATAGATAAATAACTAGGTCTCACACCTAGGGGCTTCACATCCTAACGAAAAAAGGCAAATCACATGTCAAAGAACACTTCACATGCTCAAACTCAATTTTTTTATTCATTAATATCTATTCCTCATGGAGGATTATATCTCTTATTTATAGAAAAAGAAAGCAACTAAACACTTAAGGAAGTAAATAAAAATTCTAATTAAATCAAAACCTAACAAAACTAAAAGATGCAATCAAATAAAATCCTAGCTAAAATAGAAAGAGATTTCAAAATCAAATCCTAAAGAAATCCTAACTAAAAAAAGATTACATGGAATCAAATCAAATATTACTAAAATTAAAATTATTCTAATAGATCTTAAAATCTTTTGATAGACGATCCATGATTGTCCTGCATCAACTATACTCTACATGTACCCGTATCTAGCCTCCATATCCACGCTCTACCTGTACACATATTCAACCATGCCATACTAAGTAGAAAAACTAAGATAAGTTTACTTAATCTGGTCCCAGAAAAGGCAGTATTACAAAATAACCTTTCCAGGTTTCCCTAAATGAAGAGGCTAATTAAATAGGTATACCAAAACTAGTTTAATTGGTAAAACATGATTGGACCCCTGATGTTTCTTTCTTCCACCTCATTTTCTATGATTAGCGTTCTTATTCTTTATGATTTCTTGGATATGACTGCCCCAAGTGTCTAGACTTGACAAAAAGGGGGAAAGAGATTGTCGTGAAAGAAATCAGATCTCCTGACTGATTGGTAGTTGGAGCAACGTGTTGGAGTTTAAAGCCACCAAGGATCCATAGCTAGTTTGGACATGTGAAAAGTTGTTGCAGTAAATACTTGCTAACCTTTATTAGGTTTTATTATATTGAACATATTCTCCATGCATAAAATATTAGTCTAATCATCTGAATATGAAGCCCTGGCTTAAGGTCATATTGCATAAGAGACTATAATTTGACACATTTTAGGAGGTACGTGGTAGTTCATATATCATTGTTTTGACCTGTGATTCATAGACATGAACACAAGTTTCATACCATGACATAGACATGATAATCTGGAAACAAAACTATTTAATGTCTAGACATGAGGCAAAAACTGCATATGAATTTTAGTCCAAAATATATGTCTATTTATCTCATATATGTCTATGCATCCAGTTGGGTACACATATTGGAAAAAGTTTAAATAACGGAAAGATTTAATTATCTAATTAACAACCAGTTTTAGTCAAAAGAAGAACTCACAAAAGTGTTGGCCCAATTTTTACTACTGGATAGTAACATTATATGAACCCACTTCGAGTCGGTGTTTACCCAACACAAACATGAAGAAATACGGATTCTGTCTATAGAGGATAGTTTGCTCATAGTAAGAAATAAGAATTGTGTTTGCTTTTGCAGAGTATGTTCACTACCAAGGAGTAGCCTTCAATTTCATCTGGACTTGAATATTTCATAGAAATGATAAGCTTTTCTATAGGACATCACCTTTACCTCTGTGACATAATGTAGAGTGCCCAAATAGTTATTTGATGGATTCTATGGTGAGATGAAGATCCATGAATTTATGGCGGGGGTTAAGTTCAGACATGAAGTCCAGGTCCACTATCTGTATGCTCCAAAAAGTAGGGGCTTGCATGTTTGATTACTCAAGACTTGACTAGTTGCCAGTAGATTGAACTCCATTCATTTTGTTTGTAATACGTCATTTTGACTTTGAGCTTGATCATTAGCAGAAGGGTCCTATAGTTTGTACTTTATAAACATGGTTATATTGTATTTAACTATATACTGAAGATTTTGTTACAGAGAATCAGGCACGTCAATCTCAAAAATCCGGACTTGAGGATACAACTGGTTATCTGTTTGATTGTGAATATGCATATATTTTGCACATATATATTCTTTAGTTTGTAGGATTGTTTTTCTTCTATCCTTTCTTTGTGTCAATCGATATATGCAGATTAGGATTGAAATATTCTTAATTTGTTGATCTGTATAGTTATTTTACAGTCCCATATGCATAACATCCAGTAGTCATCTCAGCCAATGATTAGTTACTTAGTATTTTCTGCTGGTTCTGTCTTATAATCGTTTCTCTGCAGGTCCCCTGAGAGTAATCCAAGCCGTGGTTCCTCGCATGATAACTAGGAGAAGGGGCAAGATCGTAAATGTTGGAAGTGTTTCAGCTCTGGCCCCTGGACCATGGGCTGGTGCTTATTCTGCATCAAAAGCTTCTATCCATGCACTAACTGATACATTGAGGTGTGCATAAGAACATTTATTTCTTACCATTTTCCTTACTTCTTATGCATTAATACACAATTTGAGTTCAATCTTGCAAATCAACTATCTTTATAATGTTCGCAAGTTTGTATTTGATTTCTTTCCATTTCCTTCTCCCTGGGGTGAGCACGTGTTATGGTTTTTAAATAATATTGATATATTGACATAACGATTTCTATATTACCTTTAGATGCTTAAAGTATATCCTCGCCTAAGAAACAGGGACGTGGAATATTGATATGGACACGATATGAGACACAAATACACACCAAAAATTCTAAGAAGCATTTACTAAATGGCAATAAAAACAGAAATAAGTATCATATCTGATGTCTGACACAAGACAGAAGTATCGATATTATTTATGGATTGGGTAAATTTCAGATTACCCGTCTCATTTATCTTCAGTATCATTATCACCCCTTAACTCATTTATAACATTTATCAAAGCCTCAATTGATGAGGAAGAGGGTAGTTATCTGCAACTTTCATTCATAAAATGCCAATCTAAGGATGATAAGTGCTAATAAAAGTGTTGAGGGGTGGATATCTGGAGGGGGGTTGCTTGCAATTTATAAATTTTACCTATCAGATGACTATCCAAACATCGAAATTTTCCATGTTCCACAACCATTGCCATTTTTGTCTGCTTTCCAATTTTAAACTTGTCATGTTACTTCAAAAATTCTATGTAGGCTAGAACTCAGGAGTTTCGGGATCAGCGTTGTAAGTGTAGTTCCCGGTGCAATCAGATCAAATTTTGGAGACTCGTCTTTGGTGAAATACAGTAAGCTTCCAGAGTGGAACTTGTACAAACCTTTTGAGGCTGCAATCCTAGCAAGGACCAATATCTCTCAAGGCCCCAAATCGACACCTGCAGAAGAGTTTGCTAAAAAGACAGTCTCAGCCATATTGAAGAAGAATCCACCAGCCTGGTTCTCTTATGGTCAACTATCCACAATTTTAGGCATCCTCTACTACATGCCCTTGTTCATTAGGGACCTTATTTATAGGATGGCATTGAAATGTTGACCAAAGAAGGGGGGGAAAAACAGTTCAGTTTAAGAGCAAAGTGCCATGAGTTTTGAACAATTCTACGTGTAGATTTTGTTATTATGATTCACCTGTTTCAGCTTTTTTTTTTAAACCTTTCATATTTGTGAAGTAAAACCTATGTGTTATTGTAGGAGTGGTTGCTTACTGCAGTTTGAATTGTGATGGCTTGTCAAGATTAATATTCTTTTGATTCAGTGAAAAAATAGACCTTTTTGTTTTGCGCATGGTGATTTATTTTTTAATATACAAATAAACGCACATGTCATGAATGATTTATTACACTTTTGCATCATTTAAAATTTGAAAAATGAAAAAGGAAAGCCTGTCTATCATTCAAATATTTGTCTTTGACTCTTTATACATATGTTCTTGACGAAATAGACAATGTAAGTTTTATCATGTGAACATTGACTCTACAAACACCTTTCCGGTCAATCTTCTTAAAACTTGCCCTCTTCCTCTCATACTTCTAAGAATAAGAGAATCAAACTTTATTATCTATACGTGCATGATAAAATCACTAGTTCAGTGATTTTTTCAGCTCTCTCATATTTTATTATGAGATAACTTGGAATATACTGGAGGGTCCAGAGGGATGAATTTTATTTATTTATTTATTTTGGGACGGCATGTTTCCCAGGCATATAGTCTCAAGAAAGCCCATGATTAGATTCTACCTCTCTCTCCTTAGGTTTGTATCTCTCCTTAGTTTGTAAAAGCCCTTAATACATGATGGAGTTGAAAATAAATGACTCTTATGGTCATCCCGAAATTGTAGCTCCTACAAAGCAGTTATCATAATGCTATTGATGTATTGTAAGGGTTAATTGAACATGAAAAACAAGTTCATATTCTGCTGCTTGTATAACTATTTCAGTGACGACGAGCCTGCACTTTACGTCAACAATCTCTCCAACCCTTGCACTGTTGCACAAAAATGTCCTCCATCACTTGCACCATATCCTTCAATGGTAGAATCCAATAGAAATAACGCCAAAAATAAAAATAAAAATAATAAAAAAAGTAAAAACCATAAGAGATACGATGACAACAAATACTATCACCAGCTAAGATACAAGTGTACAGAGTCTCATCATGTTTGAGAGGGTAAGACTTCTGACAGCATTTAGTATTCTTTGAGGAGTAATAGGGGCACACCCCTAACCACACCATCAACCACAACCTCTCGCTCTATAGTGCATTGGGACCCCATGAAATTGCAAAAAAATAATTTCATGTGGATCTCAATGCACTATAGAGAGAGAGAGGGTGTGGTTGATGGTGTGGTGGTGTGCCCCTATCATTATTTGTATTCTTTTTAGCTGCTGTAGCCTTTTTCCTATCTGCTATAGCCCTATTTTCCCAGGCATTATACTCTTTTTGGCCCTGCTACAGAATATAATGCCAAAAAATTTAACAATTAAGAAAATAATAAATAAAATATTTTTTTATCATTTCATGAAAAAGTAAAACCTAACAAAGAATCTGCAATTACATGTTTGATGTAAATAGAAAAAAAACAAAACAAATAATGCGCAATCAACACATTGAACAACATATATTATGTCAAACTAACATTCTATCAAAAGTGATGATGTCATCTATTCTCTATAGAGTAGCAAATTAAATGAAACTACATCTGCTAAACTGAGGTAGTTGGTCTGCAAAGAATGCTAACAGCAGCACCAATGTCCACAGCATACATTCGTTTTTTCGACCATCTTTTATACCTGGTAGAATAAAATGAGATCATATAAGAAAAAATTTCGCTTACTAAAAAAAGGGAGCAACATTTAATAAAATGTGTTATTGCTGTTGGAAAAATAGCATTTGGTGAATGGGAAAAAATAGTTCCCAAAGGAGCCAAGAACAAGTGAGAAGTTTAGTCTCACATTAGGTAGAGCAAAGAATGAGGATGAGTTTATAAGTGAAAGCCCAATAATAGGAGGTAAGCTCTTATTGGGGACATTGTCTTACTCAGCGGCGCCAGCAGTGCAAATCCGGGATCTGAACTAGCCCGATGCTTTGAACTTGTGTGCGGTAGCGACCTGGACACGAATGTCGCACCAAATCTCAGGGGCCTAGAACAAGCTAAGTTTTGCCTACAGAGGTATTTTTTTTGGCCTTAGTGCAATCGGGTCGGGTTCGGATTCAGCTTGCCCACGAGAAAATTTCGCGAGTAGGGCGGTTACAGATTTGGCGATCACGCCAATTGCGGGGCGGTTACAAAATTTTATATGCATTATCTGCACGCGGGGCAGTTACAAAATTTTCTCCGCGTAACCTACGAACGTTACCTCTCCATCTCCGCCAAAATTTTCGACGAGCCCGTTCTTCACCACGCTCTAAATACCGCAGTCCTTCAAGCTTCAGAAACACACCGAAAAGCAATCTCTCCCCCTCCTCTTTCTCAAGTTCTTCTCTTCTTGTTCGGTTCGCCTGACAAGGGCGAGTCTTTGGCGCCTTAATTTCGTTGTCTGGGAGACATCGTCCACACTAGTCTTCGCGCACTCAGAAGAGGCGAATCTGTTTTAAGGAGCGGTGTTCCAGCGGCCTCGAGCTTCTTCTTCTACAGTCATAAAGTTGTTGCTTGATTTATATTACGTTGTTTGCTTTTCTCTTCTGTAATTCTTTTATATATTATTATTGTATAGCATATTCTGAATTGTTCATTTCTAACAATCTTAAAACAGAACTACTTGAGTTGCGATAACTTCCTCCAGTAAAGATTTTGCCGACGGGAATGGATCCGCCAATGCCGTTGCTTCTGCCCAAGATGCTGCTGCCGCAATGCAAGTGGTTGTTTCGGTTAGTGGGCCGACGGTTTTCGTCAACCACAGTGAGAAACCGGAGAAGTTCAATGGTTTGAACTTCAAGAGATGGCAGCAAAAGATGTTGTTTTATCTCACCACATTGAACCTTGCGAGGTTTTTAACGGAGGATGCTCCGGTGATGCCTGAGGGCAAAGCAGATGCGCAAGTGATTAGCGCCATCAAAGCTTGGAAACACTCCGACTTTTTGTGCAAGAACTATATAATGAATAGTCTGCACGATTCGTTGTATGGGGTGTATGCTGTGTACAAGACAACTAAACAGTTGTGGGAATCCCTGGATAGGAAGTACAAGACTGAAGACGCTGGGCAAAGAAATTTGTCGTCGGTCGCTTCCTAGACTACAAGATGCTGGATTCGAAGACTGTGATGAATCAGGTGCAAGAACTTCAAGTGATCTTGCACGAAATCCAAGCAGAAGGAATGGTACTGAGCGAGACCTTCCAAGTGGCTGCGGTGATCGAGAAGCTACCTCCCGGATGGAAGGACTTCAAGAATTACCTCAAGCACAAGCGCAAGGAGATGAACATGGAGGAGCTTATTGTTCGACTCCGAATTGAGGAGGAGAATCGAGGCTCCGAGCGCAAAGCATCCGGGCCTTTGACGGCAAAAGCAAATGTTGTGGAGCACAAAGGAGAAAACAACAAAGGCAAGAAGGCAAATCTGAAGCTTGGGACCAAAGGCGGAGTCGCCAAGAAGAAGTTTGCAGGAAAGTGCTTCAATTGTGGCAAACTGGGCCACAAGTCCACTGAATGCAAGCACCCAAAGAAGAAAGAAGCCAACATGATTGACAACGTGGGTGATGATGATCTGATCGCGGTGGTCTCTGAGGTGAACATGGTGGGGTCCAACCCAATGGAGTGGTACCTTGACACTGGTGCTACAAGACATGTCTGCACAAATAAGGACCTGTTCTCCACATTCTCACCGACTGAAGGCGAGAAGATCTATATGGGGAACTCTGCCTCTTCAGCTATAGAAGGCAAAGGAAAGGTGTTGCTCAAGATGACTTCTGGCAAGGCAGTGACCACGGCCGATGTCTTGTTCGTGCCAGATATCCGCAAGAATCTGGTGTCTGGGTCGCTGCTCAACAAACATGGCTTCCGCATGGTTATTGAATCTGACAAAGTTATTCTGTCAAAGAATGGGGTGTATGTGGGAAGGGGATATGCCACTAATGGCCTTTTCAAATTGAATGTAATGGCTATTAAGAATAATGGAAATGACTCTACTTCTGCTTATTTGCTTGAGTGTTCCAATTTGTGGCATGGTAGACTAGGTCATGTTAATTATGACACATTACGTAGATTAATTAACTTGGACCATATTCCTTCTTTCCAAATTGATTCAAAATATAAATGCGAAATATGTGTTGAAGAAAAATTAACAAGGTCATCGTTTCAAACTATAGAGAGAAACGTTGAACCACTTGAATTGATTCATAGTGATGTGTGCGATCTAAAGTTTGTTCAAACTAGAGGTGGTAATAAATATTTTATTACCTTTATTAATGATTGCACAAAATACTGTTATGTATATTTGCTAAAGAGCAAAGATGAAGCCTTAGAGAAATTTATTCTCTACAAGAATGAAGTTGAGAATCAACTCAACAAGAAAATAAAAAGATTGAGAAGTGATAGAGGTGGCGAGTATGAAACACCAATTGGTGAATTACGTACCGCGACCGAAATAATACATGAAGTTACTGCACCCTACTCACCTCAATCAAATGGTGTTGCTGAACGTAAAAATCGCACCTTAAAGGAAATGATGAATGCGATGTTGTTAAGTTCAGGATTACCTCAAAATATGTGGGGTGAAGCTATTTTGTCAAGCAATTACCTTCTAAATAGGGTACCCCGAAAGAAACAAGAAAAAACTCCATACGAGTTGTGGAAAGATAGGAGACCATCCTACAAATACTTGCGAGTGTGAGGGTGTCTTGCAAAAGTAGCAGTTTCAACACCAAAGAGAACAAAAAGAGGTCCTAAGATAGTGGACTGTATTTTTATAGGCTATGCACATAATAGTAACGCCTATCGGTTCCTTGTGTATAATTCTCAAATTCCGGATATACACAAGAATACGATAATGGAATCAAGAAACGCATCATTCTTTGAAAATATATTTCCTTGTAAATCCAGTGATGGATCAGGTCCATCAAAACGAACAAATGATGCTATGAATCAAGATGATGAAAATCATGATCGGTTTAAGAAACAGAACCGAGACGTAGTAAAAGGGCAAGAGTAGAAAGATCATTTGGAGATGATTTTCTAACATATTTGTTAGAAAAGGAACCCCAAACTTATACTGAGGCATAAGTTCTTCGGAGGGACCTCTTTGGAAAGAAGCAATCAACAGTGAAATTGATTCAATTCTGCAAAATCACACGTGGGAATTGGTTGATCTTCCTTCTGGTTGTAAACCTTTAGGATCTAAATGGATCTTCAAGAGGAAGATGAAACCCGACGGCTCAATCGATAAATATAAAGCCAGGCTTTTAATCAAAGGATACAAGCAACGAGAAGGCCTAGATTATTTTGACACTTATTCTCCTGTGACGAGAATAAATGCAATTAGAATGATTCTTGCAATCGCGGCCTTGAGAAACTTGGAAGTACATCAAATGGATGTAAAAACAGCTTTCTTAAACGGAAATTTAGATGAAGAAATCTACATGGAATAGCCCGAGGGCTTCATGGTTCTAGGAAAAGAAAAGAAAGTCTGTAAATTAGTAAAGTCCTTGTATGGTCTAAAACAAGCCCCAAAGAAGTGGCATGAAAAGTTTGACCATACAATGATTGTGAATGGATACAAAATCAATGAGTGTGATAAGTGTGTATACACTAAAGAAACCGAGAAAGGCTATGTCATTTTGTGCCTTTATGTGGATGACATACTCATTGTTGGTAGTAATGACAAAATTGTCAAATCTACCAAAGACATGTTAAACTCAAAATTTAACATGAAAGATATGGGACCTGCTGATGTGATTTTAGGAATTAAGATCACTAGAACAGTAGAGAGCATCACTTTGAGTCAATCTCATTATGTGGACAAGATCCTTGAAAGATTCAATAAGGATGACTCTGGAATTGCTAGAACTCCATTAGACACTAGTCTCCATCTAGCGAAGAACAGAGGAGATAGTATTTCTCAAGTGGAATACTCGAGAATTATTGGAAGTTTAATGTACTTAATGAGTTGTACTAAACCTGATATCGCATTTACGATTGATGGCTTCAGTGATTCTGAGTAATCGAGTCTTTGTTCATTGGAAAGCAATCGTGAGGGTATTAAGATACCTGCGATATACTCGGAATTACGCACTTTATTATGCAAGATATCCAGCAGTTATAGAAGGGTACAGTGATGCAAACTGGATATCTGATATGAAAGACACAAAGTCTACTAGTGGATATGTATTTACACTGGGTGGCGCTGCTGTATCCTGGAAGTCCTCAAAACAAACTGTTATAGCCAGGTCCACAATGGAATCAGAATTCATTGCTTTGGACAAGTGTGAAGAAGAGGCTGAATGGCTGCGTCATTTTCTAGAGGACATTTCAAAATAGGAGAAACCAGTGCCACCAATTTGCATTCATTGTGATAGTCAATCAGCAATTGGGAGAGCACAGAGTGCTTTGTATAATGGTAAGTCTAGACATATACATCGTAGACACAATACCATTAAACAACTACTCTCAACTGGAGTTATCACTATTGACTATGTGAGGTCACGAGATAACATTGCGGATCCGCTAACCAAAGGGTTAAACAGAGAATTAGTTGAGAAGATGGCAAAAGGAATGGGCTTAAAGCCAATGAAAGTATGAAGTTCTTATAAAGGAAAACCATACCTAGTTGACTGGAGATCCCAAGATCTAGGTTCAAATGGACAACCTAGTTAAAAGAACTTAATGTAGTCACTATAGGGGATAACCTCGACCCATTCCTTTAAAAGTGACATTGAACGATCCAGGGTAGCAATATGTTGCTTTAATGATTTACTTAAGAATTAAGTAAATCACCTATGCAAGAGTGAAGTGGGGCCGCTTAAACAAGAGAATTGTGGGGGCTTAATTCTCTTGAAACTCTCGCAGAACCAGGTTGATGTCCATGGCCAAACCGGACATAATCATGAGAACCGAACATTGAGATAATGATTTCTGTGTGAAATATATGGTTCGTTTACAAGGAAAAGCAGGACAGTTCAAGGACATTATGTCTACTGGACAGCTAGTAAAGTAAGTATATTTCACGATGGAATGTTCAAAGGATAACACCTACCTATCCTATGCAGGAATCATGGGAGAACTTTCTAGTCGAGTCAAATCAAATAACCTTTTTTCCATTCATGTGGGGGATTGTTGGAAAAATAGCATTTGGTGAATGGAAAAAAATAGTTCCCAAAGGGGCCAAGAACAAGTGGAAAGTTTAGTCCCACATTGGGTAGAGCAAAGAATGAGGATGAGTTTATAAGTGAAAGCCCAACAATAGGAGGTAAGCTCTTATTGGGGACATTATGCCTCGCGCGCCCGCGCAGGGGGGGTGCAAATCCCAGGATCTGAACTAGGCCGATTAGCCTGAAATTGTGTGCAGGCGCGCGACCTGCGGACACGAATGTCGTACCAAATCTCAGGGGCCTAGAACAAGCTAAGTTTTGCCTACAGAGGTATTTTTTTTGGCCTTGGCGCAATCGGGTCGGGTTCGGATTCAGCTTGCCCACGAGAAAATTTCGCGAGTAGGGCGGTTACGATTTGGCGATCACGCCAATTGCGGGGCGGTTACAAAATTTTGTATGCATTATCTGCACATGGGGCAGTTACAAAATTTTCTCCGCGTAACCTACGAACGTTACCTCTCCATCTCCGCCGAAATTTTCGACGAGCCCGTCCTTCACCACGCTATAAATACCACAGTCCTTCAAGCTTCAGAAACACACCGAAAAGCAATCTCTCCCCCTCCTCTTTCTCAAGTTCTTCTCTTCTTGTTCGGTTCGCACAGCAAGGAGCGGGTGCTGGCTGCCTTGCGAGCTCGTTGTATCCTGGAAGACAGACGTCCACACTAGTCTTCGCGCACTCCGAAGAGGGCGAATCTGTTTTAAGGAGACAGTGTTCCACTGGCCTCGAGCTTCTTCTTCTGCAGTCATAAAGTTGTTGCTTGTTTATATTACGTTGTTTGCTTTTCTCTTCTGTAATTCTTTTATATGTTATTATTGTATAGCATATTCTGAATTGTTCATTTCTAACAATTGCCACCAAATAAGCTGTGTTAATCCTCCTGGGAAGCCAACACGTGTCCCGCTCCACGCCTAATCAGACGTGTTTAGAGCCTAGACGACTTAGGCTGCTCCCATGACCGACTCGATAGGCCGATAACTTGCGTGGCCGAGTGAAAAGGCGGTACTTGTTGGTCAAGACACTAGATCGACTCCACAAGCAACCCGCACTCGGCCTACTATTCTAGTCAACACCTCGCGTAGCCGGCTAGAAAGGCGGTGATTGCCAGCCCTCGACCAAACGGCAAAAGAGGCGGTAGTTTCCTCGAACCCCTCGCCGACAGCCGACCACCCTCGCATTAACTGCTCTGACAAAGTCATCATTTCTACAGCCCCCATAGTCTCTGTGACTTATTGGGCTTAGTCAGCGCTAAGCGCCTACTGTCGTCCTCACATTAAACGCCTGGATGACTTACCCTCTTCAACGGCCGACACCTATCAAGCTCTATCGACTCAGCCGCCAGTCTAGGACTCGGCCGAAGTTACACTTCTACCCCTCTCAACAGTATATATATATAAGATCACCGCCCACTGATGGGGAGGAGGCTCAGGCTCCCTTTGGGGCCACAGGTATGCAACTACTGTATACTTAGAACTTATTAGCTTCTTCTCCACTCAAGCTCAAATACTGATTTGATCATCGGAGGAACTACCGGAGAACCCAACTCCGGCCGTCTAACGAGTGTTATTGTACAGCTCTCTCACCAGCTCTCAAAGGAGATGAATGAACTCACTTCACTCACATCGTCCCTAAGCTCCGCCGCTAAGACTCAGAATTATCTGCTAATCTCCCTATTTGATAGCTAACATCAACAGTTTGGCGCCCACCGTAGGCCTCTTTCTCTCTTTTTGGCAGCACGTCCTAAATACCTTGGTGTCATCGCGAGTAAACCCAAGGCACGAAGCCGAGCCGTCCCATCGGTCGAGTTCGACTCAAAGACCTTGGTTCCTAATCAGGGTAATACCAAGGCACGTCACCGACAAGAAGACCTTGGTATCTTCCTAAGCCCAAGGCACGTACCTAAAGACCTGGTGTCATCACGAGTAAACCCAAGGCACGAAGCCGAGCTGTCTCATCGGTCGACTACGACTCAAAGATCTTGGTACCTTTTTAGGGTAAAACCAAGGCACGTCATCGATCGAAAGACCTTGGTACCTTTTCAAGGTAAAACCAAGGCACTCCCTCGGCACAAAGACCTTGGTACCTTTGTAGGGTAAAACCAAGATGCACTATCATTCGGTCGGCTCCGGCTCAAAAGACCTTGGTATCATTAATGAGTAAAACCAAGGCACTCCCTCGGCACAAAGACCTTGGTACCTATTCAGGGTAAAACCAAGGCGCACTACCACTCGGTCGACTCCGACTCAAAGACCTTGGTTCCTATTCAGGGTAATACCAAGGCACGTCATTAACTAAAAGACCTTGACACCCTCCTAAGACCAAGGCACGTACCCTAAGACCTTGGTGTCATCGCGAATAAACCCAAGGCACGCTGTCAAGTCATCCCACTCACTATAAACGCAGCCGAGTCACCGCGACTCAAAAGCAAACTTGTATTTAAATAAAGCAAATTGCAAACTCTTAATATACAAGAACGTAGTCTCAAAGGATAAAACCAAGACGCGTCAATAGCGCAAAGAGCTTGAGGGCATCGCAAATAAGTCTAAGGCATGAGATCGAGGAGCGAATACCCACCGCACACGCAGCCGAGTTGCCTCGATCCGAAGAACCGACTCATCTCAGTTATATATCCCAAAATGAGGTAAATTGCAGATAAACATAAATATAGACAAAAGAGATGCTCCAATCGAGAAGACAAAAATATAACTTTCATTCATATATCAAAGTATTTACATCAATATTTACATTAATCACAATGGCAAAAAAGAAAGAGAAGATACATAAGTATCTCAAGGGGCTCGGCCCGGATCTGGAGTAGGGCTATGGAGCACGACACATGCCTCGGGGGCTGGAGTCAGCTGAGAAGAAACAGGGGCGTCCTCTCCGTCCTCACATCATCAGCCCAGCTATCCACTACGGAGCCATCTCCCACCTTCACGCCTCCCTCGTCTCTGTCATCCACATCCAACGTTAGTCCGCCCCCTTTCGCCTCTATCTCCTTTAAGATATCGAGGCAAGTAGCAACTCAAGAGGCGTAATGGAGACATTCGGGCTTGGGTCAAGACTCGCGGGGGAGCTGCTCCAGGAAGCAGTCAAAGCCGGCTTTTCATGCCAGAGCCACCTCTACCTTGCCTAAGGGGCTGGCGCAATATTTATCCACGACCTCCACCCAGTAGGCCTCGGATACGAGGTGGCTGAGGCAATCTTGGAGTGTCTTTATGTCGGTTCGTTGCTTCTCAACCTCCACGGCCGCTTGGGCCACCTCCTTTTTCAGCATCTCGTGGGCATCCACCTCCTCCTTCAGCTGCGCTTGAAGGCTCTCAACCTCTCGACGAGCAACGTGAGCGCGCTTAAAGGCGACCCTACCCTCTCGCCTCTCTAGCTCAAGCTCTTCCTCCAGGTACCTCATTCGGCCGTCCCGCTCAAGGATGTCATGCTGGAGGTGGCCGATCTCTTCTTTGAGCTTGGCAATCGTAGCCGACTGCTTTGTACGATGCGCTTGGAGCCCCTCAATCATTTTGTTCCCAGTCTCCAGCTCCCGACGCCACTTGCTGTCACTTTGTCTCCAAGCTACTAGCTCAGCCTCCAGTGTAGCAGCCTTCTTCTCAGCCTCCACTTGGGCCGCCTTCTCCACCCCCAGTTCCTCTTAGAATTTGGCAGGGGCGCCTCGTATATGCTCGAGCCGAGAGAGCAGCTCTTGCTCAAGTAAGGCCCCCCGCAGAAGGTAGCCTTTGAGGGCATGGTGGAGTCTGACACTGGGCATCAAGAGAGGATCTCGTCATCACGCTCTAAGTAGAATTGTTCTAGGGCTCGAGACTGGGCTATCTGAGACTCCAAAACAGAGCTCCTCTTGTCGAGGTACCGCTTGGGAGTGAACCGATAGTCTACGGATGGCTCTCTATCGTATTGGGGGCCTTCCCTCGTCGAGCCAATCAACATTGCCCTTAGCTCCCCCTACACATTCGGCTCAAGCTCTTCGATATGGTAGGGGAAAGCCCACTCGGAGCTGCTTGGAGCCGGAGCAGCGTCGACCATCTTCACAGCCTTTACTGCTGAGGGTTGAGCCATCTCCTTGTTGGCCATGGTGGACGCCTTAGCTAGCACCTTGCCACGCCTATGAGCCAATTCCCCAAGAGGAAGTTGGGCCGTCTCCTTGCCAGCCCGAACTTTAGACTCATTCGGCTCCACCCCCTCTTCTCCCCCCACAGGTTGAGCAGAGGACGTCTCATCAAGGATGATGACCTCAGTCGGCTCAACGAGGGGAGCGTCAGGTGTTAGAAGATGTTGGCCAACTCCTGGGATCTCGGCAGCGCTTGTCTCTGCCACTTGCCTCGAGCCAACCCGAGCCGACTCGACGCCCCCACGAGGACCTCGGCGGCTTACTTTACCCAGCCTCTTCCTTTTCTTCTCCTCTTGCCTCTCATCCTGAGCAGTAGCACTCGGCCCTACTAGCCGAGCGGCAATCTCGACAGTACTTGCTGCCACCATCTCAGACTCCTCGGGGGCCAACTCTTCCCTTAGGTGCTTCTGAGGC
Organism: Asparagus setaceus; assembly: GCA_012295165.1. Classification (NCBI taxonomy): domain Eukaryota; kingdom Viridiplantae; phylum Streptophyta; class Magnoliopsida; order Asparagales; family Asparagaceae; genus Asparagus; species Asparagus setaceus. The sequence goes on from CM022704.1 coordinate 28,981,489, forward strand.
CTAATTGTTGACCCCGGCTACGCTTCACCCGACTCTTTCAGCAAAAGGGCCAAGACTGCCGCCCGGATAGTATCTTCCTCTGTCGGCGGGACGTGAGATATGTCAGCCGCCCGAAGAACGGCCGTCTCAAAGAGATTGCTCATCTCTCGAGAACCAGCGTAGGCTCGGATCTTGTTGAGCCCCTACCTCTCCTCCTTGGTGAGCAGAGCCGGCTTCAATACATCTTCTTGATCTCGGACCAAGTCGGACAAGAGAGGATGGGGTCGGCACCGAAGACCCACATGAACCGCTCCTTCCAATCCTTGTTCGAGTCGGAAGCATTCGAGATCAGCTTAAAGCCACCCAGATTCTGAAAGTAGAAATGCCCTTCCTTCTTCGTCGTCTTGATGCTGACAAGATGGCCGAGTAGTCGTGGCCTCAGGTCCACGCCGACCCGATGGCAGATTACAATGAAACCCACCAGCGTAGAGATAAAGTTCGGCTTAATCTGAATAGGGAACACCCCCAGGGTTTCACAGACCTGACGAAGGAAGGGGTGGAGTGGCAGTCGGAGCCCATACTCCAGATGCCTCAAATAAACCGGAGCCCTGTCGCCACCGTGGTGATATACAGCCTCGGATCTCTCCGGCACTAACAGCGTGAAGGCCTGAGGGAGATCCAAGCGACTGTAATAAGCTTTGAGCTCTGTTGATCAGACCTTCGAGCGGAATAGTCGGAGGAGGTTGATCCTCATCTCATTGCGGCCAATAGCAGTAGGAGCAGAAGCCATCGGAGTTTGTTGAAGTCTTAGTCAAAAATTGTCTAATGTAGAGAATTAGGGCTTAAAAAGCCCTAGTGCAGGATTTATAAAAGTTGCCTCATCTTAGAGATGAAGTATATATAGGCTTAGACCTGGACACGTGTCGCAATCGGAGTGGCCGACTCAGTCATGGATGGATCGTTGAGATTGACTTCGAAAGCCAAACAAGCCGCACGGTAAGCAGAGCTTTACTCTCTAATCAAAACGTTGTTTAGCTCGGAAGTCGAAGTGACGACGGCGCCTCATATCTGCTGACATCAAAGGGTCACTTCAACAGTGATCCATCATGTCCTTCATGAATGCACCTCAAAAATCGCTAACCGACAACGGTTTGAACTTCCACCAGTACTCGGCCAACCGAGTTCAAGTGGAAGGGGGCCATTGTTATTGCCACCAAATAAGCTGTGTTAATTCTCCTGGGAAGCCAACACGTGTCCCGCTCCATGCCTAGTCAGACCTGTTTAGAGCCCAGATGACTCAGGCTGCTCCCATGACCGACTCGATAGGCCGACAACTTGCGTGGCCGAGTGAAAAAGCGGTACTTGTCAGTCAATACACTAGATCGACTCCACAAGCAACCCGCACTCGGCCTACTATTCCAGCCGACACCTCACGTAGCCAGCTAGAAAGGCGGTGATTGCCGGCCCTCGACCAAACGGATGAAGAGGCGGTAGTTTCCTCGAACCCCTCGCTGACAACCGACCACCCTCGCATTAACTGCTCTGACAAAGTCATCATTTCTACAGCCTTCATAGTCTCTGTGACTTATTGGGCCTAGTCAGCGCTAAGCGCCTGCTGTCGTCCTCACATTAAACGCCTGGATGACTCACCCTCTTCAACGGCCGACACCTGTCAAGCTGTGTCAAGTCAGCCGCCTGTCTAGGACTCGGCCGAAGTTACACTTCTAGCCCTCTCAACAGTATATATATAAGCTCACCGCTCACTGATGGGGAGGAGGCTCAGGGTCCCTTTGGGGCCACAGGTATGCAACTTCTGTATACCTAGAACTTAGTAGTTTCTTCTGCACTCAAGCTCAAATACTGACTTTGATCGTCGGAGGAACCACCGGAGAACCCAACTCCAGCCCTCTAACGAGTGTTATTGTGCAACTCTCTCACTAGCTCTCAAAGGAGATGAAGGAACCCACTTCACTCACATCGCCCTAAGCTCTATCGCTAAGCCTCAGGATTATCTGCTAATCTCCCTGTTTGATGGCTAACATCAACAAAATGTGTACAACTTCTAAGGTAGACTATAGCCATCATTTAAATAGGATATGTAATTGACAGTTTAATTTGACTTGTGATCTCAACAAGCTATAGAAATGATGAGAGGTACAAAAGTGTTCAACATACCCATTTTCAGGAAAAACAGTCTTCTGCAACTCCGCTGTGGATGAAGATGTCTGCATCAGACATATGAAATAAATATTTAAAAATTAAGTTGACTACACAAGAACCCAAATTCAAATAAAACTACCAACATGAAAATCTCTGATGGCCATTGTCAGCCAAAAGTATGCTCAGAAAGGTGCCAACATCGTAGAAAATCAAAGGAAAAGAAATATCCATTGAGATAAATTATGAAGACATCGTCCCTAGTCTCGGATGACATATTGAATCAAATATTGGAAGCAAAAGGAAAATTGTAGATTAAAATCTGAAAATGCACAGCTTTATCTCAAACCGAAAGACAAAGACATGTCTTTTTGCATTAATTCAGAAACTGAAAGGAAAAAGTAAATAATCTCTTTTTGTATGAATTTCGTTCAAGAATGGTATGTGCAATTTGTGATATTACAGTATCAAAATTTGAGAACTTAAAATTAAGTAATATCAGGGTTTTGGAGCATTATACCTAGCTTCTAGAGAGTCCGGTTTCTGAAATAACAAAAGTTGGACCAAATTGAAATGGAATTGATTAACAATCTAATAACCAATCAAACATCATAATCAATCAGACTCAATCTAATACCATAAATTCATATAATCTTCCAATTTTGCACTTTAACTTGAAAACTACAGAAGTTATAAGATTTCACCAAAATCAACAGAATCCGAATAATTGATCTCAAACTGAGGCACAAGCTTGAGCAGATAAGAGAAGCCTCGACAAAGTCTAGAAATTAGTGTTTTGTCTTGGTGTCAACAAAATTCATCCTTTTTCCCCTCAACTTGTCCTCTTTCTTCTCCAATTTCTCAGTGTAACGTAAAATTCTAGAAAATATGTAAAGGTTTCACACGAACCAAAGGCAAGTCCTAGATCATTACAAGCCAAATCCTGAGGCAAACATCACAAATTGGGAACAATAGCGATCGTTCAGTGGATGAAAGATCATCGTAGAATCGTAAAAAAAAAAATCAATTTGACCTCAAAAAGTAGTAAATTTGAGGAGGAAACTAAACTAGGGTTTAGAGTTTTCTTACAAAAAAGAAAAAGAAAAAGAAAAATTTATAAATTATAGAAAACCCCTAGATCTTTAAAAATTATGCAAACTCCCATAACTATTGTACTTATCATAAATGTCGTTAGTGTGAAGGGTAAATGTCAAAACTACCCTAAACCGAGAATCTCTCTCTAGTAAACTTTAAAAAAACATAAGGATAAAATTGTCCAAACATGTCATATGCAAAGTACATGACAAATCAAAAGTAACTTTCATTAATCATAACACTTTAATAAAACAAGTTCGGGGTTTTTCTAATTTATGAAATTTAGAAGGGTTCTATGCAAAGCATCCCAAGTATAAGGAGTTTTTGTGAAATTTACCCTTAATTATATGAACAAGTAGCCTAGATAAGAAGGCAACAACTCAACTAATTCACATCTGTAAACTACATTATTGCTAATAGTAAAATATCTCTTAACGATAGCAAACGAAAATTTTCAGATAACAAATCATGAAATTAAAGCAAGTAATGACTACATGAGATATGGTGATGCCACCAATTATTTAGAGATTTTACTTACCATAACTGATTCACCATAGGTCCACTTTTTACGGCATGAACTACAGAATACAGCCCAATCTAGTTTGCATGGCCTAATTCGACAACATAGGTCCACTTTTTACGGCACGTTGGTGTGCTATGAGGATATAGAAAATATCTATATGCTACCAAAGAGGGGAGTTGGCTTGAGGTAACTTGAGGGCGGAATCTTAATTTCTTACCTACAAAAACCAGCCCTATGTCGATTTTTCCTGCGGGGAGTTTTCATGCTTGGTATTGGTAAGGATATGCGCATACATTCAATTGTAATGATGCTTTGAAAGATTTGAAAAAAAATTAGCTGCATGATAGTGGGAAAATCATAGTATTTGGGGACATTAAAGTCAATAAATTTGTCTAAGTACCTTCTGGGAAGCCATAACAAAAAGTACAACAGTCCTATCTTTTATACAAAACAGAGCTCCTTGCATTAATACATGACATTCTCCTCATCGAAGATGACCTCGCTATCATAGACCAACGGCTTGTTTGGTTCTTTTATGCAATTCACATGAAAGTACTGTAGCTAGGAAATCTGTTGGAAAACCGGACCTGGCAGCTACAATAACTTCCGCCCAAAATATATTTTTTAGGGGAATTGGTCAGAGGCCACCAAGTGATATTTTTTACTACCACATCAGCACTCTATTTGCACAACCAAACAGCGTAAACGCCTGAAGTTACTGTAGCATGATGGCTACAGTAACTTTCAAGCAAAAACAACCCAACCAAGCAAGCCCCAATTGGTGATGTCACTTGCTAAGTTAAAGTTTGGTTATTCTTTATATCAATGACCATCAGCTTGTAACTTGTAACAGTATATCCAACAATGAACACACATTTTCTTCAAAAAAGTTTCCAAATAATGATCAAAGAATTCAAGTTTAATTCTTATCAAGAAAATAGCACCATTTCATTTCTAGTGTTTGTTTGGTTTTACTTATTTATTTTATTTTATTATTTATTATTTTTGGGAGAAATCGGGTGTTGAAAACTCATGCTACATCAGAAAATTTTTCACACTCGATTTCATCGCTAGAACTTCTGAAATCGACTGGAGAAATGTGTTAAAGCTATAAAAAAAATTTGGGAAGGGTACTGTCACGGAGAAATAGAGAAGGACAAGGGCTAGGGTTAGGATCATCTCCTCCTTCACCAAAATTTCCCTCCTCTCATTTTCCTTCCTGCCTCTCTCGCCTTTATAGCTTATTCTGCCGCCTCTCTTGATGACAAGCCCTTGAGATCTGAAGTTCGCCGCTCCGCTCCTTTCTCACAACAAATCAGTGAATTTTGTGAGATCTAAATAAAGGAGGTACCTTTCTCCTTTAGATCCATTAGCAGTTGCTCAGTCATCCTCGATCTCATCCTCTGCATTGTTGCAGCCTAAAAATTGAAGGTAAATCATCCTATTTTAACCTCTCATTCCATTGATGGGTTTCTATTATCTTTGTTATTTTTCTCATTTTATATAGTGGTAAAATAATGAATTTGTCTACACTCTTGTATATTCTTGATGTGGGACTAAATAAGGTGGGTTTTACAAATAGCTTGGGTTATAAGGGAATATGTGGGTTATATTTGATTTATAATGATATGATCCTTCTCTAGGTATCTTGCTACATATAGCTATGTTTCTATTTTCCTTCTAGCCTGCTACAATTGATGACTTTGTTGGTATATAAATAGTGTGCTTTTGGAGAACCTTTAAGCTTTTAATTAATTTGTCACTTCTCTTAATTGATTCATTTAGTGGTCTCTAATATGATAAGTGTAATAACAAAAAATTTAAAATATGCAGAAAGGTGAAAAATAGGAGGAGAGATAGGTAACTAGAGAGTCGAATCGAGAGTTTTAGAATTTCTTTCGCTTGGATTAGCACTAACATATATTTGCAAATTTTAAATTTGTTTTTCATTTGTTGAAGTAAGATATATTCACCTCATGTCCCCTTAGAAAAGCATATTCTCATAGTTAAAGATGGCAAAGAATTCACTAGATTTTTGAATGGCTAGATTACTCACCTATCTTCCTAGCTCTCTCATTTTTATGCTAAAGTATTGTTTCCATTTTATCTTGTTTGATCACAGTAATAGTTGACAGATAATCGGTAACTTAGTTCATATAGTTTAGTAATATTGTTTATTATTATGAAAATATGACACATTTATTTCTTCATTATTTACATTAAATCAGTTTATTTAGGTTAAAACAGAGAGAGATAGACATCTTTCATGTTTTGACATATTTATATTTGATTTTATTTAAAATACAAGATAGCTACATTATTGGTTTTGAGTTTTTTGTCTGGTTACTGTGAATGGTCATATGCTTTATATAGTTGATAATTGTGTGTGTAACATAGTTGTGGGTATTGTAGATAGATGGTGATGTAGTTGATGAGGAAACAGTTATAACAATGATCTCAGGGGCTGAATTTTCTGTGATGGTGATGTAGTTGATGAGGAAACAGTTATAACAATGATCTCGGTGAATTTTACGTGATGGTGATGTAGTTGATGAGGAAACAGTTATAACAATGATCTCAGGGGCTGAATTTTCTGTGATGGTGACAAGCTTACTCTTTTTAGGAGAATGTAGAAGTAGAAGTATATGTAGCGGTCCAAGTAAAGAAAAAATAAAGCAAAACCAATAAAGAATTGAATACCTTAACAGTATCTACAATGATTTTAGTGATAGTTGTCAAAACTATGTTAGAATGTGTAGTGGTGCTTTTATGAAGCTTGTAAAGATCATGGGGGAAAAAATTTATTAAAGGACTCTCGGCATGTTAAAGTAGAGGAGCAAATTGCTATGACTTTGAATATTTTGGATCATAAAACTAAAAATCGTATCTTAAGGTCTCAGTTTACTAGATTCGGTGAGACTGCTAGTAGGTACTTCAACAAAGTCCTAGAAGCCCTTTCATATTTACGTGGACAATATATGAGACAAGCACCTAGCGAAGTGACACAAGAGATTCTTAACGATCCTAATTACTACCCATATTTCAATGTAAATCATCTTTCCTGTACAACTAATTAGTTAAATTAGATTAAAAGTTTATGTCTTAACTTGGAAATTTTATTTACCTTATAGGATTGTATTGGGATGATAGATGGTACCCATGTTGATGCTATGCTTCCCACTAGCCTTGTTGCTAGACTCTGAGGATGTAAAGATGTAACACGGAATGTTCTTGTAGCATGCACACCTAACAATATTTTCTCTTATGTATTAGCAGGGTGGGAGGGTTCTACAAATGATTATAGGGTCCTACAAGATGCATTGTCTAGGCTACAACGTTATGGCATGAGAGTTTATGATGATAGCTTCATGTTAATTACTTTATTTCCATATTTAACATAAAAATAAAATATAAAGTCAAATATAAAATAAAATTTTAGTTATGCTACAACCTAATATAAATATTTGTGTCATATAAAATGTAGGCAAATATTATTTGTGTGATGTGGGAAACATGACAATGCCAGGTTTCATCTCTCCTTTTCATGGTGTTTGTTATCATTTGAAAGAATATGCAGAGAAAACACCCGTAATAGAAGGGAGTTGTTTAACTGTAGACATTAATTATTAAGGTCTAAGATTGAAGCTGCTTTTGGTATATTGAAGAATCGATTTATGATTCTTTCTGCTAAGCCCAACTACTGATTTTCTATCCAAGTTGACCTTGTCTTGATATGTGCAATACTACACAACTACATAGCAACTGTGGATCCAAATGACGATATACTCAATGAGGATGTTGACCCTATAGAGGAAGATGATGATGATGAGGCACATGAAGATGATGATAATAGTGTTGACTTTTCTCAACCCCAAACTCAAAGAGAATAAACACTGTCAAGAAACGAGTGGATCAAATGTAGAGATCAAATAGCTTGGGAAATGTAGGTTGACTACTGTGTTCAACACCGTGGAGGTGTCACCACTGAAACTGAAATGTGAAGTCTGTTTTTTATTTCATAATTCTATTGATGCTTTGAACTATCTTAGTTGCTAATATTTAATAAAGTATTCTTGTCTTTCATAAACATGACTGAAATATTTATGTGTAATATTTGTTTGTGGTTGTCGATATTCATAAACATGACTTAAATTGTGATATGTACTATTTGTTTGTGGTTATGTGATATTCATAAACATGACTTGTTATCGGTATTTTATATTCAAGCTTATGTTGAGTACTTGTATGTGGTTTATGATATTCATGACAATTGTAAATTTGATATTCAATATTTCTATGTTAGTTTAATATAGGGATGGGTGATAAATCATCATTTGAGATAGCCGATAAGATGAAAAGGATAAGTAACCATCAATGTCAATCTCCAAGAACCCCAGTTAATCAAATGAACAGTAGGCTCAAGACGGGGTTTATGCCATTTCAGTCTTTACAGTTTGGGCAACCACCAACTTCATTCGGTAATTTTCTAAATTTTGATGGTAACTACTTTCCCATGCATCAATCAACGTCATATATGAACTTACTCACAAGTCCTGTCAATTATCATCATATGCAGCAAATTTCTCCTAACACATCATCAAGAAGTAATAAAAGATCACCTATTGAAGATGTGCTTCAAACATCACCTAAAAAAATAGCAACAAAGAAAAAAAGTTAAGTAATAAGGGGAACAAAATAGGTGTGGGCCACATATGGTGGACTGCGAAGCATGATGATGTTCTCATTCCTTACCTAGCAAGTTTGGCAAAAGAGGGCTTCAAAGTTGATAAAAGTTTTAAGAAGTCTACATTCAATATGGCGTTATGTTATGTAAACAACTATTTTGGGACTGAATTCCAGAAGGAGCATGTCATGAATCATATGAAAAGTCTGCGTACTCATTTTTATGACATGTAAAGTTGTCATAACCTTAGCGGGGCTGGATGGGATGAAAATGCACAAACCATTATTATGGATCAAGATAGTTTTGTTAAGTGGAAAGAGGTGTGTACAATTGCCTATATTTTAATTTCATTTAAATTTCTTCAATGCATATCAATGACTAAGTTTATTTTATTGTGCTAGATAAGCATACCTGCAAGCTTAAATATTACATCAACAAGCCTTTGAAACACTATGAAGATCTTGCTATTATCATTGAGAATGATCAAGCTAGGGGTGATATTGCAAAGAATGTGTCAGGCAAGATTAGTGATTCTGAGACTATTAATCTTGATGATGATGAGGACAATTATCCAAAAGTGCAGGATTTAGATGGGGATGAAACTCAATCATAAAGTAAGGAGAGCTCTAATTCTACAAACTTTCAGTTACCTTCAGCTGTGGGTAATGCTAAAAATCCCACAAAAAAATCAACAAAGAAAAGGGTGTTGTTAGGGGGTTTTTATTACTAAATATTAATCCCCAATCAATAGCAGACAAGTGTCCCGCATTAAAAATATAATCGAATCAACTCGACACCTCGGGGTGGCCAAAATCACCGACGGGACCGACTTAACGGGTCGACATCTCACAAAGTCGACTCGAAAGGCGGTACCTTGTCGACCCTCTTCGTAGACCGACTCGACGAATGACCAATTCGGCCATTTCCTCACTCGACATCTTGAGAAGTCAACTCAAAGGGCGGTATATGTCGGCGATTTCTTAGGGGTCGACTCGAAAGGCGGTACTACTCTACACTCGGCAAGACGAGTAGAAAGGCGACAGTTATTTTGAGCCCCCCTCTGACAACTCATCGCCATCACATTAAATGCATATTCTAGAGCATTACTTCTCCGTCCCCGAAGATCTTTATGCCACATCGTACCACATCGGTGCCCCATGCCTTCAGTCACTTTGCATTAAATACCGAAGTGACTCTCTCCACACAACAGCCGACACCTTTGAAGTGACTACTAACTCAGCCGCCATCCCATACTCGGCCAAAGTTACCAAATCACCCCTCCATTGCCACTATAAATGGGGAGACTATTCCCTATATCAAGGTAAGCAATTTCTAAGCAATATTAACAATTCACAAAGAACTTCTACAGTTCTTCACTTTTCCCACTCAAGCATATACCTGACTTGATTGTCAGAGGAACAACCGGAGAACACAACTCCGTCCTCTCACGAGCTCTTGTATGTATAGGAAAGAACAGCTGGCCCATCTCAGAACCAGATATTCGACGAAGTTAGTGGCCCCTCATCTCCTCAATTTATAATTAAGTGACTATGTGATTTAGACCATCAATAGTTTGGCACCCACCGTGGGGCCTCTTTCTTTTTTGAGCAAGCATGTCTGGTTCTGAGTATATGGCTGATCAATCTATCTCTGGAGGACCACATCCGGGCTATGTCACTCAAGCCCAAGTTGAAGAATCCACCCAGAAGATCACCCAATCATTCCAATAGTAGTTCGCCACTTTCACCAGCGAACTCCTCCACCCATTCCCTTCTCAACAGCCTCTCAACTCCGCTGTCCCCCCACCTTCGGATGACAAACAGTCGGTGACTCATCCTCCGTCCGAACCTCGACCTATAGCCCCTCCTCACACCTTGCATGTTGAGGCCAAGCAGCGGAGAGACCGCACCGGGTACGTGTCCCCTCCACCACGCCAGACGACTCGCCTTGCGGACTCTCGGCAGCGTCACCTTCAGTACACTAAAGCCTCCGACGATAGCCTTGGCCCTAGTCGCAACAAGGAGCATGCCGCAGTGGTGCCACGGGACTCTCAGCACCATCCTGTCACTTCAGGGCCTTCAGCTACTCATGAAGCATCCGGCTATGATCGGACTTACCGACCAATCGCCGAAACCCTAGGGGGAACACTCCCCTCACTGACAACATCATGAAGGCCCCCTACGAGAAGTTTAAGATGTCGTAGGTGGAGAAGTATAAGGGAGAGGGGGACCCAGCCGAGCATGTCCAAAACTACTATGACATGATGAGCATGCTATAGGCATCCAAGGCGATCATCTGTCGGTGTTTCTCTATCACCCTGTCGGGAAGTGCCAAGCTCTGGTGGAATGCCCTGGAGAAGAAGTCCATCGGCAACTTTAAGCAGCTCAGCCAGAAGTTTGTGCACCACTTCTTAGCCGACACCAAGCAGGAGCTGCCTCCTCACGTGCTGATACAGACGAGGCAAGAGCCTGGAGAAAGCCTACGAGCCTATATCAAGAGGTTCTAGGTGAAGAGACTAAAGGTTCATGACCCTGGGAGTGCGGTCGCCATGTCTGCCATTGTGGCCGGCTTGCTGAACAATGAGTTAGCCAACTCGCTCGCCAAGAAACCAGTCACCAGTTATGAGCAGCTGATGGCTAAGGCTCATGGGTATATGGATATGGAGAATACTCGGGCTTATAAGGCGGCAACAAGAACGGCCGAGGCTACCATGGCCACAACCCCAACACTAGTAGCTGTGCCGGCAATCCCGGCGCTAGTAGCAGCACCTGCAACACCGGTCCTAACGCCGACACCGCCAGCGGCTGTAAGGGCCCTAGTAGTAGCACCAGCGCTAGATGTGGTCAGAGACCTCCCACCAAGGTAGGAGTGGCCTAGGGATCCTCCAAGAGCCGACCCCGCTCAAGCCGGTCCGACAAAAGGGACCGAAGAAGGGAGCCACCACTAAGACTAGCCCTCACGGTCCTCAACACCTCTCTTACCGATGCCTTCTACATGGTCCAGAAGGAAGGACACCTGACTACTCCCCCTCCTAAGATGAGGTTGGACCCTCAGAGTCGAGACACTCGGTAATTCTGTCGATATCATCGCAATCATGGCCATCTCCCCAATGAATGTCGAATCCTGCAGTGGGACATCGAGGACCTAATACAGCAAGGGTATCTGAAGAAGTTTGTCTCCCAGAGAGACAGGAGAGAAGTGGGCCCAAGAAGAGCCGACAGAAGGTCTCGTTCGCAGTTGCGTCACCCACAACCACAGCCCGATAGTCGACCCGCCGATCCTAGTCATAGGGGGGTCATCAACACTATCAGTGGTGGTCCCTCGGCTGGAGGAGCATCCAACAATGCTCGGAAGAGATATGCTAAACGAGCGTGCGGGTCAACACATGTGACAAGAAACCGAGAGCAGAAGAACCCATGTCCTTCAGCGACGCGGATTTGAAAGGCGTCGAGATGCCTCATGATGATCCCATTGTCATTATAGCAAGAATTGACAGCTTCCAAGTAAAGAGGGTCATAGTCGACACGGGGAGCTCGATCGATATTCTATATAGCGACGCTTTCAACAAGATGGGCATCGATAAATCTAGGCTGCAACCTTGTCGAGGCCCTCTTATTGGATTCACTGGACATTCCCTCCTACTTGAAGGGATGATCACACTTCCCTTGACTGTCGGTGAGTACCCACGACAGTCCACGGTCCAAGTTTAATTTTTGGTAACGGACCTCAAGTCAGCCCACAATATTATATTGGGCAGAACAGCCCTCCACCTCTTACGGGCCATCCCTTCCACATACCACCAGATGCTAAAGTTCCTAACCCTTGAAGGTGTCAGAGTCGCCCGGAGCAACTAACGCAAAGCCAGATCCTGCTATCTGCTCTCGACAAAGGGAAAGGGAGCGCAAGAAACCCTACCCATCGAGAAGGCCTGCTTTCAGATAGAGAAGGCATCGGAATGGGAGAGGATGACTCCTGTTGAGGAGCTTCAAGAGATTTCGATCGACTCAGAAGGGAAGAAGAAGATCAAGATTGGATCCTGCCTCGTAGAGCCCCTGCGAGGAGCTATGATCATGATTCTGTTAGCGAACCTCGATGTGTTCGCATGGGGACCTGAAGACATGTCTGGAATCCTCCCCAAAGTGATCATCCATGAGCTTGCAGTCGACCGACACACCAAGCTGGTTCGACAAAAGAAAAGACACCTCTGCCCCGAGAGACAAAAGGCGGCTGCTGAAGAAGTCGACCAACTCCTAAGGGCCAGCTTCATTCGAGAGGTGCAGTACCCGGAATGGCTATCCAACATGGTGTTGTTGAAAAAGGCTCTTGACAAGTGGAGGATGTGTATGAACTTTACTGATCTCAATAAAGTTTATCCCAAAGATAGCTACCCTCTCCCCCGGATCGATCAGCTAGTCGATGAGAGCGCAGAACATGAACTAATTAGTTTTATGGACGCATTCTCCGGCTACAATCAGATCCTCATGGCGGAAAATGACCAGTAAAAGACATCATTCATTACGGACCAAGGGACCTATTGCTATAGGGTGATGCCTTTCGGTCTCAAGAATGCAGGGGCCACATATTAGAGGCTAGTCAATAGGATTTTCAAGCCTCAGATTGGCCGCAATATGGAAGCTTATGTGGACGACCTTCTGGTGAAGTCGAAACAAGCGTCGGCCCACATAGCAGACTTAGACGAGACCTTATCTACCCTCCGACACTACCGTATGAAGCTCAATCCAGCTGAGTGCGCTTTTAGGGTGCAATCGGGAAAGTTTCTCGGGTTCATGATTACCCAGTGGGGCATTAAGATTAACCCGGAGAAGATAGCCGCCATAGAGCGACTACCCGAACCTCGTACATTGAAGGACGTTCAGAGACTGAATGGAAGATAGCGGTGCTGGGTCGTTTCCTTTCCAAATCTGCCGAGAGAAGCCTCCCATTCTTCAAGATACTGAGGGGAAGCAAGAAGCTAAAAGAAAGCAACAGTTGGATGGCCGAATGCAATGCTGCCTTCAGGGATCTCAAGACCTATCTGAGCACTAAGCCGCTGCTGAGCCAACCTAGAGAAGGAGAGACCTTGTATCTATACTTAGCCGTCTCTCCCGAAGCTGCCAGCTCTGTTCTGATTCGTGAGGAGGAAAACACCCAGAAGCCGGTGTACTATGTCAGCCGAATCTTGAAGGCAGGTGAACTCAATTATTCCCTCATAGATAAAGCTTGTTTCATCCTCGTCACCACAGCTAGAAGGCTTCACCCCTACTTTCAAGCTCATTCCATAATAGTGCGGACGAGTTTACCCTTGAAGAAGGCACTCGGCAGTCCCACTACCTCAGGGAGGATGGTCACCTGGGCGGTCGAGCTCAGCGAGCACGACGTACAGTTTGAACTGAGAATGACAATCAAGGCCCAAGCTCTGGCCGACTTCCTCATTGAATCGACCATACCAAACGACAAACCAATTATGCCGTTGCCGCCAACTCAACAGGAGCCTTCAACATCTCAAGCAGCCGAGACACCCGTTCCTCAGACACGCCACAACCTCGGATAAGTTTCACCGGAGTTTACCTCTTAGTGGTTGTGGAAGGTGGACGGGTTCTCCAGTGAAGCCGACAGTGGAGCGAGAGTGGTCCTGCGCAGCCCTGACGAGTCGACATACGAGCACTCCATCGCCTTTGGTTTCTCTGCCTCAAACAATGAGGCCGAATATGAAGCACTTCTGGCGGGTCTTCGAACCGCTGATGGGGACTAAATGATGTTCTAGAGTTGCAAGTATACAACCTTCAAGTTATAGTATAAAGAGTTATCGGTCCCACGAGGAACGGGAAGTAGGAGGAGTTTTGTCCAAGTTTTGATTCTCAAATTATGCGCGACAATTAGGAGTTTATGTACATGGTGAAAGTGGTCATGAAGAGATTAGAGAGTGGATTGTGGATTATGTGCAAATAAAAGAAAAACGAGGAAGAAAATGTGTGTGGAGAGATTAAAAGTGTGATTGTGACAAAGTGCAAATAAATCAAAATGAAAGTGAAAATGGAGAGATAAAGAGTGAGAGAAAATAGTGCAAAATAAAAGAAAGTAAGATTGAGAGAGAGGAGAGAGTAAAGGAAAATCAAAATCAAGAAAATAAGAAATCAAAGAAGTCAAAATTAAGAAGGCAAAGATGAAGGATTCAATTAGAGATATGAAGGAATCTAGAATTGAATCCACTAGCTAATCTCACTTATAAGATATGAACCATTCTCTTTTATCACATCTCATTTTAAATTTATTAAGCATAGACTATCAAACCACTTAAGGAAAACATAACCTATCAAATTATCACCTAAATGAAATCAATACTCATGAGGAGAATAACAACAAGATAGTAATCCTAGAATTCATAAGCATAACCTATCAAACCACTTAAGGAAAGCATAGACTATCAAATTCTTCTTCTATCGACTAGTTCTCTAGTTGATTAGCCTAAACATGATCTTTTAAGCATAAGAGAGTGATTCACAAATATAAGAGAGAATTAGACTAGTTTCACGTAAAACTAGATCCCCACAAGAGGTTAGTTCCACATCTTTGAAAAAAAAGAAATCAAGAGAGGGAGGAGGAAAGAAAACTAAGTACAAAAAGGAAAATAAGAGCAAAGAAATAAAGAAAAGAAAAGAAAATTGCAAGGAAAGTAAATCTAAGCTATGAATTAAAGACAAGACATGAAAGTAAATTGCATGAAAGTAAATCTAAACTACAAAGCAATTAAATGAAAAAGAAATGTAAAAGAAATAAAATAGAAACCTACAACTCCTGATCTTCATCTCATCCTACTTTTGGTCCTTGGATAAGAAGAAGAGAAAGGAAATTGAAGGGGTAAAAATTTTTATTTATTGTGTAACAAAAGTTATAATTTTTGGAAGGTCTTCTCAATTAAGAGTAACCCTCCTCTCCAAATGGAGTTTTTACAAAATATTTCACACCCAAAGCCCTCAGATTTCACCCCTATCTATAACCCAACGGAGTTGATGTGAACTATTGGATCAAACTTGGCCACCAAGGAAGAAAAATCAGCCCTTAATTCGGAATCTGTTGCGAACCAACCGATCGGCCAATCGGTTAGCCAACCGGTTGGCCGACCGATTGGTCGACCGGTTGGTTTCCAACCGAATTTGTCTTTTCTTCATATTTTTACACGAATTCTTCTTGAATCCCCTTGGTATCTTGGGCCTTCGGTTGTCTTTAGATTTGGGCTTCAAAAATTGATAGAAATTCAGAGAATTTGAGTCATTTGGGCTTTTATTCATTATTTCTTTATTAACCTGCAATATAAGATAAATATAATTATTAGTAATATCTTTATTCATATAAAATAGGTAATAAGGGTATAAATTTATAATTAAAATGTGATAATCAAATACCCCCACACCTAAACTTTTGCTAGTCCTCTAGCAAAGAAAGAAAATGAAAGAAAATTCCTAACTCACTTTCGCAGGAATCGCGGCTATATTTAGCGCATACAACAAGCTTTTAAACCCCTGGGTTACCCCAGTGGACGAGTTATAGTCTCGTGAGGGTTTGCAGTGAATATACCCATAAAATTCAGTCAACTTGCCAATTTAAAGAAGTTAATGTATAATTAATTCATTTGATACATTCAAACATTCTAATTAAAGCTGGTTTTTACTCAAGAAAATATTTTTATCATAACTCTAAGGTAAGTTTCTTTAGAAAATCTTTTCATCATAGTTATACAAAACCAAGTTTAACTTAGAAAAATAAAAGTTTTGAAGAGAACATGCTAGCTCTTTGTTTTAAACAAACTTCAAGTCTTTTAATCCATTTGATTCTTCAAGAACATATACAAATATAACTATATATAAAAACATGGTTAGTATGATTTTTTAACTCTTTATTCCTTGGTGGTTTTGTTCTTTTTAATCGGCTTTCTAAGTGACCATTTAGCGAAGTTTTGGGCCAATGAATCCCAACCCAATTGGGCTTAGGTCATTAAGCATAAAAATACTCCTTGGGCCTAATTACTCATCAACTTAGGCTTAGTAAAATACAACCACCAATGATTTTAAGAGAAATTTATTTGGTGCCCATTTTTCAGACTCTTCTTTTTGTTAAGTTAGTATTATATATATATATATATATATATATATATATATATATATATATATATATATATATATATATATATATATATATATATATATATATATATATATATATATATATATATATATATATATATATATATATATATATATATTCTGAAAAATATTTGGATCAAGATAACTTGAAAATTATTTTCAACTCTAAGCTAAGCATGCAAAATTTCATTACTTCAATTAAAAATCTAAGTTAAAACTTAAGTAAAGTATACTACTTTGAAAATCATTTCTTAAGAAATTTATTTAGAGTTATCATAAAAGGTAAACTTGAGTATTGAACTAACTAAGGATTAGAAGACTTAAATTCTATCAAATAGATCAATTATTAATCAACTCTATTAAGTTGGCAAGTGATTTTTTATTTTTTATGAAAAGAAAAGAAAAAAATGACATAAAAAGAAAAAAATGGTAAGAAAAAGAGGAAAATAACTAAGATAAAGAGCAAAAATAACTAATCCCTACCCCACACCTAAATTTTGCATTGTCCTCAATGCAAATTCTATTATGCACAAAGTAAAACAGATAATAATTGAAGCACTTACATTTGTTCTACTAGCTTCAACAATGATAAAAATTCGCAAATACCTTTAAGATGAGGGGTGAAGCCAAAATTTATTCTCTTTTTTCAAATAAAGAAAAACAAGAAACTCTCAAATGAGAGAAGAATAAATTCTTTTATTATTATTATGAGATCTAAAAATAAAAATGTAGAATAAAAGATGAAACATGAGAAGCTCACATTATACATTAAATCCTACCTTATTGTTGAAAATTCTACCCGAAATTTAAAGAATTTCAAGATGATATAATCAATGATGTTCTCAAATTCTAAAAATTCCAAGGTTTGCAATGATTTTACAAAGAAATAAAGATAGATATTATTAGTGTTATGCATTTTGAACTTAGCTTCTTTATTAACAAAAGTTTGTGCAATCGATTATCTTTGAAATTTTTCTCAAACATAAATTCTATATTTGAGGGTTTAAATTCGATTGGTTATTTTCTAAAAACTAAGTTCATCCGAAAAGAGTTCTTCAAAAGTTAAATCACAACTGCATGTATTTGACATAGTTTCCTCGTTCTCAAAAATCCAACCTGAGGTTGCTAACATCCGTAGTTCCTCACAAAAGATTTCCTCAAAACTTACGTCTGATTCATTCTCTTCTTCTATCTCCTGAATGTAATTTATTTCAAAAGGTTGATTAGTTGGCTGATTCTCTACATTGAAAATATTAATATCAACAGTCATATTCTCAAAGGACAGCTTCATTTGACCAGTTCTACAGTTGATAAGAGTATTAGAAGTGGCTAAAAACGGTCTTCCTAAGATGACAGGTATCTGTCCTTTTGGATTGGAAACAGGCTGTGTTTCCAGAACGATGAAATCCACAGGAAAAATGAATTCTCCAACCTTAATCAAAACATCTCTATCTCACCCATGGGGACTTTGGTGATCTATCGACTAGCGTATGGTGCATTTGGTAGGTTTGAGTTCTCCTACACCTAGTTGTTGATAGACCGAGTATGGAAGCAAATTAACACTGGCCCCTAAGTCTAAAAGTGCCTTATCAATGTGACCATTACCAATGATACAAGGGATGTGATTATCACATTTTAATTACATTTTTATACCCTCATTACCTATTTTATATGAATAAAGATAGATATTACTAATAATTATTTTTATCTTAATTTGCAGGTTAATGAAGTATTAATGAATAAGAGCCCAAATGACTCAAATTCTCTGAATTTCTACCAATTTTTGAAGCCCAAATCTGAAGACAAACGAAGGCTCAAGATACTAAGGGGATCCAAGAAGAATTCGTGTAAAAATATCAAGAAAAGACAAAATCCGTTGGAAACCAATCGGTTGACCAACCTATTGGCTAACCGGTTAGCTAACCGATCGGCCAACCGATCAGTTCGCAACAGATTCCAGATTAATGGCTGATTTCTCTTCCTTGGTGGCCAAGTTTGATCCAATGGTTCACATCAACTCCGTTGGGCTATAAATAGGGGTGAATTCTGAGGGTTTAGAGTGTGAAATATTTTGTAAAAACTCTATTTGGAGAGGAGGGTTACTCTTAATTGAGAAGACCTTCTAAAAATTATAACTTTTATTACACAATAAATAAAATTTTTCACCCCTTCAATTTCCTTTCTCTTCTTCTTATCCAAGGACCAAAAGGAGGATGAGATGAAGATCAAGAGTTGTAGGTTTCTCTTTTATTTTATTTTTCATTTCTTTTTCATTTCTTATTCATTTATATGCTTTGTAGTTTAGATTTACTTTAATGCAATTTACTTTCATGCAATTTAATTCCATGCAATTTACTTTCATGTCTTGTCTTTAATTCATAGATTAGATTTACTTTCATTGCAATCTTCTTTTCTTTTTCTTTATTTCTTGCTCTCTTTCATTCTTGTAATTATGTTTATTTTTCCTCCTCTCTCTTGATTTCTTTTATTTTTCTAAGATGTGGAACTAAACCTCTTGTGGGGATCTAGTTTTGCATGAAACTAGTCTAATTTCTCTCTTATATTTGTGAATCACTCTCTAATGCTTAAAATAATCATGTTTAGGATAACTAACTAGAGAACTAATCGGTAGAAGAAGAATTTGATAGTCTATGCTTTCCTTAAGTGGTTTGATAGGTTATACTTATGAATTCTAGGATTACTATCTTGTTATTATTCTCCACATGAGTATTGATTTCATTTAGGTGATAATTTGATAGGTTATGCTTTCCTTGAATGGTTTGATATCCTATGCTTAATAAATATAAAATAGAATATGACAAAAGAGAATGACTCATATTTTATAAGTGCGATTAGCTAGTGAATTCAATTCTAGATTCATTCATATCTCTAATTGAATCCACCATCTTTTGCCTTCTTGATTTTGACTTCTTTGAATTCTTATTTTCTTGATTTTTATTTTCATTTACTCTCCTCTCTCTATCTTGCTTTCTTTTATTTTGCACTTATTTTCTCTCACTCTCTATCTCTCCATTTTCACTTTCATTTTGATTTATTTGCACTTTGTCACAATCACACTCTTAATCTCTCCACACACATTTTCACTCTCGTTTTCTTTTATTTGCGCATAATCCACATCCACTCTTTAACCTCCTCACAATCTTTTCATGACCACTTTCACCATGTACATAAACTCCTAATTGTCTTGCGCATAATTTGAGAACCAAAACTTGAACATAATCTTACAAACGCCTTCCTCGTGGGATCGATAATCTTTTATACTATAACTTGATAAGTTGTATACTTACAACTTAGGAGATAATCATTTATTTCCCTATCAAGTTTTTGGCGCCGTTGCCGGGGAATGGTGCATAAGTAGGATTTTGATTAATTTTGGTTCCTTAACTTGTGTGTTTTTCTTTTGTGAAGGAATTTGGAACTTGAAGATTAAGAGTTAAAGAATCAAGATTGAAGATTTGCCTCCAACAAGGCTTTGGATAGCGATTGCGTGGGTAACTCTTCTTTCTAGCATTCTCAATTCCACCCTTTAGATAGTTCATTCACATTAGAGACAATTAGGATAAAAAAATTTAAAAAAAGATTTTACCTTTGTCTAATCTCTAATAAACTTCATTTCTTTGATTGTCGACCATAATAAAAATGAAAAGATTTTTATTTTTGCATCCTTTTTAGTTGCTTTTAATTTCTAGGGTTGCATTTCATATAATAGTAGGAATTCACCAAAGTGATTTGAGCATCTTGATTTGGCACACACTTGAAAATATCTTAAGGGCAAAACCCATTAATCAAGATAAGGTGAGGGATTTCATCACCCTTTCCTTAGCTCAAAAATCACTAATTCCTCACTACACTTACCCGAGCCTCAAAACTAATTAGACATTGGCCCCTAAGGATTCGAGCTCATTAAGGAACAAGAAATCCTTAAGTGAACTAGTCCAAGTTTATTTTGATTAATTGGTGTCTAAGGCAAGGTTTACGGGTTGCGTAAGGCGCTCCGCAAGGAAAGAGGTACTTAATTGATCTTTGATCTCCCTCTAGTACTATCCTTACCTGGCTAATTACCTGAGTAAACTTTGATCTTTTCACTAAGGGAATTTTTGGTTAGGAGCTGGTCTAAGTCAAGTTTAGGCTTAACCCTAGAGTTAGGGTGATTGAAAAGTGATTGCCTTGATTTGCTTTTAGTTAG
Source organism: Asparagus setaceus (assembly GCA_012295165.1). Taxonomy (NCBI): domain Eukaryota; kingdom Viridiplantae; phylum Streptophyta; class Magnoliopsida; order Asparagales; family Asparagaceae; genus Asparagus; species Asparagus setaceus. Next base: position 29,002,275 of record CM022704.1, read on the forward strand.
TTTTTCCTTTTTTTTCTTTTTCTCATCATCTTCTTGACTTTTTCTCTTTTTCTTTTTCTTTTTCTTTAAAATTTTTTTTTGATTTTGGTGTATGCAAGCTTGGGTTAGGGATAATACCAATCGTTTAATCCGTGTTGATTCATCTTTTGAAATATTTGAAGAAATGACCAACCCTAATCCACCCGTTCTTGAAGATATATGTTACCCAACTAGGAATGCAATCCCTTCGTGTATTAAGCTCCCCGATGCAAATGGAACCAATTTTAAACTTCGACCACATTTTATAAACATGCTTCCCAAATTCTTAGGAGTCGAAACCGAAGACGCATACATCTTTATCTCCGAATTTGAAGAAGTTCGCTTCAATTTAAGATGAGTGACTTATCCGAGGATGCGATCAAGCTTCGATTTATTCTTTTTTCCCTTAAGGACAAAGCCAAAAAATGACTGTATAGTTTACCCACAAATTCCATCTCTACTTGGGGTAAATTTATAAAAGTTTTTTCTGAAAAAATTCTTTCCTATCCACAAAACGGTCAAGCTTAGAAACAGCATTCAAAATTTTAAAATTGTCCCGGGAGAACCTTTTTGGAAGTATTTTGATAAATTTAAGGATCTTCTTATCCAATGTCCTCACCATGGTCTTGAAAAATGACGATTATGCCAAATCATTTATGAAGGATTAGATTATTCTTCAAAAGCTTTCTTAGAGTCAATGTGTCAAGGGGATTTCATGAAGAAAAATGCTGATGAAGGTTGGGACTTTTTAGAGAGTTTATCCGAGAAAACCATGCAGTGGGAACATTGTGATAACCGTGTTTCATCAGTTTCTCAACCCAAAACCAGTGGTCTTTCCTTAGAAACAAACATGCCTCTGAAGCAAAGATGGCGACGATAATGCGTAGGTTAGAAGCTTTAGAAGTCAAAGAACGAGCTCCCGCTCAAATCAATCAAGTGTCAGCCTTAGGATGTCATAACTGTCTGTCTCCATCTCATGTTTCAGAGGAATGTCCTCTTTTAGGACCCGGTCAGCCACTAGGTCAGATAAACACTGCATTCCAGCGTCCGGTGAATGATTCATTTTCTCCAACCTACAATCCAGGTTGGAGAAATCATCCGAATTTTACATGGAACCAGGAAAACTACTCCGGGAATCAAAATTTCACTCCCTCTTCAAACCAACAATTTTCTACGGGAAACACAGTTCCTCTCAATTTTCAACAACCGAATCTATCATTTCAAAATCAGTCTCCTCATCACCAATCTGCAAATCACACTCCTCAAATTGCCGATCATGATAAGCGTCTTAATGTTTTGGAAAAGGGTCTAGAAACTTTGATTAAAACCTCTACACAGACTACGAACTTGTTGACTCAAATATCAAACACGTTGAATTCCTTCATGCAATCAACTGGGCAAATCCTCACTTCCAACACTCAAGCCATAGCTAGGTTAGAAATCCAACTTGGTCAACTAGCTAATGCCATGAGTGAGAGAGAGAAAGGAACTTTTCCGAGTCAACCTGTGACCAACCCGAAGGACACGGGTACAAGTTCAGCCTATGAGGCTCAAGTGAATGCAATCCATTCACTCCGTCGAGTAGAGAAGTCGATAATCAGGTTAGAATGCCTCCAAGCCCAACGCATGAACCCGAACAAGTTATTTCTCCTTCTAATGAATCACCCAATTCTGATAACCAAGAGCCTGAACCCGAACCTGAGCTTAATTTTGATCGGTGTAAACCAGTTGCTCCATACCCAGATAGACTCAGGCCTAGGAATCACTCCCCTCAGGAGGAGAAGATCCTAGAAACCTTCAAGCAGGTTAAGATCAACATTCCTCTCTTAGATATAATTGAACAAATCTCGACTTATGCCAAATTTTTGAAAGATTTGTGCACTAAAAAAAGAAGAATAAATATTCCGAAGAAAGTCTTTCTTGCTGCCAATATCACTGATATAATCTCAAAGTCCATGCCTCTGAAACATAAGGATCCAAGTTGCCCTACCATCCCTTGTATCATTGGTCATAGTCACATTGATAAGGCACTTTTAGACTTAGGGGCCAGTGTTAATTTGCTTCCATACTCGGTTTATCAACAACTAGGTGTAGGAGAACTCAAACCTACCAAATGCACCATACAGTTAGCTGATAGATCAGTCAAAGTCCCTAAGGGTGAGATAACAGATGTTTTGATTAAGGTTGGAGAGTTTATTTTCCCTATGGATTTCATCGTCCTGGAAACGCAGCCTGTTTCCAATCCAAAAGGACAGATACCTGTCATCTTAGGAAGACCATTCTTAGCCACGTCTAATACTCTTATCAACTGTAGAACTGGTCAAATGAAACTGTCCTTTGGGAATATGATCACGATATCAATATTTTCAATATAGAGAATCACCAACTAATCAACCTTTTGAAATAAATTACATTCAAGAGATAGAAAAAGAGAATGAGATAGACCTCAGTTTGAGGAAATTTTTCTTTGAGGCTGAAAAATTTTCTTGAGAATGAGGAAACTATTGAAGAACTATTTTCGATGAACTTAGATTTTTGAAAATAACCAACCAAAATGTCAAACCTTAAATTTTGTATTTGAGGAAATTTTTAAAGAAGACTTGGTTGCACATAATTTTGTTAATAACGAATCTAAGTTCAAAAGCATACAACCATTAATATCTACCTTGCGTTCTTTGTAAACATCACTAAAACCACGAAATTTTTGGAATTTAAGCACATCGGTGATTATATTATTTTGGAATTCTTTAAATTTCGGGTAGAATTTTCAGCAATAAGGTAGGATTTAATGTAGAATGTGAGCTTCTCATGTTTCATCTTTTATTCTACATTTTTATTTTTGTCTCATAATAATAAAAGAATTTATTCTTCTCTCATGTGAGAGTTTCTTATTCTTCTTTATTAAAAAAGAGAAAAAAAGAAAAAATATAAAAAGAAAAAAAAAGAGATATATGAAAAATAAAGAAAAAAGAAGAGAATAAATTTTTTTGACTTTATCCTCCTCATACCAAAGGTAATTGCAGATTTTTCATTGTTCTAGGTCGATCGAATAAATGTAAGTGCTTCCATTCTTATCCTGCTTTTACTTTGTGCATTATAGAGTTTGCATTGAGGACAATGCAAAATTTAGGTGTGGGGTGGGGATTAGTCATTTTATCTTTATCTTAGTCATTTTTTCTTCTTTTCTTACCATTTTTTATATATAAAAAAAAGAAAAATTAAAAATATATATATAGTCACTTGCCAACTTAATAGAGTTGATTAATAATTGATCTATTTGATAGAATTTAAGTCTTCTAATCCTTAGTTAGTTCTATACTCAAGTTTACCTTTTATGATAACTCCAAATAAATTTCTTAAGAAATAATTTTCAAAGTAGTATACTTCACTTAAGTCTTAACTTAGATTTTAAAGTAATGAAATTTTTGCATGTTTAGCTTAGAGTTAAAAATAAATTTTCAAGTTATCCTAATCTATATATCTTTTAAAATATATACATATACTCATATATAAATATATACATCATATATATATAATGCAAAAAAATCTTGAACTCTAATGTGGTTCTATCTTATTAAGCCTAAGTTGACTGAGTAATTAAGCCCAAGAAGTATTTTCATACATAATGATCTAAGCCCACTTGGATAGGGATCCATTGGCCCAAAACTCTTTAATGGTCACTTAGAAAGCCCACAAAGTAGAACAAAATCACTATGGAATAAAGATTGTCATATATATATATATATATATATATATATATATATATATATATATATATATATATATATATATATATATATATATATATATATATATATATATATATATATATATATATATATATATATATATATATATATATATATATATATATATATATATATATATATATATATATATATATATATATATATAATAATTTTAGATATATATAACAAATATATCTATATAGTTATATTTATATATTTTTGAAAAATAAATTGATTAAGAGACTTGAAAAATTTATTGAAACAAAGAGCTAGCATGTTCTCTTCAAAATATTTATTTTTCTAAGTTAAACTTGGTTTTGTATAACTATGATGAAAAGATTTTCTAAAGAAACTTACCTTGGAGTTATGATAAAAATATTTTCTTGAGTATTAACCAACTTCAATTGGAATGTTTGAATATATCAAATGAATTAATTATTTTATTAACTTTTTTAAATTGGCAAGTTGACTGAATTTTATGGGTATATTCACTGCAAACCCTCACGAGACTACAACTCGTCCACTAGGGTAACCTAGGGGTTTAAAGGCTTGTTGTATGCGCTAAATACAACCGCGATTCCTGCGAAAGTGAGTTAGGTTTTCTTTTTATTTTCTTTACTAGAGAACTAGCAAAAGTTTAGGTGTGGGGGTATTTGATTATCACATTTTAATTATAGTTTTATACCCTAATTACCTATTTTATATGAATAAAGATATTACTAATAATCGTTTTTATCTTAATTTGCAGGTTAATGAAGTATTAATGAATAAGAGCCCAAATGACTCAAATTCTCTGAATTTCTACCAATTTTTGAAGCTCAAATCTGAAGACAAACGAAGGCCCAAGATACCAAGGGGATCCAAGAAGAATTCGTGCAAAAATATCAAGAAAAGATAAAATCCGTTGGAAACCAATCGGTTGGCCGATCGATTAGCCAACCGGTTGGTAGGGCAACCTGGATCCTTATGTTTTAGAGGCATGGACTTTGAGATTATATCAGTGATATTGGCAGCAAGAAAGACTTTCTTCGGAATATTTATTCTTCTCTTTTTAGTACACAAATCCTTTAAAAATTTGGCATAAGTTGGGATTTGTTCAATTATATCTAAGAGAGGGATGTTAACCTTAACCTGCTTGAAGGTTTCTAGGATCTTCTCCCCCTGAGGGGAGTGATTCCTAGGCCTGAGTCTATCTGGGTATCGAGCAACTGGTTTAAACCTATCAAGATTAGGCTCAGGTTCGGGTTCAGGCTCTTGGTTATTAGAATTGGGTGATTCATTAGAAGGAGAAATAACTTGTTCGGATTCATGGGTTTGGCTTGGAGGCATTCTAACCTGATTATCGACTTCTCTACCTGATCGGAGTGAATGGATCGCATTCACTTGAGCTTCATAGGTTGAACTTGTACCCGTGTCCTTTGGGTTGGTCACAGGCTGACTCGAAAAAGTTCCTTTCTCTCTCTCTCACTTACGGCATTAGCTAGTTGACCAAGTTGGATTTCTAACCTAGCTATGGCTTGAGTGTTGGAAGTGAGGATTTGCCCGGTTGATTGCATGAAGGAATTCAACGTGTTTGATGTTTGAGTCAACAAGTTCGTGGTCTGTGTAGAGGTTTTAATCAAAGTTTCTAGACCTTTTTCCAAAACATTAAGACATCTATCGTGATCAACAATTTGAGGATTGTGATTTGTAGATTTGTGATGAGGAGACTGGTTTTGAAATGATAGGTTTGGTTGTTGAAAATTGATTTGAGAACTGAAAGGAACAGTGTTTCCCTTAGGAAATTATTGGGTTGAAGAGGGAGTGAAATTTGATTTCCGGAGTAGTTTCCCTGGTTCCATGCAAAATTCGAATGATTTCTCCAACCTTGATTGTAGGTTGGAGAAAATGGATCATTCACCGGATGCTGGAATGCAGCGTTTATCTAACCTAGTGGCTGACCGGGTCCTAAAAGAGGACATTCCTCTGAAATATGAGATGGAGACAGACAGTTATGACATCCTGAGGCTGAAACTTGATTGATTTGAGCGGGAGCTCGTTCTTTGACTTCTAAAGCTTCTAACCTACGCATGATCGTCGCCATCTTTGCTTCAGCGGCTATATTTGTTTCTAAGGAAAGACCACTGGTTTTTTGTTGGGAAACTGATGAAACTCGGTCATCACAATGTTCCCACTGCATGGTTTTCTTGGATAAACGCTCTAAAAAGTCCCAAGCTTCATTGGCATTTTTCTTCATAAAATCCCCTTGACACATTGACTCTAAGGAAGTTTTTGAAGAATAATCCAATCCTTCATAAATAATTTGGCATAATCGCCACTTTTCAAGACCATGGTGAGGACATTGGATAAGAAGATCTTTAAATTTGTCAAAATACTTCTAAAAAGGTTCTCCCGGGACAATTTTGAAATTTTGAATGCTGTTTCTAAGCTTGACCGTTTTGTGGATAGGAAAGAATTTTTTTTAGAAAAACTGTTATAAATTCACCCCAAGTTGAGATGGAATCTGTGGGTAAGCTATACAGCCATTTTTGACTTTGTCCTTAAGGGCAAATGGAATAAATCGGAGTTTGATCGCATCTTCGGTTAAGTCCCTCATCTTGATCATGAGGCAAACTTCTTCAAATTCGGAGATGAAAATGTAAGCGTCTTCGGTTTCTACTCCTAGGAATTTAGGAAGCATGTTATAAAATGCGGTCTAAGTTTGAAATTTGCTCCATTGACCTCGGGAAGTTTTATGCAAGAGGGGATTGCATTTCTAGTGGGGTAACAAACATCTTGAAGAACAGGTGGGTTAGTATTGGCCATTTCGTTTGGTTCGAGAGATAGATCAAAACGAATTAAATGATTGGTATTATCCCTAACCCAAGTTTGCATACACCAAAATCAATTTTTTTTAAAGAAAAAAGGAAAAGAGAAAAAGTCAAGAAGATGTTGAGAAAAAGAAAAAAGGAAAAACTAACTAAAAGCAAATCAAGATGCTCAAATCACTTTGGTGAATTCCTACTATTATATGAAATGCAACCCTAGAAATTAAAAGCAACTAAAAAGGATGCAAAAACAAAAATCTTTTTATTTTTTATTATGGTTAGTAACAAACAATGTGAGAGAGGTGAAAATTATTTGAGTTTATTATCTTGTTAGTCAAAGTCCAAGTGGAAGATGGATTTTATTATGGTCAACAAGAATAAAATATTTTTTTTCTTTTTTTTTAATCCTAATTGTCTCTAATGTGAATGAACTATCAAAGGGGTGGAATTGAAAATACTAGATAGAAAAGTTACCCACGCAAAAGCTATCCAAAGCCTCGTTGGAGGCAAATCTTCAATCTTGAATCTTCAACTCTTGATCTTCAAGCTCCAAGTTCCTACACAAAAGAAAACACACAAAATAAGGAACCAAAGTTAATCAAAATTCTACTTATGCACCGTTCCCCGGCAACGGCGCTAAAAACTTGATGGTGACTAAATGATGTCCTAGAATTGCAAGTATACAACTTTCAAGTTATAGTATAAAGAGTTATCGATTTCATGAGGAACGGGAAGTAGGAGGAGTTTTGTCCAAGTTTTGGTTCTCAAATTATGCGCGATAATTAGGAGTTTATGTACATGGTGAAAGTGGTCATGAAGAGATTAGAGAGTGGATTGTGGATTATGTGCAAATAAAAGAAAAACGAGGAAGAAAATGTGTGTGGAGAGATTAAAAGTGTGATTGTGACAAAGTGCAAATAAATCAAAATGAAAGTGAAAATGGAGAGATAGAGAGTGAGAGAAAATAAGTGCAAAATAAAAGAAAGCAAGATTGAGAAAGAGGAGAGAGTAAAGAAAAATCAAAATCAAGAAATCAAAGAAGTCAAAATCAAGAAGGCAAAAGATAAAGGATTCAATTAGAGATATGAAGGAATCTAGAATTGAATCCACTAGCTAATCTCACTTATAAGATATGAACCATTCTCTTTTATCACATCTCATTTTAGATTTATTAAGCATAGACTATCAAACCACTTAAGGAAAGCATAACCTATCAAATTATCACCTAAATGAAATCAATACTCATGAGGAGAATAACAACAAGATAGTAACCCTAAAATTCATAAGTGTAACCTATCAAACTACTTAAGAAAAATATAGACTATCAAATTCTTCTTCTATCGATTAGTTCTCTAGTTGATTAGCCTAAACATGATCTTTTTAAGCATAAGAGAGTGATTCATAAATATAAGAAAGAATTAGACTAGTTTCATGCAAAACTAGATCCTCACGAGAGGTTAGTTCCACATCTTTGGAAAAAAAAAGAAATCAAGAGAGGGAGGAGGAAAGAAAACTAAGTACAAAAAGGAAAATAAGACCAAAGAAATAAAGAAAAAGAAAAAGAAAATTGCAAGGAAAGTAAATCTAAGCTATGAATTAAAGACAAGACATGAAAGTAAATTGCATGAAAGTAAATCTAAACTACTGAAGCAATTAAATTAAAAAATGCAAAAGAAATAAAATAGAAACCTATAACTCCTGATCTTCATCTCATCCTCCTTTTGGTCCTTGGATAAGAAGAAGAGAAAGAAAATTGAAGTGGTGAAAATTTTTATTTATTGTGTAATAAAAGTTATAATTTTTGGAAGGTCTTCTCAATTAAGAGTAACCCTCCGCTCCAAATGGAGTTTTTACAAAATATTTCACACCCAAAACCCTCAGATTTCACCCCTATTTATAACCCAATGGAGTTGATGTGAACCATTGGATCAAACTTGGCCACCAAGGAAGAAAAATCAGCCCTTAATTCGGAATCTGTTGCGAACCAACCGATCGGCCAATCGGTTGGCCAACCGGTTGGCCGACCGGTTGGTTTCCAACCGAATTTATCTTTTTTTCATATTTTTGCACGAATTCTTCTTGAATCCTCTTGGTATCTTGGGCCTTCGTTTGTCTTCAGATTTTGGCTTCAAAAATTGGTAGAAATTCAGAGAATTTGAGTCATTTGGGCGTTTATTCATTATTTCTTTATTAACCTGCAATATAAAATAAAAACAATTATTAGTAATATCTTTATTCATATAAAATAGGTAATGAGGGTATAAATTTATAATTAAAATGTGATAATCAACCGCTCTAGCCGCAAAGGCCGAGCGACTCTATATTTTGGCCGACTCCCAACTTGTCCTCTGCCAGGTGAATGGAGAGTATGCAGCCAAAGATTTGAGAATGGTACTATATCTAGAGGCGGTTAAAGAACTGTTTGCCAAATTCACTGATTACAAGATCGCCCAAGTCCCCCGAGCCCTCAACGCTCGGGCGGATGCCTTGTTGAAACTCGGATCGACCAGCTCGGGAAATAACCCGGGGCCTATCTACACCGATACCCTCGAGCACCCCAGCATCACGAGGACGTCAGAGGCTATCATGCAAATCGAGGTATCCGCAGAGCCCTGTTGGGTGGATCCCATAATCTAGTACCTGACACAGGGGACCCTACTAGATAATGCCACTGAAGCCAGGAGTCTCCAGAGGTACGCTCGCCGCTATCTCTTGCTCGATAACCAGCTTTATTGAATGTTATATTCCAACAGTAGCGTGGGGCCCTATCTTCGGTGTCTTCGGCCATCAGAGGCCAATTATGTCCTTAGGGAAATCCACGAAGGGATGTAATAGCTGAGTCCAAAAGGCTCGTATCTCTATGCAAAAAATGCCAATTTTTCTCCGCTATTTCACGTGCAATGGCCACTGAGCTTACATCCATTTTGAATCCAATCCCCTTTGCTCAATGGGGACTAGATTTACTATGCCCTCTTCCAATAGCCTCGGGGCAACAAAAGTTCCTAATCGTGGCCATTGACTACTTCACCAAATGGATCGTGGTTGAGCCCTTGGTAAAAATTGGTGAAAGTAATGTCACAAATTTTGCATGGAAATCTATCGTCTGCCGATTTGGTGTGCCTCTCTCCTTTGTGACAAACAATGGTACTCAGTTCGACAGTGGAGGCTTTCAAGGCTTTTGTGATGAGTACAACATCCGCCTCAAGTTCTCCTCGGTCGCACACCCCGAATGCAATGGACTTGCCGAAGCTGCTAACAAATGCATCCTCCAAGCTCTGAAGAAGAAGGTGGATGAGGCAGTCGAAAATTGGGTCGAGGAGCTGCCTGGCATTTTATGGTCATACCGCACGATTCATAAAAACTTCACTGGGGAAACCCCCTTCAAGTTAGCTTATGGAGCTGAAGCAGTCACCCCAGTTAAAGTCGGCATGCTGACAATCCGATTGCAGTGGTTTGACGAAGACCTGAATTCGGTAGGGCTTCGCATTGGACTCAATCTCCTAGAAGAAGCCTGAGGGAAGGCGCTCCGATCCCAAATCGTCAACCAACAGCACATCGCTCGGTATTACAACAGCAAAGTCCGACCCAGGAGATTCAGCTTCGGCGATCTGGTCCTTCGAAAAGCTACCTTTGACAAAGATACCAAACGTGGTAAGTTGGCTCCTAACTGGGAAGGACCCTACACAGTCCTTGAAGAGTTGCGCCCAAGCACCTATCGGCTCGGAATTCCCGATGGAAGGATATTACAGCATCCTTGAAATATTAAGCACCTAAAGAAATATTTTCAGTAATTCTGTATATTACTTTCATTTATTACAAAATCATTTTGAATCTCACTTTTATGTCGCATTCTTGCAGTGCTGAATCTTTGCAGGAACCAAAAAGACCTTGGCGCCCTCATTAAGTCCAAGGCACCCGACCTCTCGGTCGTCATTGCCGAAAAGACCTTGGCGCCCTCATTAAGTCCAAGGCACCCGACCTCTCGGTCGTCATTGCCGAAAAGACCTTGGCGCCCTCATTAAGTCTAAGGCACTGACCTCTCGGTCGTCATTGTCGAAAAGACCTTAGCACCCTCATTAAGTCCAAGGCACCCGACCTCTCGGTCATCATTGCTAAAAAGACCTTGGCGCCCTCATTAAGTCCAAGGTATCCAACCTCTCGGTCGTCATTGCCAAAAAGGCCTTGCCGTCATCATTAAGTCCAAGGCACCCGACCTCTCGGTCGTCATTTACTGAAAAGACCTTAGCGTTCGCATTAAGTCCAAGTCACCCGACCTCTCGGTCGTCATCTACCGAAAAGACCTTGGCATCCTCATTAAGTCCAAGGCACCCGACCTCTTGGTCGTCATCTATCGAAAAAACCTTGGCATCTTCATTAAGTCCAAGGCACCCGACCTCTTGGTCATCATCTATCGAAAAGACCTTAGCATCCTCATTAAGTCCAAGGCACCCGGCCTCTCGGTCGTCATCTATCGAAAAGACCTTAGCACCCTCATTAAGTCCAAGGCACCCGACCTCTTGGTCGCCATCTATCGAAAAGACCTTAGCGTCCTCATTAAGTCCAGGCACCCGACCTCTCGGTCGCCATCTATCGAAAAGACCTTAGCATCCTCATTAAGTCCAAGGCACCCGACCTCTTGGTCGCCATCTATCGAAAAACCTTGGCATCTTCATTAAGTCCAAGGCACCGACCTCTCGGTCATCATCTACCGAAAAGACCTTAGCATCCTCATTAAGTCCAAGGCACCCGACCTCTCGGTCGTCATCTACCGAAAAGACCTTGGCATCCTCATTAAGTCCAAGGCACCCGACCTCTTGGTCGTCATCTATCGAAAAAACCTTGGCATCTTCATTAAGTCCAAGGCACCCGACCTCTTGGTCATCATCTATCGAAAAGACCTTAGCATCCTCATTAAGTCCAAGGCACCCGGCCTCTCGGTCGTCATCTATCGAAAAGACCTTAGCGTCCTCATTAAGTACAAGGCACCCGACCTCTCGGTCATCATCTACCGAAAAGACCTTGGCGTCCTCATTAAGTCCAAGGCACCCGACCCCTCTGTTCGTGGTAAAAGTCGGGATGATTGTCATTGATTTGAATTTTGCTTACAGCTTCTTTGGCCTACAACAAAATTCAAAAAGAAATGCCTTTTATTTTAAGGCGTACAATGAAAATAAAAAAAGATTACAACTTTTATCCTTAGTGAACAAACACGAGGATCTCTGTTATATCGGATCCTCGCCATGGGTTCTTTGCTGTCTTGGGGACTTTTGTGTCCGTGGACCACCGCAATTCCAATCTCGTGTAAACCCGGTTCCGAACTACAGATGTAAAGGGGCTCGCTTCACGAAGGAAACGGCTCGAGGGGATCACACTCACGAAGGAGAGGATCGCCATGGGATCACACTCACGAAGGAGAGGATCACGGAGCGGTGAGATCTACTAGGAGAAATCACAATGCTATCCCCGAGGTTAAGATGAAGCTTAACCTAGAGGGTATCTGTGGTTCGACCGAATTCGGTTACCTTTGCTTGTAGATCCGATGTCGACGGACTTGTACTGCTGCTCGGGGTCATGGCCGACATCAGATCTTGCAAGAATTCTTGAAGTCCGAACTCTTCCAAATCCCAAAAAATCCTCTCTGATCAGCCAAAATCCAGCTCCACTCCAGCCCCCCAAAATCCAAGACCTCCCATGAGCAAGACCCCCCCCTATTTATACAAAAGCAGGCTACAAGTGGTTGAAAGCCGAGCCATTCTCGCCACTTGGCCGAGGCCTCTACCAATTGCGAGGTGGCTCTACCAAAGTGGTCGGCCTCCCGCCACTTGTCAGGCACCCGCCAAGTTGGTCCGGTGGTTTCGGCTAGTGGCCGAGCCACCTTGGCCACTTGCCGGTGCCGCTGGCCGCGCTCCCCGCCGCTCGCCGCTTTATGCCGCTTTCTCCGCCGATTCTTCGCCGATTCTTCGGTCTTCCGGCTTAGTTTTGCTCGGTGATGTCGCCGTTGTGTTGAGTCCGTGTCCGATCAACTTTGAGCTCAAGCGGTTCGTTTGCATCGACGGACTAAGTACGGTTGATTCCGTCTCGTCAGCGTTTGAGTTTAGCCAACTCGCCTCGTTGAGCTTCGCTGCCGGTTTTCTCCACGACGCTGCCGCTTTCATTGCCAGACGCCTCGCCGACTCACTTCATGGGTTCGTCGACTCGCTTTATGCGTTTTGCGGCGTAATCACGTCGACGGCGTTCTGGGTCGCGCCGTCGGATGGATCGTCGGTTGTCAACCCACCGTTTACGAGTCTTGTTCGGGTACTGATAAGCAATTTTTTATGCCTACAGATACCCCCTCCAAAGCGTCTCAGTCTCGATTCTTGATGAGTCTGGGATGCTTTGGACATGATGGTTCCCGGCCTTCAGTCGGCTGAGGGTCCCAAAAGATAGCTTCAAGTCTTCGATTCTTTCAGATCATCCAGTTCTTTGTAGGATTCCTGATAAGATCACGGTGCTGCATTTATTGTCTGACCGTTTGTTGAAATCTTGATTCGAAGCTGGTGGGTGAGTTTTGCTTGTAACTCGTGTCGGTTGGTTGTTGTTTGACTAACCATCGGACTTTTGGATTTATCCGTATGTCGGCGAACTCCTTGTTAGCGACACGTTGGTCGTGCCGGATACATAGAATTTCATAACCTTTAATCGGCTAATTCTTCCATCATCACATGTGTTGTTGGTTTAACCACAGCGGGAGGACTGATCTTTTCATGGAGATATCCTCCGAGGATTCCTTGTTGAAACAGGAGACCATTTGGCTTTCAACCATCGTCTTAGCCTTCAGTCGGCAAGTGCGATGCTTTGACCGTTGTTGGGATGTGATTATCCACGGTGGGTGAAGTTTCTTCGGGACTGGACATATCGTCCGGTGTCGCCATGACTTTCACGCCTCGTCAGATTATTCCTCTCTTGGATATTATGGTGGGAGGAAATTAAGGGTTATCGAGTTATCCTTAAGAATATGGGTTTATTCTCCAGGAACTCCTCGTTGAAAATTTGGAAACAGCTTTATACCGTAATCCTAGTTGGAGTAGGATTAGGCGACGCTGATCGGCCGATGCAATCCGCGACGATCGAAGTTATCCCTAAGAATATTTCTTGTGAGAATATTCTTCCTGAACTTCTCGACAAATTAGGAAACAGCTTTATACTCATAATCCTAGTTGAGTAGGATTAGGCGACGCTGATCGGCCGATGCAATCCGCGACGATCGAAGTTATCCCTAAGAATATTTCTTGTGAGAATATTCTTCCGGAACTTCTCAATAAATTAGGAAACAGTTTATACTGTAATCCTAGTTGAGTAGGATTAGGCGACGCTGATCGGCCGATGCAATTCGCATGATCGAAGTTATCCCTAAGAATATTTCTTGTGAGAATATTCTTCCTGAACTTCTCGACAAATTAGGAAACAGCTTTATACTGTAATCCTAGTTGAGTAGGATTAGGCGACGCTGATCGGCCGATGCAATCCGCGACGATCGAAGTTATCCCTAAGAATATTTTTGTGAAAATATTCTTCCTGAACTTCTCGATAAATTAGGAAACAGTTTATACTGTAATCCTAGTTGAGTAGGATTAGGCGACGCTGATCGGCCGATGCAATTCGCATGATCGAGTTATCCTAAGAATATTTCTTGTGAGAATATTCTTAGGAACTTCTCGACAAATTAGGAAGCGGTTTATACTCGTAATCCTAGTTGGAGTAGGATTAGGCGTTGATTTGCGTCGGTGCAATCCATACGATCGAGTTATCCTAAGAATATTTCTTGTGAGAATATTCTTAGGAACTTCTCGACAAATTAGGAAGCGGTTTATACTCGTAATCCTAGTTGAGTAGGATTAGGCGACGCTGATCGGCCGATGCAATTCGCATGATCGAGTTATCCTAAGAATATTTCTTGTGAGAATATTCTTAGGAACTTCTCGACAAATTAGGAAGCGGTTTATACTCGTAATCCTAGTTGAGTAGGATTAGGCGTAGCGTTGATCGGCGTCGATGCAATCCATACGATCGAGTTATCCTAAGAATATTTCTTGTGAGAATATTCTTAGGAACTTCTCGACAAATTAGGAAGCGGTTTATACTCGTAATCCTAGTTGAGTAGGATTAGGCGTAGCGTTGATCGGCGTCGATGCAATTCGCATGATCGAGTTATCCTAAGAATATTTCTTGTGAGAATATTCTTAGGAACTTCTCGACAAATTAGGAAGCGGTTTATACTGTAATCCTAGTTGGAGTAGGATTAGGCGACGCTGATCGGCCGATGCAATCCGCGACGATCGAAGTTATCCCTAAGAATATTTCTTGTGAGAATATTCTTAGGAACTTCTCGACAAATTAGGAAACAGCTTTATACCGTAATCCTAGTTGGAGTAGGATTAGGCGACGCTGATCGGCCGATGCAATTCGCATGATCGAGTTATCCTAAGAATATTTCTTGTGAGAATATTCTTAGGAACTTCTCGACAAATTAGGAAGCGGTTTATACTGTAATCCTAGTTGGAGTAGGATTAGGCGACGCTGATCGGCCGATGCAATTCGCATGATCGAGTTATCCTAAGAATATTTCTTGTGAGAATATTCTTAGGAACTTCTCGACAAATTAGGAAGCGGTTTATACTCGTAATCCTAGTTGGGTAGGATTAGGCGACGCTGATCGGCCGATGCAATTCGCATGATCGAGTTATCCTAAGAATATTTCTTGTGAGAATATTCTTAGGAACTTCTCGACAAATTAGGAAGCGGTTTATACTCGTAATCCTAGTTGGAGTAGGATTAGGCGACGCTGATCGGCCGATGCAATTCGCATGATCGAGTTATCCCTAAGAATATTTCTTGTGAGAATATTCTTAGGAACTTCTCGACAAATTAGGAAGCGGTTTATACTCGTAATCCTAGTTGGAGTAGGATTAGGCGACGCTGATCGGCCGATGCAATTCGCATGATCGAGTTATCCTAAGAATATTTCTTGTGAGAATATTCTTAGGAACTTCTCGACAAATTAGGAAACAGCTTTATACCGTAATCCTAGTTGGAGTAGGATTAGGCGACGCTGATCGGCCGATGCAATTCGCATGATCGAGTTATCCTTAAGAATATGGGTTTATTCTCCGGGAACTCCTCGTTGAAAATTTGGAAACAGCTTTATACCGTAATCCTAGTTGAGTAGGATTAGGCGTAGCGTTGATCGGCGTCGATGCAATCCATACGATCGAGTTATCCTAAGAATATTTCTTGTGAGAATATTCTTAGGAACTTCTCGACAAATTAGGAAGCGGTTTATACTCGTAATCCTAGTTGGAGTAGGATTAGGCGACGCTGATCGGCCGATGCAATTCGCATGATCGAGTTATCCTAAGAATATTTTTGTGAAAATATTCTTCCTCGATCAACAAGGTATGCATCACAGTACTTTTTCTCTCTTTTTTTTTTTTTCTTCTTTTCTTGTGCATGCAGTGTCGCAGATCGCGAGGGGACGATCGAGCGGCGGCGGGTTATGCTGGCGCATGGGCGGATCGGGCGGCGCGGCAGCGTTATTGGCGCTACGGCCACGCTTACGCCGCTGGCCAAGGCCAGGCGCAATTTTACGCCATATTGGCGCTATCATACGGCTGGCCGGCGGCTGGTGGCGCTGCGTCATACGGCCATTGGCGCTGGTGGCGCCGGTGAACCATATGCCGGCTACGGCTACTGGGAAGGCCAGGTCTCACGCCGGACGCCGGGTTCTCTTGATCGGATTGTGTATCTTTTGGCGTTTTATTTGCTGATTTTTGGCCATGTATCTGAAATTTTGTTGTATTGTTGCGGCTTCGATGTCGTCGGGGAGATCCGCAGCGTTTGAGTCGATCAACTTCGCCGCGGCGTGAATGCCGCCTCCTTCTTTCGGTGGTGCCAGCCATCATATTTTCGCATATATGCGCTTGTATCCCCGCCGTTCTCCTTTGTGAGGCGATTGGGAAGAGCCGAGATTCTCCTTCGTGAGGATTGAGGCTTCAAATTGTGCACGTTCGTTATGACCCCGCTTCGTTCTCCTTTGTGAGGCGATTGGGAAGAGCCGAGACTCTCCTTCGTGAGGATTGAGGCTTCAAAGATCACCCGTCTCGATGTTATTAACGGGAGCGATTTCATACCGTACTCTCGCCCTGTAGAACGGGATATATTGTTGCTTTGTTCATGCGACTATATTTATCGTTCTCCGGGTGTTCGATACGGGTGAAATCATCGTACCCATTATAAGGTCGTGACTCGATCTATGTAAGATGAATTCAACGCCATTTACTAACTGAGTATTTTCTGATTTCAGTTGATTATTCCTCGAGCTTTTCCACTTCACGCGTCGATGGACGCCATAGTGACTATTATTCCATGTGTGATGATCCCGCGATTTTTATCTCGCCGATTTGCGCTCGACATCAGCCGAGACGATCCAGTCAGATTTGAGGGGAGTTCCCGCTATCCGACGATTGGTCACCGATGCCGCCAGAAGGGACACCAGCTCATCAACCTTTGCGAAAGACGATTATCTATTCGGACTTCGGTTAAGGATCGGATCTGACTCTTATCGAGAGTGAGAGGTGGTTGAACAAAGACGACGGAGGCCCCTTGTATATTCCCGGATACCTCATCAACTCTCATTGACCGACCTTAGACACCATGCCGTGACACTGTATGTCATGGCGCCCGACCGAGGAGCATGATCATATTCATTGTGGGTTTATTACCCGCCAGCCTTCCGGGTTCCAACAGAATCGCCATCGGCCTTCACCACAGGGTTGTAGAGTGGACACACCGCCCGTGATGAGCTTTTGTTCCCGCCGACTTTGAAGAATCGCCTTGCTAAATTGGGGCGAGATGCCGCCGCCCAGCCATAGATTCTTCTACCGGGTACACTCGCCAAGTAAGCACCGGTGGGTCGCCGACCGCCACGCCTCACCGATGGGATGGAGAACTTCGTGCTTAGGTCTCAGATTCGCCGATTCGTGCCACCATGTATGGCCTTCCAATCAGTGCCAACCATTTCTTTACCTTATTCGAGCTTTATAATCCAGTTGAATCGTTTTCACTAAACATGGCGAGTTGGGGTTGGCTTTGCATGAGATGTACCGTATTTCGTGTCTACCCATGGGGAAGATGCTATATCGAGTACTTTCCTCCAATCGTGAACTGAAATGGCCAGGAACGCGACCATCGTTATAAGACTTTATGGGATCTCACTTGTCATTACCATATAGCTCGCCCAATCAACCTTTGCGCTTAAGAGGAAATCGCAGTGAGTCCGCAGTCACATTACTTGTTCCAAAGATTTGGAGGACAAATCGGCGAGGAAATATGTGAACTATCACCGCCACTCCTTCAAGGTTAATGAACTGATCGAGAAGTCCGAGGCTAACTCTTATACACTCGGCTTCGCCAAAGAAGGCTTCCTTCAGGACCAAGTTTGCGACCTTTACGTGGCATGCGGTGAAGCCTATCCACCAACAACTCTTCTAGCGGGCTATCTTGCAATCGGCTCAAGAAGTGTGTGGTTCCATATCAATCGATGATGCTTTACCTTTGGAGGTCCTTTATCCTGCGGTTCAACTTCGCCCACAGAAGGAACTCTCTCTCCTTCGGTGATGGTGGCGGTATTCACCGTGGATTGCGGCATATAGTTGGCGTTTACGAGAGAAAGGACGAGCCATCCTCACGTATCCCTTCCGTCCGGTAGAGCTCCCATATACCTATTTGATGACTGGTTGGTCCTTCATCGCCCGACATGATGTCGGCACCGGTTCCACAGATTCGCCTACTCCTTTCTTACGGTTGGTAGAGGATTGCAGATGGAAGGCGTGGTTTTGCAGAGATTAAGAAACGATGCATTCACAAAGGGTGGATCTTTTCGGATGTTTTCCTCGATTCTCGGTCAATATGGTGAGTCCTTGGTCGACGAGGAGATGCCAAGACCCAGCCAGACTTCACTTAATATTGGCTATTTCAAGCGGCTAGTGAATATCGTGCCGTGGTATCTCACCTTCCGAGTAAGGGAGGAATGCTTCCTTGAGCCTTATTTTCCCTGTCGTTTTGCTCGCCCGGTTCGGTTCTGACCAACTTTATGTTGGGAACCCGAACCGACAGCCTGCACTCAGGTGGACTTGTGGATGGCCTTCGAGCATGGTTGTGGGCGTCATGGGATGTACCGATGCTAGATTCGGGCCTCCGAAGTTCGACCGCCACCGGAGTCGACATTCCTCCATTGTAGTTGGCTATTAGTAGCTAACGAGTCGGGCCCCGTGAGGGCCATCTCAGATCCGTAGCCGGCATCGCTATGAAAGACTCGACACCCACGATGCCGCCAAGCTCAGAGGAAGCCGCCAATCTTATCGGCCGGGTGAGGTTGAGGAGGAGTTCCACAACTCGACAGCATTTTAGGAGAGGACCAAGGAGGCTGCGGCTCATGAGGAGGACCTCGGTACTTTCTCCTTTTCCCTTTCGTTTTCTCATCCTTTCCATTAGAGTTCTCATCCAATTGAATTTTCAGGAAAATCTGTTGAAGAGGAAGAATTTCGACCCTCTCAAGGGGTTAAACGAAAGAGGCTAGCCCACAAGAATCACGTGAATCCTCGGTCCTTTGATATAGACTTGACCAGTAATGTTCCAGTCGGTGACGGAGGTAATAATTCACCGTGATGAAATCTGAAATTTCGACTTTTGAAGACTGACATTTCTCCGTTCGCATGCAGGGGGTTCTAGGGATTATGATCCTGGCTTTGATTTTGCTCACCACAATCTTGCTGAGCTCAGTTCTGCTCATGCTGAGCCTAGTTTTACTCAACAAATGTATGGAGCTATGGCGGAGGAAGCCGATGTAGGACTGATCCGTGAACCCAGGTACATCTAACAATAATTCTTCTTCTGGGTGGCGAATGCGAGAATGGAATGGCTCGGGATTTGTACCCTCACTAATTGCCTCTTTGCTTTTTTGTTCTTTTAGAGAGATTGCAGGAGACAAATGCACAAGCCGAGACTAGGCAAGCTAACTCCACTATAGGAGGTATGTAGCTTTACCTATTGTTTGCCTTAATTGCATTAGCCTTCCTAATGCCTTCTTTTGAATTCTCCATGGAAGATTTAGTGGGATCAGGTTTATATGGCAACACTTCCATGGATGACTTGCTACGCGCTTGGTCACAAGATGGGGATACCCTTGGTGAGGATTTACCCGAAGCTACTATCCCTGAAGAAGGTATGAACTTTCTCTTCGATTAATTATAGGACCAGCCGTTTGGCCAATACCACTATAATTAAAAGAGGCTGAGACCTTCCATTTGTGCAAATGGGCAGTACCCTCTTTCCGCCGCCGTAATCGCCTACCACAAATAATCGCTGAGATAGATGAGCACACCGAGGGCTCACCGTTGACAAAGATCCCAAATGATAGATACGCCTCTGGTAGACTCGCTAGCCTCTGAAGCTACACCGAAGGAGACGGGTAAGGGTCTCTTAGCTAAATAAGCTTTCGCCCATTTTTTTTACTAAAAATCCTAAAGTCCTCTTTTCTTCTGTGCAGAGCCTACATCTCGACTCCATGATCTGGCGAGAGCGTTGATGCTGGATGAAGATCCATCCCATCTTATTATCTGTTTGGAAATACGCTCATTCTTTTCTCTGGTGAACACTGTGATCGAAAAGGTCCTTCATGGCGGGCTTTCTCTTCATCAGTTCAGGCCATTGCTTGATCCCCGGATGGCTTTGATACGGGATATGGGTTACCAGTGGCTCGAGCCATTGTTGATGATCTCGCCTATCCGAGGGACAGCCCAGACCGCAAGAGCCGCGGGCGGGGCTTTCATACATGTAGCCGCCGACCGACGCGACGCTTAGAGGCATGGCGCGATGCTCGTTTTTACCGGCTCGAGGTCCGTAGAGATCATACCGATCAGCCGGAGCGGTTGCCAAACATATTCTTCCTAAGCCACATCGGTGATATCGTGGCGAGTGAGGAGAGGATAATACGCCAGGGAGAGCTCCATCTTGAGGAAGATAAGATGAGCTGAGTCGCCAAGGCCAACAAGGAAGAAGCCCTCACCGTTGCGTCTAGGGAGCTCGACCGCCGGGCGTAAACCGGCCGAGCTCGAGGAGGCAACCATGAAGACGAACACCGATGAGGAGTCCTTGAGCCGAGTTGTAGGTAGAACTCCACCGGGCTTACAATGGTGAAGTGTCTCATTTCGAACAACAAATCCTTTGTCATAGACTTGATGTTTAAGCGGTTGTAGCTCCTTTTATATTTAAATGAATAAGATTTATTCCTTTCATTATTTATTATGATTCTTTTATTTAGTGAAATAATTAACCATAATACTTATAGGATTTTGGCAAACCCTCGACCATCAGCGGGTTTGATTAGCCTTTACCAACTACCGTTTGAGTTGGGCTGGCGTCGCGGATTATCGGGATCCGTTCAGCGTGGCGTTGTGCTAAAAGAATGAAACTCTCTTAGACTTAATGCTACGATGTTGAATCGTAGGCTTCATCTTTTTCACGGGAAGACTAACGGCGGCGTGTTAAGCGTTGGCTTTATCCCTTCTTAGGCCGGGATAAAATACCCGAGTCGAACTCGGTGTCTTCTTCAATCGGAGAAAGACTAAACCGCAACGCTGCAGAGGCGCTGGCTTTATCCCTTCTTAGGCTTCGGATAAAATGCCCCAAGATGAATCTTGGTGCCTTCTTTGACCGGAGAATGACTGAACGGATAAAGATTGATTGAGGTGGGAAAGGAAGAATGTGTTCTATTTCGGGATGAGGCTAACAATGATTCCTACCGTAGGAATCGAAAAGACTAAACCGCAACGCTGCAGAGGCGCTGGCTTTATCCCTTCTTAGGCTTCGGATAAAATGCCCCAAGATGAATCTTGGTGCCTTCTTTGACCGGAGAATGACTGAACGGATAAAGATTGATTGAGGTGGGAAAGGAAGAATGTGTTCTATTTCGGGATGAGGCTAACAATGATTCCTACCGTAGGAATCGAAAAGACTAAACCGCAACGCTGCAGAGGCGCTGGCTTTATCCCTTCTTAGGCCGGGATAAAATACCCGAGTCGAACTCGGTGTCTTCTTCAATCGGAGAAAGACTAAACCGCAACGCTGCAGAGGCGCTGGCTTTATCCCTTCTTAGGCCGGGATAAAATACCCGAGTCGAACTCGGTGTCTTCTTCAATCGGAGAAAGACTAAACCGCAACGCTGCAGAGGCGCTGGCTTTATCCCTTCTTAGGCTTCTCGATATAGACTTGACCAAGAATGTTCCAATGCAGTGACGGAGGTAATAATTCACCGTGATGAAATCTCAAATTTCACTTTGAAGACTCGACATTTCTCCGCTCGCATGTGGGGGTTCTAGGATTATGATCCTGCTTTGATTTTGCTCACCACAATCTTGCCGAAGCTCAGCTCGCCATGCCGAGCCTAGTTTTACTCAACAAATGTATGGAGCTATGGCGAGGAAGCCGATGTAGGACCTGATCCGCTAACCCGTGTACATCTAACAATAATTCTTCTTCCGGGTGGCTAATGCGAATGGAATGGCTCTCGATTTGTACCCTCACTAATTGCCTCTTTGCTTTTTGTTCTTTTAGAGATTGCAGGAGACAAATGCACAAGCCGAGACTAGGCAAGCTAACTCCACTATAGGAGGTATGTAGCTTTACCTATTGTTTGCCTTAATTGCATTCGCCTTCCTAATGCCTTCTTTTCGTAATTCTCCATGGAAGATTTCGTGGGATCCGGTTTATATGGCAACACTTCCATGGATGACTTGCTACGCTTGGTCACAAGATGGGGATACCCTTGGTGAGGATTTACCCGCTACTATCCCCGAAGAAGGTATGAACTTTCTTCGACATTATAGGACCACCGCTTGGCCAATACCACTATAATTAAAAGAGGCCGAGACCTTCCATTTGTGCAAGTGTGTACCCCTCTTCCGCCGTAATCGCCTACCACCGCTGAGATAGATGAGCACACCGAGGGCTCACCGTTGACAAAGATCCCAAATGATAGATACGCCGTAGACTCGCTAGCCTCCGGCTACACCGGGAGACGGTAAGGGTCTCTTAGCTAAATAAGCCCATTTTTACTAAAATCCTAAAGTCCTCTTTTTTCTTCAGGCAGAGCCTACATCTCGACTCCATGATCCGGGCGAGCGCTGATGCCGGATGAAGATCCATCCCATCTTATTATCCGCTTGGAAATACGCCATTCTTTTCTCCGTGAACACCGTGGATCGAAAAGGTCCTTCATGGCGGCTTTCTTCATCGCCCAGCCATTGCTTGATCCCCTGATGACTTTGATACGATATGGGTTACCCCGAAATGCTCAGCCATTGTTGATGATCTCGCCTATCCGAGGGACAGCCCAGAGACCGCAAGAGCCGCGGCAGCCGGGCTTTCACATACATAGCCGCCATACCGACGACGCTTAGAGGCATGGCGCCGATGCTCGTGTTTTTACCGGGCTCGAGGTCCGATGCGAGAGACCGCCGATCAGCTCTGAGCGTTGTTGCCGAAACATATTCTTCCCTAAGCCACATCCGCATCGATATCGCGGGCGAGTGAGGAGAGGATAATATCGCCGTGGGAGAGCTCCATGCCGAGGAAGATAAGATGAGCGGTTTGAGTCGCCAAGGCCAACAAGGAAGAAGCCCTCACCGCGCCTAGGAGCTCGACCGTCGGGCGTAAACCGGCCGAGCTCGAGGAGGCAACCATGAAGACACCGAACACCGATGAGGAGTCCTTCAGAGCCGCCAGGTAGAACTCCACCAGCTTACAATGGTGAAGTGTCTCACCAACAACAAATCCTTTGTCATAGACTTGATGTTTAAACAGCTTGTAGCTCCTTTTATATTTAAATGAATAAGATTTATTCCTTTCATTATTTATTATGATTCTTTTATTTCACGTAAATAATTAACCATAATACTTATAGGATTTTTGGCAAACCCTCACCATCAACGGGTTTGATGAGCCTTTACCAACTACCGCTTGAGTTGGGCTAGCGTATGGATTATCGTGATCCGCTCCGCACGGACGCTGTGCTAAAAGAATGAAACTCTCTTAGACTTAATGCTACGATGTTGAATAATTAGGCTTCATACTCTTTACGCAAGAGACCACCCTACAACGCTGTTACACGAGACTCATCCCTTCTTAGGCTTCGATGAAATACCCTTAATCAACTCGTGTCTTCTTCAATCGGAGAAAGACTAAACCGCAACGCTGCAGGAGGCGCTGGCTTTATCCCTTCTTAGGCTTGGGATAAAATGCCCTTAATCAACTCGTGTCTTCTTCAATCGGAGAAAGACTAAACCGCAACGCTGCAGAGGCGCTGACTTTAGGTTATTGGCCAACCCTCACCAACGGGTTTGATGAGCCTTTACCAACTACCGCTTGAGTTGGGCTAGCGTATGGATTATCCGATCCGCTCCGCACATGACGCTGTGCTAAAAGAATGAAACTCTCTTAGACTTAATGCTACGATGTTGAATAATGAGGCTTCATCTTTTTTCATCGAAGACTAACCCGCGACGCTGCGTTAGGCTGGCTTTATCCCTTCTTAGGCTTGGGATAAAATGCCCCGCATCAACTCGTGTCTTCTTCAATCGAAAAGACTAAACCGCAACGCGGTGAGGCGCTGGCTTTATCCCTTCTTAGGCTTCGGATAAAATGCCCTAATCGAACTCGTGTCTTCTTCAATCGAAAAGACTAAACCGCAACGCTGCATGAGGCGCTGGCTTTATCCCTTCTTAGGCTTGGGATAAAATGCCCTTAATCAACTCGTGTCTTCTTCAATCGAGAAAGACTAAACCGCAACGCTGTGAGGCGCTGGCTTTATCCCTTCTTAGGCCGATAAAATGCCCCAAGATGAATCTTGGTGCCTTCTTTTGACCGGAGAATGACCGAACCGATAAAGATTGATTGAGGTGGGAAAGGAAGAATGTGTTCTATTTCCTGATGAGGCTTAACAGCCAGATTCTCACCGAGGAATCTAAAAGACTCAGCGACCTTCACGGACAACCCGGTTCGAAAATCCCTACAAGATACCTTCACCGGCGCTACCTAAGATGAAGATGGAACTAAGAGTGGGATCTCCACCGAGAACCGAAAAGACTCGTGACCTTCACGGACAACCCGGTTCGAAAATCCCTACAAGATACCTTCACCGGCGCTACCTAAGATGAAGATGGAACTAAGAGTGGGATCTCCACCGAGAACCGAAAAGACTCGTGACCTTCACGGACAACCCGGTTCGAAAATCCCTACAAGATACCTTCACCGGCGCTACCTAAGATGAAGATGGAACTAAGAGTGGGATCTCCACCGAGAACCGAAAAGACTCGTGACCTTCACGGACAACCCGGTTCGAAAATCCCTACAAGATACCTTCACCGGCGCTACCTAAGATGAAGATGGAACTAAGAGTGGGATCTCCACCGAGAACCGAAAAGACTCGTGACCTTCACGGACAACCCGGTTCGAAAATCCCCAAGATACCTTCACCGGCGCTACCTAAGATGAAGATGGAACTAAGAGTGGGATCTCCACCGAGAACCGAAAAGACTCGTGTGACCTTCACGGACAACCCGGTCTCGAAAATCAAGATACCTTCACCGGCGCTACCTAAGATGAAAGTTCCAAGCTTACCTTCACCGGGCGATACCGAAAAGGATGGATGTAACCCTTCCGCTAACCACGAAGGATCTTTACGCTTGGAGAGGAAGAATTTTATATTCTATCTCCACGAAAAGGGATTTTGAGTGGGCCTCTTGTTCATAGAAGGAATCAAGAGGGATTTTGGTAATGTACCGTAATTTGTAGGCCCGCCAAGGAATTTGATCGGTGGGGAAATTATGATGGAGGATAAATTTAGGTTATCCTCAAGGAAGTGGGTAACACATCCCAAGGAACTTCCCGCTGAAACGAAGTTATCCCAAGATACTAAGGGTAGTATTTCTTCAGAACTTCCCATTTATCTAAGATTAATTGCCTGGCCGCCATTTTGGGTAATTAGGCGATATGCACCATTAGAGTAGACCGCTTCTATTACAAACGGCCTCCCATTTAGGTTCGAATTTACCTTTCTTTGGAAGTGAGGATTATCTACCGCCGAGCAACAGGACCAAATCTCCTTCTAAAGGTTCTTCGTCGAACTTTCTTGTTGAAAGCCCTCGACATCCTAGCTTGGTAAAACTCAATGCATTGTTGAGCCTCCAGCGCTTCTCATCTAACATCTCAAGCTCTTCGAGACGCTTTTGATGTTGTTCTTCTCGCCATCTCGCTGAAAGGGCGCATACGGCGACGGATCTCGATCTCCAACGGAGAATCGCCGCACCCGTGAAACCAAGGAGTACGGTCTCTCCAGCCAGGTATGCGATCGCAGCGATATGCCCAGAGTGCTTCTCCGAAGTTTATCATCCCAGCCTCGCTTGTTATTCTTCACAAGCTTTGATGTAATTTTGATGATCGTCTTGTTGAATGCTTCGCTAATCCATTTTCGCCGGATTATAAGCCGCTGACGACATCTTGTATCTTGAATTTCATCAGGAAGATCATCATATAGCTCAAGCTGCATCCGTTGTGGTGGCGACCAAGAGATCACAAATCGCTTGTCCTTTGGTGACTTGTTGTTTGAAATACAAGTCATATTGGGACAAGAGCAAGGCCCATTTCGCCAAACGCCAACTCATCGAGGCGGTGGGTCATAAATATCCGGACGGTTCGTTAGAGATAACATAAATCGCTTGTCCTTTGGTGACTTGTTGTTTGAAATACAAGTCATATTGGGACAAGAGCAAGGCCCATTTCGCCAAACGCCAACTCATCGAGGCGGTGGGTCATAAATATCCGGACGGTTCGTTAGAGATAACATAAATCGCTTGTCCTTTGGTGACTTGTTGTTTGAAATACAAGTCATATTGGGACAAGAGCAAGGCCCATTTCGCCAAACGCCAACTCATCGAGGCGGTGGGTCATAAATATCCGGACGGTTCGTTAGAGATAACATAAATCGCTTGTCCTTTGGTGACTTGTTGTTTGAAATACAAGTCATATTGGGACAAGAGCAAGGCCCATTTCGCCAAACGCCAACTCATCGAGGCGGTGGGTCATAAATATCCGGACGGTTCGTTAGAGATAACATAAATCGCTTGTCCTTTGGTGACTTGTTGTTTGAAATACAAGTCATATTGGGACAAGAGCAAGGCCCATTTCGCCAAACGCCAACTCATCGAGGCGGTGGGTCATAAATATCCGGACGGTTCGTTAGAGATAACATAAATCGCTTGTCCTTTGGTGACTTGTTGTTTGAAATACAAGTCATATTGGGACAAGAGCAAGGCCCATTTCGCCAAACGCCAACTCATCGAGGCGGTGGGTCATAAATATCCGGACGGTTCGTTAGAGATAACATAAATCGCTTGTCCTTTGGTGACTTGTTGTTTGAAATACAAGTCATATTGGGACAAGAGCAAGGCCCATTTCGCCAAACGCCAACTCATCGAGGCGGTGGGTCATAAATATCCGGACGGTTCGTTAGAGATAACATAAATCGCTTGTCCTTTGGTGACTTGTTGTTTGAAATACAAGTCATATTGGGACAAGAGCAAGGCCCATTTCGCCAAACGCCAACTCATCGAGGCGGTGGGTCATAAATATCCGGACGGTTCGTTAGAGATAACATAAATCGCTCGTCCGACTAAATAGTGTCGCATTTTGAATCGCGAACACTAATGCAAGGCACCGCCGCACCATTGGATATCGAGACTTCGGCACCGACTAATGTTGGCTCACGTAATACACCGCTCGCTCGCGGACCGCCGCCGCCGCCTTGCGCGAGTAAAGCGCTTAACGAGTGATCCGCTTTGACGAGATCAAAATGGTTTTCCGATCGCGTGCAACAAGAACAGAGGTTTAGCGAGATCGACTTGATCTCTTCAATGCTTTCGCGCGCCGCCCCAAATATATGACACTTCTTGTTCAACTTGGAGAGCGGTGGCACTTCAGGATAGGTTCGATATGAACCGTCGGATGTATGCCAATCGCCCTTGTAACCCCCGAAGTTCTCGCATTTCTGAGGTTGCAACTCTTGAATTGCCTTCACTTTGTCGATCGACGGGATTCCTTTGTCGGTGACGACGGCCGGGAACTTGCCACCGACATCCCAAGGAAGGATTTGGCGGGGTTCATCTTTAGCCGATGAGTCCGCATGAGTTCAATACCGCTCTAAGATCTTTGATGTGATCTCCTTTGTCACGCTTTTCACGCACCAAATCGCCGACGAAGCATTCGACCGCTTTCTCCAAGATGATCCCGAAAATCTCCGCCATTGCTCTCGGTATGTTGCGCCGCATTTTTGAGGCCGAACGGCATGACCGTAGCAATATATGCCGATGGGCTGCTCAACGCCGTGTTTACGCCATCGGGTACATCTTGATTTGATTATACCCCAAAAGCCATCCATAAAGGACATTCTTTCAAATCCACACGTGTTGTCAACTATGACATCGGTGATTGGAAGAGGAAAGTCATCTTCGGCAAGCCGCTGAGGTCTCTCAGAGTCGCATACGCATCCTAATCGACCCATTTTTCTTCATGACCGACTATATTCGCCACCCAATCCGGATGTTGAATTTCCTTGATGAATCCGATTCTATGAGTTTCTTCGCCGTCAACAATTGCCTCCAATATTTGTGGATCTAAACCGCCTTTGCCGTTGCTTGACAGTTTGACATCCGCTTTGATGTTGAGGCGATGTGTTGCCACATTAGGTCGAAGTCCCGCATGTCCTCGTAACTCGGTGAATACATCGATATACTCACGATTAGGGCAATCAACTCTTCCTTTTCTTCCAAGGGAGAGTATTGCTGATGTTTATGAGTTTAGGATGCTCTTCATCACCCATATTAATCTGGACTACCTCGTCCTTAGTGGGGGTTCTCTTTGTTGAACCTATCCCCAAACCGCTCTTGGAGTTGATGGATCCATGGGTCTTCCCATGTTGGCATGTCTTCATCACTCTCAACAAAGAGTGGATCGATCGTAGCCATATTTGACATTAAAGCCTTGAAAGCTTCTCCAGGTCGGTGTCGAATCCCAAGCCAAGAGTCGATAATGTCCGCCTCTCACCGGTGGATTATTATCAATCACCACGAGCATTCATCTTCGAGGAGGATTCAGATCCCAACCCTTCTAAATGCATAGTAATTATCAGGCTTTCCTCTTGGGACATATGCCGCTTAGAGGGGTTCGAGGGCCTCGTCCAAACATAGACCTTCCTCGTCAAGTCATACCCCATCTCTTCATGATACCCGGTGTTTGGACTATATCGAATGTGTGGAGGATAGGCCCATTGTCATCTTCATCTTCTTCTAAGAAATGATTCGATCGAACCGTGATCTCCTTTTCCGTAAACCAAGTCTTTCTCACTACTTGATCTTCGTGGAGATGACGAAGTGCCGCCCCAAAGGAGTCTCGAATCGCTTACGTAGCAATATGACCGAAGTCGCGGTGTGCAACTCTAGATCGTTGTATAAACTGTCATCACATCATTCAAAAACAGAGGATACTCTAAATGCGTCATTTATTGATTCATGGCAATTTGCCAATTACAATGTTCATCGGCGATTCTTCATCGCCAAGATTGATTACAAGGGTACAATGTCATTTAAAACAAAACCTCCACTATAACCAAGTCTTGCCGTGACGCCTTCTTCACCGCCGTCCGCATCTTTGGGCCGATGATTCGCCGACTCATTACCGTAGAGGAGAGAATCGGTGAAATAATTCTCCATCCCTTAAGCGGTTGTTTGTCGCGACCACCGTCTTGACCTCATTATTAGTGTCTACATATTTGAGACACCGATGAAGAGTAGATCGACTATAACGCTATTGTGGATCCAAGGTCGACCCAACAATAAGTTATAGGAAGTCTGCGTCAATCACATAGCAAGTGACTTGGACTTTAAGTCCCCATTTGGCACTTAATCCGATTTTACCAAGTGGGCGGACCCACCGGTGTTAAATCCGTAGATCATTGTGCCGCTGATGCTAGCTTGTCGGGCAGGATTCCAAGGTGATACATGAGGCTAGGGCATGATGCTCCTGTGGAACGGATCGACTTGGATCGGTTAACCGCTAGAACAATATACGGTGAAGTATAGCGGCCTATCGTGCTTGGAATTCCTCGTCGCATATCCTCCTTTGTAAAAGTGATGCGGGGAAGTGTTTAGTCGCAAGATTGCATTGTTGGGCCAACTCTTCCGACTCGCCTAATCGGGTGAGGAAGACTTGAATCGGCGAGGGCTTCTTGAAGAGCTTCTCTCGTCTCTTTGATAAGCGCAAAGAACTCATAGAGAGTGATCCTTGCGGGGATATTGGCTAATTGGGCCATGGCGTCGAGCGGTATGGAGAGTTCGGTTCCCGCTTATCTCTTCCGACGGGCGACCGAATCGAGATCAAGCCAGAGTCAACTTTAAGGCCGCTTTGCTGTAGCTTCTTTGGCGCCCACCGCCGCTGCGCTTTCTCGCGAAAGTGAGGGATTTGTTGGTACCCCAGCCCGTGAGCGCCTGGCATTAGGGTCGGGACTTCCGTACTTGTACTTGTACTGTGGTCCACCCCCGGGTGGCGCGGTCGTGTCCCTTCTGGACAACCGAATGTTACCACATGTTCATCGTCTCCCTCGGACTTGCGGAGTAGCATGGCATGCCTTTCCCTTCGCTCGCTTTTTCTTCAAGAAGAGGCTACCCATTGCTCATCTTCCAAGAGTTCGGTGGACCCACAAGACTTCGCCATTCGGGTCAGATAATGATACAAGTCCTTTTCTCGGCGTTGTTTGTGTGGGTCGCCATTTACCGCCTTCATCGCAACTTTGACCACCGGTTCAGTTCAAACCATGTCAACGCACCGACCAAACTTATGGATACCGTGATTCGCCCGACCTTCTTTTCTTTGGACGGCTTCATAGTAATGACCCTACATCAATTAAAGCTGGATTTTTCCTTAAGGTCAAAACAGATTTAGTGGGGTGATGAACCGCCCTATGGTACGACAAGATCTTGGGTCATTCGTCTTCATCGCCTCCTCTTGATTACGAATCGGAGGGAGCTTGATCTTGTTATTTTCCACAAGATATTTGAAAAGACCAAGAATCTCGCCGCCCCTAAAGGAATAGGACTTGGGAATCTAGGCTCTAAGGCCTTCGCTTTTGTGGCCCAGTTACACGTTGATTGTGCCCGCTATGGGCTCTCGCTGCCGCTGGCTGGCTGGAGTTGAACGTTTGGTTCGCGAACCGCCTTGGCTTGTTTCTTTCCCTTTGCCGCTGGACAAAGTTACGCTTCGAGCTTCCGTTGTCTACCGACCTCTCTCGCTTTTTCCTTTTGAGGAACCTCGGCTTGCTCTCCACGAACCTTCGGTCCTTCCACGCTATCGATGGTGCTGTACCCATTGCTTCAAGCACATCTATCGATAAGTTCTTGTGGCGAGTTTGGAGGATGAACTCCTCCGCTATTGATCCCGACAGTTCATTGCCTTGTTAGAATCGTTTGACAAAGATATCCACGGTTTCTCCGTCTTTACGCTTCGTCGAGCAATGTCGATCGATACCTCAAGATCGCCATCAAAGAAATTGGTAAGGAAGCTAGACTCCATGTCGCCCCAAACTGCGGAATGCTTGAGACGGCGGTACCATTCGGCGCTCCACTAAGGGTGCCGACGAATGACCGAACCATCGGGGGTTCGTTGCGAAATAACTCCAAGGTGTGACTTGAAATAAATCAAGTCTTTGCGTCGGGGAACCTTTCGATCAAATGGTGTGAAGTTTATTAAGTTAAACTTCGACGGTACGGATTGATTCCCACTCCCTCGGGTATGGGCAAGGAATACCGCTTTTTACTTCTTGGCGGAAATCAATGAGTTGATTTTGCTCTCCAAGTCTTTGATCTTCTCGCTTTCACGAGCAACAACATCTATGTTTTGCCCAACAAGGGTTCAGAGGGTTATCATCTTCTTGTGCTTCCTCCCGATCCAATCGCTATCATCTTCATCGACGCTGACGCTACCGACTGATTCACCTTGATGTTTTGTCCGGCTTGATCTGTTGGTCGCATTTCTCTCATCGCCCGTGATGGCCAACTCCATTTCTAACTTGAAGTTTTCCGTTGTTTATTCAACGCTTGCCTAGCATTTTGGCCACTTGATCTCAGATCGATCATAAGCGCTTGGGGCTCCTTCGCTAGATACAAGATGATCGATGCGATTGCGGAGGCAATATCTAACGATCATCCTCCGCGGTATCCCTTCAAGTTTATCAGATTCGACCGCCGGATAGTTCCGACCGCAAACGAAGTTAGCCGCTATGATGCGCCGAATAGCCCGTGACGATGGTTCTTTGGTCATATTATTAGTGACCTCGGCAACTCACCCTCTCGAGATCATCCTTTATGGAATCGCTTTGACCTAGGTCTCGATCTCCGCGGTGAGTCTCTCGAAGACCGACACCCTTCGAGCTTCTTGATGGCAATTGCACTCAGAGCATCGTCTTAATGAGCTTGGAGCACAAGCATGGCTGCGTCAATTTGGGGAATCCTTCGAGATTTTCTCGCACTCTTGCACGGTAGTACAGCTCATCGGTGTGTGTACCGGAGCAACTCGCCGTATGTCGGCGGATCTTTCGTATAACGCCCTCATCGCCGATGAAAACGCCTTCCGAGGACGGGTCAATCCATCGAAACTTCCGAAGTGACTCGCCTAGACTTTCGCCGATGTGGGTGCTGAAGTCTCGCAGACTCTGACTTCGATTTTCAATCCGATAGGAGAGGCCGCAGAATCTTCTTGTCCTTGTTGGAGCAGTGCGACCTCACATGAGGAGTGACCCGTGATTCTCTTCGAGGACCGAGACGATCCTTGATAGTCGGTTTGGTGGTGGTGACGGGAGTTGGCTTCACCACTGATTCAGATGCAGACGCCTTTGTCTTTGAGGCGTCGTCAGTCTTGGACTTTGGCGTTGGATTTGCAACGCCTGTATCCTTCGGCTTAAGCACCGAGACGGGAGTGTGGGCGACTGAGGTTGGGGCACCATTAGACTTGGGCCTCCAAACCTGGCGGTATGTTGGTGGCTTCTTTGCCACTTCCTTCTTTAACTCACGAGCCTGCTGCACCAAAGCTCGTGCTTGTGCAAGGAGTGCGCGGCGCTTCCGGATGCGCCTCGGTGTGGAGCGTTTCGCTTGACACGACTCCGGCCGGCTGACGGCTTGATAAATCTTTCGATCACTTGAGGTCAAGCCTCGCGCGAGTTTGATCTTAGATCCGCCAGAGCGACCCCATCCATGGATTGCATGGCCTTGGCAAGCTTGCGCCATGCTTTGTCGCCGCTTTGGCGAAGCTCGCTGGAGAGTGCGGCGCATCGTCGGCGTTCATCTCGGCACCATTTGGACTTCGGCCGGGGATTTCGCTACCGCGGGGTACTGGTGGACCGCCCCGGACTCTACATCGGAGGCCCATTGGGTTCTCCTTGCGGCGGAGACC
The DNA here is from genome assembly GCA_012295165.1 of Asparagus setaceus. Taxonomy (NCBI): domain Eukaryota; kingdom Viridiplantae; phylum Streptophyta; class Magnoliopsida; order Asparagales; family Asparagaceae; genus Asparagus; species Asparagus setaceus. The sequence continues at coordinate 29,035,438 of CM022704.1, forward strand.
TTCTTGGAGCGGCGGGGAACTGATCCGAAGAGGGTGAGGACAAGTACTCCTCGAACTTCTCTTGGTCGAACTCGAACTCGACCTCTTCCTCCATAGGGATAAGGATCCGCTACATCGACGACTGATTCGAGGCCTTCCCACCGTGGTCGCCAAATTGTTCATGTAGTGATGATTGTCATTGATTTGAATTTTGCTTACGCCTTCTTTGGCCTACAACGAAATTTAAAAGAAATGCCTTTTATTTTAAGGCGCATAATGAAAATCAAAAAGATTACAACTTTTATCCTTAGTGAACAAACACGCAGGATCTCGCTATATCGGATCCTCGCTATGGGTTCTTTGCCCTGCGTCGGACTTTTTGTGTCCGTGGACCACCGCAATTCCAACTCGTGTAAACCCGGCCCGAACTACAGATAAAGGCTCGCTTCACGAAGGAAACGGTTACCGAGGGGATCACACTCACGAAGGAGAGGATGGCTGCGGGGATCACACTCACGAAGGAGAGGATCGCCGAGCGGTGAGATCTACTAGGAGAAATCACGCTTATCCCCGAGGTTAAGACGGCTTAACCTAGAGGGTATCTCAGAGTTCACTCCGACCCAAGCTACCTTTGCTTGTAGATCCGATGTCGACCGACTTGTACTGCTGCTCGACCGCATACGACACTGTGAGATCTTGCAAGAATTCTTGAAGTCGAACTCTTCCAAATCCCAAAAATCCTCTCGATCACCAAAAATCCAGCCCACCCAAATTCCAAAATCCAAGACCTCCCATGAGCAAGACCCCCTATTTATACAAAAAAAGGAGGCGCTACAGGTTAAGTGGTTTCGCCACTTGTCGAAGCCACCTCTGCCTTGGTCGAGGTGGTTTCTACCATGGTGGCCGAGCCACCTGCCACTTGCCGCGCGCCTACCAATTACCGAGGTGGTTTCACCAAAGGCCGAGCCCTCCTGCCACTTGTCGGTGCCGCGGTCATGCGTTGCTCATTATCTCGCCGCTTAAGGCCGCTTTATGCAAGTCCGCCGATTCTTCGCCGATTCTTCGGTCTTCGGGCTTAGTTTTGCTCGGTGATGTCGCCGTTGTGTTGAGTCGTGTCCGATCAACTTTGAGCTCAAGCGGTTCGTTTGCATCGGCCGGACTAATCACGGTTGATTCCGCCTCGCCAACGCTTGAGTTTAGCCAACTCGCTTCGCTGAGCTTCGCTGCCGGTTTTCCACGACGCCGCCGCTTTCATTGGCTCGATTAACCTCGCCGACTCACTTCATGGGTTCGTCGACTTCGCTTTATCGTTTTCGCGGCGTAATCCGTCGGCGTTAGATTGGCCGTCGGATGGATCGTCGGTTGTCAACCCACCGTTTACGAGTCTTGTTCGGGTACTGATAAGCAATTTTTTATGCCTACACCCTCGGTCGTCATTTATCGAAAGACCTTGGCATCCTCATTAAGTCCAAGGCACTCGACCTCTCGGTCATCATTCACCGAAAAGACTTTGGCATCCTCACTAAGTCCAAGGCACGCATGCAAAGCCTTTGGCACCGCTATAAGACTAAGGAACTCTAATCACTCGGTCAACTCTAATAAGAGTACCTGGGTACCACCAGGATAAAACTAAGGTATCTCTACTATTCTAATCGGCCCTTGATACCCCCACGAAGGTAGCATGGAGACGAGCCGTTCAGCTTGCCCCATATGCGTTCGGGTCATCTCAACATGGGGCCAACTCAACTTAGCTACCAATCTTACTCAATCAAAGCAGCGAATAAATAAAACTTGACAAGAAATAAATGGATAAAGAAGACAGACAAATCTAAGTTTTTCTTTCATATCTTTGGGAAATTTACATTATTTACATCTAGGTAAACCAAAAAAACTTAAAGAAAAAATACAAGGTCAATTCTCTTGGTTTGGGTCAGGGGTGGGACTCGGCAGAACCTCACCTCGGTCAGGAACTGGAGCGGTGATTGGAGCAGCAAGAGAAAGAGCGGAAGGAACGACCTCTCCCTGGTCGTCCCATGGCTCATCATCATCGTCCCCATCGTCAAAGGCCAACAGCATTCCCCTTCCACTCACTTCGAGCTCCTTCAAGAAGTCAAGGCAGCAAGAGACTCGAGGGGGATAAAGCCTGTCTGGAGGCGATCGAGATCCGGGAGGGAACATGGAGGCGAGATAGTTGATGCCGGCTTTACAAGCTAGCACCACTTCGGTCTTTCCCAAAGAACAATGGCGGTATTTCTCCACCACCTCTGTCCTATGCTCCTCCGAGTCTAGGTGAGCAAGCTCAACCTCTAAAACTTTCAATGAAGCCCTAGTGGCCTGGTGAGCCGCTTTTTCCTCTGCAATCTCCCGCTCTGAGTTCTCGGCTGATTGGCGATTCAACCGAGCACTCTCCTAAGCCTCAGCCCTGAGATGCCTCTCGGACTCGACCTCTTCCTCCAGGGATTTGAGGCGGTCATCCCGCTAAGTGATCCCTTGTTAGAGCTTGATCGTATCACCTCGGAGCTTCTCAATAGAGGCCTTCTGCTTGATGTAGTGCAACTCGTGCCCCTTGATCAGGCTTGACCTTCACCTCCAACTCCCGGCACCATTTGGCTTCATTATGGCTCTTCTTAGCCTCCAAAGCCACAATCTTCTTCTCCGCCTCCTACCTAGCCGACTTCTCCGGGCCAAGACCTCCTCTAAGTTGGTAGGAAGCCCATGCATGTGGGAGAGCCTGGAGAATAGCTCCTCCTCAAGCAAGACGCAACAAGTAGCCCTTAAGGGCCATGTGTAGGCCGAGAGTCGACATTTCTTGCAGAATTGCCTCGTCCTTAGGAAGGGTGAACTGCTATAGTGCTCGAACTTAGGCCATCTTTGACCCCAGGACCGAGCACTCCTTGTCGAGAGGCATCTCCGGGATGAACTTATCACCCTCTGAAAGCTCCTCCTGAGGAGAGGAGCCACCCACGCCCATCAACATGGATCTGAACTTTTCCCACACCTGGGGGTTGAGCTCAGAGACCCAATGATGAAAGGGCCAGCAGGAGCTACCCACCGGCGCCGAATCGGCATCACCCGTCAGAATCACCTCGGTAGATTGGAGGGGGGCCACCTGTAGGCGTTGAAAAATACTTACAAGATCCCCAAAACCAACTCGTGACGGGAAGTCGGCGAATGACAACCCATCGGATAATACGGACGCCGAATCGCTGAGACACGAACCCGACGGCAAACCCACAGCCACAAGCACCCGCTTAAACCGACTTGAACAGACGATCGATTTCAAAACGCTGAACCGAACAAACCAAGAGTTAGTCCGGAACCAAATCTGAGCGGAATCTAAGTCCGGGAAGACCAAGAGTCGAATAGGCGTGACCCAGGCCCGTAAAATCGAGAAAAAATGGCTTAAAACGGCGAACCAAGGCCACGCTGACCGAAGTTACTCTACCAAATGGTCGAGGTGGCTCGGCCATCGCGGGTCGAGCCACTTCGGCCAACTTGGTCGAGGTGGCTCGAGCCACTGCCAACTTGGCCGAGGTGCTCGCCAGCGCCGAGGTGGCTCTACCATCATGGCCGAGCCACTTCTACCAAAGTGGCCGAGGTGGCTCTACCATCATGGCCGAGCCACTTCTACCAAAGTGGCCGAGGTGGCTCTACCAGTATGAGGTGGTTCTGGCCAGTGGCCGAGCCACTTGTAGCGGCGAAGACCCCCAATCCTATAAATAGGGGGTCTTCCTCACCGAGGGGTTGGATTTCGGGAATTTTGGAGGTTTGATTTTCTCGATTTTGAAGAATTCTCGCGAGATCTACGAGCCGCCGCTGCACCGCCCGAAAGCACCGACGATCACAAGTTCGATCCACGCCGATCTTCAACAACAGGTAAGCAAATTGGTCGGCTACAAAATAGCCAGGATTTCTCCTAGTAGATCTCACCCGCCCCCACATCCTCTCCTTCGTGAGTGTGATTCCCGGCGATCCTCTCCTTCGTGAGTGTGATCCCCTTAGGCTTCGCTTCCTTCGTGAAACGAGCCCTTCACGCCTCAGAAGTTCCGTAACCCGGTTTCCACCGATCGAATAGCTGTCGTCCACCTGACAAGATCCCCAAGACAAAGCGAAGAACCCACACAAGCGGGATCCCGAATAATAGAGATCCGGCGTTTGTTCACAAAAGGAAAAGTTGTAATTTTTTTTCATTGTACCGAAATAAAAGGCATTTCTTTTGTTCAATTTTGTTGTAGGCCAACGGCTGTAAACAAGTTCAACAAACAATGAACACAAAACCGACTTTTACCGCGAACAAGCTGGCGACCACAGTGGGAGGCAACGGCTCCAACAAAGAAGCCGACGTGTCGCAACCGCGATTCGATCCCTGGCCATTGAGGAGGTCGAGCACGCACTGAATTGCAGAATTCAAGGATATCTCTCCTCCTCGTCCAGATCCAACTCCTCCCTCCGCAAGTCCAAGGTGGTCTCCACACCCAGGAAGACCAACTCAGCCTCAGATGCGGAGACAAGGAAGTCCAACCCCACCGCCGTCAAAACTACAGACGATGGTGACATTCCGGCCCTAACAACGCCAAATCTTCAACCCCTATCTTTGCGGGGTCGATTCCGCCAATGGCGCCGCGGACTCTCCAAGAGAGCCCGCCGAGGCGACGCCACCGGGCTAAAACAATTAGCCTGTGCAAAAGAATTAATGGACGGGGTCCGCTATGAGGCGGATCTAAGGTCTAAGTTGACTCAGAGACTGAAGTCTGAGATCGTAGCCGATTCCTACAAGCCGGCGATAAATGAATGGGTCCGAGTCAAACGGAACCGTTCTACGCTTCAGAACGATCCGAAGCCGCAAGGCCTCGCTAATGCTTTGGTGCAACAAGCCCGCAAGTTGAAGAAGGAGGCGGCCAAGAAGTCGTCAACAAGTCGGCTAGTTTGGAAGCCCAAGTCCGTTGACGCTTCAACTCCGACGAACCTGGCATCTAAGTCCAGCTTTGCCAGCAGGCCAACTCCTGCTCCCGTGCTCAAATCAGAAATTGTGAGCACCTCAACAAAAGTTGTATCGTCGCCGAAATTACCTCCGGTGTCTACATCAAACTTTGGTGAAGCCAACTCGCCACGCACCACAGCTTACCATCAAGGATCGCCTGGTCCACTAAAGGAATCGCTGGTCACTCCTAATACTGTGGGGTCACACCCACAAAGATAAGGAGATTCCAGCTCAGATATACGGACTGAAAGTCGAAGTCCGAGAGTCCGCCGAGACTTCACGCCACACCGACGAAAGTCAAGGCGGGTTACTTTCTAGCTTTACGAAACAATCCGTCCTCGGAAGGAGGCGTTTTCATCGGCGATGAGAGCATTATACCCGAGATCGTGCCGACATACGGAAGATCGCCCGCACTCATGCCGACGAAGTTATACTACCGCATCGGGGTAATGTAAGAAATCTCAAGAGGTTCCCCAAGCCAACACAGCCATGTTTATGCTCCAAGCTTATCAAAACAAAGGTTTCTGAGTGTAATTGTTGTCAAGAAGCTCCGTAAAGGGTATCGCCTTCCAGACTCACCACGTAAACGCCAAGACCTAGGTCAAGGCGATTCGCAGAAGATCGCGACCCCGAGCCAATGAGTTGCCGAGGTCACTAACAATATGACCGCAAGGAACCATCGCTATGCTTATTCCTAGCGATCGCAACGGTTAACTCGCTTATGGTCCGACTATTCGACGGTCCAATTATGACAAGCTCTTGAAAGGACTACCTTCGAGGATGAAGTATCGGTATTTGGAGTGCGGCAATGGCATCCGACAATACAGCTTAGTGAGGACAACCCCAAGAGGCGCTCATGATTAGTGCGGACCAAATGGCCAAGATGCTAGATGAAGCCTTAGCCAAGCAGTAGGGAGAACTTCAAACCGAGATGGATATGGCCATGCAGCGGATGAAGGAGCTCCATGATCAACGTGATCCAAGCCTTGACGAAAACCAAGGTGAACCGAAAGTGGTCGATCGACGCTGATCAAACGGATAGCGACACGGATGAAGGCTAACAACAGAACGCCAATCACCCCATAACATGCAAAATATCGGGGTGAACCGAAAATGCTCTGGTAATATCATTGCCCATGAGGCGAAAAGATGAGAGACCTCGAGAGCAAGATCAACTCTTTGATTTCCGCCAAGAGGTGAAGAAAACCGCATCCCTTGCCCATATCCTAGGGAGTGGGAATCAATCCCATACGGCAAAGTTTAACTTAATAAACTTCACGCCGCTTGATCGGAAGGGTTCACCAACTCAACACCGATATACTTCAAGTCCCACTTGGGGTAATATCCGAAATGAGCCCCGATGGTTCTGGTCATTCGCTGGTACCCTTCGGGGTTGCCTTCGATTGGCACCGCCTCAAGCCGGGAGCATTCATACCGACGACATGGAGTCTAGCTTCCTCACCAATTCTTCGACGACGATACCGGCATCGATCGACATTGCTCGACGAAGCAAAAGGACGGAGAAACAAGAGACGCCAAACGATTCCGTAACAAAGCAATGAATTGTCGGATCCCATCACGAGGAATTTATTCTCCAAACCTCGCCACAATAATCGTCCTTGGATGTGCTTGAAGCAATGGGGACAGCACCATCTATAACGTGGAAGGACTTGAAGGTTCGTGGAGAGCAAGCTGAAAGGTTCCTTAAGAGGAAGAGAGCAGAAAGAGGTCAGCCGGCAACAAACACGAACAAACAGAATTTTGTGCCACGCGGCAGAGGTAAGGCGCCAAAGAAAGTCCGTAGACGCCAATCAAACGCTCGAACCGCAACCACAACAAAGAATGCAAATACTGCACCACAAAGAATCGCAGCCTCAATGGCGCCAATAAACTCAAAATCAGAAACCTTCCGGTTCGAGGTTTTCCAAAACTTACTCGTTCAAAGACGAGGAGGTTCCGGGCATCTTCAAATACCTTCTGGAGAACAATAAGATCGGTTGCCCCAATTGTGAACCAAGAGGAGGCAAAGAAGGTTACAGATCCTAAGTATCAGGCTACCACTGTATGTACATCATCCTACAAAGTTCGCTACCATCTCAAGGATAAGATTCAAGCCTTGATCGATGTTGGAGTCATTACTCCAAAACCCTCTAAAGAGAAGAAGGTGGGAGCAAATGCGCCTCTATAAGCTTCGGATCGCCTTTGGATTGGTTTCAACCGACGCCAGAAGGTAGGAATAAAGATGGTGAATGAGGATCCTCACGAACAGCGTGAGAAGGGGCTCGCATCAGACACCTACGAAACGGAGAAATCCTTTGGGTCCACCCTCACTTGCTGGAAGACGATCAGTGGACTACCTCTTCGCCAAAAAGAAGTCTAAGGGAAAAGGCAAACTATGCCATGCCGCTTCAGCAATTCCAGAGAAGGACGATGAAGAAGTGGCGACTTTCCGCTTTTCTCAAGAAGAGCATGAAGTCTTTGCCACAAGGAGTGGACACGTAATACGCCCAAGTATCTCCGGGAACCGGGTGGCCACGGCTCCTCTCACTCGTCTGAGAAAGTACAACAGCGCATAGCTAAAGAAAAAGCAAATGAAGCAAAGGAGAAATGTTCTGTGTCCGTGAAGCTCAACTCCGGCAACCCGATTCAATCGCCCGACAGAGGGATAGACCGAACATCGAAGCTCGCGATACCGCCGATGTCATGGCCCAATTGGCAAACATCCCGGCTAGAATAACTCTCTACAAGTTGCTCCGATTGTCGAAAGAGACCCGGGAAGCTTTACAAGAGGCTCTAGCTGATTCTGAAGTGTTCCTCGCTCAGATTAAGCCGACTCCGGAAGAATCTGCACAACAGTGCAACTTGGCAACCAAGCACTTTCCCTGCATCGCCTTTACGAAGGAGGATATGCAGACGAAGAACTCGAAGCATGATAGGCCACTGTACTTCACAGGGTATATCGGCTCCAGTGAAGTTAACCGGATCCAAGTTGATCCGGGTTCCGCTGGTTATATAGTGATCACGGCTTACACTTGCCAACTCGGTCATCTTGCATTGCACAGAAGCAGTTCCGAGATTCCTTTGGGACGATAATCGTCATCCCAGGAAGATCAAGTGGTGAAAAATACTTGGTTTATGGAAGAGGTGACGCAGTTCCATCGCACAGTCACTTCTTGGAGGAAGACATAAACGATGACGGGCCTATATTCCACAAGTTCAGATAAAGTCCGGAAACACTGGATATCATGAAGAAGTGGGGGTACGACTTGGCACAAGGGGAAGGTCTCTGTTTTGGAAGAGGTCCTCGAGTCCCGCCTAAAGCCGCCTACGTCCCGAAAGGAAACCTGAATGATTATTACGCATTCAGGAGAGGACTAGGATACACATCCTCTTCGGAAGACGAGTGTTGTTGGCTAGTCAACAATCAATCCCCCAAGTCGGGAGATGGACATTCATCTGACTCGACAGCATGGGATTCCGATGTTAGCATCGGTGAACTGTTCAAAGGCTTAATGTCGAATATGACAACTGCCGACCCTGCCGCTTTTGAGGATGATGAAGATATGCCAACATGGAAAGACCCATGGGTTCATCAACTCAAAGAGCAGTTCGGGGACAGATTCGAACAAAGAGAACCACCCACTAAGGACGAGGTAGTTGATAATCACAATTTTATTACAATTTTATATCCCTATTTCCTATTGAATATGAATAAATATCTTGCTAATAATTGTTTTTATCTTATATTGCAGGATAATGAAGTATTAATGAATAAAAGCCCAAATGACTCTAATTCTCTGATTTTCTACCTATTTTTATAGTCCACATATGAAGACAAACGAAGGCCCAAGATATCAAGAAGATCCAAGAAGGAAATCATGCAAAAAAAGGCAAAAACGACCAAAGTCGGTGCGAACCGATCGGTTGGCCAACCGGTTGGCTAACCGGTTTGCTAACCGGTTGGTTTCGGGGCTGTTCCGAATTCTGGCAGGATTCTTCTCCTATTTTGGCTTGGTTTGATCCAACGGTTCACATTGATTGCGTTAGGGTATAAATATGGGTTGTATCTGAGGGTTTAGAGGTGTGAAATATTTTGTAAAACTCCTTTTGGAGAGAGAGGGTTGCTCTTGTTTTAGAGTACCTTTCATTGTAAATATTTTTTCCTCAATAAATAAATATTTTCTCCCCTTCAATCCCATCTTCTTCTTCTTGTTCAAGGACCGAAAGGAGGATGAGTTGATGATGATGAGTTGCAGGTTTTTCTTTATTTCTCTTTATTATTTCTTTTTCTTTCTTGTTATTTATTTGCTTTGTAGTTTAGATTTAATAGCTTTTGTAGTTTAGATTTATTTGCTTTGTAGTTTAGATTTAATAGCTTTTGTAGTTTAGATTTAATTGCTTTGTAGTTAGATTAGTTTAGAATTTTTCTTTTCTTTTTATTTTCTTTTCTTTTTCTATTTGTTTGAATTTCCCAAGATGTTGAACTAAACTCTTGTGGGGATCTAGGTTGCATGAAACTAGTCTAATCTCTTTTGTGTGTATGAATCATCTCTCTTATGCTTAAAAGATCATGTTTAGGTTAATCAACTAGAGAACTAATCGATAGAAGAAGAATTTGATAGTTTATGCTTTCCTTAAGTGGTTTGATAGGCTATGCTTATGAATTCTAGGATTATTATCTTGTTATTACTCTCTTCATGAGTTTGAATTTCAATTAGGTGATAATTTGATAAGTTATGCTTTCCTTAAGTGGTTTGATATCTTATGCTTAATAAATCTAATATGAGATGTGGTAAAAGAGAATTTTTAAGTAGATTATAATTTGAGTTAGCTAGTGGATTCAATTCTAGATTCCTTCATCTCTCTTATTGAATTCTCATCTTTTTAATTGTGATTCCTTTCACACACAATCCAAATCCACTCTCTCATCACTTCATCATGCTTTCATACTATCTTGAATAAAACCCTAATTGTCACGCATAATTTGAGAACTGAACTTGAATCAAACACTTCCTATTTCCCGTTCCTCGTGGGATCGACAATCTTAAATACTATAACTTGACAATGGTTGTGCACTTGCGACTATAAAAGGTAAACACTCGTTTTTGCCCATCAAGTTTTTGGCGCCGTTGCCGGGGAACGGTGTTAAGTAGGAATTTTTTTTTTCTTAGTTCTTCAACTTGTGTGTTTGTCTATTGTGAATGACAAAAGGAGCTTGAAGGCAAGGAGTTGAAGATTCGAGATTGAAGGTTGCCTCCAACGAGGTTTTGCATTGCTTTTGCGCAGGTAACTCTTCTCTCTAGTATTTTTAATTCCACCCTATAGGTAGTTCATCACATTAGAGACAATTAGGTTAATAAAAATAAAAATAAAAATAAAAATAAAAAAAAAAAATTTGACATTCTTTCTTGCTGACCATAATTAAAAAAAAAAAAAAATTTTGTTTTTGCATCCTTTTTAGTTGCTTTTAATTTCTAGGGTTGCATATCATATAATAGTAGGAATTCACCAAAGTGATTTGAGCATCTTGATTTGGCACTCACCTGAAAAAAATCATTAAGGGCAAAACCCACTAATCAAGATAAGGTGAGGGATTTCATCACCCTTTCCTTAGCCCAAAAATCGCTAATTCCTTACTACACAATCCAAGCCTCTTAAAACTGATTAGACGTTGGCCCCTAAGGATTCGAGCTCAATAAGGAACAAGAAATCTTAAGTGAACCGGTCTAAAGTTTATTTGGATTAATTGGTGTCTAAGGCAAGGTTTAGGTTATGTATACCGCAGGAACGAGGTACTTAATTGATCTTTGATCTCCCTCTAGTACTATCCTTACGGCTAATTACCCAAGTAAACTTTGATTTTTTACTTAGGAAGTTTTGGTTAGGAGTCGGTCTAAGTCAAGTTTAGGCTTAACCCTAGAGTTAGGTGATTGAAAAGTGATTGTTTTGATTTGTTTTAGTTAGTTTTTCTTTTTCTTTTTCTCATCATCTTCTTAACTTTTTCTCTTTTTCTCATCTAAAAAAAAAAAAAAGGAAAAAAAACTAACTTTTTCTCTTTTCCTTTTTCAAAAAAAAAAAAAAATTGATTTTGGTGTATGCAAACTTGGGTTAGGGACAATACCAATCGCTTAATTCGTCTTGATTCATCACCTGAACCCAACGAAATGGCCAACCCTCCCGTTCTTCAAGATATATGCTACCCAACTAGGAATGCAATCCCTTCATGCATTAAACTCCCCGAAGTCACTGGAACCAATTTCGAACTTAGACCGCATTTCATAAACATGCTTCCAAATTTTAGAGTCAAACGTAAGACGATATATTTTATCTCCGAATTTGAAGAAGTTTGCCTAATGATTAAAATGAAAGACTTAACCGAGGACGCAATCAAGCTTCGATTTATCCCTTTCGCACTTAAGGACAAAGCAAAAAAATGGCTGTATAGCTTACCCACAGATTCCATCTCAACTTGGGTTGAGTTTGTAAAAGTGTTTCTAAAAAAATTCTTTCCTATTCACAAAGCGGTCAAGCTTAGAAACAAAGATTCAAAACTTTAGAATTGTCCTGTGGGAACCCTTTTGGAAGTACTTCGATAGATTTAAGGATCTTCTCATCCAATGTCCTCATCACGGTCTAGAGAAATGGCCTATGCCAAATTATCTATGAAGGATTGGATTATTCTTCAAAACATCCTTAGAATCTATGTGTCAAGGGATTTCATGAAGAAAACGCTAATGAAGCTTGGGATTTTTAGAGAGTTTATCCGAAAACCATGCAATGGGAACATTGCGATGATCGAAGTCTCCTCAGTTTCCCAACCAAAAACCAGTGGTCTTTCCTTAGAATCGAATATAGCCGCTGAAGCAAAGATGGCGACAATCATGCGTAGGTTAGAAGCGTTAGAAGTCAAAGAACGAGTTCCCGCTCAAATCAATCAAGTTTCAGCCTCTGGGTGTCATAACTGTCTGTCTCCATCTCATGTTTCGGAGGAATGTCCTCTTTTAGGATCCGGTCAGCCACTAGGTCAGGTCAACGCTGCATTCCAGCGTCCAATGAATGATCCGTTCTCTTCAACTTATAACCCAGGTTGGAGAAATCATCCGAATTTTGCATGGAACCAGGGAAACTACTCCACGAACCAAAATTTCAATCCGGCTTCAACCCAACAATTTCCTAGAAACACAATTCCTCTCAATTTCCAACAACCGAATCTGTCATTTCAAAATCGGTCTCCTCATCACCAACTGCAAATCACGCCTCAAATTGCTGATCATGATAAACGCCTCAATGTTTTAGAAAAGGGTCTTGAAACTTTGATTAAAACCTCTACGATCCACGAACTTGTTGACTCAAACATCAAACACATTGAATTCCTTCATGCAATCAAGCGGGCAAATCTTCACTTCCAACACTCAAGCCATAGCTAGGTTAGAAACCCAACTTGGTCAACTAGCTAATGCCATGTTTAGAGAGAGAAAGGAACTTTTCGAGTCAACCCGTGACCAACCCAAAGGACACTGCACGAAGTTCAAGATATGAGGCTCGTGAATGCAATCCATTCACTCCGATCGTAGAGAAGTCGATAATCGTTAGAATGCCTCCAAGCCAAACCCATGAACCCGATCAAGTCATTTCTCCTTCTAATGAATCACCCACTCGATAACCAAGAGCTCGAACCCGAACCCGAGCCTAATATTGACAAGTTCAAACCAGCTTGCCCCATTTTCAAATAGACTCGTGCCTAGAAATCACTCCCCTCAAGAAGAGAAGATCCTAGAAACCTTCAAGCGTGTTAAGGTTAACATTCCTCTCTTAGATATCATCAAACGATCCCGACTTATGCCAAATTTTTAAAAGATTTGTGTACTAAAAGAGACGAATAAATGTTCAAGAAAGTCTTCTTTGTCGCCAATATCATCGATATAATCTCAAAGTCCATGCCTCAAACATAAGGATCCGTGTTGTCCTACCATCTCCTCGTATCATTGGTATGATCACATTGATAAGGCTTTTAGACTTAGGGCCAGATAATTTGCTTCCATACTCGGTCTATCAACAACTAGGTGTAGGAGAACTCAAACCAACCAAATGCACCATTCGCTTATGATAGATCACCAAAGTCCCCATGGGTGAGATAACAGATGTTTTGATTAAGGTTGGAGAATTCATCTTCCTGTGGATTTCATCGCCCCGAAACACACTGCTTCCAATCCAAAAGGACGATACCGTCATATTAGGAAGACCGCTCTTAGCCACGCCTAATGCTCTTATCAAGCTGTAGAAGCTGGTCACATGAAGTCGTCTTTTGGGAATATGATCACGATATCAATATTTTCAATGTAGAGAATCACCTTCCAATCAACCTTTTGAAATAAATTTTATTCAGAGATAGGAGAAGAAGAGAATAAATCGACCTTAGTTTTGAGGAAATATTTCATGAGGAGTCGGAAATCTTAAAAATTCAGATTTGATTTTTCAAATTGAGGAAACTGTGTTGAATACATGTCTTTTGAATGCAACATTCGAGGAACTCTTCTCGATGAGCTTAGTTTTTCGAAAATAACCAATCGTAATTCAAACCCTCAAATATAGAAGTCATGTTTGAGAAAAATTTCAAAGATAAGCCGATTGCACAAACTTTTGTTAACAAAGAAGCTAAGTTCAAAATGCATAACACCAACAATACCTATCTTTATTTGCTACAAAATCATCGCAAACCTTGGAATTTTTAGAATTTGAGAACATCATTGATTATATCATTTTGGAATTCTTTAAATTACGGGTAGAATTTTCAAAGAATAAAGTAGGGTTTAATGTAGAATATGAGCTTTTCATGTTTTATCTGCTATTCTACATTTGTATTTGTTGTCCCACACTAATAATAAAAGAATTTATTCTTCTCTCATGTGAGAGTTTCTTGTATAAAAAAAAAAAAAATAATTTCTTCACTCCCTCATCTTAAAGGTATTTGCGAATTTTTATCATTGTTCAAGAAATTTAACAAATGTAAGTGCTTCAATTACTATCTGCTTTTACTTTGTGCTTAATCGAGTTTGCATTGAGGACAATGCAAAATTTAGGTGTGGGGTGGAATTTAGGTAATTCAATTTTTCTCTTATCATTTTTCTTTTCTTTTTATAAAAATAAAAATAAAAATAAAAAAAAATAAAATTAGTCTCTTGCCAACTTAATGGAGTTGATTAATAATTGATCTATTGGTTAGAATTTAAGTCTTCTAATCCTTAGTTAGTTCTATACTCAAGTCTACCTTTTATGATAACTCCAATTAAATTTCTCAAGGAATGATTTTCAAAGTAGTATACTTCACTTAAGTTTTAACTTAAATGTTTAATTAAGAGTGATGATATTTTTGCATGCTCACTTAGAGTGGAAAATGATTCTTTAAGTTGCATTAATCCAAATATTTTTCAGAACATATATACATATACACATATATATATTATACTAACTTAACAAAAAGAGTGCGAAAAATGGGCACCAAATAAATTTCTTAAAATCATCGGTAGTTCTTTGTTACTAAAGCCTAAGTTGACTGAGTAATTAAGCCCGAGGAGTATTTTTATGCTTAATGACCTAAGCCCAATTGGGTTGGGATTCATTGGCCCAAAACTCGCTAAATGGTCACTTAGAAAGCCGATTAAAAGAACAAGACTACCAAGAAAAAAAAAAAAAAACTAACCATGTTTTTATATATATGGAAATAATGGTATATGTTCTTGATTTTTCAAAGTGGGTTAAGAGACTTGAACATTGTTTGAAACAAAGAGTTAGCATGTTTCCTTCAAAACTTTTGAATGAAATCTTTGAGAAAAACTTGGTTTTGTATCACTACAATGGAAGGATTTTCTTAAGAAGTTTACTTTGAAATCATGATAAAAACGTTTTCTTGAGTATTAACCGACTTGTGGAATTTTTGAATTATTCAATTAGCTTCTTTAAATTGGCAAGTTGACTGAATTTTGTGGGTATATTCACTGCAAACCCTCACGAGACTACAACTCGTCCACTGGGGTAACCCAGGGGTTTAAAGGCTTGTTGTATGCGCTAAATACAACCGCGATTCCTGCGAAAGTGAGTTAGGATTTTCTTTTTAGTTTTCTTTGCTAGAGGACTAGCAAAAGTTTAGGTGTGGGGGTATTTGATAATCACAATTTTATTACAATTTTATATCCCTATTTCCTATTGAATATGAATAAATATCTTGCTAATAATTGTTTTTATCTTATATTGCAGGATAATGAAGTATTAATGAATAAAAGCCCAAATGACTCTAATTCTCTGATTTTCTACCTATTTTTATAGTCCACATATGAAGACAAACGAAGGCCCAAGATATCAAGAAGATCCAAGAAGGAAATCATGCAAAAAAAGGCAAAAACGACCAAAGTCGGTGCGAACCGATCGGTTGGCCAACCGGTTGGCTAACCGGTTTGCTAACCGGTTGGTTTCGGTCGTTCACTCGCAGGATTCTTCTCCTATTTTGGCTTGGTTTGATCCAACGGTTCACATTGATTGCGTTAGGGTATAAATATGGGTTGTATCTGAGGGTTTAGAGGTGTGAAATATTTTGTAAAACTCCTTTTGGAGAGAGAGGGTTGCTCTTGTTTTAGAGTACCTTTCATTGTAAATATTTTTTCCTCAATAAATAAATATTTTCTCCCCTTCAATCCCATCTTCTTCTTCTTGTTCAAGGACCGAAAGGAGGATGAGTTGATGATGATGAGTTGCGTGTTTTTCTTTATTTCTCTTTATTATTTCTTTTTCTTTCTTGTTATTTATTTGCTTTGTAGTTTAGATTTAATAGCTTTTGTAGTTTAGATTTATTTGCTTTGTAGTTTAGATTTAATAGCTTTTGTAGTTTAGATTTAATTGCTTTGTAGTTAGATTAGTTTAGAATTTTTCTTTTCTTTTTATTTTCTTTTCTTTTTCTATTTGTTTGAATTTCCCAAGATGTTGAACTAAACTCTTGTGGGGATCTAGGTTGCATGAAACTAGTCTAATCTCTTTTGTGTGTATGAATCATCTCTTATGCTTAAAAGATCATGTTTAGGTTAATCAACTAGAGAACTAATCGATAGAAGAAGAATTTGATAGTTTATGCTTTCCTTAAGTGGTTTGATAGGCTATGCTTATGAATTCTAGGATTATTATCTTGTTATTACTCTCTTCATGAGTTTGAATTTCAATTAGGTGATAATTTGATAAGTTATGCTTTCCTTAAGTGGTTTGATATCTTATGCTTAATAAATCTAATATGAGATGTGGTAAAAGAGAATTTTTAAGTAGATTATAATTTGAGTTAGCTAGTGGATTCAATTCTAGATTCCTTCATCTCTCTTATTGAATTCTCATCTTTTAATTGTGATTCCTTTCACACACAATCCAAATCCACTCTCTCATCACTTCATCATGCTTTCATACTATCTTGAATAAAACCCTAATTGTCACGCATAATTTGAGAACTGAACTTGAATCAAACACTTCCTATTTCCCGTTCCTCGTGGGATCGACAATCTTAAATACTATAACTTGACAATGGTTGTGCACTTGCGACTATAAAAGGTAAACACTCGTTTTTGCCCATCAGTAGTCCAAGTCAATATGGGTGACGAAGAGCACCCTAAGCTCATAAATATCAGTGCCAGCCTTCCCTCGGAAGAAAAGGAAGAGTTGATCGCCCTTATCAGGGAATATATCGACGTCTTCGCTTGGAGCTACGAAGACATGCCAGGACTTGACCCTAATGTGGCGACACATTGCCTTAACATTAAAGTGGATGTCAAACCTGTCAAGTAACCACAAAGACGGTTTCGTCCACAGATCCTGCAGGCAATTGTTGATGAAGTGAAGAAATTGATAGAATCTGGTTTCATCAAGGAAATTCAACACCCGGATTGGGTGGCAAATATCGTCCCAGTCATGAAGAAAAACGGGTCGATAAGGGTCTGTGTCGATTACAGAGACCTAAATGCCGCTTTCCCAAAGGATGATTTCCCTCTTCCGATCACTAACGTCATAGTTGACAACACATGCGGGTTCGAAAGAATGTCTTTCATGGATGGCTTTTCGTTACAAACTGCATCAAGATGCACCCCGATGACGCCAAACATACAAGATTCGAACGCCTCGCATATATTGCTATAAGAAATGCCGCTCGCTTAAAGAACGGCTACACGCACTACCGAAAGCAATGACGAGGATCTTCCAGACCACCTCCGAAAACAACCGAAAGTGCTATGTTGATGACTTGGTCGCGGAAAAGTCGCGGACAAGCGAGATCACATCAAAGATCTCAGAACAGTGTTTGAGCTCATGCGAGCCCACCAGTTAAAGATGAACCCTGCCAAATCCTTCCTTGGGATGTCCAGTGGAAAGTTCCTCGGCTTTGTCATTACCAATAAAGGAATCCATGTCGATCCCGACAAAGTAAAGGCGATTCAAGAACTGCAACCTCCAAGAAATCTGAGAGAACTCAGGGGGTTACAAGGACGGTTAGCTTACATCCGACGGTTCATATCGAACCTATCTGGGAAGTGCCAACCATTTTCTAAGTTGAACAAGAAGGGCGTATCATTCATTTGGGATGACGCTTGCCAAAAGGCATTTGAAGAGATTAAGTCGTATCTCTCTAAACCTCCTGTTCTTGTCGCACCGCAGTCGGGAAAGCCGTTCTTGATTTACATCAAAGCGACTGACCATTCGTTAAGCGCCTTACTTGCGCAAGACGATGACAGCGGTCACGAACAGGCAGTGTATTATCTGAGCCGGACATTAGTCGGTGCTGAGTCTCGATATCCAATGGTTGAGAAGCAGTGCCTTGCATTAGTGTTCGCAATTCAGAAAATGCGGCACTATTTGGTCGGACAAACGATTTATGTTATCTCCAGCGTAAATCCGGTCCGAATATTTATGACCCAACCTGCCTCAATGAGCTGGCGTTTGGCAAAATGGGCTTTGCTCTTGTCCCAATACGACCTGCACTTCAAACAACAGAAGTCAGTCAAAGGGCAAGCGATTTGCGATCTCTTGGCTGCCAACCCGACGACAGACGCAGTTGAGCTATATGATGGTCTTCCGGATGAAATCCACGAAACCAATACTACAACACACCAGCAAATATGGCGGTTGTATTTTGACGGAGCTTCTCGAGCTACCAACGTGGCAAGTGCCCCCGGATGTTCTAAGATTTCCGCCGGAGTCGGGGTTGTCTTAGTTTCCCCGGGGAATCATGTCATGCCCCGTGCTTATTCACTCACCGAACCTTGTTCCAATAACGTAGCCGAATACAACGCGTTACTTATCGGACTTAGCTTTGCCAAGGAGCTGGGGGTTGAATATCTCGAAGCATCTGGCGATTCACAACCGATAGTCGCAGATCCGCGGAGACTACTAAGTCGAAATCCATCTAATTCCTTATCATCGTAGCAATCGAAATGACAAACTCGCTCAAGAGTTCTTCATCGAATATATCCCGCTTCCAAACGCTTTACGCTGATGCACCGGCGGGCGTAGTCGTCGTTAGCACAACCTTCCGAGACCGAAAGCACTAGTTACGGCCAGACTCATCGCCTTTTGTACCGATATATGATGAGGTACAAGAAAACAAAGGGTAGTTACCAAAGAGGTATATACGACCCAAACCGAATTGAGCCCCGAGATTGGCGCTTTCCTATCATCGACTACGCCTTGCACGGTATTCTCGCCGTAAGACGGAGGGAGAGAGAGTCAATCCGCCAAGAGCTCCCGATTCTTTACGACCACGAGACCCGGATGTTATATCGCCGAGGGTATGATGATCTTCTACTCCGCTGCCTTTCAAACAAAGAGGCGTAAGAGGTCCTTCGAAGCGCACGAAGGTGAATGCGGCGACACCACCGTCCCAAACTCTACGATCGTATTAGGAGAATGGGTTACTTCTGGCCAACAATGATCAACGATGCGCCTGGCACGCTTAAGAAATGTCACGCTGTCAAATTCACGCAAACTATATGCATCGCCTCCGCATCGCTTGCACCCTTCGCTACATCTTGGCCATTCGAGACATGGGGAATGGACGCTAGGTCCCATTTTCCCGTCGGTTAAAGGAGATCGGTTTATTCTAGCGATCACCGACTACTTCTCCAAGTGGGCTGAAGCAATCCCACTAAAAGAAGTCAAGGCGAGTACCGTCATCAAGTTTATCAAACACCATGTCATCTATCGACATGGTGTCCCGAGACGGATCGTGCATGACAACGGTCCCCAATTCATCAGCAATTCCTTCATTAGGTTTTGCGAAAAGTTCAAGATACAAGATGTCTCGTCGACAGCCTATAATCCAGCAGCAAATGGATTAGCTGAGGCGTTCAACAAGACGATTACCAAGATTTTATCGAAGCTTGTGAAGAATAACAAGCGAGACTGGGACGATAAACTCGGAGAAGCACTCTGGGCATATCGCACAACCGTACGCACGCCAACTGGAGCGACCCCATACTCCCTGGTTTACGGGTGTGAAGCAGTTCTCCCGTTGGAAATCCAGATTCGCCACTTCGCGACGCCTTTCAACAGAGATGACGACCAAGAACAACATCAAAATGTCTCAAGAGCTTGAGATGTTAGATGAGAAGCGCCTGGAGGCTCAACAATGCATTGAGTTCTATCAAGCTAGGATGTCGAGGGCTTTCAACAAGAAAGTTCGACAGAGAACCTTCAAGGAGGAGATCTCGTCCTCGCCACCAACTCGAAAGGTAATTCTCAACCATATCTGACATAGATACGCCTTATCACCCGATCGGCCACCTAACTAATGCCGATAAAAGGGAAGTTCCTGAAAAAGTACTACCCTTAGTACATTCAGGATAACCTATTTTGACGGGAAGTTCCTCGGGAATATTTTACCCGTTTCTTGAGGATAACCCTAAATAAATTTATTTTCCTCCAAAATTTACTCACCGATCAAATTCATTGACGGTAGGCCCACTAAAAATCTTCCTGGTCCGACCACCAGCAAAATCCCCTCTCGATTCATTCCACGAACGAGAGGTCCACATTCAAATTTTGGTTAGCGATCCTATAAAAGTGAAAGCTATCCGCATTCTTTTAAGACTCTCAGAGCGGAGATCCCGCTCTTAGTTTCTTTCTCAGCGGGAAATAGAATACATTCTTCCTTTCCCACATTTCACCTGGAGATAGAATACATTCTTCCTCTCCAGAAGCAAGAGATAGAATACATTCTTCCTCTCTTGTCTTAGATTCTCGGAGTGGAGATCCCACTCTTAGTTTCATCTTTCAAGATTCTCAAAATGGAGATCCCATTTTTAGTCTCTTTCACTGGAAACAGGACAAAAATCCTTCCTTTCTAACACTCGGAGATAGGAGATAAGATCCTCCTTCCTCTCCATCAGTAAGAGATAGGATACAAAACCTTCCTCTCTTATTTCGAATTCGTGAGTTTCCGGAGATAAGACACAAAACCTTCCTCTCCACTGGCAAGAGATAGGATGCAAAACCTTCCTCTCTTGTTTCGAAGTCGTTCCTTCACTCGGAGATAGGAGACAAGATCCTCCCTCCTCTCCATCAACAGGAGATAGAATACATTCTTCCTCTCTTGTTTTAGCTTTGATTTTACCCGGAAATGGGATATAAAATCCTTCCTTTCCACCTTCGGGAAATAGAATACATTCTTCCTTTCCCACATCAATCATTCCGTTACCGGTTCAATCATTCTCCGGTCAAAAGAAGGCACCAAGATTCATCTTGGGGAATTTGATCCCGAATCCTAAGCAGGGATAGGTCGACGCCTAACACGCGTCGCCGGGTTAGTCTTCCCGTGAACAAGACGAAGCCTACGTATTCAATATCGTAGCATTAAGTCTAAGAGAGTTTCATTCTTTTAGCACAACGTTGTGTGTAGAACGGATTTAGATAATCTACATGCTAGCCCAACTCAAACGGTAGTTGGTAAAGGCTCATCAAACCCGTTGAGGGCTGGGGGTTGGCCAATAACCCTAAAGTCGGCGCTAACAGCGTTGCGGTTTAGTCTTTTTCCGATTGAAGAAGACACCGAGTTTGATTCGGGGTATTTTATCCGAAGCCTAAGAAGGATAAAGCCAACGCCACACGCTGCCGGTTTAGTCTTTTTCCGATTGAAGAAGACACCAGAGTTTGATTCTGGGGTATTTTATCCCGAAGCCTAAGAAGGGATAAAGCCAACGCCTCACACGCGTTGCCGGTTTAGTCTTTTTCCGATTGAAGAAGACACCAGAGTTTGATTCTGGGGTATTTCATCCCGAAGCCTAAGAAGGGAGGAGTCTACGCGTAACACGCGTTGCCGGGTGGTCTCTTGCCCGTAAAAGAGTACCGAGCCTATGTATTCAATATCATAGCATTAAGTCTAAGAGAGTTTCATTCTTTTAGCACAACGTTGTGTGTAGAACGGATTTAGATAATCTACATGCTAGCCCAACTCAAACGGTAGTTGGTAAAGGCTAATCAAACCCGTTGATGGCTTGGGGTTGGCCAATAACCCTAAAGTCGGCGCTAACAGCGTTGCGGTTTAGTCTTTTAGATTGAAGAAGACACGAGTTTGATTAAGGGTATTTTATCCGAAGCCTAAGAAGGGATAAAGCCAGCGCCTCCTGCAGCGTTGCGGTTTAGTCTTTTCGATTGAAGAAGACACGAGTTTGATTCGGGGTATTTTATCCGAAGCCTAAGAAGGGATAAAGCCAGCGCCTCCTGCAGCGTTGCGGTTTAGTCTTTTAGATTGAAGAAGACACGAGTTTGATTACGGGGTATTTTATCCGAAGCCTAAGAAGGGAGGAGTCTACAGCGTAACAGCGTTGCGGTTTAGTCTTTTTCCGATTGAAGAAGACACGAGTTTGATTCGGGGTATTTCATCCCGAAGCCTAAGAAGGGATAAAGCCAGCGCCTCCTGCAGCGTTGCGGTTTAGTCTTTTCGATTGAAGAAGACACGAGTTTGATTCGGGGTATTTCATCCCGAAGCCTAAGAAGGGAGGAGTCTACAGCGTAACAGCGTTGCGGTTTAGTCTTTTTCCGATTGAAGAAGACACGAGTTTGATTCGGGGTATTTTATCCGAAGCCTAAGAAGGATAAAGCCAACGCCACACGCTGCCGGTTTAGTCTTTTTCCATTGAAGAAGACACGAGTTTGATTCGGGGTATTTTATCCGAAGCCTAAGAAGGGATAAAGCCAGCGCCTCCTGCAGCGTTGCGGTTTAGTCTTTTCGATTGAAGAAGACACGAGTTTGATTCGGGGTATTTTATCCGAAGCCTAAGAAGGATAAAGCCAACGCCACACGCTGCCGGTTTAGTCTTTTTCCGATTGAAGAAGACACCGAGTTTGATTCGGGGTATTTTATCCCAAGCCTAAGAAGGGATAAAGCCAGCGCCTCCTGCAGCGTTGCGGTTTAGTCTTTTCGATTGAAGAAGACACGAGTTTGATTCGGGGTATTTTATCCGGCCTAAGAAGGGATAAAGCCAGCGCCTCCTGCAGCGTTGCGGTTTAGTCTTTTTCCGATTGAAGAAGACACCGAGTTTGATTCTCGGGTATTTTATCCGGCCTAAGAAGGGATAAAGCCAGCGCCTCCTGCAGCGTTGCGGTTTAGTCTTTTCGATTGAAGAAGACACGAGTTTGATTCGGGGTATTTCATCCCGAAGCCTAAGAAGGATAAAGCCAACGCCACACGCTGCTCGGCTTAGTCTTTTTCCATTGAAGAAGACACGAGTTTGATTCGGGGTATTTTATCCCAAGCCTAAGAAGGGATAAAGCCAGCGCCTCCTGCAGCGTTGCGGTTTAGTCTTTTCGATTGAAGAAGACACGAGTTTGATTCGGGGTATTTCATCCCGAAGCCTAAGAAGGGATAAAGCCAGCGCCTCCTGCAGCGTTGCGGTTTAGTCTTTTTCCATTGAAGAAGACACGAGTTTGATTCGGGGTATTTTATCCGGCCTAAGAAGGGATAAAGCCAGCGCCTCCTGCAGCGTTGCGGTTTAGTCTTTTCGATTGAAGAAGACACGAGTTTGATTACGGGGTATTTTATCCCAAGCCTAAGAAGGAGGAGTCTACAGCGTAACAGCGTTGCGGTTTAGTCTTTTTCCATTGAAGAAGACACCGAGTTTGATTCTCGGGTATTTTATCCGAAGCCTAAGAAGGAGGAGTCTACAGCGTAACAGCGTTGCGGTTTAGTCTTTTCGATTGAAGAAGACACCGAGTTTGATTCGGGGTATTTCATCCCGAAGCCTAAGAAGGGATAAAGCCAGCGCCTCCTGCAGCGTTGCGGTTTAGTCTTTTAGATTGAAGAAGACACGAGTTTGATTCGGGGTATTTTATCCGGCCTAAGAAGGGAGGAGTCTACAGCGTAACAGCGTTGCGGTTTAGTCTTTTCGATTGAAGAAGACACCGAGTTTGATTCGGGGTATTTTATCCGAAGCCTAAGAAGGGATAAAGCCAGCGCCTCCTGCAGCGTTGCGGTTTAGTCTTTTAGATTGAAGAAGACACCGAGTTTGATTCGGGGTATTTTATCCGAAGCCTAAGAAGGGATAAAGCCAGCGCCTCCTGCAGCGTTGCGGTTTAGTCTTTTAGATTGAAGAAGACACCGAGTTTGATTCGGGGTATTTTATCCCAAGCCTAAGAAGGGATAAAGCCAGCGCCTCCTGCAGCGTTGCGGTTTAGTCTTTTTCCATTGAAGAAGACACCGAGTTTGATTCTCGGGTATTTTATCCGAAGCCTAAGAAGGATAAAGCCAACGCCACACGCTGCCGGTTTAGTCTTTTCGATTGAAGAAGACACGAGTTTGATTCGGGGTATTTCATCCCGAAGCCTAAGAAGGGATAAAGCCAACGCCACACGCTGCCGGTTTAGTCTTTTTCCATTGAAGAAGACACGAGTTTGATTCGGGGTATTTTATCCGAAGCCTAAGAAGGGATAAAGCCAGCGCCTCCTGCAGCGTTGCGGTTTAGTCTTTTTCCATTGAAGAAGACACCGAGTTTGATTCGGGGTATTTCATCCCGAAGCCTAAGAAGGGATAAAGCCAGCGCCTCCTGCAAAGATAGTTTCGTGGTCGCCTAGGTCGAGGCAAAGGGGATCATGGGTATTTATAACAACTCCTAATGGGCCCAAATCAATTCTAATTAGGACTCTAATCAGCCCCTAATTAGGAGTCCTAATTGGAACCTTATCCGATGTCAAAATAGTGCCAAATCAGTCCGCTGATTGACTCCTACCCTCCGCTATATTTGGAAAGATTCTAAAGATTTATTCGGCAATATAACACCTTATGAAGGCCCCCGACGCTAATCAACGCGTCGCCTAATCCTACTCCAATCAGAATACGAGTATAAACCGCTTCCTAATTTGTCGAAGTTCGGAAGAATATTTCCATAAAAATATTCTTAGGGATAACTCGATCGTATGGATTGCATCGACACAAATCAACGCTACGCCTAATCCTACCCAATCAGAATACGAGTATAAACCGCTTCCTAATTTGTCGAAGTTCTAAGAATATTTCCATAAAAATATTCTTAGGATAACTCGATCGTATGGATTGCATCGACACAAATCAACGCTACGCCTAATCCTACTCCAATCAGAATACGAGTATAAACCGCTTCCTAATTTGTCAAGAAGTTCCTAAGAATATTTCCATAAAAATATTCTTAGGGATAACTCGATCGTATGGATTGCATCGACACAAATCAACGCTACGCCTAATCCTACTCCAATCGTGAATACGAGTATAAACCGCTTCCTAATTTGTCAAGAAGTTCCTAAGAATATTTCCATAAAAATATTCTTAGGGATAACTTCGATCGTCGCGGATTGCATCGACACAAATCAACGCTACGCCTAATCCTACTCCAATCGAATACGAGTATAAACTATTTCCTAATTCGTCGAGAAGTTCGGAAGAATATTTCCATAAAAATATTCTTAGGGATAACTCGATCAGATGGATTGCATCGACGCTAATCAACGCCGCCTAATCCTACCCAATCAAGAATACGAGTGTAAACCGCTTCCTAATTTGTCGAAGTTCTAAGAATATTTCCATAAAAATATTCTTAGGGATAACTCGATCGTATGGATTGCATCGACGCTAATCAACGCCGCCTAATCCTACTCCAATCAGAATACGAGTATAAACCGCTTCCTAATTTGTCGAGAAGTTCGGAAGAATATTTCCATAAAAATATTCTTAGGGATAACTTCGATCGTGCGGATTGCATCGACACAAATCAGCAGCGTCGCCTAATCCTACTCAATCGAGAATACAGTATAAACTGTTTCCTAATTTGTCAAGAAGTTCCTAAGAATATTTCCATAAAAATATTCTTAGGGATAACTCGATCGTATGGATTGCATCGACACAAATCAGCGTCGCCTAATCCTACTCCAATCGTGAATACGAGTATAAACCGCTTCCTAATTTGTCAAGAAGTTCCTAAGAATATTTCCATAAAAATATTCTTAGGATAACTCGATCGTATGGATTGCATCGACGCTAATCAACGCTACGCCTAATCCTACTCCAATCAGAATACGAGTATAAACTATTTCCTAATTCGTCGAGAAGTTCGGAAGAATATTTCCATAAAAATATTCTTAGGGATAACTCGATCAGATGGATTGCATCGACACAAATCAACGCTACGCCTAATCCTACTCCAATCAAGAATACGAGTGTAAACCGCTTCCTAATTTGTCGAAGTTCGGAAGAATATTTCCATAAAAATATTCTTAGGGATAACTTCGATCGTCTTGGATTGCATCGACACAAATCAGCGTCGCCTAATCCTACTCCAATCAGAATACGAGTATAAACCGCTTCCTAATTTGTCAAGAAGTTCGGAAGAATATTTCCATAAAAATATTCTTAGGGATAACTTCGATCGTCGCGGATTGCATCGGCGCTAATCAGCGTCGCCTAATCCTACTCCAATCAGGAATACGAGTATAAACTATTTCCTAATTCGTCGAGAAGTTCCCGGAAGAATATTTCCATAAAAAATATTCTTAGGGATAACTCGATCGTATGGATTGCATCGACGCTAATCAACGCGTCGCCTAATCCTACTCCAATCAAGAATACGAGTGTAAACTGCTTCCTAATTTGTCGAAAAGTTCGGAAGAATATTTCCATAAAAATATTCTTAGGGATAACTTCGATCGTCTTGGATTGCATCGGCTAATCAGCGTCGCCTAATCCTACTCCAATTAGGAATATGAGTATAAACTATTCCCCAATTTTCAACGAGAAGTTCCTGGAGAATAAACCCATATTCTTAAGGATAACTCGATAACCCTCAACTTCCTCCCACTGTGATACTCCAAAAAGGTATACGAGTCTAAACTGTTTCCTGTTTTGACGAGGAGTTCCCGGATTCCATAAAAAGTACTCCTGGGGATAACTCGATCATCGCCAATAAAGTTTGAGGGTCATAACGACGCCGGTCAACGCGTCTCGGAAATCCCTCCCACTGCAAAATTCCAGAAATGAGGATTTGCAAAGCCAAATTGTTTCCTGTTCCAACCAGGAATCCTTGAGGGGTATCATCGATAAAGTGCGAAGATTATCCCAATGCCAGTCAACACATCGCGGTCAGATGCTCCTGAAAACGATATACAAGGCCAAATTGTCTCCTGTTTCGACAAGGAATCCTCGGAGGATATTTCCATGAAAGGATTTTTCCTCTCGCTGTGGTCAAACCAACAACACACGTGATGATGGAAGAATTAGTCGACTGAAGGTTATGAAATTCCATGTATTCGACACCAGTCAACGGCTCGCCAACAAGGAGTTCGCCGATATACGGAGAAGTCCAAAAGTCTGATGGTTAGTCAAACAACAACCAACCAACACGAGTTACAAACAAAACTCGCCCACCAGCTTCGAATCAAGATTTTAACAAGCGGTCAGACAATAAATGCAGCACCGTGACCTTATCAGAAATCCTACAAAGCACTGGATGATCTGAAAGAATCAAAGACTTGAAGCTAACTTTTGGGACCCTCTGCCGATTGAAGGCCGGGAACCATCATGTCCAAAGTATTCTAGGCTCGCCTATAAAAGAACGAGACTGAAACACTTTGGAGGGGGTATCTGTAGGCGTTGAAAAATACTTACAAGATTCCCGAAACCAACTCGTGACGGGAAGTCGGCGAATGACAACCCATCGGATAATACGGACGTCGAATCGTTGAGACACGAACCCGACGGCAAACCCACAGCGTCACAAGCACGGTTTAAACCGGACTTGAACAGACGATCGGATTTCAGAACTGTTGAACCGGAACAAACCAAGAGTTAGTCCCGGAACCAAATACAGACGGAATCTAAGTCCGGGGAAGACCAAGAGTCAGAATAGGCAGGACCTAGGCCCGGAAGATCGAGAAAAAAACGGCGAAAACGGCGAACCAAGGCCACGCGACCGAACTACCTCGGCCAAGTGGCAGAGGTGCCTCAGCCAAGGGCCGAGCCACTTGCGTGGCCGGTTCACACCCCCCCCCCCATCCTATAAATAAGGAGGCGCAGGCTTATAATATTCTGGTGCTGGTGCTTTGTAATAAGAAGGTGATTTGTAATAGTAGGGAGGTGGAGACTTAAAATCGAGAAAAAAACGGCGAAAATGGCGAACCAAGGCCACGCGATCGAGTTACCTCGGCCAAGTGGCCGAGGTGGGTCGGCCATCGTGGTCGAGGTGGCTCGGCCATCGTGGTCGAGGTGGCTCGGCCAAGTGGCCGAGGTGGGTCGGCCATCGTGGTCGAGGTGGCTCGCCATCGTGGTCGAGGTGGCTCTACCATCATGGCCGAGCCACTTCAGCCAAAGTGGCCGAGGTGGCTCGGCCAAGTGGCCGAGCCACTTGCGTGGCCGGCAGAAGACCCCCCAATCCTATAAATAGGGGGGGTCTTCCTCAGTTCGAGGGGTTGGATTTCGGGGAATTTTTGGAGGTTGGATTTTCTGATTTTTGAAGAATTCTCGCGAGATCTACGAGCCGTCGTTGCACCGCTCCGAGCACCGACGATCACAAGTTCGATCTACGTCAGATCTTCAACAGCGAGGTAAGCAAATTCGGGTCGGCTACAGAATAGCGCTGTGATTTCTCCTAGTAGATCTCACCCGCTCCGGCGATCCTCTCCTTCGTGAGTGTGATTCCCGAAGGCGATCCTCTCCTTCGTGAGTGTGATCCCCTTAGGCGCTTCGTTTCCTTCGTGAAATGAGCCCCTTCACGTCTGTAGTTCCAAAACCCGGGTTTCCACCTGGATCGGAATTGCGCGGTCGTCCACGGACAAGATCCCCGGCACAGGCGAAGAACCCACACAAGCGAGGATCCCGAATAATAGAGATCCGAAGCGCTTGTTCACAAAGGAAAAGTTGTAATTTTTGTTTTCATTGTACGCCTGAAATAAAAAGGCATTTCTTTTTGTTTGAATTTTGTTGTAGGCCAACGAAGCTGTAAACAAGTTCAACAAACAATGAACACAAAACCGACTTTTACCGCAAACACCACCTCCTCTCCAACGCCTCCACTTGCTCTAGCAAGCTCCTTACCCAGCCTAGGCGATGGCTCGAGCAAAGGAGTTTGAGAAAGTGACTCCCCAGCTAGGCTCCAGCCTCGGCAGCCTCGATCGTGCGGTCACCCTCCAGTTGTCTCAGCGGGGAAGCCTCATTGATAACGACGATCTCTGATTGGGGGGAGGAAGAATAACCGACTGTTAGCCCGCTGACGTGTCAACCCGAGCCTGTTCAGTCGACCCACTGGGTCCCTGGCCTCAGTCCAGCCTCCTCCTCTTCCTCTCCAATTTTTCCTTCTTGACAGTGGCGCCCGACCCGGCCAGCCTAGCTGCAACCTCCGCCACTCTCGACCGCAGACTGTCCAACTCCTCTAGGGCTAGCTGCTCCCTCAACCACTTCTGGGGTTGGTTGACAGTGTCGACTCCTCCCCCTTTGAATTCCTCTGAGGGTTTTTCTTCAAAGGGAGAGCGAGTAGAGCTGCCCTTGCCTTGTCAGCCTCGGTAAGGGGAACCCTCAAGATACAGGCCAACCACAGAGAGGCCGTCTCGAAGAGGTTGCTCCTCTCTCAAGACCCAGCGTAAGAGTGGATCTTTTCAAGCTACCGCCCCTCTTCAGTCATGAGTATGCAAGGCTTCAGAGCATCCTTGTTAATCTTTGGCCAGTTCGGGCAAGATAGGATGCCGTCAGCTACGAAGACCAACACGAACCGCCCCTTCCAATCTCTATTGGAATCCGGAGCGTCCGACACCAGCTTAAAGCTGCTAGTGTATTGGAAAAAATAGTGGGGATCCTTCTTTGTCGACTTGGCGCTGATGTGATTCCCCAACAGGTGCATGCTCATCTCAACACCGACCCGGTGACAAATCACCAAGAACCCCACTAAAACACCGATGGCGTTGGGCATGAATTATGAAGGGGACATCTCAGAGCAACGTAGACACCGCGGATGAAGGGATGGACTAGCTACCGGAGCCCATACTCTAGATGGGCGATGTAGAGCGGCGACCTGTTCTGGCTATGATGGTACACAGGCTCGTCTCCGCTCGGCGTAGACAGAGTGAAAAATCTGGGGAGGTTGTAGAGCTCGTGATGCGACTTGAGCTCCTGAGTGCACATCTTCACACCGATTGGTCGAAGAAGGTTAATCCTCTCTTCGTTGCGACCGGTGGTGGAGGTCTGAGCAGCCATGGAAGGTCGTCGGAGTAGTATGCAAGACAGCCGGAAAGCAGAAAATAGGAAGCAAAGAGTTTAGGGCTAAAGATTGCAAAGGAAATCTCCCCCTGGGCATCAAGGAGATATATATAGGCATCGAAGATGACACATGGAAAGATCTGAGCAGCTGACTCAATTCAAAATAAGCTGACGAGATCAACCTCGAAATCCGAACGGTCATCACAAAAATCGAAGCGCCGCCCTCTTTACTCCACACCACTCCGCTCAAAAATCAAAGTGACAGCGACGCTTGACATTTGATGACATCATAAAGTCTCTTCAAATAGCAACGTCTCACCTGCCCAATAAAAGTGCTTTGCAACTCATCAATTTACGACTATTCGAAAAGCGGTCGACACAGTTTGGTCGACCCCATGAACCAACAGCCGGCATGGGCAAGAAGAAACACATGTATCAAGTCGATTCGAGAAGCCGACCCACCATGAAGTCAACTCGAGTAACGAAGGCATTCATCCCTGAAGAATTCACTCACTAATTGGGCCAGTCCAAATTGACATCTCCAACAACTTTTGTGCATCAGAAGGTCGCCAACTCGACCGACGCCGAACCAAAAACACTAAGATAATTTCCTCACATAAAGAGAAGTTCAAACACAAAACATTGACATCTACCTAAACTCAAAACGTTTACCGCCTGCCTAGCAACTATTGAGACCCGTCGACACAACGAGTGGGGAACTAACAGGCTCTGAAGCGAGTCAACTCATCCTATGGAATTTAAAATTTCAGATAAAAATACGACACAGAAAGCCAATTTAGAGCAAAAAGGATTTATCTTTTATTCATGATTTTCAAAATGTTTACAAAAATACATATATAAAGAAAACACAAGACACAAAATTCCTGAAAGACTAAGAGAAATCCATCCCCGCTCCTGGAGTCAAAGGCAAGGAACCGCTGGCAGCAGTCGGTGAAGGAGTTGACTGAACTTCCTGCTCAACCCCATCATTCTTCTTGCCAGATGAGCCTTAGCCAGCCTCCTTGGTCGACCCATCGTCTACCTCCTCATCCCTTTCAAGGGTTCCCTCCTCGGCCTCGTCGCCCGACTCCTCATCCTCAGCTCCGTCTACGCCAAGCTCATCCAAGCACTTAGCTACTATTTGGGGATAGTGGAAGCGGTCGGGTAGATCTCTCATCTCGGCTGGGAGCAACGCCATGAGGTAGTCGTACCCAGCCTTATAGGCTATCACCACCTCGGTCTTCCTAATAATGCCCTGCCGATACTCCTCAACGACCTCATAGTGATAGGCCTCGGACTCCAAATGGGCGATGCGGCTCCGGGCCATGACCAAGGACTCCTCGCGACCGAGTGCTCTCCTCTTGGAGCTTGATCCTAGCCGCGTGCTCTTCCTCCAGTTGGTCCTTTGCATGCTGCGCGGCTAGTTTCTCGACCTCGACTTGTGCCAAGGCGCGATCCCTCTCCTGAAATTCCTCGGACACTCGTCTAGCCTTCTTATTGCTCTAGTAGACCTCCCGCTTGAGCCTAGCAACCTCAGCAGCCTTCTGGGCCTTCGAAGCCTTCAGCTCTTCAATCATCTTCCCCCTCGCCTCTGCCTCTCGCCGCAAATTGTCCAGTTCGACCTCCTTAGCTGAAAGCTTTGTTGACCTCTCTAAGTCACCTACCCCGCTGGCCCTCAGAGTTTTCAATCCACCCGGAGCTTCAGATAGTTGGTCTGGATCCACTCCATTCGGCCAAATATCTCGTTCTCAACTAAGGCCCCACAAACCAGATAACTTCGGAGGCACGCATGGAGACCAACATTGGGGACCTCGGATAAAAGCTCCTCATCCTGAGGGAGCCAGAACTGCTCCATCGCTCTCGACTGGGTGACGCAAGACCCAAGGACTGACCACCTCACATCGAGATAATGGTCAGGTCGACAATGATGATCCGGGTCTGGCTCCTGACTATAGCGAGGGTCGGGGTAAGAAGACCCTATCAACAGCGTCCTCATCCTCTCCCAACCATCCATCCCAACCTCGTCGACCCGATGAGGAAACAAATATTCTAGATCAGACAGAGCAGCCTCCTCATCGGTCGGCTCTTTCCCCCGGCGATGTGTCCACTCGGCAGGGGGTGCAGGAGCTGCTTCACCTCTAGCCTGGGACTGTATCCCGGCCCTGACCTCCTATCGGCCATCTCCCCCTTGGGTCGAAGACTCCACCTGGATGATCTCGGTCTCAGGTGCCTCGGTCACCACACCAGGTCCTTGACCCCTAACCTTCCGCGGCCTCTTCCTTCGTCTGTCAACTAGAGTGGCCAAAGGCGGTTGACCCTATGTCCTCACCGCCGCCTCAGCCAACTGAGTACTGACTACTACCGTCCCCCCTGGGGCTGAGTCTTAGCGAGGACGCTTCAGCGGCCCCGCCGATGGAGCTTCTTGAAACCCTCCAGGCGGAGCTGTCGACGCCCTAGTAGTTTCCTCTCTAAGGAGTAGCTTAGACACTCTCTCTTGGTCTTTAGCAGTAGGAGCCTCGACCGAGACGCCGGCCACCCACAAGACAGAGTTGTCGAGCAAGTCTTCCATCTTGTGAGAACCCATGTACACCCTGATCTGATCTAGGACGTCCCTTTCGGCTGCCAACAAGTCCCCCGCCGACAGAGCTTCCCTCCTTATCTCAGGCCAATCCGAACAGCCCAACTCCAAGTCATCCCCCATGACCCAAATGAACTTCTCCTTCCAATCCTTGTTCGAGTCAGGGAGACCGGTGATGATCTTGTACTTGCCCACCACCTGGAAGTGGAAGTGAGGCTCGGCCTGGTTCGCCTTGACACTAACCAAGCGACCCAGCACCTTTAGAGATGGCTTGATTGCCAACCAGTGATAAATTACCATGAACCCTACTAGGGTCGCGATGGCATTCGGCTTCATCTGCGCCTACGAAACTCCCAGAGCCACGAAGACCTGGCTGAGGAAGGGGTGTAGAGGCAAGTGTAGGCCGAACTCCAAGTGTCTCACGTACAACGGGGCCCGGCCTACGCCGTGATCGTAAACCGCTTCCAACCTCGTTGGTGCCGTTAGTAGGTAACCACGAGGGATGTTGAATAGCCTGAGGAACTCCTAAAGTTAAGGTTTGGAATTTTGAATGACAAATAACCGCCCCTCTCCCAGCCATAGCCCTATTTATAAGCAGCCAGTTTGACAACTGTCCGGATCCCAGTGGCCGGATTGAGATTTAGCAACCGGCTAGGATCATTTGCGAAATTCAAAGCGGTTTTCCCAAGATTGAGGCAAAGCCCACCTACCTAGAACAGCCCGCAATCGGGCAAGGAACACGAAGTGACAGTAGTCAAGGGATGTGCGCTGATGTCAGCCACATCGCATCTGAAGAGACTTCTTAGCTCCCTTCATTAATGCACACCAGGAGTCGACCATTCTGCAATCTCATTTCACCCGAACCCGGCTCAAGCCGACTCGAGGTGAAAGGGGCCAACTGTTAGGGGTTTTTTATTACTAAATATTAATCCCGAATCAGTAGCAGACAAGTGTCCCGCATTAAAAATATAATCGAATAAATTTGACACCTCGGGGTGGCTAAAATCCCCAATGGGGCCGACTCGACGGGTCGACATCTCGTGAAGTCGACTCGAAAGGCGGTACCTTATTGACCCTCTTCGAAGACCGACTCGACGAACGACCCATTCGGCCATTTCCTTGCTCGACATCTTGAGAAGTCGACTCGAATGGCGGTATATGTCGATGATTTCTCGGGGGTCGATTCGAAAGGTGGTACTACTCGACACTTGGCAAGACGAGTAGAAAGGCGACAGTTATTTTGAGCCCCCCTCTGACAACTCGTCGCCATCACATTAAATGCATAATCTTGAGCATTACTTTCCCGTCCCTGAAGATCTTTATGACACATCGTACCACGTTGGCACCTAATGCCTTCAGTCACTTCGCATTAAATGCCAAAGTGACTCTCTCCACACAGCAGTCGATACTTGTAAAGTGACTACTGACTCAACCGCCATCCCATACTCAACCAAAGTTACCAAATCACCCCTCCATTGGTACTATAAATGGGGGGACTATTCCCTATATCAAGGTAAGCAATTTCTAAGCAATATTAACAATTCACAATGAACTTCTACAGTTCTTCACTTTTCCCACTCAAGCATATTACTGACTTGATCGTCGAAGGAACAACCGGAGAACACAACTCCGTCCTTTGACGAGCTCTTGTATGAGCAGGAAGAACAGCTAGCCCATCTCAGAACCGGATATTCGGGGAAGTTAGCGGCCCCTCATCTCCTCAATTCATAATTAAGTGGCTGTGTTATTTAGACCATCAACAGGTGTTAAAGCTAGCATGGACGCTGAGCTTATGACAAATGGTTAAAGAGGTGAAGGGGTTCTCAACATTTATGAAATCAATCAACATGAATTGGACTGAGAAGCTAGCTAAATCTGTTTTTGCATATAAAGATAAGTACTCTATTGCTATTTTGGAGATGTTCTTTGCTAAGGTCGTTCAGTGTGAAAATGCTACCAGATACTTCAATTGCAAGACTGAGTATGAATAAAGGGCTCTATTGGATGAATTTATGAAAGAACATCAAGAGAGCTCAGATCAGGACATATGATGGTAAGTCTAGTTCACTGACCTCCTTTTTGGGAGGACTAACTTTTATTTCTTTTTTAGAGGGCTATTAATCTTCTACTATTTTGTCTGACTTTAGTATTATGATGACTGTCTTACTTTAGCTTATGTGTGGCATATTTCACTATGCGGCAAAAACTATTATTTTTGGTGCTTTATGTATGATTTAGCATTTGTTGTTAGACTACATTCTTAATTGTGTTGTGACTATATTAATGCAGCGCGGAAGTGATAACCTCGGAATCCACCAAGGGATGCTCTCTGAATCCACAAAGAACGATCTCCGAATCCACGAAGAAAATATTTAAAAAATTGAATTTATTGATAAAAAGATATATTTCTTGGGGTTACATGCCTCTTATTAAATAGAATAATAAATAAGGCTCCTACTAAGACTAGAATTATAAAGAAATAGAAAGTATCAAATCTTACCCTAAAAAGACTCCTATAATAGAGGAAACAAATCATGAATTAAAATTGAATTTATTTCCTAATCTAATTTAACTCTAACATTGAATATATTTCCTAATCTAAATTGACTCTAACTTTGAATATATTTCCTATGAATATATTTCCTAATCTAAATTGACTCTAACTTTGAATATATTTCCTAATCTAAATTGACTCTAACTTCTCCATGAATTTGCTAGTTATGCATCCTACATCAGTCTCCTCTTGTTGAAAGAAGCTCGATCCCGAGTTTATATTTGTTTGAATAGCAGCTTCCTTGATAAATATTTTTCTTCTCCTACATCGATCAGCGTCCGTCTTATACTTAGCATTGATTTTCTCCATCTGCTCTTTTACCTTCTCAGCTAGGGCTTCTTCTGAATCAAACTTTTAAATAAATCTTTTCCACATTATTTTAATGTGACTGACGGCATGTGGATCTAAAGATGGCTTGAAAAACTCCTTAAAATATGTTCCATGTTGCTTCTCATATTCTACTGCTGGAAGTATCATCAAAATTTTCTTAAAATTATTCACAACCTTTGCTTCCATAGAAGAAAATCCCGCCTCATACCTCATACACAATTCTTTCATCTCCTTTGTCTCTAGCCCTCCACTAAGCAATTCACACATATCATCAACTACCTCACTCTCTAATTTATCCTTCTCCTCTATCGGGACAACATCAATATAAGCAATATCGCTCACAACCCCTTTGGGAATATCATGCATATTATCCATCTTCGCTATCATATCACCATCATGAATCTCATGCATAACGAGTGTTTCCACCTTAGGAGAAATTTCGACAGGGGCAGGTTCTTCTTTTCTAATTACAACCAAGTCATAGACCTCTTCAGATTGCTTCAAGTTTTCTGCTAAAGCCTCGTTGTTTGTCACCAATGGTCTCTTCTTCTCAGTATTCTCTATTTTGGATGGCTCCTTTTCTGTAAGAGGCATGAGTACAATTCGACGTCCATCCTTCTTAAAGATATAAATATTATCTTTGTGCTTGTGGGTGGCACCAACATCAAACTGCCATGGCCTACCTAAAAGCATATGACAAGTATCCATCTCGACCACATCACACAGCACCTCGTCAACATAGCGGCCTACGGAAAAAGGTACCCAACACATCTCATCGTTCTGCACATCGTTATCCTTGCGAATCGATCTTGTAGGAAGATGGGTGCTTCTCTGTCTTCAAACCTAACTTATTCACCATACGCCGAGAGATAAGATTCCTGCTACTGTGACTATCAATGATAACATCACAAACCTTCTGCATTACAGTGCATCTCGTGCGGAAGATATTATGCTTCTGAGGTGGTTCTTCTCTCTTTGTTGCTTCTTCAGTCCTCTTCATAATTCTAAGATTTTGCTTAGGGACAGATTGGGCTTGTTTAATATCTACATGATCATAGTTAGAATCAGCACTCGGATATCGATTGAACATATAGGTAGGAAGGAAATGAGCTTTCAATAACTTCTTCATCTTTGCCCACGTTTGAACCGGATCCTTCCCTTGATGGTATCGATTTATCAATACTTCATCCCATCATTCAGATGCTTTTCCTTTAAGTCTGTAAACCACTAATTTAAATTTCCAATCTTCTGGGATTATCTCATACTCAAAATATCTATCCACTCCATCAATCCAATCAAGGAAATCATCATGATGAAGCTTTCCATTGAATGATGGTATCTTTAATCCTCCAGCGTCATAGTTCTCCTTTCTTCGGTAGCCTCTACGATCATCGCTGTAGGATTTATCTTGCAAAGTCGGATCTCATCTTTGGCGACCATCAACGCGATCTCGAACTCGTCCGGATTGAGGCGGCTCCGCAAGCAAAGTCGGTCTACGCGAGTCTTAATCTAAGTTAGGGTAACATCGGTCTTCAACTCATCGAAATCAGTTCGAGAAATAAGGGCTTCATCACCTGCCATCGGATAGGAGGAACAAGTCTCTGATACCAATTAACGCAGCGCGGAAGTGATAACCTTGGAATCCACCAAGGGGTGCTCTCTGAATCCACAAAGAACGATCTCCGAATCCATGAAGAAAATATTAAAAAAATAACTTTATTGATAAAAAGATATATTTCTTGGGGTTACATGCCTCTTCTTAAATAGAATAACAAATAAGACTCCTACTAAAACTAGAATTATAAAGAAATAGAAAGTATCAAATCCTACCCTAAAAGACTCCTATAATAGAGGAAATAAATCATGAATCAAAATTAAATTTATTTCCTAATCTAATTTAACTCTAACACTCCTATAATAGAGGAAATAAATCATGAATCAAAATTAAATTTATTTCCTAATCTAATTTAACTCTAACATTGAATATATTTCCTAATCCAAATTGATCCTAACTTTGAATATATTTCCTAATCTAAATTGACTCTAACTTCTCCATGAATTTGCTAGTTATGCATCCTATATCGCTGATAATCTCGAATCCACTAAGGGTGCTCTCTGAATCCACAAAGAGCGATCTCAGAATCCATGAAGAAAATATTAAAAAATGAATTTATTGATAAAAGATGTATTTCTTGGGGTTACATGTCTCTTCTTAAATAGAATAATAAATAAGACTCCTACTTAGACTAGAATTATAAAGAAATAGAAAGTATCAAATCCTATCCTAAAAGACTCCTATAATAGAGGAAATAAATCATAAATCAAAATTAAATTTGTTTCCTAATCTAATTTAACTCTAACATTGAATATATTTCCTAATCCAAATTGACCCTAACTTTAAATATATTTCCTAATCTAAATTGACTCTAACTTCTCCATGAATTTGCTAGTTATGCGTCCTACATCATATATTAAACTATCCTTATGTACAAGTATGTTAATTTATATTCTGCAACTAAATTGAACTATATATTGTTGACTAATTTTTTATTATTGCAGGTACCTTTTATGAACATGCTTCTCAAATGAGGAACCTATTATGATGATCAGATTTCGAGATTTGCAACCTGCATTGTCAATTCATTGCACTGGTATGGCAATCTATGATTTTGAAATTTTTTTTATTTCCATAGCATGTTTTAACAAGTTGGGAATATATGTTTACTAGTGTTATGATAATTGTCATACTCTTATACATGCAGTCATAAGTTGTTAATTCATTATATATGCGAGGCAATAATGCAGCCTACAATGTTATCAATAACTATCTTTAGCGAGGCATACTATGATGATATTGACCAATTCTGAGCAAATACATTGATTTACAATCTTATTAAAAATAAATCCTACATGGCGATACAGATTTTTAAGATGAACAAATGAAAGATTTTTTTTCCTTTTACTATAGCTAGGTTTGATACAGTCATATATTCAATCTAAGTTTGATACAGTCATATATTCACTCTAAGTTTGATACACAGTCATATATTCACTCTAAGTTTTCCCAAAATATATTCTTCAATCCATTTTCATGGTAAAATTACAATGTTTTATAACATGAGAAGCATACAAGAAAAAACATAGAAAGAATGCACAAATTTTCTAAAGATCAATTTCACGGTTTGCTTACTTCAACTCTTTGTTCAGCTATTTGGTTTTTTATGCTTTCTTCTCTTCTACATTCATATTTTCAAATTTTGGCATCGTTCTGTTCATTTTTATTTCATCTTGCGGTTGGGTTTTTGATGCCTTCATCTCTTCTACATTCATATTCTCAAACTTTGGCATGACTCTCATCATTTTACTATCACCTTGAGCCTAGGCAAAAAAGTTACATTGCCTATTTTGGTATTTTGCACAACCCTAAAAGTATTTACCCCTATTCTTACCATTTTTGCACATCTTAAGGGGTGTTGGGATTTGATAGTAGCATCAAACCTGATGCGCTTGGGACCCTTCAGCTGAATTCATCTTGCTATGGCTGTTGATAAGAGGGGAAAATGCAATTTTTCTTTGTTGTTATGTATTTGGTGGTTGTGGGAGAGAGCACTCCTATTTGAGCTCTATATAAACCCTTGTTTGCTAGTTTACGTAGCTGTTGGGATGACTTGTTTGCTAGCTAATATAACCATTGGAGAAAGTCTAGCCACAGTCGAGTGTGGCTTCACTCGGACTGTGGCTAGGACATGTGTCCCATGTCCTAGCCACAGCCCGAGTGCTAGCCACACTCGACTGTGGCTAGCACACCTCTAACCACTGGGATGCACTGATATCCTTGTTTGGGATGCACTGATAGCTATTGGGTTTGTTGCTTGCTGCTGCTTGGTTCTCCCACGGGAGAATTTGGTGGCTGTTGCTTTTTGCTGGCTAATATAGCCGTTGTGATGCACTGATGGGTTTGTTGATTACATGTTTACTTTTACATGGGAGGTAAGCTCTATATAAACTAGTTTTTTGCTGGCTAATATAGCTGTGGAGTTGTTCTTTGACTGTTGGGGTGGTTGCTTGCTGCTGCTGGGTTCTCCCACAAAAGATTTTGGTGGCTGTTACTTTTTTGCTAGCTAATATAGATGTTCTGATGCACTACTAATGGGTTTGTTTGATTTTATGTTGTCTTATATGGGAGGCAAACTTACCATGGTGAGTACACTCTACATTTCCATGATGTTTCACCTCCAACCAAACAAAGGTAATTATGGAAAAATGCTTTTGTTACTTTTTTTCCAAGTTTTTTATCCCCAACCAATCATAGGAAACTGAGGGAATTTATGGGGGTATATTTCTACACCCTTGTTTTCTATCCGAAACAAACTAAAAACATCTTTTTTTTAAGAAATCTAAAGAAATATAAGAAAATGTGATTTTTTAGAAGTTTTCATTTTCCATTTTTTGTTGTTAGCGAACCAAGCAGGCCCTTAGTCCCTCAAATGTTTTAGTATTGGGACATTTTCATCTACTTTTATTTTTATTTTTATTTTTATTTTTGTATTTATATTTTTATTTTTATTTTTATTTTTATTTTTCAAAGTGTTATAGGGACAAAGGCTTACCTAAAATAAGATAGATAGTAGCATCTCATTCATTATAATATTATTTGATTCTCCTCTTCTTAATTTATCATGTTCTCAACATCATGATAATTTGATTAGATATAATCCTTTTGTTTATATTGGTTGGTAGATGGTTATTCATGTCTACTTATTAACAAGAGCATTCTAGCTTATCTATTTGTTATGTTATTATTATCAACTATCACCCAGTTATCATCACATCCTTGATCATGACGACCGTCGTTTTAATATATTCATTAGATGTGCTTAATGATTATGATTATATAGTTTCTCTAATTATAATGGCATAGGACCATACAGAGATGCTTATTCTTCCTAATTGAAATGTTCTCAAGATGCTACTTTTGTCTGTTCTTATTAAACAATAATAATTATTAACTCCGGTCAACTTTATATCGTAGTAAGCCATAATCATTTACTATGAATTCTTTAAATATTCACAATTATATATCCAAGTATTTATTGTTGTCATTATAGCAATTGTCTTTAATGTTACACGAAATTTCTAAATCCTAGTGAGAAACATAAGTTACGGATATCGAATATTGTTGTACTTTTCTCTTTTCCTAGTTGAGGATATAAATATATTATTAACTTGTTTTTCCTTTGAGCCAATGCAATATTATTGAATATCCTGCCATAATAAAATTGAAGATTATGTATTTGGCACATGTCCCGCCTGCACATTGTTAGTCTGTACAGCATTAGTAGGCTTCTTGATTTAGTCTAATCAACAAATAATCAGCAAAGACCCTGATTAATTAATAGCTCTTAACCTTGAGTGATCAAATGGATGCATAAATCTTTAAATTCATAGATTAGCTCAAAGGCCTCTTGCTACCTCTTAAACATGAGTAATACAAGGAGCATGGATGTCGAGAGAGTCTTCCACATGAAGGAAGGCAATGGGGAGGCTAGCTATGCTCAAAACTCTTCACTACAGGTGTTCTCTCTCTCTCTCTCTCTCTCTCTCTCTCTCTCTCTCTCTCTCTCTCTCATTTGGTTTCGCCCCTCCAATACTCTTTCAAGCCCTTTCTTGGATAATAAATTTGTGTTTTGTACTAAAATTTGATTCATGTACTTTGCCAATTTTGTATAGTGATTTTGGACATATCTAATCATTTATGATAAAAAAAATTACAAAAAAGCGTATTGTTCTATAATGAAACTTGTTTATGTTGTTTTGAATATAATGATCTTCCCATTTTGCACGCACATACACGCACAACACCAAAATGCTGGTGCTATATGCACATGAAAGTTAATAAGTGAGATGAAAATATTGAAGAAAATGAATAGAATAACTTCAAAGTATGAGGCTGTACATGGGGGTTTGGACAACAAAGCTTCTTTTATGGGTACTTTCCACATACTATCGTTTGGCTCATTTTGGACTTCTCATAAAACCTCCAAACATTTGGAACCTTCTCAATATATCCCTAATGGTGTAGTTCAGGCTTTTATAAAAGTTCATGGGGGTTTTCTGAAAATAATATTGAAAGTTAGGAAGGCATGTTACAAAAAAAAGGGGGTTATGTCGTTAGGGGATATGTTGAAAAAAATGCAAACGTTTAAGAGAGTTTTGTGATATGCCCGAAAATTAGGGGGTTAAATGAAGTTTAGGGGGTTATCAGAAAATGGGACAAAACATAGAGGGTTATATGAAATTTAGACCTTTCTTAATCAGTAAAAAAAGTATTAAGACCAAAACAAGTCATTTGTAAGGAACCCAGGAGAGCTCACCCCTAAAAGGTAGCTTATAGAGGGAGGCCACCCAAATTACTTATAAACCCACATCAAGTCACTCATATAACCAATGTGGGACTAAATGGACACTAACATACCACCACGCTTCTGATCACATTGCCTACGCAGGCTGGTTGTGCACTAGCCTAGTCCTTGTCAAACACTGCAATACCGACGTCACCCCTTTAGCTTTGCAGTAAACTATATAGCTAGTCAAGGGCGAACAATGCAATACTAGTGTCACCACCTGCGCCGCTCAATTGCAATCAGAAGGTGGGGTCAGCTCTGATACCACTTGTATGGGATCTAGGAGAACTCACCCTAAAATATATGCTTTATTTCAATTTGTAAAGAAATTAGTTATGTTCCTCTCAAAGTCCTAATTAGCTACACTTCTTTTTTCTCATTGTTCAGAAGAAGAGTATGGAGTCACTGAAGCACATACTCATAAAATCAGCCATAGATTTCTACACCTCTGAAGCACCACAGACACTCACCATAGCTGATCTGGGATGCTCTTGCGGCCCCAACACATTTGCCACGGTAAAAAGAATCATAGAGGGCATATGCAAGAGTTGCTGCGAAATGTCATCGACACTGCCAGATTTCATGGTGTTCCTCAACGATCTTCCGACCAACGACTTCAATTCGGTTTTTGTTGGCGTGCCGGAGTTTGTGGAGGAGATGAAGGATTGCGGCGGGGCATCGGTGTTTCTGGCTGGAGTGCCAGGGAGTTTTTATGGGAGATTGTTTCCGAGCTGTAGCTTGCATTTTGTGTGCTCATTGCATAGTGTGCACTGGCTCTCTCAGGTCAGCGTTCTTATCTACGTTTTGAGGGGAATAATAACTTTTAACCCTATGGTTAGAAAGAGTAGTTGGAGTTTCATGTCATTCAACTGCATCCAAATTTCAACATGTATGTTTGATTATTACAAGGGAAAATTTCAACCACCCTCTAAATCACATCCCGCTAACTTTGGGGTGTCTCACAAAACCCTCTACACTTCAGGGGTTTAAGGGCAAAAAATTCAGATGTTTAGGGATTTTGTGACCAGCCTAGCTCCGAGGTTGGGGTTAAGT
Source organism: Asparagus setaceus (assembly GCA_012295165.1). Lineage (NCBI taxonomy): Eukaryota > Viridiplantae > Streptophyta > Magnoliopsida > Asparagales > Asparagaceae > Asparagus > Asparagus setaceus. The sequence goes on from CM022704.1 coordinate 29,078,041, forward strand.
GACATTTATAAAGTTTAGGGTGGTTATCTGTGACATGGCCAAATTTTAGGCGGCTTTTGTGAAATTTAGCCTAAAAATTATTATTATCCATCCTGCGTACTTGTTATTAACTTGCTTTTCACAATTCACATGTGTTATCAAATCTTCTAGAATTTCTATCTTTGGAACAACTTTATCTTAACATATCCAATTGGTTACAGGTTCCTCCAGGACTTTTGGACCAACAAGGCAAATCAATCAACAAAGAAACCATGTATATAACACACACAAGCCCGACAGCAGTAGTGGAATCATACTTTAATCAATTTCAGAGAGATTTCAGCTTATTTCTCAAATCAAGGTCAGAGGAGCTTATCAATGGTGGAAGAATGGCTCTAGCTATGTCAAGCAGGAAGAGCACTGATCGTTTTGATAAAACCACAACTCTTTTGTGGGATTTGTTGGCCCAATCATTTGCTCTCTTGGTGTCTCAGGTACATGAAACATTCTTCTCCTCAACCTACAAGTATGTCAAATGTGTTGATAGAAATTGGAAAAATGTGTAGTCGTAGAAAATGATGTCTATAATTTCACATTTATTTCATCTAAAAATACAAATGTTATATATGAAGGCCTATCGTCATGTTTTTTATAGCTTAACTACATTTCATCAACAAGGTTGGAAAATCGGACAGGTTGTCTAGTTGTTTATCAGATTTCAATTGCGTATGCTGCAGGATTTAGTTGAACAAGAGAAGGTCGAATCATACAATGTTCCATTCTATGCGCCATCGCCAGAGGAAATAAAGGATGAAGTGGAGAAGGAAGGATCTTTTTCAATTGACTATATTGAACCATATGAGTTCAGTTCAAGCAGTGGCAATGCTGAGAAGGACGCAGCGATCGTCTCAATGGCTGTAAGAGCAATCCAAGAATCCATGATTACATATCATTTTGGAGGAGGAGAGATCATTGAACCCCTGTTCCAAATTTATAAGGGATTACTTACCGAGGCAATAAAGAAGGACGAGGTAAAGAGCACACATCTGGTAGTGGTTCTGAGAAAGTTGCCATAGTTTGAATCATGGAACTAATTATAGGACAAATGAAGTGTTTTTCTAATAGTCTTTAATTGCCTAGATTGCCAAGAGAAAATGTAGGGTTGCACATCTTTCTGTTTCCTATAGTTAGTCCCATGATCTTCAGGTTACAGGGAAATATATCTCATTGAAGAAGTATTTTGATGCGTGTGCACTAAATTCAACAGTATTATGCCATTCAAGATTTGGTTAAAAATTTCTTGTTCGTGTATTATATATATATATATATGAGGTGGCGGCTCATTGTGCTAAATGAGCTACCAAGAGGTAGCCATGTGGTGAGGCCCATCTTGCTAGTCACATCAAAAAGTGTGGACCTCACAACTCGATCTCTTGGCAGCTCATTTAACAAAATAAGCCGACACCTCATATACATGATCCCCACACACACACACACACACACACACACACACATATATATATATATATATATATATATATATATATATATATATATATATATATACACAAAACTTTAATAGTTGTTGATGTGGTGTGTGTTTGTGTGTATATATATATATATATATATATATATATATATATATATATATACACACACACAAAACTTTAATAGTTGTTGATGTCTTGTTGTTCGGGATTGCTTGTGAATTATTGTTGATGTTTCGTTTGTTGATGTCTTAAATGTTGTGAGAAGTCTCAGTAACTAATCCTGTCTAGTCACAATGCTTGGTAGACTTTGCTGCCTTTAGGCAAGAGCAATAGACGGAGAGAAATGTGTGTATGAAATTCTCTATCTCTGTCTCACATATTCAATTTCCTAGTTTTGGACTTGGCTTCAGTTGAGAGATTTAATATACAAATATTTACAAATTTAGTGGATTTTTACTGAAGTACTGGAGCAAATTCATTGTTGGACTGATTTAAATAGCAAGTAGATCAATTTGGGCCTTACTGTTGCTTTATACATAAAATATAACAGCCCTACGGCTTTGTTCTAAGCTGCAATTCCAGGGATTTGGAGGTTACTACTCGATACAAATAATGACAATGCTACATTCATGTAGTATCTTACATATGCAATACCGAAGTAAGGATCCATTCGCCTACCACAACTAATGGTCGACATAGTACATAAGATATGAACATGTCCATTTTCATAAAACAGATCTTGACCTAGCAATCGCCAATCATGTTAAGCTTGTTGCATCTCACCCAACAAGCACATCGTACGTGCCTAAGTGGAGTGCACATAATCCTGGCTTAGAAATAGTTCTGAAGCTGAGTCACTCATTTCAATCATATATATCAATTAGCATGTGAGTCTCTTTGATCATGACTAGGTTTAGATAGCGTGGCCTGTCTATGTATTCGTATGTGATCTGCCTTTCCCTTTAGTGATTCTCTTACTTCTGACTGTGCTTTCTCCATTTGTTCTGGGTGTTTCATTAGCTCATTTCAATCATATATATCAATTAGCATGTGAGTCTCTTTGATCATGACTAGGTTTAGATAGCGTGGGCTGTCTATGTATTCGTATGCGATCTGCCTTTCCCTTTAGTGATTCTCTTACTTCTGATTGTGCTTTCTCCATTTGTTTTGGGTGCCTAAGTGGAGTGCACATAATCCTGGCTTAGAAATAGTTCTGAAGCTGAGTCACTCATTTCAATCGTATATATCAATTAGCATGTGAGTCTCTTTGATCATGACTAGGTTTAGATAGCGTGGGCTGTCTATGTATTCGTATATGATCTGCCTTTCCCTTTAGTGATTCTCTTACTTCTAACTGTGCTTTCTCCATTTGTTCTGGGTGTTTCATTAGCTCTGTCACTAACAATTCCATGGATATGGAACTAGTTCCAGTGCCACCAAGGAAAATATCATTCAAAGTTATAAATGGGCAAAGTAAACAATATGTAATATGTCAAAATTCACACATCAATCACCTAAACTGTATGATATTTATACTCTACATCTTCTCGCAATCCCTGTCAAGGCTACATCAAGTATAATGTCCATGATTGCAGATCTGCAGGATCATGCATATAGATCAACAACCATCACTATTTCATTCATCTCATTTTTGCTCGCTGTTTACAAGCATCGAAGATGATTGCTAGAGTAAGTCAATCTAAGCCAATATGATAGGACATATTTCGTAAATCTTTTTTCATCTGAACACATCGGCCAGGTGGAATATCTGCCCATTTTGATAAACACATTCAACTCATTCTAATGTGAAAGCTTGCACTTTCAAATAATTTGAAATTCATATATGAATACATACATTATACGAACTTCTTATATGACTACAGAACCTCCCAAAAACACGCATACATATAATTTTATGGTCACACTTAACTAGAATATGATAATCTACACGTGATAACAATATGAATTAAGCTATATAATAGGCAACAATGGACCATGAGGTTTGGCAATCAAGCACAAATGAGACATTTTACATAACGATAATCGTAATGCCTCATTCATGTCAAGATCCTCAACCTTCATATTTCCTAGGATCTCCCAATCACAATATAGAAGAAGCTATTGGATCTGAGATGAAAGCCTAGAAGGGGGGTGAATAGGGCTGTTTTTTGAGATCTCACAGAATATGCAACGGAGTAAAAATAATAATAAGCAAAATAGTAGACAATGCAAATCGCAGAAAATAATAATAGTCAGAACACAAGAATTTTATAGTGGTTCTGATAAACAATGCTATATCTATTCTTCCTTCTCGTGAAGGGGCTTTCTCACTATGTGAAAGTTCTTCTAAATCACACACCCGATTTAGTAGACTTACAAAATAGAAATCTAGTTTCTCCCAAACTAGTCGTGTAACCAAAACTCTTCACACACAAGTATCCCTAGCCCTAGCTAGTGACCAATTTCTCAATTCAACCCCAATTTAAGTGTGATGTACGCCCTCGATTCACCCCAACTTGTGTACGCCGTAAAAAAAAGTTTAATAGCAAAATAATATATATCGATTAAGCAAAACTAGAATAATCTTATAGCCCTATGATTATGCAAACTATTCTCCTTAATGATAATAGCGAAACTTTGAGAAAAGCGACAATGATGATGAAATCCAAGGCGTGATCCTCGAATATTAACGATCAGATGGTGAAAAGTGACATCAAAGATGCTTTTTGAGAAGCCTGAGCATGATCCTTTCACCAAATTGAAACCCTAGCTCTCCATCTCTCTTCCTCTTTATTTTTCTCTTTGAATTAGGTCAGGAACTTCGGATGAAAAACATGAGGAAGAGCTTATATACCCCTAGCAATGAACAGCTCAGATTGAAACCAAGAACAGGTCAAAGTTTTGAAATCTGCCGATCAACCATCGATGCTCAGCCTTCACCACTGATGGTTAAGTTTCCACCATCGATGATTTGAATGTTTCTGTAAAATATAATCATAAATGGTCTCTCCAATCATCAATAGTAAATAGATCTGATCGAGAGCTTTTTGAAAATATATATAATAGTGATTCCAATAACTGAGTCAAAAGTTATGACCCGTGCAAGTTTCAGCCTCGGTGCATGCTTCCAGCCTGCTACTGATTGTTTCAACATTATCTCGCTAAAATATTTATATCTCGCGCTATATATCTCCGAATTGAGTTTTGTTAATTTCTATAGATTCATGACAAAGAGATTGACATCCCATATGCTCAAATATGATTTTAGCCTTTGATATTTTTCCAAAATCAACTGTGAGGAACTTCTATCTTGCTTTTTTCAATACCAAACTTAATTCTAACTTCTTGTAACATGCATATAATATCTCAAATATATATTAGCCAATATGAAAGTTTTATATTCATCAAAATATTGTGTGAACATGGTTCTAACAATCTCCCCATTTGATAATAACAAATCGAAAATTTTAAAATCAAAAGAACAAATGTTTGAGATACATGAAATGTGTAAAACTCGTTTCATGACATATATGCTAGATCAAGAAAAGATAAATTTTTGCTTTAATAAATAAAACCCCAATCAATCCCAAGGATTGTTCATGTCAAACTATTGAGATAATTAAGAAGATGAGAACCATACACGAATCCATAGAGTAGGATGTGATTCTTGAGTTTTGAGATGTAAATCTTCCAAATCTTGCACGATATATCATCCTTAGAGAAACCCTAATCATTCTAAAGATGGGAAATCGAAAGAGATTCTACATAGAGATTTGGGAAACCACAACCCTATTTATAACTGAATCGGTTATTCATAATTATTAATTCACCCATCATAGAATTAATAATTATATTTTGGTCTCTACACATTGGAGGCTCATACTTTAATTATGAATTAAAAGCACAATCCCTAAATTAGATCACTTTAATGGGCTAACCTTAATTGATAGCACATAATACATATTTATTTAATATATTGGCCCATATATTGGATTTAAATCCAACAATCTCTCCCTTGGGCCATATAGAATACTATGTAAATATGAATTATGATATAACCTTATGAGCTCATGAATTTTGCTATCAAACAATATGCATCCTTAACAATCTCGCCTATCGCTTATATCAATACAACTAACAACACAGATCAAGCATTGCTGTGTAGCATGAAAATTTCATGTAGTGTGATCTTAACATGCATATTTCCAACCGGTCCACCTTAAAACCTTAGTGAGATCAAACCACACCAAAAATCAGAGTAAATATGAACTGAATACTTTATACTACAGTAAATAACCATATAATATTCATAAAATCATAACAAATGTGTCTACAAATAAAAGCATCTAAAATACAAACTCCCACTAAAATGACATATCCTGAAGAGATAAAACACCCATATGAGCAGTGTGCTCATGAAAAACCTTGGGTGGTAATCCCTTAGTCAGCGGATCCACAATCATTGAGTTTGTCCCAATGTGCTCTATAGACATAAGTCCACTCTGAACTCTCTCTTTAATAGCTAGGAACTTGATGTCTATATGTTTCAACTTCGTCGAGCTCCTGTTGTTGTTAGAATACAACACTGCTGACTTATTATCACAAAATAATTTAAGTGGCCTTTCAATATCATCTACAATTCGCAACCCAGTGATAAAATTTCGCAGTCATATTCCATGATTAGACACCTAATAGCATGCTACAAACTCAGCTGTCATGGTGGATGAAACTATAAGTGTCTGCTTAGCACTCTTCCAAGAGATAGCTCCTCCAGTAAGCAGGTAGATATAGCCTAAAGTAGATTTCATGCTATCTTGACATCCAGCAAAATCGGAGTCAGAATACCCAATGATCTCTAACTGATCCGACCTCCGATACATGAGCATGCATTCTTTTGTTCTCTGCAAATACCTTAAGACTTGCTTGGCTGCTTTCCAGTAAGCCATTCCAGGATTACTTAAGTATCTGCCCAACATTCTAACCAAGCGTCCGGATTGAGCATACATTAAACTCCCTACTGCTGACGCATAGGGAATCTGCTGCATCTCCTTAATCTCAAAATCATTCTTGGGGCATTGATTGAGACTGAATTTATCTCCTTTAGCCACAGGGGTGTCACCTGGTTTATAATTTTGCATGCCAAATCTTTTAAGAACCTTATCGATATAGTTCTTTCGTGATAATCCAAGTATACCCCGAGAGCGATCCCGGTGTATTTGTACGCCCAATACAAAAGAGGCGCCCCCAAGATCTTTCATCTCAAATTTCTTTGATAGAAATCTTTTGGTTTCGTGCAATAAGCCTATATCATTGCTGCAAGCAATTGTAGGCATCAAAAATTGCTGAAGAACCTCAAATATGACTAAATCATGAGAAGATCGAAGGACAACGTCGTCGAAATCTCAAGAAGCCCAATACTGGAAGATTGTGTCTCGCCACAAGGCGAGATTATTATGTGTGCCTCGCCACTAGCGAGACACTTTGATGTGTCTCGCGACTAGCGAGACACTTTGATGTGTCTCGCGACTAGCGAGACACTTTGATGTGTCTCGCGACTAGCGAGACACTTTGATGTGTCTCGCGACTAGCGAGACACTTTGATGTGTCTCGCGACTAGCGAGACACTTACTTGTGTCTCGCCAAATCTGAGACACCCGAATACTTAAAATGAGCTCTCGAAGGGTCTAAATCAATGCCGGTGGGGCCCACTTGACTTTATCAACGCAGAAACGCTCGACATCGCGTTAAGGCGTTTACGAAGATACCCACTAGGCGTAATTCTAGGGCATTTAATCATGCCTAAAAGCAGGAAACCGCAACATGACCTGAAGGGACGATATTGCTCGTTGTCGGTGGCAGTTTCATACCGCCTCGCCGCTAGGCTAGCAGCCGCCTCGCCAGCTAGCGAGGCCGCCGCCGGTACCGAAGCCGCCGCTTAACCGCAAATTTCACGCACTTATGACACTTGTGTTTCAAGAGGGCACGCTTCCCAAAGACTATAAATACCCTCCTACGCCCACTCAAGTGGGGTCGGCCATCGAAAGGGAAAATCGAAATCCAAGCTTAGGAGTTCAAGAACACGATCCACGCGGAGATTCCTCGAGTTTAAGCCTTGACTTATTCTTGAGAAGAGTAGATATCTTACATTGCTAAGATATTTGCTGAAGTTCTTGTTTCCTTTGCGAAGCATCAACTAAACCCCGTCGATTCGACGATCGCTGCTCGGTGGTCCACGGATTACGCGTCCCCGGCACAGGCAAAGTCCCACAAAAACAAGAGATCTACACTTGTAGCGTCTTTTGTTCGAGTTTGTGAGAGAGTTATTTAATTTTCATTGTAACTGAGAACCAAAAGTGTAATTTTCTCTAGTTTTACAAATGGAATCAACTTTCGACCCAAACACGATGGCGACCACAGTGGGAGACAACGGTCTCAAGCCCGAGATCGTTGTGTCGCAACCTTGCAGCAATCAGGCCGACCTCATGGTTGATGGGCTAGACTACTTCTTCGATCAAGCCAAATTCGAAGAGTATCTCTCCTCTTCCACATCGAAGTCCTCCTCACCCCTCAAACATCGGAGGATATCATCTCTTAAGAGGGAGGTTCGTTCTTGTTAAACTGCGGCAGGCATTCCCCTCTCAACAAGATCTCAACTGATCTGACGAAGAGAGCTCGCCAAAGACGACGTCAAAAGATGGCCCGTCAGTTCGCCAAGGCTCTGGAGTCAACGGATGGAGTTCACTATCAGAACTCACGTGATCAAAGGCATCAACAAACTGCAATCTCTCAATCCGTCGGCCTCCTCCCAAGGAAGAATGGGTTCTCGTCAAAGGGCCCGATTGACAAGGAAGGAAGCGCTCAAAAGCGCCGTGCGCTTTGCTCGAGCACGCCGTTGTTCGCAAGGCTAAGAGTCAAAAGCAACCCAGCAAACGGCTCAAAATCGCCAAGCATGGATTCCGAAGGCAACATCAAAATCGGCTCAAGAATCTGCCTCGCCAACAACATTCACCGAGATATATAAATCGCCTCGCCAACAACATTCACCGAGATATATAAATCGCCTCGCCAACAACATTCACCGAGATATATAAATCGCCTCGCCAACAGACAGCCAACTGCCTCGCCAAAAGCGAGGCAGTCCTCCATGCATTGACAAAAGATGGGCTTTTCCGCCCCTTTCTTCCACTTTTCCGGCTGAGGTATCAACCGTTAAGTCTGGAAATCCGTCAACTTCGGTGTTCAGTCGCCTTGGTCCACAATTGAGAACCAAAGTCAAAACACCGGTAATGGAACGTTTGGGTCACCTGATCCATAAACAACGACAGGTTGGGGGCCATACCCAAATTCCAAGTGATGTTCAGAAATGTGCCGAGCCATCTGACGCAGCTCAAACTGAAAGAATTTCTGTTGCGTCTCGTTTGAGCATCCCACAAGGGGTCCACGAGTCTGCTGAGAAGAATAAGTTGAGGCAAGTGACTCGCAAAATCACGAGAGATGACCAGACCCTTGTGATTCATACAGAAGCAACTTCAGATGACGAAGCCAAGCGACGGAAGTTGTCTCTCAAGTCAAAGAGTCGACGTCCCCAAAAGAAGACGTGTCCTCCAATTAAGGACAACGTTACACTTGGGGGTGGAAGTGCAATTTGTAATAACCCACACCAACCATATCATCAGGCTGGGGGTAGTAACACACGAAAGAGGACGATCGACGAAATAGATTGTTCTTGCTCGTGTGCAAAACTAATCAAGACGTTGTTATCAGGATGTGCCTGTTCCGAGTCAAACGCTCAACCACAAAGAGCTTCAGTATTCGAGAGGCTTTCCTTGCCAACAACGGAAGATTTGAAGCCGGAGTCAAGACGACCCCGAAGAAAAAGAAGATCTGCCATTCATCGGGATGAATTTCCCGAAGTGACCATTAATATGGTGAACAAAGGAAAAGGACCGGCGACGGATGCAGATCCTGATTTCACTCCTGCAGGAAAAGTCAGCACCCGAGTTTCCCAGCAGATGTCTCGGTTACAATTGCGAGCTACCCAACGCATCGACTATAGAAGGATGCATGAGGGAGAGTCATCTGAAGATGAAGCTTCCGACAGCAATTCGGCGATAGCTTCCGATGACACAATGTCAAGTGCTGATCCCCATCCCAGAGAAGCTTTTACCATTACTCCCGATGTCCTGGCTCAAATGTTACAAGAAGCCTTAGCTAAGCAAAGAGAAGAGCTTAAGGCCGAAATGAGAACAGAGATGGAGCTAGCCATGCAACAGATGAGGGAATTGCAAACCCAAACAGTTGCACAACAACCTGGGTCCAGTCAACAGCCTGAAACCAGTCAACAAGGTGGAGTAACCCACCATAATGTTGAAAACGATGATTCGGAGATTGATGAACACATTTACCGATCAACCTCCAAAGAAAGTCAGACTTGCTCAAGGTGGAAATGATCCAATTCTTCCTATTGGAAATAATCCAAAACAAGGGGAAGATGATGGCGAAAGGATGAAAGAGCTTGAAGATAAAATCAATGCTTTGATGTCCACACAGGAAGTCAAAAGGACTGGTATCCCGTGTCCATATCCTAGAGAGTGGGATTCAATCCTTTACCCGCCCAAATTCAATTTGATCAACTTCACGCCATTTGACGGGAGAGGGTCACCTTCACAACACCTGATTTACTTCAAATCACATTTGGGGGTAATCTCGGGAAACGAGCCTCTGATGGTTCGGTCATTCGTCGGTACTCTTCGGGCTGCCGATTGGTATCGAAGACTCAAGGCCGGAGTATTAACTGGGAGGACATGGAAAGTTCTTTTCTCGGCAACTTCTTCGATGGCGACACGAAGTCTCGATTGGAACTCTCCTAGGCAGCGAAAGGTGGGGAGACAATCGACACCTTCGTTAGCGATTCATAATAAAGCTATGAATTGCGGGGATCAATTCTTGAAGAGTTCATATTGAAGACTTGCCACAACAATCTTTCTATAGAATTGCCGAAGTCATGGGGTCGTCCCACCAACTACGTGGAAAGACCTAAAAATACGAGGAGAACAGTTTAACGCTTCTAAGGAAGAAAGCCGAAGAGGCTAAAAGACTACCGACTCGAAGTAAATTTTTCCTCTCATAATAGAGGAAAGGCATCTGTATCTTTGTTGACCAAACGTCGCAACAACGACCGCGTCAAAAGCTTCTAAATCGAATTCCACAGACATACTCTTTCAAGGACGAAGAAGTTCCAATCATCTTCAAACACCTCCTTGATAACAACAAAATCAAGTTGCCTCAATTACAAATCAAGAGGAGGCTAGCAAAACTTCGGACCCTAAATACCGTATGCACTACGAGGATCCTCCATCCTACAAAGGATTGCTTAGCTCTCAAGGCCATCATCCAAGCCTTGGTTGAAGCCGCCTTAACTAAATAAGCCGAATCAAACTTGACTCCGGCGGTATCACAGTATAAACTGCTCCCTTTCCTCCGATGAATATAAGAGGTTAAACTGCTCTTCCTTCTTACTCACTCCGACAGCCCAATTTTGCGAAGAAAGCTGGGGGTGGATAATCCATGAACGAGAGGTCCACTTCCAGATTGAGCGATCAAACCTTCCGACAGTTAGGATTGTCTCCAAAACTCCTATCCCGATCAAACCTTCCTACAGTTAGGACCATGGTCAAAATCCCCTCTTGATTCCTTCCATGAACGAGAGGTCCATTTCAGGATTGAGCGATCAAACCTTCCGATAGTTAGGATCGTCTCCAAAACTCCTATCCCGATCAAACCTTCCTACAGTTAGGATCATTTTTTTAATTTTCACTCCCACTTGGTCAAACCTTCCTACAGTTAGGACCACGGTCAAAATCCCCTCTCGATTCCTTTTATGAATGAGAGGTCTACTCCGGTAACAGGGTTCGTTTTCACCCCAAGAGAAAACACAAATTCCACAAGCCTACGTATTCAAGATCGTAGCATAGATGTCATTACCTAATGACACCTAAAATATGCTTTCATGCATAGGGATGTTATCTCTGTCCCTTATCAGAGATAAGTAAACCTAACGCCATTTGGGTAATCAATTCCGTGATAATTGATCGCTTCACGATTCAATATCGTAGCATAGATGTCATTACCTAATGACACCTAAACTATGCCTTCATGCATAGGGATATTATCTCATCCTTATCGAGATAAGTCGCATCTAACACATGCCGGGTAATCAATTCCCGTGATAATTGATCAAGCCTCATTATTCAATATCGTAGCATAAAGTCTAAGAGAATTCACTCTTTTAGCACAACGTAACATGTAGAACGGACTCAGATAATCTACATGCTAGCCCAACTCAAACGGTAGTTGGTAAAGGCTCATCAAATCCGTTGATGGCTGAGGGTTTGCCAAAAATCCTATATCTATCATACAAGCAATAACTTGAGACAGCGGGTTCACTCTTCCTGCCGGGGTCAAGCACTTTCTCCTACCGTGATTTTAATGCACTTTGTAACTGTGCCATTACATCGCCTCCGGAAGCTCAAGCATGCTCAGACAGATTCTGTGGCTTTCTCACTATGTGAAAGTTCTTCTAAATCAAACACCCGATTTAGTAGACTTACAAAATAGAAATCTAGTTTCTCCCAAACTAGTCGTGTAACCAAAACTCTTCACACACAAGTATCCCTAGCCCTAGCTAGTGACCAATTTCTCAATTCAACCCCAATTTAAGTGTGATGTACGCCCTCGATTCACCCCAACTTGTGTACGCCGTAAAAAAAAGTTTAATAGCAAAATAATATATATCGATTAAGCAAAACTAGAATAATCTTATAGCCCTATGATTATGCAAACTATTCTCCTTAATGATAATAGCGAAACTTTGAGAAAAGCGACAATGATGATGAAATCCAAGGGCAGCAGTCCTCGAATATTAACGATCAGATGGTGAAAAGTGACATCAAAGATGCTTTTTGAGAAGCCTGAGCATGATCCTTTCACCAAATTGAAACCCTAGCTCTCCATCTCTCTTCCTCTTTATTTTTCTCTTTGAATTAGGTCAGGAACTTCGGATGAAAAACATGAGGAAGAGCTTATATACCCCTAGCAATGAACAGCTCAGATTGAAACCAAGAACAGGTCAAAGTTTTGAAATCTGCCGATCAACCATCGATGCTCAGCCTTCACCACTGATGGTTAAGTTTCCACCATCGATGATTTGAATGTTTCTGTAAAATATAATCATAAATGGTCTCTCCAATCATCAATAGTAAATAGATCTGATCGAGAGCTTTTTGAAAATATATATAATAGTGATTCCAATAACTGAGTCAAAAGTTATGACCCGTGCAAGTTTCAGCCTCGGTGCATGCTTCCGACACACTCTTGATTGTTTCAACATTATCTCGCTAAAATATTTATATCTCGCGCTATATATCTCCGAATTGAGTTTTGTTAATTTCTATAGATTCATGACAAAGAGATTGACATCCCATATGCTCAAATATGATTTTAGCCTTTGATATTTTTCCAAAATCAACTGTGAGGAACTTCTATCTTGCTTTTTTCAATACCAAACTTAATTCTAACTTCTTGTAACATGCATATAATATCTCAAATATATATTAGCCAATATGAAAGTTTTATATTCATCAAAATATTGTGTGAACATGGTTCTAACAATCTCCCCATTTGATAATAACAAATCGAAAATTTTAAAATCAAAAGAACAAATGTTTGAGATACATGAAATGTGTAAAACTCTGTTTCATGACATATATGCTAGATCAAGAAAAGATAAATTTTTTGCTTTAATAAATAAAACCCCAATCAATCCCAAGGATTGTTCATGTCAAACTATTGAGATAATTAAGAAGATGCAGAACCATACCTGAATCCATAGAGTAGGATGTGATTCTTGAGTTTTGAGATGTAAATCTTCCAAATCTTGCACGTATATATCATCCTTAGAGAAACCCTAATCATTCTAAAGATGGGAAATCAGAAAGAGATTCTACATAGAGATTTGGGAAACCACAACCCTATTTATAACTGAATCAGTTATTCATAATTATTAATTCAGCCCATCATAGAATTAATAATTATATTTTGGTCTCTACACATTGGAGGCTCATACTTTAATTATGAATTAAAAGCACAATCCCTAAATTAGATCACTTTAATGGGCTAACCTTAATTGATAGCACATAATACATATTTATTTAATATATTGGCCCATATATTGGATTTAAATCCAACAATCTCTCCCTTGGGCCATATAGAATACTATGTAAATATGAATTATGATATAACCTTATGAGCTCATGAATTTTGCTATCAAACAATATGCATCCTTAACAATCTCGTCTATCAGTTATATCAATACAACTAACAACACAGATCAAGCATTGCTGTGTAGCATGAAAATTTCATGTAGTGTGATCTTAACATGCATATTTCCAACCGGTCCACCTTAAAACCTTAGTGAGATCAAACCACACCAAAAATCAGAGTAAATATGAACTGAATACTTTATACTATAGTAAATAACCATATAATATTCATAAAATCATAACAAATGTGTCTACAAATAAAAGCATCTAAAATACAAACTCCCACTAAAATGACATATCCTGAAGAGATAAAACACCCATATGAGCAGTGTGCTCATGAAAAACCTTGGGTGGTAATCCCTTAGTCAGCGGATCCACAATCATTGAGTTTGTCCCAATGTGCTCTATAGACATAAGTCCACTCTGAACTCTCTCTTTAATAGCTAGGAACTTGATGTCTATATGTTTCAACCGTCGAGCTCTGTTGTTGTTAGAATACAACACTGCTGACTTATTATCACAAAATAATTTAAGTGGCCTTTCAATATCATCTACAATTCGCAACCCAGTGATAAAATTTCACAGTCATATTCCATGAATAGACGCCTCATAGCATGCTACAAATTCAGCTGCTATGGTGGATGAAGCTATGAGTGTCTGGTTAGCACTCTTTCAAGAGATAGCTCCTCCAGCAAGCCGGTAGATATAGCCTAAAGTAGATTTCATGCTATCTTGACATCCAGCAAAATCGGAGTCAGAATACCCAATGATCTCTAACTGGTCCGACCTCCGATACATGAGCATGCATTCTTTTGTTCTCTGCAAATACCTTAAGACTTGCTTGGCTGCTTTCCAGTAAGCCATTCCAGGATTACTTAAGTATCTGCCCAACATTCTAACCAAGCGTCCGGATTGAGCATACATTAAACTCCCTACTGCTGACGCATAGGGAATCTGATGCATCTCCTTAATCTCAAAATCATTCTTGGGGCATTGATTGAGACTGAATTTATCTCCTTTAGCCACAGGGGTGTCACCTGGTTTATAATTTTGCATGCCAAATCTTTTAAGAACCTTATCGATATAGTTCTTTCGTGATAATCCAAGTATACCCCGAGAGCGATCCCGGTGTATTTGTACGCCCAATACAAAAGAGGCGCCCCCAAGATCTTTCATCTCAAATTTCTTTGATAGAAATCTTTTGGTTTCGTGCAATAAGCCTATATCATTGCTGCAAGCAATTGTAGGCATCAAAAATTGCTGAAGAACCTCAAATATGACTAAATCATGAGAATATCGAAGGACAACGTCGTCGAAATCTCAAGAAGCCCAATACAGGGGAAGATTGTGTCTCGCTACAGTGCGAGACACTTATGTGTGCCTCGCCACTAGCGAGACACTTTGATGTGTCTCGCTGCGAGCGAGACACTTGTGTGTGTCTCGCTACGAGCGAGACACTTTGATGTGTCTCGCTACTAGCGAGACACTTGTTGGTGCCTCGCCACGAGCGAGACACCTTGATGTGTCTCGCGACTAGCGAGACACTTACTTGTGTCTCGCCAAATACGAGACACCCAGAATACTTAAAATGAGCTCTCGAAGGGTCTAAATCAATGCTGGTGGGGCCCACTTGACTTTATCAACGCAGAGAAACGTTCAGACACGTTAATAGGCGGTTACATCGCGAAGATCGCCCACTAGGCGTAATTCTAGGCATTTAATCATGCCTAAAATGCGGAAACCGTTACGGCGGTGAAGGGGCGATATTGCCTCGCTTGTCGGGCCGATTCATACCGCCTAGCTGTAGGCAGCTTCATACCGCCGGGCTAGCTTAGCTCGCGACCGCCGCCAGCTAGCGGAAGTGCTTACGCCAGGCACAGCCGCCAGGCTTAACCGCAAATTTCCGCACTTATGACACTTGTGTTTCTGAAGAGGGCACGTTTCCCAAAGACTATAAATACCCTCCTACGTCCACTTGGGGTCGGCCATCAGAAAGGGAAAAATCAGAAATCCAAGCTTCCGGAGTTCAAGAACACGATCCACGCGGAGATTCCTCGAGTTTAAGCCTTGACTTATTCTTGAGAAGAGTAGATATCTTACCTTGCTAAGATATTTGCTGAAGTTCTTGTTTCCTTTGCGAAGCATCAACTAAACCCCGTCGATTCGACGATCGCTGCTCGGTGGTCCACGGATTACGCGTCCCCGGCACAGGCAAAGTCCCACAAAAACAAGAGATCTACACTTGTAGCGTCTTTTGTTCGAGTTTGTGAGAGAGTTATTTAATTTTCATTGTAACTGAGAACCAAAAGTGTAATTTTCTCTAGTTTTACAAATGGAATCAACTTTCGACCCAAACAGCAATATGTCATCGACATATAAAACCAGAAAAATATGTTTACTCCCACTAAACTTGTGGTATACACAATCATCAACTACATTTATCTCAAAACCAAATGAGATGATAATTTGATGAAACTTATAATACCACTGACGAGAAGCTTGCTTAAGCCCATAAATGGACTTCTTCAATTTGCAAACCATCTTCTTTGCATCTCCGACACAAAGAGGCCCAAGATCTTTCATCTCAAATTTCTTTGATAGAAATCTTTTGGTTTAGTGCAATAAGCCTATATCATTCTTTGCAAGCAATTGTAGGCATCAAAATTCTTGAAGAACCTCAAATATGACTAAATCATGAGAATATCGAAGGACAACGTCGTCGAAATCTCAAGAAGAATCTGAAGATTGTGTCGCTACGGTCGCGAGACACTTATGTGTGCCTCGCCACTAGCGAGACACTTTGATGTGTCTCGCGACTAGCGAGACATTTGATGTGTCTCGCGACTAGCGAGACATTTGATGTGTCTCGTGGCGAGACACTTGTTGGTGCCTCGCCACGAAGCGAGACACTTTGATGTGTCTCGCGACTAGCGACATTTTACTTGTGTCTCGCCAAATACGAGACACCAAGAATACTTAAAATGAGCTCTCGAAGGGTCTAAATCAATGCTGGTGGGGCCCACTTGACTTTATCAACGCAGAAACGCTCGTGACACGCTAATAGGCGGTTACATCGCGAAGATACCACTAGGCGTAATTCTAGGGCATTTAATCATGCCTAAAATGCGGAAACCGTTACGGCGGTGAAGGGCGATATTGCCTCGCTTGTCGGCGAGGCACCCATCTTACCGCCGCTAGCGAAGTGACCCATCATACCTGCCGCTAGCGAAGGCGGCTACCGCCCGGTTAGCGAAGCTGCTTAGTATGGCGACTTCAGTACGCAGCGCTACTGCAAATTTCGCACTTATGACACTTGTGTTTCAAGAGGGCACGCTTCCCAAAGACTATAAATACCCTCTACGCCCACTTGGGCGTGGGGTCGGCCATCGAAAGGGAAAAATCGAAATCCAAGCTTCCGAGTTCAAGAACACGATCCACGCGGAGATTCCTCGAGTTTAAGCCTTGACTTATTCTTGAGAAGAGTAGATATCTTACCTTGCTAAGATATTTGCTGAAGTTCTTGTTTCCTTTGCGAAGCATCAACTAAACCCCGTCGATTCGACGATCGCTGCTCGGTGGTCCACGGATTACGCGTCCCGACGCAGCAAAGTCCCACAAAAACAAGAGATCTACACTTGTAGCGTCTTTTGTTCGAGTTTGTGAGAGAGTTATTTAATTTTCATTGTAACTGAGAACCAAAAGTGTAATTTTCTCTAGTTTTACAAATGGAATCAACTTTCGACCCAAACAGCAATATGTCATCGACATATAAAACCAGAAAAATATGTTTACTCCCACTAAACTTGTGGTATACACAATCATCAACTACATTTATCTCAAAACCAAATGAGATGATAATTTGATGAAACTTATAATACCACTGACGAGAAGCTTGCTTAAGCCCATAAATGGACTTCTTCAATTTGCAAACCATCTTCTTTGCATCTCCCGACACAAAGTTTTATGGCTGCACCATATAAATTGTTTCATCAATGTCGCTATTGAGAAACGTAGTCTTTACATCCATCTGATGTAACTCAAGGTCAAAATGTGCCACAAGTGTCATTATTGTCCTGAAAGAGTCTTTCGATGAAACCGGAGAGAAAGTCTCTTTATAGTTGATGCCTTCCTTCTGTGTAAAGCCTTTAGCGACAAGACGAGCTTTGTACCTCTCCACATCTTCTTTCGAGTCCCTCTTGGTTTTAAATATCCATTGACAACCAATGGGTTTCGCACCTTCAGTCAACGGGACAAGAACCCATACGTCATTGTCCTTCATGGATTTTATTTCCTCATTCGTGGCATCAATCCATTGTTGAGATTTAAAACTTTCCATTGCTTGTCCTTCCTGGATTTTATCTCCTTATATTTGTTTGTTTTCCCTTTATGCAATTAGTACAAATTTCAAAATTTATAAAATCAATAAGATCTAGAATCCCGTCTGACACAAGTCTCTCAATTCTCCATTTAGAGATGTGACCTAATCTCTTGTGCCATAACGAAGAGGAATTCTCATTTGTTAATTTTCTCTTTACACCTCGAGTGCTTAATTGCAAGGTTTCATGATATGAAATAACCATATCAAGCAAATAAATGTTATCAGCATAAGATAAAGAACCGGTACCAATCAAATTTAAATTCTGAAAAAGACTAAACTTGTCATTTCCAAAAGAGCAAAAATAACCAAATTTGTCCAATACAGGAATAGAAATCAAATTCCGTCTAAATGACAGTACTACATAAATCTCTTTCAAATTCAAATAATAACCGGACTTTAACAATAACCTAAATGTCTCAATTACCTCAACTTCAACCTTCTTGCCATCGCCCAAATAGATGTATCTTTCACCATCACTTGGCTTTCGATAGCTCAGGCAACCCTGCATAGACACACTAATGTTAGTTGTGGCAGCAGAATCTAATCACCATGTGTGTCTAGATACCGAAGATAAATTAACCTCAAAACAAACAAAATTAAAAAGTGTACCTTTCTTTGCACGCCATGCATGATAATTGGTACAGTTTTTCTTCTTATGTCCCGCAGCCCCACAGAAGAAACAACTATCTCCATTATTTGCCTTGTGTTATTTCTTTTGTGGTTGAGCTTCTGTTGCTTCCTTATTTTTCATTCTTTTCATCCCTTTGTCCTTGGAAGTACTAGCCAAATGAGCACTTTCTATCTTCTCTTGCTTCAACCTTTCTTCTTCTTGCACACAATGTGAGATGAGCTCATTAAAAGACCAGGTCTCTTTTTGACAATTGCAGCTCACTTTGAATTGACTGAATTGTGTGGGAAGAGATATAAGAACCAAATGCACGAGCAAGTCCTTAGAGAGTTCAAGCTTAAGTGCTTTCAGCTTTGAAGTAGTATGAGACATCTCCATGATGTACTCCCTAATGTTCCATTTTCCTTTGTATCTGTTCGCGGTAAAAGTCGGTTTGATTGTCATTGATTTGAACTGTTACAAACTTCAGTCACCTGAAACAAATTCAAAGAAAAATATCGCCTTTTTATAAGGCTTACAATGAAAATCAAAAAAGATTACAACTTTTTCCTGGATGAACAAACACGAGGATCTCTGTTATATCGGGATCCTCGCTTGCGTGGGTTCTTTGCCTGTGCCGGGGACTTGAATCGTCCGTGGACCACCGCGCAATTCCGATCCAGGTAGAGACCCGGGTTCTGAAACTACAGACGTGAAGGGGCTCGTTTCACGAAGGAAACGAAGCGCCTAAGGGGATCACACTCACGAAGGAGAGGATCGCCTTCGGGGATCACACTCACGAAGGAGAGGATCGCCGGAGCGGGTGAGATCTACTAGGAGAAATCACAGGCTATCCACGAGATTAAGGCGAAGCTTAATCTAGAGGGTATCTGTGGTTCGACCGAATTGATTACCTTGCACTTGTAGATCGGCGTCGGTGGGTTTGTGCTCGCCGGTGCTTTCCGGGCGTCGTCGACGGCTCGTAGATCTTGCAAAGGGGTCGAAGGAAAAATCCCAAAATCCCAAAAATCCGCCCTCAAGTCCGTGGAAGCCGGAAAATGCGTAAAGTCAAACTCTCCAAAGTCCGGCCTTCAAAATCCCACCTCCAAAATCCACCAAAAATCCAAACCAAAAATCCAAACCAAAAATCCAAATTTCTCTTTCCTCCTCCCCTATTTATATAAGTCGGGGTTGGCGAGTGCCTCGGCTAACAGTCGAGTGCCTCGGCTAACAGTCGAGTGCCTCGGCTTAGTTGGTAGAGGTGCCTCGGCCAAGTTGGCCGAGGTGCCTCTAAGACGAGGTTCGCCAAAATGAACCGAGGTTCGCCGTAAGGAACCGAGGTTCGCCAAAATGAACCGAGGTTCGCCAAAATGAACCGAGGTTCGCCACAAGGAACCGAGGTTCGCCAAAATGAACTGGGGCTTCGCCAAGTGAACACAAGGCTCGCCAAATGGCGAGGTCCGCCAGAAGCGCGAGGTTCGCCAGAAGGCGAGGTTCGCCAAAAGGAGCTGAGGCTTCGCCAAGTGAACACGAGGCTCGCCAAATGGCGAGGTCCGCCAAAAGACGAGGTTCGCCAGAAGGAACCGAGGTTCGCCGAAATGAGCTGAGGCTTCGCCAAGTGAACACGAGGCTCGCCAAATGGCGAGGTCCGCCAAAAGGAGCTGAGGCTTCGCCAAGTGAACACGAGGCTCGCCAAATGGCGAGGTCCGCCAAAAGACGAGGTTCGCCAGAAGGAACCGAGGTTCGCCGAAATGAGCTGAGGCTTCGCCAAGTGAACACGAGGCTCGCCAAATGGCGGAGGTCCGCCAAAAGACGAGGTTCGCCGTAAGGAACCGAGGTTCGCCGAAATGAGCTGAGGCTTCGCCAAGTGAACACGAGGCTCGCCAAATGGCGAGGTCCGCCAAAAGGCGAGGTTCGCCGAAATGAGCTGAGGCTTCGCCAAGTGAACACGAGGCTCGCCAAATGGCGAGGTCCGCCAAAAGACGAGGTTCGCCGAATGAGCCGAGGCTTCGCCAAATGGCGAGGTCCGCCAAAAGACGAGGTTCGCCGAAATGAGCTGAGGCTTCGCCAAGTGAACACGAGGCTCGCCAAATGGCGAGGTCCGCCAAAAGACGAGGTTCGCCAGAAGGAACCGAGGTTCGCCAAAGGAGCCGAGGCTTCGCCAAGTGAACACGAGGCTCGCCAAATGGCGCAGGTCCGCCAAAAGACGAGGTTCGCCGAAGGAACCGAGGTTCGCCAAAATGAACCGAGGTTCGCCAAAATGAACCGAGGTTCGCCAAAATGAACCGAGGTTCGCCAAAATGAACCGAGGTTCGCCAAGTGAACACGAGGCTCGCCAAATGGCGCAGGTCCGCCAAAAGACGAGGTTCGCCAAAATGAACCGAGGTTCGCCGAAATGGTGAGCCATGAAGTGAACAGGCTTCGCCAAATGGCGAGGTCCGCCAAAAGACGAGGTTCGCCAAAATGAACCGAGGTTCGCCGAAATGGTGAGCCATGAAGTGAACAGGCTTCGCCAAATGGCGAGTCCATAAAGCGAGGTTCGCCAAGTGAACACGAGGCTCGCCAAATGGCGAGTCCATAAAACGAGGTTCGCCGTAAGGAACCGAGGTTCGCCGAAATGGTGAGGCTTAAAGAGTGAACCGAGGCTCGCCAAATGGCGAGTCCATAAAAACGAGGTTCGCCAAAATGAACCGAGGTTCGCCAAAATGAACCGAGGTTCGCCAAAATGAACCGAGGTTCGCCAAGTGAACACGAGGCTCGCCAAATGGCGCAGGTCCGCCAAAAGACGAGGTTCGCCGAAATGAGCTGAGGCTTCGCCAAGTGAACACGAGGCTCGCCAAATGGCGAGGTCCGCCAAAAGACGAGGTTCGCCAGAAGGAACCGAGGTTCGCCAAAATGAACCGAGGTTCGCCAAAATGAACCGAGGTTCGCCAAAATGAACCGAGGTTCGCCAAAATGAACCGAGGTTCGCCGACCAAGTTGGCGAGGTGCACCGTTTTCGTTGTTTCGTCGTTTTCGGTCTTAGGGCTTAGGCTCACGCTATCGACTCTTGGCCTTCTCGGACTTAGGTTCCGTCGTATTTGGTTCGGGACTAACTCTTGGTTCGTTCGGTTCAGCGATCTGGAATCCGATCGTCATTCAAGTCGGTTTAAGCGTGCTTGTGGCCAATGAGTTTGCCGCCAGTTCGCGTTTTAACGATTCGGCGTCCATTATCATTCGATGGGTTGTCATTCGCCGACTCCCGTCCGCGAGTTGGTTTGGGGATCTTATAAGTATTTTTCAGCGCCTCTGAATACCCCTCAAAGCGTCTGGTCTCGATTCTTGATGATGCAGGATGCTTTGGACATGATGATTCCGGCCTTGATTCGTGAGGGTCCCAAAAGATAGCTTCAAGTCTTGATTCTTTGGACCATCCGGTTCTTTGTAGGATTTACGATAAGATCCGCGGTCTTTGCATTTATTGTCGACCGCTTGTTAAAATCTTGATTTGAAGCTGGTGGGTGAGTTTTGTTTGTAACTTCGTGTCGGTTGGTTGTTGTTTGACTAACCATCGGACTTTTGGGCTTATCCGTGTCGTGAACTCCTTGTTGGCGACCGTTGGTTGTGTCGAATACATGGAATTTCATAACCCTCGATCGGCTATTTCTTCCATCATCCGTGTGTTGTTGGTTTGACCACGCCGAGGACTAATCTTTTCATGGTGATATCCTCCAGGATTCCTTGTCGAAACGAGGAGACCATTTGGCTTTCAACCATCGTCTTAGCCTTCAATCGGAGAGTCGCGGCAGCGTTGGCGTGAAGTTTTCTTGAGGCCGGACCGTTGTCCGTGTCAACATGATTTTCATGCCTCGTCGATTATTCCTCTCTTGGATCTTATGGTGGGAGGAAATTAGGGGTTATCGAGTTATCCTTAAGAATATGGGTTTATTCTCGGGAACTCCTCGTTTAAAATTTGGAAGCGGTTTATACTCGTATTCTGATTGGAGTAGGATTAGGCGAGCGTTGATTCCGTCGATGCAATCCGCGCGATCGAGTTATCCTAAGAATATTTCTTGTGAGAATATTCTTCCGGAACTTCTCGACAAATTAGGGAGCGGTTTATACTCGTAATCCTAGTTGGAGTAGGATTAGGCGAGCGTTGATTCGCGTCGATGCGATCCATACGATCGAGTTATCCCTAAGAATATTTTTGTGAAAATATTCTTGCGGGAACTTCGACAAATTAGGAAGCGGTTTATACTGTAATCCTAGTTGGGTAGGATTAGGCGGCGTTGGCCGTCGATGCAATCATACGATCGAGTTATCCCTAAGAATATTTCTTGTGAGAATATTCTTCCGAACTTCTCGACAAATTAGGAAGCGGTTTATACTCGTAATCCTAGTTGGAGTAGGTTTGAACAGCGTTGATCGGCATCGATGCAATCCATGATCGAGTTATCCTAAGAATATTTTTGTGAAAATATTCTTGCGGAACTCTCGACAAATTAGGAAGCGGTTTATACTCGTAATCCTAGTTGGGTAGGATTAGGCGACGTTGATTCGCGTCGATGCGATCCGCCGATCGAGTTATCCCTAAGAATATTGTTTTATGGAAATATTCTTCGGGAACTTCTCGACAAATTAGGAAGCGGTTTATACTCGTAATCCTAGTTGGAGTAGGATTAGGCGAGCGTTGACGGCGTCGATGCAATCCGCGATCGAGTTATCCTAAGAATATTTCTTGTGAGAATATTCTTGGGAACTTCGACAAATTAGGAAGCAGTTTATACTCGTAATCCTAGTTGGAGTAGGATTAGGCGGCGTTGACCGGCGTCGATGCAATCCTACGATCGAGTTATCCCTAAGAATATTTCTTGTGAGAATATTCTTAGGAACTTCTCGACAAATTAGGAAACGGTTTATACTCGTAATCCTAGTTGGAGTAGGTTTGAACCTTGGCGTTGATGCGTCGATGCAATCGCATGATCGAGTTATCCCTAAGAATATATTTTTGTGAAAATATTCTTGCGGGAACTTCTCGACAAATTAGGAAGCGGTTTATACTGTAATCCTAGTTGGAGTAGGATTGGGCAACGTGTTGATGTCGATGCAATCCGTCGATCGAGTTATCCCTAAGAATATTCCTTGTGAGAATATTCTTAGGAACTTCTCGACAAATTGGGAAGCGGTTTATACTCGTAATCCTTGTTGGGTAGGATTGGGCAGCGTTGATGGCGTCGATGCAATCCGCTGTCAGTTATCCTAAGAATATTTTTGTGAAAATATTCTTGCGGAACTTCTCGACAAATTGGGAAGCGGTTTATACTCGTAATCCTTGTTGGAGTAGGATTAGGCGGCGTTGATGGCGTCGATGCAATCCGCTGTCGAGTTATCCTAAGAATATTTTTGTGAAAATATTCTTGCGGGACTCTCGACAAATTGGAAAGCAGTTTATACTCGTAATCCTTGTTGGAGTAGGATTAGGCGTTGATGCGGCGTCGATGCAATCCGCACAATCGAGTTATCCTAAGAATATTTTTGTGAAAATATTCTTGCGGGACTCTCGACAAATTGGAAAGCAGTTTATACTCGTAATCCTTGTTGGAGTAGGATTGGGCAGCGTTGATGCGTCGATGCAATCCGCTGTCGAGTTATCCCTAAGAATATTTTTGTGAAAATATTCTTGCGGGACTCTCGACAAATTGGGAAGCGGTTTATACTGTAATCCTTGTTGGAGTAGCATCGAGCGTTGATTAGTGTCAATGCAATCCATACGATCGAGTTATCCCTAAGAATATTTTTTTTTATGGAAATATTCTTCCGGGAACTTCTCGACAAATTAGGAAACAGTTTATACTCGTGTTCCTGATTGGAGTAGGATTTATCTTTTCCTTGAATCTCTTTATCCCCTTGAGATATCCCAATCTGATATTGATTTATCTTTTCAGGAATACCAAAAAGAGAGGCGGTCCGCCCTTGCGATGGGGATAAACTCCGCAATGGAGCTCCTTTTAAGCGAAAGAAACTGGTTCACAGATCTCGCCCTGCTTCTCGGACCATTATCTTGGATTCGACAAGTGAGGATTCTGCCGGCGATAAAGGTAATGCTCGACTGACCCAAAATCTTTCTGATCATTTGACTCTTTATGAATCTCACGATCTTCTCCTGTGTAGGAGAATTTGGTCGCGATGCCAATTTTGATTTTCCTCTTCCTGACTTTGCCGAGTCCAGTTTCGTGGGGCAAGTACTCGGAGCAATTGCAGGAGAACATCTGTACTTCTCGCTCTTATGTCAGCTTTTTCGATGGAGGACTTCGAGGATTTGATGCGTGATTTACCCCGAGACGTTCCTCTTCCTGGCGATACCGCGCCTGAGCTAGGAATTCCTAGGGATATCGAGGTGATTTCTTTGAAGGTATAAATCCCTTCGATAATCATAGGACTATTCAATTTTGACTAAATGCGTCTATGATTGAAAATGTCTCGCGATACATGAGACCCATCCACGGTGACATTGAGTGCGCTATTCTTCGAGTCCACTTCCATAGCCGTCAATACATTGGGCGTGCATGTCGAATCGTGAGACCGGAGTCGATCTTGGCCATTTCTTTGCCCGGCGGCTTCATTAAGGCAAGCGCTGCGGTATGAACCATTCAGCTGCCGATACTCATGTTGAATTTTTTGGTTTTGGGAGGTTTCACCCTTTTCTTCCTTTTGCGGGGTCTAGCGACTCTTCGACTTAGTGAGAGCTTTGATGTCGGCGATGATCCATCTCGGTGATCATCAGTGGAAATTCGCCGTTCTTCTCTTATTTAGCCATAGTGATAGACACACTTCGGCACCGGACTTTCTCTCCGTCGATTCGGACATTCCTTGATCCTAGGATAACCACGATACGAGATGCGGGTTATTGAGTTGGCTGAGACCATCGGCGATGATCTCGATCATTTGGAGGTTAAGCTCAAAAGTACGCAAGACTTTGAGGCAGCAGACTCCCTCATATAGAGCGAGCGAGAGGCTGCGCGGCAACTTGGTGATGCGGCGTCATTCTTGGACTCAAAGTTCAGATCGCGGCAAGACCGAGTCGTCTTTTGGAAGCTAGCGTCGCTGAAGCCGTCTTCAGTGGAACATTTTCAATCTTGTGTCATTTCTTTGGAAGCGAAATAGTAGAGCTCGAGCAGGGACTTCAAGCGGCGAGGAGAGTCGATCATCTTGAAGGCGGCGAAGGCCAACAAGGAGGAGACTCTTGCAGTCATGTCCGAGAAGCTTGAGTTTTCAAAGCGGAAGCTGGTCGAAGTCGAGGAGGAAACCGCAAAGACCCTTAATAGCGGCGAGGAGACTTTCAGGGCCGAGCTTCAGGAGGAACTTCAACAAGCTTTCCTCAATAAAGTATCTGAGTTAAAGCAGCAAATTTGTTGTCACAAATTTGACGTTTAGAAACTTGTGTAACCGGTCTTTTATTAATAAAACATATTTACGTCCTCTTTTATGCTTTATTATGATTCTTTTATTTAAATCGAAATAATTAACCATAATACTTATAGGATTTTTGGCAAACCCTCAGCCGTCAACGAATTTGATAAGCCTTTACCGATTACCGTTTGAACCGGGCTAGCGTGCGAATTTATCTAAATCCGTTCCTCACGTGACGTTGCGCTAAAAGAATAAAATTCTCTTAGACTTGATGCTATGTTATTGAATACATAGACTTTGTCCTCTTTTACGCTTTATTATGATTCTTTTATTTCGTCAGAAATAATTAACCATAATACTTATAGGATTTTTGGCAAACCCTCGGTAGTCAGCGGTTTGATTAGCCTTTACCAACTACCGTTTGAGTTGGGCTGGCGTCGCGAATTTATCTAAATCCGTTCCTTGCGTGGCGTTAGCTAAAAGAATAAAATTCTCTTAGACTTGATGCTATGTTATTGAATACATAGACTTTGTCCTCTTTACGGATATGAGACTAACCGGGCGATGCGTGTTAGGCATCGGCCGGGGTTATTGGCTAACCCGACCCTCAGCGGGTTTGATGAGCCTTTACCAACTACCGTTTGAGTTGGGCTAGCATGTAGATTATCTAAATCCGTTCTACACACAGCGTTGTGCTAAAGAATGAAACTCTCTTAGACTTAATGCTACGATGTTGAATCGTAGGCCGTACTCTTTGCGGGCAAGAGCCCACGACAGCAGCGTGTGAAGCGTTGGCTTTATCCCTTCTTAGGCTTGGGATGAAATACCCGAATCAAACTCACGGTGTCTTCTTCAATCGGAGAAAGACTAAACCGACAGCGTGTGAAGCGTTGGCTTTATCCTTCTTAGGCGGGATAAAATACCCGGTCGAACTCGGTGTCTTCTTTTGTCGGAGAATGGCCCGGCAAACAGCAGCGTGTGGCGTTGGCTTTATCCTTCTTAGGCTTGGGATAAAATGCCCCAAGATGAATCTTGGTGTCTTCTTCAATGGGAGAAAGACTAAGCGGCAGCGTGTGGCGTTGGCTTTATCCCTTCTTAGGCCGGGATAAAATACCCCGAATCGAACTCTGGTGTCTTCTTCAATGGAGAAAGACTAAACCGACAGCGTGTGGCGTTGGCTTTATCCTTCTTAGGCCGGGATAAAATACCCGAGTCGAACTCACGGTGTCTTCTTCAATCGGAGAAAGACTAAGCCGACAGCAGCGTGTGAAGCGTTGGCTTTATCCTTCTTAGGCTTGGGATAAAATGCCCCAAGATGAATCTTGGTGTCTTCTTTGACCGAGAAGGACTGAACGGAGTAAGATTGATTGAGGTGGGAAAGGAAGAATGTGTTCTATTTCGGGATGAGGCTAACAGCGATCCTTGCCGTAGGAATCGAAAAGACTTCGAGTGACCTTGATCGGACAACACAGTGCGAAAATCCGGCGCATACCTTCGGTCGGCTACCTAAGATGAAAGGTGGAACTAAGAGTGGGATCTCCACTCAGAACCGAAGAGACTCGAGGTGACCTTGATCGGACAACACAGTGCGAAAATCCGGCGCATACCTTCGGTCGGCTACCTAGGAGAGAGATGGAACTAAGAGTGGGATCTCCACTCAGAGAACCGAAGAGACTCGAGGTGACCTTGGCGGACAACTGGTGCGAAAATCCGGCGCATACCTTCGGTCGGCTACCTAAGATGAAAGATGGAACTAAGAGTGGGATCTCCACTCCGAGAACCGAAGAGACTCAGCGACCTTCACGGACAACCTGGTCTGAAAATCCCTACAAGATACCTTCACCGGCGCTACCTAAGATGAAAGATGGAACTAAGAGTGGGATCTCCACCGAGAACCGAAGAGACTCAGCGACCTTCACGGACAACCCGGTCCGAAAATCCCTACAAGATACCTTCACCGGCGCTACCTAAGATGAAAGGTGGAACTAAAAGTGGGATTTCCGCCGAGAACGAAAAGACTTCGAGGCGACCTTGATCGGACAACACGGTCACGAAAATCCGGCGCATACCTTCAGTCGGCGCTACCTAGGAATAGGGAGGATAGAACCCTCCGTTTATCACGAAAGGGATCTTACGCTTGGAGAGGAAGAACTTTATATTCTGTCTCCGGCGTGAAAGGAATTTTGAGTGGGCCTCTTGTTCATAGAAGGAATCAAGAGGGGATTTTGGTAATGTACCAGAAAATTTTGTAGACCTACCGTCAAGGAATTTGATCGGTGGGGGAAATTATGATGGAGGATAAATTTAGGGTTATCCTCAAGAAAAGTGGGTGCAACATCCCACGAGGAACTTCCCGTCGAAACGGGTTATCCCGAAGATACTAAGGGTAGTATTTCTTCAGGAACTTCCCATTTATCGGCATTAATTGCCGGTCGCCATTTTGGGTAATTAGGCGATACGCACCGTTAGAGTAGACCGTCTCTATTACAAACGGACCCTCCCATTTAGGCTCGAATTTGCCTTTCTTCTTGGAAGTGAGGATTATCGGTCGTCGAGCAGCGAGGACCAAATCTCCTTCTTTGAAACTCCGTTGTCGTACTTTCTTGTTGAAAGCTCTCGACATCCTAGCTTGGTAGAACTCAATGCGTTGTTGAGCTTCGAGCTTCTCATCTAACATCTCAAGCTCTTGAGGCGCTTTTGATGTTGTTCTTGATCGTCATCTGTTGAAAGGCGTCTGAAGTGGGGATCGGATCTCCAGCGGGAGAAGCGCTTCACATCCGTAGACCAGAGAATACGGGTTCTCTCCAGTTGGCGTGCGTACCGTTGTGCGATATGCCCAGAGTGCTTCTCCGAGTTTATCGTCCCAGTCTCGCTTGTTATTTTCACAAGCTTCGACAAGATCTTGATAATCGTCTTGTTGAGCGCCTCGGCTAATCCATTTCTGTTGGATTATAGAACATTGTGAGGCGTCTTGTATCTTGAATTTCTCGCAAAACCCGATGAAGGAATTGCCGATGAATTGGGGACCGTTGTAATGCGATCCATCTCGGGACACCATGTCGATAGATGACATGGTGTTTGATAAATTGGCGGTACTTCGCCTTTACTTCCTTTAAGCGGGATTGCTTCCGCCCACTTGGAAAGTAGTCGGTGATCGCTAGAATAAACCGATCGCCTTTGGTAGCGGAGGAAAAATGGGACCTACAGCGTCCATTCCCCATGTCTCGAATGGCGGGATGTGGCGAAGGATGCTTCGGGGAGGCGATGCATATAATTAGCGTGAATTTGACAGCGTGGCATTTCGGCGTGCTTCATTGCGTCATTAATCATCGTGGGCCAAAAGTAGCCCATTCTCCTGATTCGATCGTAGAGCTTGGGACCAGGCTGGTGTGCTCCACATTCACCTTCGTGTGCTTCCCGAAGGACCTCTTCTGCCTCCTTGTTTGAAAGGCATCGGAGTAAAAGACCATCGTACCCCCGGCGATATAACATCTGGGTTTCCGTGTCGTAAAAGAATCTTGGAGCTCTTCGCCGGATTGACTCTCTCTCCTTCACGTCTTCTGGCAGAATGCTATGTAAGACGTAATCGATGATAGGAAAGCGCCAATCTCGGGGCTCCAACTTGGTTTGGGTTGCATATACCTCTTTGGTAACCACCTCTTTATCTTCTCGTACCTCATCGTATATCGGTACAAAAAGCTGATGAGTCCTGACCGTAACTAGTTGCTCGGTCTCGGAAGGTTGTGCTAACGACACAGCTAATGCCGCCAGCGCATCCGCGTAAGCGTTTTGGAGGCGCGGGATATATTCGATGAAGAATTCTTCAAATGAGTCTGCCATTTCAACGGCTATCTGATGATAGGGGACCAGATCAGGGTTCCTAACTTCATAGTCACCACGAATCTGCTTAACTATCAATTGCGAATCGCCGTACGCTTCGAGATACTCGACCCCCAGCTCTTTGGCGAAACTGAGCCCGATAAGTAGCGCGTTATATTCGGCTACATTATTGGAGCATGATTCGGTGAGCGAATAAGCACGGGGCATGACATGATTCCCTGGGGAAACTAAGACAACCCCGACTCCGGCGGAAATCTTAGAACATCCGGGGGCACTTGCCACGTTGGTAGCTCGAGAAGCTCCGTCAAAATACAGACGCCATATTTGTTGGTGCGATGTAGTGTTGACTTCTTGGACTTCATCCGGAAGGTCATCATATAGCTCAACTGCGTCTGTTGTCGGGTTGACAGCCAAGAGATCGCAAATCGCTTGCCCTTTGACTGACTTCTGTTGTTTGAAGTGCAGGTCGTATTGGGACAAGAGCAAAGCCCATTTTGCCAAACGCCAACTCATTGAGGCCGGCTGGGTCATAAATATTCGGACGGTTACATTAGAGATAACATAAATCGTCTGTCCAGGCTAAATAGTGCCGCATTTTACGAATCGCGAACACTAATGCAAAACCTTGCTTCGACCATTGAATATCGAGACTTCGGCGCCGACTAATGTTATTTCGGGTAATACACCGCCTGTTCGTGACCGCTGTCATCGTCTTGCGCGAGCAAGGCGCTCAACGAGTGGTCTGTTGCCTTGATGTAAATCAGGAATGGCTTTCCCGACTGCGGTGCGACAAGAACAGGAGGTTTAGAGAGATATGATTTGATCTCTTCAAACGCTTTCTGACAGGCGTCGTCCCAAATAAACGACACGCCCTTCTTGTTCAACTTAGAGAACGGTTGGCACTTCCCAGATAGGTTTGATATAAACCATCGGATGTCATGTCGCCCTTGTAATCCCGAGTTCTCTCGATTTCGGGGTTGCAATTCTTGAATCGCCTTTACTTTATCAGGATCGACATGGATTCCTTTGTTGGTGACGACGAAGCCAAGGAACTTGCCACTGGACATCCCAAGGAAGGATTTGGCAGGATTCATCTTTAACTGATGGGTTCGCATGAGCTCGAATACCGTTCTAAGATCTTTGATGTGATCTCCTTTGTCACGGCTTTTCACAACCAAGTCGTCAACGTAGCATTCGACCGTTTTTGGAGATGATCCTGGAAAATTTTAGTCATCGCTTCGGTATGTGGCGGCATTTTGAGGCGAGCGGCATGACCGTGTAGCAATATATACCGATGAAGTTACGAGCGCCGTGTGCTTGGCGTCATCGGGGTGCATCTTGATCTGATTGTAACCCGAGAAACCATCCATGAATGACATTCTTTCAAATCCACACGTATTGTCGACTATGACATCAGTGATTGGAAGAGGGAAGTCATCTTTTGAGCAGCGGCGTTGGATCTCGTGTCGACCACAGTCCTAATCGAGCCATTCTTCTTCATGGCCGGGACTATATTAGCCACCCAATCCGGATGTTGAATCTCCTCGATGAATCCGATTCTATGAGTTTCTTCACTTCGTCAGCGATTGCTTGCAATATTTGTGGGCGAAACCGTCTTCTTTGTTGCTTGGCGGGTTTGACATCCATCTTGATGTTGAGGCGATGTGTCGCCACATTAGGGTCGAGTCTGGCATGTCCTCGTAACTCGGCGAATACATCGATATACTCACGATCAAGGCAATTAACTCTTCCTTCTCTTAGGGGAAGAGTATTGCTGATGTTTATGAGCTTAGGATGCTCTTCATCACTCATATTAACTGGACTACCTCGTCCTTAGTGGGGGTTCTCTTTGTTGAATTTATCCCCAAAGCTGCTCTCGAGTTGATGGATCCATGGGTCTTCCCATGTTGGCATATCTTCATCACTCTCAATAGTAGCGAGGATCGTAGTAGCCATATTTGACATCAAAGCCTTGAAAGCTTCTCTAGGGTTGTCGAGAATCGAGCGAAGAATCGGGCGAATGTCCGTCTCCCTCATTGGGTGGATTATTATCAATCGACCATGAGCATTCATCTTCGAGGAGGATTCGTATCCCAATCCCCTTCTGAATGCATAGTAGTTATCCGGCTTCCCTCTTGGGACATATGCCGCTTTAGGAGGGACTCGAGGACCTCGCCCAAAACATAGACCTTCCCCTTGTGTCAAGTTGTACCCCCACTTCTTCATGATACCCAGTGTTTCTGGACTATATCTGAATGTGTGGAGGATAGGCCCATTTTCATCTTCGTCTTCTTCAAAGAAATGATTCGGCGTTGGAACTGCATCTCCTTTTCCGTAAACCAAGTCTTTCTCACTACTTGATCTTCGTGGGATGACGAGTGTTGTCCCAAAGGAGTCTCGGAACTGCTTTTGTGTAAAGCAAAATGACCGAATTGGTAGGTGCAACTCCGGATCGTTGTATAAACCTGTCATTACATCATTCAAAGACAAAGGGTACTCTAAATCGTCATTTATTGATTCATCGGCAATTTGCCAATTACAATGTTCATCTGACGATTCTTCATCGTCAAGATTGATTACAAGGGGTACAATGTCATTTAAAACAAAACCACCACTATAACCAAGCCGGCCGGTATCGGCTTCTTCATCGGCGTCCGTGCCTTGGGCGATGATTGATTTGGACTCATTACCGTAGAGGAGAGAATCGGTGAAATAATTCTCCATCCCTTAAGCGGTTGTTTGTCGCGACCACCGTCTTGACTTCATTATTCGTGTCTACATATTTGAGACGATGAAGAGTGGATGGGACTATAGCGTTCTTGTGGATCCAAGGTCGACCCAACAATAAGTTATAGGAAGTCTGCGTCAATCACATAGCGGTGACTTGGACTTCAAGTCCCCATTTGGCACTTTATCCGGATTTTACCAGCGGCGAGACCGGTGTTAAATCCGTAGATCATCGTGCTGTTGGCGCTAACTGGCGAGGATTCAAGGTGATACATGGTAGCGGGGGCATGATGCTCCTGTGGAACCGGATCGACTTGGATCCGGTTAACCCATTGGAGCCAATATACCCGGTGAAGTAAAGCGACCTATCGTGCTTGGAATTCCTTGTCGCATATCCTCCTTTGTAAAAGTGATGCGGGAAGTGTTTAGCCGCAAGGTTGCATTGTTGGGCGATTCTTAGGAATCGGCTTGATCCGAGTGAGAAACACCTCGAGTCGGCCGAGCTTCTTGTAGAGCTTCGGGTTTCCTTTGACAGCGAACCTTCGTGAGAGTTATCTGGCGGGATATTGGCCAATTGTGCCATTACATCAAAGCGGTATGGAGAGTTGAAGTTCGGTTTATCTCTTCCAATCGGGTGATTGAACCGCGGTCGCTTCGAGTGAACTTCTTGCGGTGCCGGTTTGGCTTCTTTGGCGACCCTCGTTGCGCTTTCTCGGTGCGGTGGGGAATTGTTGGTACCCCGGCTCGGCGGCGTCTTGGCATTAGGGTGGAGACTTAGGGTACTTGTATTTGTACTCGTGTCCGCTCCTGGTGGCGTGGGCTTCAGGTTCTCCTTCGGACAACTGGAATGCTACCACCTGTTCGTCATCTCCCTCCAGAATTGCGGAAGTAGCATGGCATGCCTTTCCCTTCCGCTTTGATTTTTTCTTCGATGAAGAAGAGGCTACCCATTGCTCATCCTCAAGCAGGTCTGGGTGGATCCACAGGACTTCGCCATTTGGGGCTGTATATGATACAAGTCCTTTCTGGCGTTGCTTATGTGGGTCGTCGTTCACCGTCTTCATTGCGACTTTGACTACTGGTTTAGGTTCAAACCATGTCAATGGCACTGACCCAAAGCTTATGGACACCGCATTTGCTCCGACCTTCTTTTCTTTGGACGGCTTCATAGTGATGACCCCTACGTCAATTAAAGCCTGGATTTTGTCCTTTAAGGTGAAACCAGGATTTAGTGGGGTGATGAATTGCCCTGTGATACGCGCAGTATTTTGGGTCGTTCGTCCTCAATGCTTCCTCTTGATTCTGAATCGGAGGGAGCTTGATCTTGTTATTTTCAACAAGATATTTGAAGAGACCGGGAATCTCGTCGTCCCTAAAGGAATAGGACTTCGGGAATCTCGGCTCTGAAGCCTTCTGTTTCTGCGGCCCTGGTTGCCACGTTGATTGTGCTGTTCGCGGCCCGTATTCTTCTTCTTCTTCTTCTTCTTCTTCTTCTTCTTTGGGGTTGGAGTTAGGCGTCGGTTCGCAACCCATTGTCTTGGCTGCTCTTTCCCTTTGCCACGTGGGACAAAGTTACGCTTCGGAGCTTCCGCTGTCGGCTGGCCTCTTTCCGCCTTTTTCCTCTTGAGGAATCTTTCAGCTTGCTCTCCACGAACCTTCAAATCCTTCCACGTTATAGACGGTGCTGTCCCCATTGCCTCTAGCACGTCTATCGACAAGTTGTTATGGCAGTGCGGAGGATAAACTCCTCGTTATTGGATCGACGGTTCATTGTCTTGTTAGGAATCATTTGACAAAGATATCTGATTTCTCCGTCCTTACGCTTCTCGTCGAACAGCGTCGATCGATGCCGGTATCGTCGTCGAAGAAATTGGTGAGGAAACTAGATTCCATGTCGTCGGTTGTGAATGCTCCCGGCGAGGCGGTACAATCGGCGGCCCACGAAGGGTGCCAGCGAATGACCGAACCATCGGGGGCTCGTTGCGGATATTACTCGAGTGCGACTTGAAATAAATCAAGTCTTTGCGTCGGGAACCCCTCGATCAAGCGGTGTGAAGTTTATTAAGTTAAACTTAGGCAGTGCGGAATTGATTCCCACTCCCTCGGGTATGGGCAAGGAATACTGTCTTCTTCACTTCTTGGCGTCGGTGAGTTGATTTTGCTCTCGAGGTCTTTGATCTTCTGGCTCTCATGGCGACCATATCTACATTATGCCTAGCGTTGCGTGGTTCGGAGGGTTATCATCCTCTTGTGCCTCCTCGATCTGAATCATTTGTCATCTTGGTCGGCGTCGATCTGTGACTCGATTCACCTCGATGTTTTGTCAAGGCTTGGATCTGTTGGTCATGCATTTCTCTCATCGTCTGCATGGCCAACTCCATTTCCAACTTGAAGTTTTCCCGTTGTTTATTCAATGCTTCGTCTAGCATCTTAGCCACTTGATCTGTACTGATCATAAGCGTTTCTTGGGGGCTCCCTTCGCTAGATACCGTATGATCAGAGGCGATTGCGGAGCCGATATCCGACGCATCATCCTCCGCGGGTATCCCCTTCAGAAGTTTGTCGTATCTGGACCGTCGGATAGTCCCGGACCGCAAACGAGTTAACCGTTGCGATGCGCTAGGAATAAGCCGCGATGACGGTTCCTTGCCGGTCATATTGTTGGTGACCTCTGGCAATTCATTGGCTCGAGGTGCTGACCTTCTGAATCGCCTTGACCTAGGTCGGCGTTTCGTGGTGAGTCTGGAAGGCCGACACCCTTTACGGAACTTCTTGATGGCGATTGCACTCGAAAGCACCGTCTTGATGAGCTTGGAGCACAAGCATGACCGCGTCAATTTAGGGAATCCCGAGATTTTCGTACCCTTGCGGTAGTACGGCTTCGTCGGTGTGTGCGGGCGATGCGCGTGTGTTGGCGATCTCGGGTATAGCGTCGTCGTCATCGGGCGAGAGCGTCTTCTTCCAAGAATGGCCCAAACTACTGAAAGTAACTCGCCTTGACTTCCGCTTATGTGAGCGTGAAGTTTCAAGGGACTCTCGGACTTCGATCTTTAATCCGGTTGGTGGGGTTGCAGGAATCTCCGGTCCTTTACGGAATGGGTGCGACCTCTGTATGAGGAGTGACCCGTGATCCCTTGAGAGGACCCAAGCGATCCTTGATAGTTGGTTTGGTGGTGGTGACGGGAGTTGGCTTCACCACCGGGAGTTGGCTTCACCACCGGTTCAGGTGCAGGCACCTTTGACCTTGAGGCACCGTCGGTCTTGGGCTTTGGTGTTGAACTTGAGGCGCTATAGCCGGCTTAAGTCTTAGGAGCGAGGCGTGGGCAAGCGGGGTTGGGGCACCGTTAGACTTGGGCCTCAAACACGGTGATGCGTTGGTGGCTTCTTTACCACCTCCTTCTTCAATTCACGAGCTTCTGCACCAAAGCTTCGTGCACAACGCAAGGTGCGTGGCTTCGGATCGCTCTGAAGTGTGGAGCGGTTCCGTTTGACACGGACCCACTCGTTGGTTGACGGCTTGGATAGACCATCGATCACTTGAGGCTGAAGCCTCTGCGTAAGTCTGGATCTTAGATCCGCTTCGTAGCGGACCCCATCCACGGATTGCATGGCCTTGGCATGTTTGCGCGCCATGCTTTGTCGTCGCCTTTGGCGGGCTCGCTTGGAGAGTGCGGGTGCATCATCGGCGTTCATCTCGGGCACCATCTGGACTTCGGCCGGGGATTTCGCTACCTACGGCGTGAGGTTGGACTTCGCCGTCACGGGGCTCTACATCGGAGGCCCATCGGGTTCTCCTTGCGTGAGTCCTTCTTGGAGCGGCGGGAGAGCTGGATCACGGAGGGCGAGGAAAGATACTCCTCGTGCCTGGCGGTCGAACTTCGAACTTCGACCTCTTCCTCCACCGGGATAGGGATCGCGGTTGCGGCATGGCGACCTCCGATCGAGGCGGTGGCTCCCTAATTCGCCGGCTTGTTCGCGGTAAAAGTCGGTTTGATTGTCATTGATTTGAACTGTTACAAACTTGATCGCTGAAACAAATTCAAAGAAAATATAAGCCTTTTATAAGGCTTATAATGAAAATCAAAAAGATTACAACTTTTCGTGGATGAACAAACCACGAGGATCTCGTTATATCGGGATCACCGGCTTGCGTGGAGTTCTTTGCTGTCTTGGGGACTTGAATCATCCGTGGACCACCGCGCAATTCGATCGGTAGGGCAGGGTTACGGAACTCTGAGGCGTGAAGGGGCTCGTTTCCGCGAAGGAAGCGAAGCGCTAAGGGGATCACACCCATGAAGGAGAGGATCGCCGGGGATCACACTCCGCGAAGGAGAGGATCGCCGGGCGGGTGAGATCTACTAGGAGAAATCCGGCTATCCACGAGATTAAGGCGAAGCTTAATCTAGAGGGTATCTGTAGTTCGACCGAATTGATTACCTTAAGCTTGTAGATCTGATGTCGACTGGGTTTGTGCTCGCCTGTGCTCGGAACTGTGCGTCGACGGCTCGTAGATCTTGCAAGGGCTGGGGTCCGAAGGAAAAATCCCAAAATCCCAAAAAAATCCACCCTCAAGTCCGCTGGAAGCCTTCGGAAAATGCAGCCAAAGTCAAACTCTCCAAAGTCCAGCCGCTTCAAAATCCCGCCTCCAAAATCCAGCCAAAAATCCAGCCCAAAAATCCAGCCCAAAAATCCAGCCCTTTCTCTTTCCTCCTCCCCCCTATTTATATAAGTCAGGGGGGGTTGGCCGAGGTGCCTCGGCCAAGTTAGCGAGTGCCTCGGTGACAGTCGAGGTGCCTCGGCTTAGTTGACCGAGGTGCCTCGGCCAAGTTGGCGAGTGCCTCGGCCAAGTTGGCGAGTGCCTCGGCCAAGTTGGCGAGTGCCTCGGTGACAGTCGAGGTGCCTCGGCTTAGTT
Source organism: Asparagus setaceus (assembly GCA_012295165.1). Lineage (NCBI taxonomy): Eukaryota > Viridiplantae > Streptophyta > Magnoliopsida > Asparagales > Asparagaceae > Asparagus > Asparagus setaceus. The sequence goes on from CM022704.1 coordinate 29,115,686, forward strand.
GACCGAGGTGCCTCGGCTTAGTTGACCGAGGTGCCTCGGCTTAGTTGACCGAGGTGCCTCGGCCAAGTTGGCGAGTGCCTCGGCCAAGTTGGCGAGTGCCTCGGCCAAGTTGGCGAGTGCCTCGGCCAAGTTGGCGAGTGCCTCGGCCAAGTTGGCGAGTGCCTCGGTGACAGTCGAGGTGCCTCGGCTTAGTTGACCGAGGTGCCTCGGCTTAGTTGACCGAGGTGCTCTAAGACGAGGTTCGCCGAAGGAACCGAGGTTCGCCAAATGGCGAGGTTCGCCAAGTGAACACGAGGTTCGCCAAAATGAACCGAGGTTCGCCAAAAGGCGAGGTTCGCCAAATGGCGAGGTTCGCCAAGTGAACACGAGGCTCGCCAAATGGCGCAGGTCCGCCAAAAGACGAGGTTCGCCGAAGGAACCGAGGTTCGCCAAATGGCGAGGTTCGCCGAAATGAGCTGAGGCTTCGCCAAGTGAACACGAGGCTCGCCAAATGGCGAGGTTCGCCAAATGGCGAGGTTCGCCAAAATGAACCGAGGTTCGCCGAAGGAACCGAGGTTCGCCAGAAGGCGAGGTTCGTCAAAATGAACCGAGGTTCGCCAAGTGAACACGAGGCTCGCCAAATGGCGAGGTTCGCCGAATGAGCCGAGGTTCGCCAAGTGAACACGAGGCTCGCCAAATGGCGAGGTTCGCCAAATGGCGAGGTCCGCCAAAAGACGAGGTTCGCCGAAGGAACCGAGGTTCGCCAAAAGGCGAGGTTCGCCAGAAGGCGAGGTTCGCCAAACCGCGAGGTTCGCCAGAAGGCGAGGTTCGCCAAAATGCGAGGCTCGCCAGATGGCGAGGTTCGCCAAAAGGCGAGGTTCGCCGGCCAAGTTGGCCGAGGTGCACCGTTTTCGTTGTTTCCCGTCGTTTTCTCGATCTTCCGGGCTTAGGCCCTGCCTATTCTGACTCTTGGCCTTCTCAGACTTAGGTTCGATGCGTATTTGGTTCGGGACTAACTCTTGGTTCGTTCGGTTCAGCGATCTGGAATCCGTCGTCTGTTCAAGTCCGGTTTAAGCCGTGCTTGTGACGCTGTGGGTTTGCCGCCGGGTTCGCGTTTTAACGATTCGACGTCCGTATCATTCGATGGGTTGTCATACGCCGACTCCCCGTCACGAGTTGGTTTCGAGGATCTTATAAGTATTTTTCAACGCCTACAGTATCTTATTGAGATAAGATTTACCAAAAGTGTACTAGTTTCAGTCTTTTCATTCTTGGCAAATATTTTCTCAATGTCCTCAAGGAACTCTTTGGCAGTAGCTATCTTTTCAGACATGGTGCCCCTGAATACTTTTGAAATGGCCCTCTTCATGATCATCATACACATGTGATTTGATTTCTCCCACTTCTCCATGTCCCTTTTCTCATCAGTGAAATTTTTATCCGTAAGAGGTGCAGGAGAAGGAAGCCTTAACGCAAGGTTGAGATCCATGACTATGAAAACTATCATAAAGTTCTCTTGCCATGACTTGAAGCTGGTGCTATTTAATATAGGAATGGAATTAATGTTGGTAGTGATGTTTGAAACAGAACTAATAGCTGAATCAGAGAACAATATAAGAAAATAAATAAGTTCACATAAGAAACCAAATCAAAATTTATGAATTCAAACTTAGCAATACCCATCTCAAGATACCTAACACAACATTTATATTTAGTCTTTGGACAGAAATATTAATTTTTAAACATTAATATTTAGTCTTTGGACAGAAATATCAATTTGTAAGTGGTACTCTTGGTGTAGTAATCAAACATTGATAATAAGGCGTGTCAAACAATAAACCTTTCTTTGGACTGATTTATTGTTCACATATAAAATCGAATAATTGTCACATATTTATCACCACAGGTATGCATATGATTCATTCAAATATCAACCCTCTTTTGGGCTGATCAATATTTGCATAAATCATATGCACACTACCAATTTGATGTTTAAAATAAATTGATCTACATAAGAGAGGCTACTTTGGTAACATGTTGTTTCAATCAATTCTTTTCAATACATCATATATCTTTAATAAACTTTAATGCCAAAATTTGAATCGAATAAAAATAAAAATATAATAAAAGTCCAAATTCCAAACCCCAAAAAAAAAATTTAAGTTTGGATCCAGAGACAGTATATATCCAAATGGGCCATTATATTAAATAAATTGACCCTGGCCCACCCGTTCAAGTTGCGCAGAGACACAAGTGGGCTGGTCTGGTTACATATCTAAAATTATCTTTTTTTATTTTAAAGGGCCAGTTATGGGGGGCCCACTTGAATCTATTTTTTATTTTTATTTTTAATTTTTTTGTAACGGGCCAGTTATGCAACTGTCGCCCACTAGAATCCGATGCCCCTTTTTTTTATTAAGAATGGGCTAGCCCTTTTTTTTTATTTCTCCGGCGCTGTAGCGTCGAAACCCAGCGCTGTAGCGCCCTTAAAAAATTTATTTATTTTATTTAAGATTTCTAACCTGAAATATTTCTTTGATGGCCTTTTATCCTAAATTCAAACATCAAATAATCATGAATACATAATGAAAACTTAATCAAAACATCCAAATTTCTTTAAAATTCATGCATATCCATGACATGATGAACAAACCCTAGTTTTCAATTAAACATGAATTCTTCTAAATCAGTTCATAAAATTCAAAATATAACAATCCTTTTGAATCGAAATCATGAAGAATATACAAGAAGAAGAACAACCAAAGTTTATTCTCATATTAAACAATTCAAAAGGAAGGATTTTTAGATTTGAGAACATACAAGAGAATCACATCACGATTAAAATTGATTCTCAATAGATTAACATGAACACCGCCTCGATATCAATTGTTAGATCAAGAAAAGATAAACCTTTTGCTTTAATAAATAAAACTCGATCAATCCCAAAGATTGTTCATGTCAAACTATTGAGATAATTAAGAAGATGCGGAACCATACATGAATTTATGGAGTAAGATGTGATTCTTGAGTTTTGAGATGTAGATCTTCTAAATCTTGTGCGTATATATCCTCCTTAGAGAAACCCTAATCATTACGAAGATGGAAAATCGAAAAGATTCTACATAGAGATTTGGGGAACCACAATCCTATTTATAACTGAATTAATTATTCATAATTATCAATTCAGCACATCATAGAATTAATAATTATATTTTGGTCTCTATACATAGGAAGCACATACTTTAATTATGCATTAAGCGTGATCCCTAAATTAGATCACTTTAATGGGCTAACCTTGATTGATAGCACATAATACATATTTATTTAATATATTGGCTCATATATTGGATTTAAATCCAACAATATGTCATATGATATGCAAGCTCTACCTGTATGTGCGCATACATGAAACATAAGATACAGGTTTATCAAGCTCCCCCTACAACTGGGCTTCTCTTATTTCAAAACTCCTCATCTTCTCCCCAAAAATAAATGGTTCAAAAAAAATTTTAAATCAATTTCCAATTTCCAAAGCTCTAATCTTTCAAATTTTAAATTTCCACATTTCTCCCCTTTTGTTATTATAAAAGTAAACCATCGAATCAAACAATCTCCCATGTGAAACATATAAAGAAGTAAATCATCGAATAATATCACGTAAATGTCAAAAGAAAGATATACTTACAAGTCCATAAAATTTTATAGGAAAATATGAATGACATTGTCGAAATCAATGTACATGTGGTTCGTGGTTCCCATCATATAACTTCATGTTTGTATATATGACTCATATTACCATCAAGGAGTGTATTAGAAAAAGTGATTCAAATCCACATCCAAGTATGATATTCATGCAAACAAGTATATATGAACAAGCTAATGAAGAAATATTCTCAATTTTCATAGAAAGACCAAAATATCAACCTATCACATATGCCTTATAGGGCTCACAGGGAAGATTGACAAAGTTTGGCAGATGATATACACTAACTCTAAACATGTTCCATTTAGTACAGGATGACTACTCTTTGAGATATACAACTAACTATAGATCGACAAGTGTGCGTCTTTGATCATCTTTTAATAATACATTCATATATGCAATATATCAATGAAAATTTAGTTGCACATTAGCACACTTTTTATTTAGTTAGTTCAAAAATCCTACTCAGCTTGGTTCAAACAACAGTTACATGCATATACAAATATGAAAGTGACTTAAAATCAACATCTATCAAACTCACACCATAATTGATAACTTGAATCTCATGCATGTGAATATGAAGAATATGAAGTGAAATCACCAGATGCATCTCAATCAACAAGTCATTACTAAATTATAGCATATATAGATATGAGAAATATGGACTTGACAAGAAAATGCAATCTCATTTGTTATTTAGCAATATTACATAAAGATTCATCTCAAAAATATATAGACACATAGAAAGCCAAAGTTTTATGATTTCATTTTTTAAAGAAACCAAAAGAAATAAAGAGAAATTTCTATTTTGTTTTCATATAAGAAAGAAAAATAAAAGAAAAAATAATAAAAATAAAACATAAAAAATATCAAAACAAAGAAAATAAGAAAGAAGAAAAAAATCTAATACGACATGTGGGGTTCATAGAATATACCAAGCTTATCCCTATGAGAAGATTTTCTAAACTAAAATTTATATCAAGATTGCATACCTTTGCAATGAATCCATACTTGCATAATAAGACCCTTTTGCACATATCAGCAACTTCTTTCCCTACACCAAAATATTTTATACTTTTAGAATAAATATAAAGAAAGTATGAAGTGTAAATATTTACATGTCTATTAATCATTAAAATCAACTGAACCTATTTGGAATAATCAAAGTTGCATGTGCAGGTTCCAAAATGAATAGACATACCTTTGTCTAATACTCTTGTAATAGATATGAGGTTATCACTAAGCTCTGAACAAATAATAAATTAAGGAGTTAAAAAAGAAATTGCCTATCTCACAAACTCCTACAGTTTTACCTTGTTTGTTATTCTAAAAAAGTCACATATCCATTCCTCTTCTTAGTCACGCTAAGAAATAAATTTTTTTTCTTTTGAATATGCTTTGAGCAACCGTATCAAAGAGTTGTCTTGCTCCGTAGCCCGCTTGCACACCTACAATAAAGAAGATATGTGTGACCTAAGTATCCATATAGGTTCACTGTGGTTAGGAATGGTCCCCTTAGGTACCCAAATCTGCTTTGCAATTTGTGTTAAATATTGTAAGCGACATGACATTGAGAGATAACTCATCCTACCATATAAAGTGTACGCAGTAGATAACACATTAGAGATAGGAGCATAAAAAGTCAAATTATTCACTTTCACAAAAGAGGGTTGAAAATTTTTTTCTTGTTTGAATATGAATAACCAAGTCTAGTTTTAGTGTTTGCAAATCATCGATTAGAAAGGATCACGTTTAAACCTTTTGAGAATAAAGAAAATTTTTCCACGGCCTTTTCTAAATCAAATATTTTGGACTTAAGCAATTCATTTTCGACATAGTTGTAGTATAACGAAGTTTCAAACTTCTTTTCTCATTGGACAATTCACATGAAAGATTATTTAACCGAGCAAGAAAATCATCATTTTTCACATTTTAATATATGCACCTTCCAGTTAATTCTCCATCCATATCTTTATATATGAAATACTCTAAGCACCAAAAGAAGAGGTATTCAAACTTGCATTGTTAGGAGCATTTAACTCTAAAGAGGATTTCTCTAACTTCTCTTGTAAATTTTTGTTATTCTTCTTTAGATTTGAATACACCTTTTTTAAACTATTATATTTATCAACAAGTTTCTCAAATTGACCAACATTTTACTATACTTATTATATCAGTCATTATATGAAGGGTATACCTTATTGTCAGAGCTTTCATGTTTGGCCTTATCTGAAATTAACCTCTTTTCCCATCAGACAAAGGTGTGGCCTTTTCTCATCATTGCTCGAGATACTCTTTGACTCCTCTTTCCACTCGACATGTGCCATGTTGTCATCTTGAAGCTTTTGCCCTTCTTTTTATAGTCCTTTTTATTCAGTGGACAATTCTTCCTTAAGTGACCTGATTTCCCATATCGATAACAAATTGGTTCAGTATCAGAATCACTAGAACTAAATTTATTTACGTTGCTTGTGTAGTGACTCCATTTATCTTGTAGGAATTTCTGACCATCTTTTGATTTGAGGAAGAATTTAGAGTCTTTTAAAATTTGATCTACTCCATTATCTTTCTCACTCTGAGAACTCGAGCTCAAACTCATGTTTGCCTTGGCTTTTGATTTTTTTTTTCACTTTCAGAGCTAATGAATTCTTCTTCAGATTGCCCTCCAATTGCTCTTCTCTCTCCTTTAATCTCGCCTCATGTATGATAATATTTTCTACAAGGTTATCAAGAGAGAGTTTAGGTAAATTAGGGGATTTCTCGATGGTAGTTATCTTTGCATCCCATTTTGATGAAAGTGAACAAAGGACTTTGTGAATGAGCTCTTGCTGGCTGTACTCCTTTCCCGATGTTTTTGCTTTGTTCAAAATTTCGTGAAATGTGTGAACATCTCCTGTATGCTCTCCGAAGCCTTCATATTGATGTTTGCATACTTGTTCACTAGCATTATAAGCTTAGCCTCTATGATCTGTGAAGTACACTCATATGTGACTTTCAAAATGTTCCAAATTTCCTGCGCGGTAGAACAAGCAGGCACAGAATTAAATTCTTCAGCAGTAAGAGAGCAATAAAGTGCATTCATAGCTTAGCATTAAGAGAGTTTCATTTTTTTATCTAACCACTTATCCCTAGGTTTGACAATAGTAGTTTTAGCTATGGTCTCAGTGGGTTCATGATATCCTGACTCTACAAAATATTCTCATAAGAGCTTTTTGATATGAAAATTTTGTGCCATTAAAAATGGGGGTCTGTTAATAGCAGGGCCTTCAGGAAAAATGGTTGAGGATCCTAAACTTGTCATCTATCCTAGGTTGTGAAGCCTAATATAGAGATACCAGGCTTTGATACCATTTGTTAGATCTGAGATGCAAGCCAAAAGGGGGTGAATAGTGTTGCCTATTTTTTTTCAAGATATCATAGAATATGCAGTGGAATAAATATAAAAATAATAAGCAAAACAATAGACAGTGCAAATCACAAAAAATAATCACATCCAGAATACATAAGAGTTTTATAGTGGTTTGGATAAATAATCCTACATCCACTCTTCCTTTTCGCGAAGGGGCTTCCTCACTAGTGAAAGTTCTCCTGAATTACACACCAGATTCGGTAGGCTTTCAAGACCGAAATCCTAGTTTCTCCCAAATTAATCATCTAACCTAAACTCTTCACATGAGTTTCCCAAGTCCTAGCTAGTGATCAATTCCTCAATTCAACCTCGGCTTGAGCGCAACCTTCAATTCACCCTGACTTGAGTATGTTGTAAAAATAAATTTAATACAAAAATAATAAATATCAATTAAGCACAACTAGAATAATCTTACCACCATTTGATTATGCAAACCATTCTCCTTGATGATAATAGCAAAGCTTTGAGAAGAACAACAATGATGATGAAGTCCAAGGGCAGCGCTCCTTAAAGGTTGATGACCAGATGATAAAGAACGACGTCGAGGATGCTTTCTGTGAAGCAACATGAGGAAAGAGCCTATATACCCCTAATAATAAATGGCTTAGATTAAAGCCAAAAATAGATTAAATTTTTAAAATCTACCAGTCAACCATCAATGGTCGACCTTCACCATCGATTGTTAAGTCGTCACCTTTGATGATTAAGTTGTCACCATCAATGAATTGAATGTTTCTATAACATATAATCATCATGGTCTCTCCAATCATTAATGGTCAACATATCAGATTAAGAGCTTTTTGAAAAGCTATTATAATAACAATTTTGATAACTGAGTCAAAAGTTATAACTCATACAAGTTTTAGCCTCGGTGTATGTGTGCAGCCAGCTGCTGATTGTTTCAACGTTGTCTCACTAAATATTCATATATATCTCGAGCTGTACATCTTTGAATTGAGCTCCATTTCTTTTTTGTAGATTCTTGACAAAGAGACGGATACTCCCATAATGCTCAAACATGATTTTAGCCTCTGATATTTTTCCAAGCTCAACTGTGATTAACTTGTTATATTGCTCTTTTCAATATCAAACTTGATTCTAACTTCTTATAACATGTATACAACATCTCAAACATATATTAGACCAATATGAAAGTTTGTTATTCATCAAACTAAGTTGATTTCATGGACATGGTCCTACCAAAAGCAAAGCAAGCACAGGCTGCATATTAGCCATTGCCAAATTCATCCCTGAGCATATTCTCCTCCCACCGCCAAAAGGCAAATAATTGAAACAATTCCCCATGAAATCAATAGAGCATCAATCAAATCTCTCGAGTATGAAGCTATCTCCATTCTCCCAAAATTTTACGGTCTCTAGCCATCGCTCTGGTACAAGTGTTGATGGTAACCTTGCTACCTGCTAAAATATTGTAGCCATTACAGTACCGGCCTCGATAGTGTTCGACCTTGAAATGACAAAGGAAGTGGAGTGTGAAGCCTTAGAATATCTTCGGTGACTAGACTTAGATAGTGCAGATTACTTATGTCTTCATAAGTGATCTTTGTCTTTCCTTTTAGGGGTTCTCTTACTTCTGATTGTGCTTTTTTTCATTACTTTTGGGTGTTTCTGGTATGTTAAGCAAAATTGACGATACAAAACTACTAATATTAATTAATTAACAACTAACAAGTAAAGAAAATTCAATTCAAATATCCCAACAATATAACATAAGTTTTTCCATCCATACAAACTAATATCAAGATCAAATATATATTTACAACATTAGCTAAAACTTACAAGTTACCTTTCAGTTATGGAGCTTCATACGTCGTTCATTCATATCATAAAAGTCACCTATTAAAGAATATGTGTTGAATGTGCTTGCAATTTCCTTCTCAATATATGTTATCATGTAGTTTGCAAGATAATCATCCTCCATCTCATTATGAAGTCTAATTTTAACAAAGTTCATGGCTAAAAAAGATCGTTTAGAAGTTGCGGTCGACATAGGAAGACTTAAAACCAAATGAATCAATCTGTAGAGTAAATGATATATCTCGAACTTTTTGGTCTTCACCAATTGACATAATTCTGAAAGTGTAGATAAATCTTTAAACTCTAAATATTGAGGAATATCAGAGTTCATAATGATGAAATTAAATTTTCAACCGCGGTTTTTCTTACACTGTGAAGTCGTCGGGATAAAAATCATTTGCAAGCTTGCAAATATCAATAATGTTGAAGGATGTATAATTATCTCTAGGATCTAAGTTAGAGCTAAGAACAAGTAGCTCCATTGCTTTCTCATTAAATCTAGAATTCAACTCTTGCATTTAACGATCAACTGTGACAATAAATATTTCAACTCGATTATGATATCATTAGTTTCATCACCATGTTGAGCACGACATCGACCTTTATATATGGGGCATTCAAATTAGGAATCTGGATCTTATATTTTTCACAAAATTATTTCACTTCCTTTAGAATATTGCTCCATCTAGAATCTCTAAACTTTTGAAGTAACTTCATTGTTATAGATACTAAATTCATCACATTCAAAATGTCTTGTGATTTGGGTTGTAAAGCTTGACAAAGATCATCCGAGATTCCTAATAGCTCTCTCATAATATGCAACATGACAACAAACTTGAATGATCTAATTGCTTTCAAAGAACCACCTGCATCACGACGTTGTGCATATGCTTCGGAGCTTATGATATTTTTTAAAACCGCATAAGTTGAAATCAACATTGTTATTAAGTTACAGATAGAACTTAAGTGAGAACCTCGTCACGTATCTCCAACTCATTGCAAAGTACCAATCTGATTATATCCACTCACTGTCTTAAGTAATTCGGAGGCTATCATGTTAAAAATATTTGTCACTTGAGTGGTTTTGAACTCATCTTGTCTTTTGTCTTTTGCAAGAAGCACTCACTATGTTCACAGTAGAAGACAATTTATTAAAGAAATGGTATACTTCAATCACCTCCTTTGAAGCTGTTACCAACGTCAACTGAAGACGATGAGCTAGACAGTGAATGTAATATGCATATGGGCAATCTTTTGAAATTAAGAATTGTAACTTATTCCACTCTCCATGCATGTTGCTCACCCGCATCACACCATTGATCTCAAATATCGTTAATACTCAAATTGTATCGAGAAAGTACAGCAAGTATTTTATTTTTCAAAGTTAATGCAAAAGTACTATAAACATGGATAATATCAAAAAAGCATTCTTCAAGCCATCTTTGTCTACAAATCTCAAGACAATAGACATTTCTTCTTTCTTTAATCCATCTCGAGCTTCATCAACAAGGATGCAAAAATTTGCATCACCAATTTCTTTTCGAATGGCACATCATATTCTCCTCCTGAAAACTTAAAGTATCCCTTTCTGGATAGAACTTGTTATGTACTGGGCATTTTGTGAAGCATTGGATAGAATATTTTTATCAACACTTTTATTGTAAGATGCCAGTAGCTTTATCATTTCAATAAAGCAACACCAATTTATAGAGTCGACACTTTCATCATTGCCTCTTAAAGGATAACTTTGAAATGTGAGCCACCAAATTGCATCAATTGATGTCTTAAATCGCAAACGGTTGTTTTCAACTTGTTTAGAACTTTGTCTTGCAAACACTTTGTTAATATGTTGTGATTGTGCTATCAAATCTTCACATCATCTCACAACAATATTGTGTGGTGAATTGGAGTTACTTCCAATGTGAAATAAAAAGGCACAAAATTTTCCATCATTGACTTTCTTCCAACTCCAGAATCCTTTCATTGTATATACATTGGATCCAAAATGAGGATCATACTTCTTGCAAAAAATATAACAAGGTAGACAAAAAGCTACATTTTTACTCGATGAATATTCTAACTAGGTTGCGAACTTCTTATACCAGGAAGATTGAAAACATCTTGGATGACTCTCAGGACTAGAATATGGATATTTAGGAAGTATTGGTTGATATGATCCAGCGATTATATATGCTCAAAAAATTTGATCTTGTTGTTGAACATGATATTTAGATATTTGATGACCTATTCTTGGATCACGCTCTTGAGTTAAAATATCAAATTTACCAAAGTCAATTTTTAAAGCTTTTTGGAGAAGGTTCTTCTATAGATGAAGATGGAGGATTTTGACTAGAAGTTGACGATTAGCTCCAATATTACCAGCTTTTCTTCTTAAAAAGCATCAATCTTGGATTATTTTACCATGATTTATCTATAATTTATATCAAATTATAAAAGAATTAACAAAGTCAGTAGGTAAAACTTACATAAGAACAACAAATTTAATTATCTTTTAGGCTTTTAACACTATATCATCATTGGACGTAATAAATAAATAATCCAACAATTTTTTGAGGAAAAATATAAATCAAACATCATACAAATAAGTTTAATAAGTTTAATTCTAATAAAAAATATACACTACACAAACGAATAACAAGGATTAAATATGGGATACCTTGAGATCACTCAGGGATCTTAAACTTCGCAATTTTCTTTGTCCATAGAGGGAAACCAATTCTTTCTCTACTTTAGAAGTAAACCTAAAAGATTAGATTTTTTAGGTCTAAATGATTAGCATTTTGAAGAGGAGAAATAGTTGAAAACGTATTTCTAATCTAATTGAGCAAAAATTCTTACCGGATAGGAGAATTCTTTCTTGTCGCTCTAGCTTTCTAGGATCCCAAAATAAAATAATAAGGTTCTTTCCAAGTCTACATGAAGAAGGTAGATAAGGAGTCGGAAGAGTAAGGCTCCGTTTGGATACCATGGTGTTTTACTTATTTTCATGGTGTTTTTGTCAAAAATAAAACACCATGCATTTGGAAACCAAGGTGTTTTTTGAGCTAAATTATTCTCAAACCAAAAACACAACACTTATTTCAAAACACCTTTTAGGTGTTTTAAGTTTGGTGTTTTGGTTTTGAGTTTGAGGAGGTGTTAATATAATATCTAACATAATTTATTAAATGTAATTAATATTTAGTTATTATCGACATGCTTATTATATTATATTATATTATATTACATTATATTATACTATACGATATTCTAGTTAATCTAATATATTAGTAATATTTATTAAATAATATAAAAACATGATAATTAAAATATCTTATATAATAATATAATAACATATTAAATACTAGTATTTAATTTGTTGATAACGTATTATATAATAATAAATAATAATAATATATAAATAAACTAATAAAAATAATAAAAATTATTGATAATAAATAATAATATAATAATGATATAATAATATATTATACAATATTATAATCACTATAATATTATTAACTTTTAATAAATAAACTATAATAAATTATTATTTATAAAATATTATATAATAGTAACATATTTAATTATAAAACAATAATATAATAATACTATTATAATAATATAATAATGATATAATAATATAATAATGATATAATAATATAATAATACTATTATAATAATATAATAATGATATAATAATATAATAATACTATTATAATAATATAATAATGATATAATAATATATTATAAAGTAAAATAATTTTAATACTAAAATAATTTATTGCTAACAAATGTTAATGTAAAAATAATATATTCATAATATAATAACATTTATTTATATCATAATTTATTAATATCTTACTAAAGTATTATGGTTATCACAAAATATATTAAATTAAAATTTTTACTATAACTGGGTTGAAATAGTTTATGGTTATCACAAAATATATTAAATTAAAATTTTGTATGTCTTCATGGGTAAAACCTTGTTGGTTTTAATCTTTTCCCTTCTAGAAAAAAGCAAAATTTAGATTCTTAAACAATCAGATTGTGAATAATAAACTATCCATCGATAAACTTGCATATTGCATATGAAAATGAGCAAACTATTTAACTTGTGCATCATAATAAATTAGCGATGAAACCCTATTACAGTGTGTGCTCTTAGCACATGGAACTTAAACATACTTGTTTTATAGTTTTTCATTGAAGGAAAAATGATGAAATGACTCGGAGAAAAAATAAAGATTAAAAGTTAAGCATGAATAATCTCTTAAATCTTCAATAATTCCATATTAATCCCTCAAATCTATGAAATTCCTCATTAATCCCTCAAATCCTAGGGCTATTGCAATTTGGTCCCTTAATGACCAAAACACCCTCAAGTAATTTTTTGAAGGGTTATTGCAAAATGGCACTCAAAGTTTACACCTTTTAAACTTTATTATCCCAAAGTTTTTGATACTTTGATACCTAAAGTTTACATCTTTTTACTTTGATACCCAAAATCTTTTTGACACTTTGATACCTAAAGTTTACACATTTTTAATTTTCATACCTCAAAGTTTTACATTTTTAACTTTGATACCTCAAAGTTTTACATTTTTAACTTTGATACCCTTAAAGTTTGAGGGATCAAAGTGCCAACAAAGAAAACTTTGGGGTTTCAAAGTTAAAAGATATAAACTTTGTTGTAAAAATTCAGAATTTTTAAGGTATCAAAGTTAAATAAAAAAAGAGTGTAAAATTTAGTGTATCAAAGTGTCAAAAACTTTGGGGTATTAAAGTTAAAAGGGTGTAAACTTTAGAGTGTCAATGTGCAAATAACCCTTTCTTTGAGCAAGATAATTTTAAAAAGAGAAATCATAAATAGCGGGTATTTTGGTCATTGAAGGACCAAATTGCAAGAGCCCTTAGGATTTGAGGGATTAATGAGCAATTATTGAGATTTGAGGGACTAATTTGGAATTATTGAAGACTTGAGGAACTAATATCTAACTAACCCTAAAATATTATCATTTTCAATTGATCTGAAGAAAGAAACTCACTTTATATGGGATGATGTTAGTAAAAGTTATATGGAGTGAACCAAATCTATTAAGTTAAAGAGTCATAACGATTGATATTGTGCTTTACTTGTCTGTTTAATCTCAGTTGGTAAGCTCAATAAGGAGTCTTCAATGTGTATAAACCATCAACACAATATTTTTAATTTATTTTATTAAAAACTTTATTTGTTAATTTATTTTTAATCTAGATGTTTTAAATTTATTTTTAATTTTATTACAAATTTTTTGTTAAAAGTATTTTATATTTATTTTTCATCAAACAAATTTTTATTTCTTAATTCATCAAGATATTTTTAATATATTTTTTAATAAGGAGCTTGAATTAGATGTATAATTCACCAAAGAAACTATTTTTCTCTTTGTCTCATCAATGTCAAGATTTTAATAATGAAACTAAAACACCACAAGAAATCCACGAGCATCACTATTCTTTTCTTCAATCTATTAAGAACAGATCCAAATTCTTGTTGGGTTTTGTAAGAAAAATTGGAATTTTTAATAAGTATTTAATCATGGTATAATTTTTTCAAGTGAGGAGGCAAGAGAACGATATTGTACGACTACAAACACACCATCAATGGTTTTGTTGTATTCTTATTTGAGATCAGGCTAGGAGAATATTGGGTTAGGAAAGAAAATTATAATTAAAATTTTATCTTTTAACTCAAGTTTATTTTCTTTAAAAAATTGTATAATAGTTTTTTCGCTTTTCAGAGATGGAAGAAGTGGTATTAACAAAATAAATTTCCATGTTGTAATGAAACATGAGAGTTCACCGTAAATATGAAATTATGAAAGTTGCATAATATTAGTAAAGGAAGAAAAACATTATCAAATCAAATACACAATATTACTAAATAAAAATAATGAAGGCAACAAAATATACCTATTGAAGGAGATGCTAATGAAGGAGATTCGAAACAATAGGAGAAATTGCCATAAAAATTATGCATATGCAAGCTAGTATATACAATTATCACCATTGAATCAAATACACAATATTACTAAACAAAAACAATGAAGGCAACAGGACATACATGTTGAAGTTTGAAGGAGATGAAATTTCTATGAAAATTTGTGTAATTTCTTATTTTATATATAGGCATGATAGTTGCACGTGAGAGGATAACACTTTAAATAGAGGAAATAATTGAAAACCCCAATTTTAGTTAAATTCAATCTGTTCACATGGGTATTGATGAATGTTGCACGTAGGTATGGTCTTATATCCGAAATGGAAATCTTAATATAAGTTTTAATTATATACTTAAATCAAATATGACAAGCTTATAACGTATATAAGTACCAAGTTAACCTAGCCAATAAAATCTCAATATAATTTTTAATTATATACTTGAATCAAATATGATGAGCTTATAACATACATTATTAAGATAACCTAGCTAATAATATAATTTGATGAAGAGCTTATATAATGCAAGTATCAAGATATATAACCTAGCCAATAATAGTGGAATTATTTTATTCACATATTATCAAAAGCACGTATTGTTTACCTATTAATTAGAATATGATAGGATATTGAAGCTTATACCAATTAATTAGAAACTTTAATTAGGCTAGGATCTGAATGAGTCAATGATATTTTTGTCAATAGAAAGTTTTCCCAAGCTCTCACTTTTAAAGGAGTATTATATATATATATATATATATATATATATATATATATATATATATATATATATATATATATATATATATATATATATATATATATATATATATATATATATAATATGAGATTAATGGGTATCCTTGTCATATGAGGGGATTTTCCTCATATACGTTTACGTGGCATAATCTCCACTAAGTATGCTTCTAATAAAATAAGAGACTTTCTCTCTCCTACTTTATTAGCCTGGTGAAGATTGTGTCACCTCAGCGTATATAATAATAATTATTATTTTATTATTATTTTGACCGGAGAGAATAGATGAGTCTGTACAGACCCTCATGCAAAACAGGCCAAAGCCGAACATTTTCAGTCATTATTTAAAGCCCATTTGTTGTAGTTATTGAATCAGCCCAGTATATTGAGCTCTATGAGGAAATGTTTTTGGGCCACGATATTGGTCCATTTTACGTCCAGACCCTTCCTCCGCTAACCAAAGAAAAGTAAAAGGAAAAGGGAACAATAGTGAATCCCCCTCTCTCTCGCTCGTTCTCTCTCGCTCGATTTCTGACCTCAATTAATTCTCCAAAATGCTTCGAAGGTCAATCTCTCTCTTTCTAGTAGCACTTAGGGTTTAGTGATTTCGATCATGTTGTAAGCTAGGGTTAGGGTTTCATCTCTTGTTTCGTTTCTAATGATCGCAGGTGCATTTGGGAGCTTTTGTCCACTCGATCCATCGCCTCGAGGCGCAGAGCGATGACAGCGCAGGTATCTATTTCGAATTTAGGTGTTTTGATTTTTGTCATCTTTCTATTTCTTGCTAAATTTTGATTAGGTCGACAAAAATTTTTTAGAGAGAAAGAATAACTTCACTTACAAGCTAATCTTTTATAAACTATAAATTTTTCTATGAAAGGCAGTAGTCATAGGATGGAAATTTGGTGCCCGTCACCTTTACATTAGTAATTAGATCACGAGTTTTATAGAGAAATTTAAATTCTAGCGGCACTTTCATTTGCAATTTTCTTTTAATGGGTATCCTCGAATGGTTTCTTGAGCCCCAGTAGAGTATGCTGCCTTAACTAGTGATGGACAACTGGAAAGCTTGCCACAATCTTGAATACCTGTTGGCATTATCCAAATTCTCTTGAAACTGTAGAAATTAAATTTTATGGGAATTGCATTCAACTGTAAGGCGCTTGTAAATCCAACAGGTGTAACATATTCTTCCCACGACTACAGCGCGGCAGCGCATGATGGAAGCAATTGTATCTTGATTCATATATTTCGGTCTCTGCATTAATCTCATTAATGTCTTCAAATAAGTTTTGTCAGCTAGGTTTTAGTGCATGGATTGTTGTTTGCTAATCTATATCTTGGTGAAAGCAGACCCCATTTTTCCTTTCCTCAAGGAATGAATTCTCCACTTCATCTGTGAAAAAGCCGCGGGAAACACCTCCTTCTCCAGAAGGAACTGCTGGCTCTGGGGGTTCTCTCAAGAAGCTTGTCCTTGGGAGTGCAGTTGTTGGTGCTGCTGCTATGGCAGCTTATCAAACTGGCTACATAGACTTTCGTGTTGAGGCCCCGAAGGATGAACAACCTAGACCTAGTGACCTGAAAGCTGTTGAAACGTTGAAGCATATGGAGCATCCCAATGAACGTGTAACTCTTCCAAGTGTGGAAAATCCGAGTGAGCTGAAACGGAACACAGAAGATACTGAGAAAACTGAACATTATCAACGTACAGATTTGGATGTGAATCATGGAAGTGGTTCAGAATTTAAACCTGCTGTAGAGGATACTGTAACTGCCAAAGAAAATGAGTTGTCAAATTTAGCTCAGACCACGACATCTCCTGGTGAGCAAACAGTTGGTTCTAGAATATCGTCTGAAGGCAATCTCATTGAGGATAAAGATGCAAGATCTGAGCTCGAACAAAAGAATCAGCCTGAAAATTCTAGAGTAGAGGACGGTGTTATTGACAATTCAGTTCAAGCATCTGAAGAAAGTGCTACGCCGGATGCTGCTTCTCATCAGGATATAACCATGGAAGTGTCAAAGGTCAGGCACCTGGATTTTTTCTTCAGATGTTATATTGTTCTACTAGTTAATGATAACCATAGTATCCATGCTTCGTCTACGTTTTTCTCGTGGTAACACTTTCTACCTGGAAAATACTACATGTAAGCTGTAACTTCCAGAACCATTCTTTTCTGTATGATTTTCTGCCACCTCCATGTATAATAAAATACTTGCATACTTGCATACATGTTGCCTGTAGTGTTTTACGTATGAGGAGCTTTGCTCCTTATATTAATGTTACCTTGATGTTTAAATATCTGGACTACTAGTATGTGCTGTTTTTGTCTCTTTGAATTGTCACAGCTTGATAACTATGATTTCTCCTAGCATACAAGTCAGATAATTATCGGTGTAAAATTACCTTTGACTACACCAAAACTTAGGAGTTCTTATGAGGGCTTAGGGTTATAATTTTAAACTCTTAATATACCTCCGCAAGTTGAGTACTCTCTTCATGGGCTGAAACCATGACTTACGCTGTGTTATGTTTTTCGTAATCCGATTTAAATGCATGGTCAATGAGAGTTGAACCTGGTGTGCTCCGGAACCATGTCGAATCCCTTCCACTACACCCAACCTCCGGTGTTGTGGTTAAGGCTAAGGGTTATAATTTAATACTCTAATGTTAGCTTTGTAGATTATGAAAAATAAAAAATTGAAGTCTTCTTTTACCTGTAACATATGTTTCTTTTACTTTCCGACATATATTTGTTTATCCCATGGTATTGCATGCCATTAAGTTAAATCTTTGATGTGTTTGGTGATAAAATTTAGCCTAAAATTGTGGCTAGATTTTTCCACACATGTAAATTATAAAGGTTAAGATGTAGGAGTTCAAGAGTAGCATTGATAATTATTTGAAAATATTTACACTACCCATCTACTTTTGTGACTTGAGAGAGATCCTAGAGTCATCATTCCATCTTTTAGGTGGAATTATCCTAATTCTTGACAGGATAAGATTTCATCTTACTCTCCTCCTAGTGCATAATTCCTAAATTATTCTTCTAGCCAAATAATGACTCGAAAAAAGGTTATGGTTACTATGCCAAGAATTTTAGTTTCGTGATATCAAGGGCCATGCACTGAACCTGGAGTGAACTATGCTCAAGGTCTCAGATCTGGTGCTTATAAAAAAGGTCATAAGAAATGCTTTTCATCCTTATATCAGATAAGGGATGAAGGTTAGTAAGAAAAGCATTGTGCATTGTTTCATCACTTTGAATGTTACTTGCTCCGGCTAACCAGTGTTAGATGAATGAAAAATGTAGCTAGGTTTCACATGAAAGAATGACATTTATTAGATCAGTAGTATCAGAGACAGCTTAATTCATCCATAGTACTGTAAAGGTTTTCTTTCTTGCCTTAGCCAATCCCGTTTATATTTAATGTTTCCTCATACAGGATGCACTGAATGAGGGAGGAGAGGCACCAAAATCACTTGCCGATTCGTATTCACTAAATGCAGATGAAGTTAATTCTGACTCTTCTGCAAAAAGAGCTATGTCTGATCCTGTGGTAGTAATGTTTAACGAAAAAGAGGTTATTCCATGGCAAGAACTTAAAACTTTTATCATTATATATGATCCTTTCTTATTGTTTCTTCATCCTTATTATTTGTCTCTAAGCTGTCGCCATATGTTCTCTAAAAATGAAGGTTTCTGTAGCTGAAAGTGGAAAATCCAAGGACGAGAACAAACCAAATAATGATAAAGTAGAAGTTTATCTTACAGAAGTTATCCATGCTGCTGAAGAAAGGCAGGCTAAGAAAGATGCATACATCTTTACTGAAGAAAACCGAAAGTTGAAGGTTGATTTTCTTACACAATTTTTGCAGTGCTCTTCTGTAATATGGATTGCAGTATAGTTTATAATTGGATCTTGGTCCTTTAGGTTTCTTCTAGTAATAGATTCATCTTGCTGATATCAAGTTAGCTTGTTTTACTTGCAAAGCAGTGTGCTTTAAATTAAAACATTGCATATGAGATTATAACTTCATCTGATTACTTTCTTGTTAACATTAAGGATTCAGCTGTGCAGCAGACACCAATGAGTGTACATAGGAAATTAGAGGTAGCCTTTAACAATAAGATGCAGTTAGGAGCAGTATTACTAGTACACTCCATTTTGTCGATCTCAGACATGATATAACACTTGGATGCCCATGGCCATTAACAGTCACTTATATCATATAATGAAAGGGAAGTAGGATATATTGTTACCAAAAGATGGCTTAGAAAGAAAATACAGAAAGCTATAAGGCAATAATTGATAAAAGAAGTATTAACCATTAAGGCATCCATCCAAACTCATGTCGTGTCTTTTTTAACTATGTTAATATCACAAGATAGGTAAACAATTAGTGCAAACACGAGCCTTTCCCTGTTATAGATTAATTACACACACATGTTCGGTATCTTCTGTATTGAAGGCTTTAGAATACTTAAAGCTCATGTCCCTTTTGCAGCTAACACTGAGTAAAATTTGATTAGATCATTGTTGCTGCAGCAGACAATAGACCAAAAGGAACATGGATTGGGAAAGTAGGGAGGGTAAACATGCTGATTGTTCAATCTAAGAACAGACATGGTCCTTTACATGGATGAATGAAGAACAAGGACTCATTTCTGCGACCACAAAAATTTGGGATGAAAGCTTGTTGTTGTTGCTTTTCTTTTTTGTTTATTTTACTTACCTTATTGAACTCGTATAGTGATGTATATAATGTGAAGATATGCCACACGCTTCTTGCTTCATAGAAAGGTAACTGAGAGAATCACCTTTTTTTTTTGGCTTGGGGGTTCATTTCTCTTGGTTCTTATTTTATTTTATGTCAATGAAGTCCCCTGGATGAAAGAAAAGCCATTCACAGATGAGATATAAAAGGTTGTTGCTTTATATAATATATATGAGACTGTTCATATACTGGACTAGTCTTCTGAGTATTCCTTTCTTGTTGATTTCCATTTCAGGAAAAATATGAGAAGGAGTTGAAGGATGCTAGGGCAAGGGAGCTTATGTATGCTGAAGAAGCAGCAATTCTTGATAAGGTTTGACAGGTTTAAAATTATTATCATTTTTTTTGTTTAGCTCTTTTTCTCAATATTCTCGGTGTGGTCTAGAGACTATACTATCCCATGCTGCTTCAGTTTTTCTCAATGATTCTAGTTAAATGTTGAAGCTATGTTTAATCTTTGTAGCAATCTTTCAAAAATCACATTGTAGTGATTTGTCATGTGAGCTTGGTTATTGAACGTATTTTTAATTAGTTGCATTTAAATATGTTGTTTTGCTACCATCCGCTGGACTAGAAATTACATGAACTTAAAAGAAGATATTATTTCTTATGTAGTAATCTTTGATAACATATTGTTCTCAAAGTCTGGTTAACTACGTACTGCCAACAGTAATTACTTCAATTAGTATAAAGGGGTGCCTCGGCGCAATGGTAAAGTTATCATCGTGTGACCTGGAGGTCAAGTGTTTGAGTTGAGCACCATCCTCTTGTAAAAATTGCGAGGTAAGGCTGCATGCAATAGACCAAAATAGTCTGACCCCTTTCTGAATCCTGCGCATAACAGGATTTGTGCACTGAGCTGTCCTTTTAGTATGGTTCCTTGTCAATTAAAAAGAGAGGGAGAGACCTTTAATGATGTAGTGGTTGTGTGTGTGTGTTAGGAGGGGGGCTAGTTATCGCAATAACTATGATAGCAAAGGGTTCGGAAGAGGTATTGGTAGCAATCACGGGAGATAAAGGTGATGGGGGGTTGTAGTGCTTGACTGGGGGGATGGAGGTTATCCAGATATGATGAGAATGACTATCGTTGTGTACGTGTGTGAAGGTCATTCGATTGCAAGAGGATGGATGAGGCCAACTGTTTGGGAGGACGGAAGTTGAAAAACGGAAATGCGATGGTAAAATGTGGAAAATAAGCAATGGCTAATTTATATATTTATTTATTCCCGCGGCAGGGGGGGCGGTGGTGATTTAGGTGCTTTTAAGAAGTAGGTGGCTAATTGTGAGGGAGCAAGATTGAGAAATTATGACATCTAGCAATATTTTCAATTACTAGTTAGTTAAATGATTAATCAAATTAGAGTTAATCTTTTCTACATATGAGAAATCTTAATTAACTTTTCATGTTAACTTTGATCATTTTGATGAGTTCACATGATATAAACCGCTTCATATAGATTATCTTTTCTATGATTATTTGATATTTATTAGACATGCTTCCTAAAGAATCATCCACCATCATGTATATCAACCACCCACTTGATATCCAATATAATTTCCATCTAATTTCATAAAAATTAAATATTATCATACTACGAACTTTTATTTTTAAATGATTTACAATGGAAGCATGAATAACCTTAAGGGTAGTGGTAATAAGTAGGGGTGGAAACGAATCAAATAATTAACAAATAGTTAGTGTATCACTTGTCCAAGACTCCAAGTGTTCGATTATATTTGGTTCGGTAGTCCATTTAGCTGTAAATGAATAGATTTAGAATTTTAGATATTCGGTTCAGAACTAATAGAATTTAACTAGATGTAAATTTGATTCATTTATTTATCAAATATTCGTTTATGTTTTACATTTCAATTGTATATATTTAATTGATTGCCACTCAAAATAAATTTATGTAGATATTGAAGCTATTACATGAAAGCGCATTAAAAATGTCAAACTAAAATAAAGCAAAGAAATACCTAAAGAAAGCAACATTAAAAGCGTCAAGATTAAATAAACACTACTTAGACTTAGGCTCGAACCCAATAACCATATATTACTGAGTTGGTAGGCTCAACCAACTGAGATAGCAACAAATATAACTAGCAAACCAAGTATAACTGTTAGATAAACTCTCAAAATGAAACATAAGAAAATAAAGCCTAGCAAGGAATCGAACCAACGATCTCCTAGGTTAACAATTATAAGCAGTGTTTTAAATGTCGGCCGCCATGGCGGACATAGCAGCCGACATGGCGATTTTATGACCTAGCCGCCACGATTTTTGGGTTTTTAATGCGTATATCGTTTTTTAGGTCATGTCGGGGACATGTCGGAAAATATCGGACATTGCGGGCGCCATTTCAGCCTTGAAAAATCGGCCAAATTGGACAAAAATCGGTTTTAAGCTTATTGGGTTAAATTTGCTAAACCTGACCCGACCCAATAAGCTTATTTATGTTTCCCTTAGGGTTTTTCTTTTACCAAACCAGCCGCCAAACCCCACTTCTGCCTCCTCTTTTCTCTGTTCTTCTTCCCTAGGCTGCTGAGCTTCATCCCTTGGCTGCTGACCATCCATCTTCTTCTTCGGCTGGTTTGGAAACTTCAGTCAAGCTTCAAAGTTCAAAGAAGGTATGTATCTCTTTTTCTCATTCTCCCTCTCAATCTCTATCTCTCTCTCTCTCTCAGTCCCTCTCAATCTCTATCTTTCTCTCAGTCCCTCTCAATCTCTATCTCTGTCTTCTTTCTCTCAGTCCCTCTTTCTTCCCCACAATCCCTCTCTCTCTCTCAGTCTCTCCTTCTCCCTCTCTCAGTCCCTCTCAAGCTCTATCCCTCTCTCAGTCTCTCTATCTCTGTCTCTCTCAATATCTCAATATCTCAGTCTCTCTATCTCTGTCTCTCTCAATATCTCAATATCTCAGTCTCTCCCTCTTCCTCTCAAACTCTCTCTGTCTCCTCCATGTCTCCCTCTCTCTCATTATCTCATTTTACCTCTCCAACTCTCTGTCTCCTCCATGTCTCCCTCTCTCTCATTATCTCATTTTACCTCTCCAACTCTCTGTCTCCACCCTCATGTCTCTCATTCTCTGTCAAAAAAAAAAGGAAATTGAAATTAATTTGAAGTTAGTAATTAGATTTTAAATTGAAATTGGGAATTCATTTATGATATTATAGTAACATATGTACTTTTTCATATGTTTAGACAATATAATTATTAAGTATGTTTAGATTCCATTTATGATATTATATTAACATATGTACACTATCCGATATGGCAATCCGATATTTTTTTCATGTCCCTCGACATATCCCCGATTTCCACTATCCGACATGAATTTTGGCCGTCCGACATGAACTCGACATCCGACATTTAAAACATTGATTATAAGACTTATCAATAGTGCTAAACGAAGATTCGTGAATAGTCAGCGAATACATCATATTAAAACAAATTGAATTTGGATACAGGTTTCATATTCGAAGTGAGTTCGAACACGATTTCGAACATTTCATATTTAGTCGTATTCAAAGTCAATATCCCATTATTTAATTTGATTGCACTTTTCAAATGTGAATTTGAGAAACCTTCACCTTTTGCACCACAAGGTTGTGATTTTGCCACCAACTGTTGGAGAGTGGGATTTGCAGCAAGTGGGTTTCACAATTGAAGTAGATCGGGGGTGATGGTGGTGACTGGCATGGTGATGAAGGTGATAGTACATGGTAGTGTTAGAGATGGTGAGGATGATGATGGTGAGGATGATCATCCATTGCAACAGGAGGAAGGATAGTGTTCAGTTCATTTTGGACCTTGTACGAAGAATAGGCAAATTATGGAGAAAGTGTGAGACATAACAATTTTTACTAATTCATTGCATTTGTGATTATTATTAACATGCATCAAGAATAATTAACTCTTCATGATCAACTTCAGTTATTTAGCAATTGTTTATGATTTGATTTAATTTTTATAAGTAATATCCTAACAAATCTTATATTCCAAGTGTTAAAGAAAGTCATGAACCTAACTCTCACCACATATTTCGGAGTTTTAGTATAGTAGAAGGGATTTAAAGATGGTATTATATCAATCAATATTCAAACCCCACAAGACACACAAGTAGATTTTATAAGAAAAATGTATCAATATGTAAAATAGCACAAGTTTGGACTTATTGAAATGATTTACAATTTCTGGGGACATCTTAGAATATAAAATTATAAATCCTCAACCCTCACGACGTAATCAAAGTTTTAGTGTACTGGAATAGACATTAAGACCAAGAGTCACATGACTCACATCTCACATTGCAGCCTCAACCAAGGACAAAATATTAGGCGATAACACGCCTATTAGAGTTTCTAACAAAATTAAATCATTGAGTAATGAAGCTCCACCCGCATACTGTCATACAGATAGTTATAGCCAAGAATAAGAGTTTATATTAGCTTCTTCAAATCAAACTCAAACATTAACAGCTTTGGGATCTGATTCCAAATTAGCAAAATGGCACATGCTCTTAATAGCAAATGAAGTTCGATTAGCAAAAGAGAAGTAGCATCCTCTGTAGTTATAGGACTCATTTTCAATGAATTCCTTTCCAAAAGTAGTACCTTCCACAAGTTTCGTTTGAATCGAGAAATTAGGATTAAAAAAGAGAATTCACAATTGCTAGGCAGACACTCAAATTAGCATGAGGTTGCTTTTAGCTTTGATATTCTATCAAGAAGTCAGGGAGCTAACTATGGCAGTTGAGGATTCAGAGATAATCATGAACCAACTGAAGACTGAAGAAAGATCCTTGGGGACTCTGCCATGTAATAGTAAAGGCTTTTTCCCTAGGCACATCTTGAAACTAGCTAAACACAGATACATACCCTACCGACAAGTCGCCCTTATTTTTTAATCTCTCATCAATTTTCCACGCAGAGGAGAGACAGCAGTAAAAATGTGTTTAGCCGCTAGTTTTGAACATAACCACAAGGTAACCGACAAGTCACCCTCACTTTCCAATCTCTCTTCACTTGTCACGTGCAAAGGAGAGAAAGCAATAATAATGTTATTTTGCAGCTAGTTTTGGGCATATCCGTCTGTAATCTATCTTCTTTATTTAGTATAATAACTTTTGGAATGAATTTTGAGAATTCACCTAACAGACTATAAACGAAGGATCAGCATTCTCTACTTGAATACTCCCATTGAACTCAAAAGCATGAACCCCTCAATCCTTAATGGACTTTCATTGAAACTCAAAAAATAAAAAAAAATCTATTTTGTTTGTAGACCCAACATTACCAAAGAAAATCTCTCTTTTCTTCTCCACGTTGCCTCTATAAAATGGGGTAATATCATATTGAGATCTGTAAGGGAAGCTTTGTCTGAGTCAACTAGTACCAAATTGCTCACCATACAATAGGTGATCTCGTAGTGAAAATTCCTAAGAGAAGCATTATCGGTAATTGATGTTATTGGAGGTTTATGGCAAATTGTATTGTTCTGTATAATTACATTACTGGTCATATATTATTGTTTGATGTAATTTCTTATCTTGAATGGTTGCCTATTTGTTTGTTAATGTTTTATAATTTTTTTGGTGCGTGGAAACTTACCTTGGTACAAGCCAAGTAAAACCCGGGGTCTAGGCCCCCCTTTGGCAGTCTAGAGCCAGGTGAATAGCACAAGTTTTACAATGTCTAATAATTAGAAATTGGAGATAGACATGCCATAGACACGGATCGACCCTTAGCCTTTTGAGCTAAGGCCCCAAGCCCCAACCACTAGGCCACTTAGGGTAATTAACGTTTTATAATTAGGATTACAAACATTTACATTTCACATTGTTTAGAAGATTGCCCCCCTTGACCTTACCCTACCATCCAAGCCAACCTCAGATGGTTGTCTCTATTGGTTATTTCCCTTGATTTTTGTTGCACATCCTCGATCTTCTGTCTGAAACTTCATCAAAATCTTTTCTGCTGCCTACTTATGTTTGATCTCTCTTTTTTATGACGAACTTTGATTGCTCTTTCCTTTTCCTAGTATCATTTCATTTACTCTTATTGGGCCATTATTTACCACCCTCTCTACCTTCAATCTTAATAAATAAAAGTCCGGAACATTGTGCTAAAGTAAAGACCAGCTGACTTCGTTTTTCTATTCTGACTGCATTTTGTGAACCCAACATAAATTGTTTGTGTCAAAAGTCCCTTCCACTGCACCACAATTCCAAAATTGTGGTACGGTCAGAGGGTTAATAATTTTATACTAAACACGCCCCTAGCTTGAGCACCTGTTCATAGGCCAAAACCTGGACTCATAGAATTGTATCTTATTTATTTATTTATTCAGTTTTAAAATTTGTGGCTATTTAGATTTGAATTTGGGTTAATCTGGCAATGACACTTTGAAGCTATAGTGAGGGTTAAGGTTGTAAACATAATCCTCTACTCTAAAAGAGTGGACAGAGAGTGATAAATAACAATATCTTGGGTTTTTGTCTTATTAGACCCCAAATTCTTTCTGAATTGCCAACCCCAAAATTTTCATATTTCTAATTTACACCCTGAAATCTTTAAGCTTTTAATTAGCTCCCTCTAGTTGGATTCTATCCATAATCATTATCTTAGTATGACTAAATTCTTGGAATTAATAGATTTGGGGTTGTTATTTGAAAATTTGAAGAATTGGGGATTACTATATAACTAAGAAAGAATTAGGGTCTAATATCCTAAACTCTATTTTTAAGGTTGTTATTTAAAACAACTTAAAAGATATAAATTAGAAATATGGATTTGGGAGCCTAATATACTTAAGAAAGAATTAAGGGTCTATATACTTAAGAAAGAATTAAGGGTCTAATATGACAAAAAATCCTAATATCTATTTCCTCTTTCTGAGGAATATTGAGTGATAGTCTTAGTGCTGTACTGTAGAGAAATCTGATTGTGGGTTATATCAGTACTCTGGTGTTCTGTGGGTTATATCAGTACTCTGGTGTTCTGCATATCCATGATGGAACAAGTTTTTTTAATTTGTTGAATACGTCTCAGGAGTTGAACAAAGAAAAGGTAAAGGCAGCAGCTGCAATCAAGTCACTCCAGGAAAAATCTGAACAAAAAATTCAGGAGGAATTACAGCGCAAGGTGTGGTGCTGGCTTTTGCATGATATTACTGAGTGGGCCCAAGTGTTTTTTTTTTTTGGGTGCTTTTGTACTTGCGTGAGTCTGAACTAATAACTTGGTTACTATTGAGCTTATGCAGGAAGAAGAGGCTGATATACAACTGAAGAAAGCTCAGGAACTAGCAAAAGCAGAGCTAGCAGCAGCAATTGCAAGTGAGAAAGCATCTCAGATAGAAAGAATTGCTGAAGCAAGCATGAATGTATGACTTGTACTCATTCTTTTCATTCCTTTGTTATGCTCAACAAGTATAATTCTATCAATTCGCTGGAGCTCAGAATGTCTTGTAGTCTTATTTGTTTGTTATACTTATGTGGGTTTCATTAATATGTAGATAGATGCCTTGTGCATGGCGTTCTTTGCGAGGTCTGAAGAAGCCCGTCAGACTCATTCGGTTCACAAACTTGCTTTGGTAAATCGTCTATTCATCTTCTTCCAAATATTTAGTTCTTCCTTCTGCATGTACCTCCACAGGCATGCACATAAAACAAAAATAACAAGGTGAGCTAGAGAAGAAAGTAGGGGAAAATCCGAGAAAAAAGAATAAAGAAGAAGATGACTATGATGAAGGAAAAATAAGAAAAAGAAAAAGAGCATAAGAAGAGCAGGAAAATTATCAAGGCAATATTCACTTATCATGTTACTTAAATATGTCGATCTGTAGGGAACTCTTGCATTAGAAGATGCCCTTTCTAAAGGAATGCCGATTAGAGCGGAGGTAGAGACATTGCACAAGTCTCTTGAAGGCATTAATAAAGACTCACTTTTGGATTTGGTGCTGTCATCCCTCCCAGAAGACGTATTAAACTATGGGACCGATACGCATATGCAGTTGAATCAAAAGGCAAGTAAGCATACTAATTTTGCTGCTAATTCACATTAGCTGTAAATGCTCAACAAACACTACATTTCCCATTGGTTTTGTAATATTTTTTTTATATCCTTTCGTGGTTTCTCATTGCTTTTTAAGCATAATCCTATGATGGGTTGAGTCATCAAAAACTTGTATATTGTCATTTATGATGGCCCTTCACACTTGATGTGACTTGATTTTTTATGGTTGGCCAGCAGTTACCTTTATGATTTTGCTAAATTGATGCCAGTAGAACCTTCTGATGACTTGATGCAGCATTTGTGATGTCATATTTTGTCTGATGCCACTTCTGGTGTTTTATTTGCAGTTTGATTCATTGAAGGGAACCTTGCGTCATTTTAGCCTCATTCCAGCTGGTGGTGGTGGTCTTCTAGCTCATTCTGTAGCCCATATTGCATCATCAATAAAGGTAAAACTTAAGGCAGCATTATTATGGTTCGAATGTAGACAATTCACACCATTTATGTCAGATATCACATGGAATAGGATCTGAATGTTTTTCTTCTTTTTTTTATGACTTACTAGAATTGTTCTTTTTTTTTTGGAATATTGTGCATTCTCGCATATCTTCAGGGCACCTAATGCTGCTTTAAGGTGGTTGTACACTTGAAATGTTAAGAGAGGTTCAATCAACACTTAGATGATGAAGTATGAAACTACTATCCCATTGTAATATCTGGTGCCTATGTCCTCAGTATTGCATTCCATCTAGTAATCATTGTATCTACCAAGCTAAAGGGCAGTCCAGTGCACAGGCTCCCACCATTATGGGCTCTGGGGTGGTTTAGATGTACGCAGTCTTACCTCCGCATGCAGAGAGGTTGCTTTCGAGATTTGAACCCATGCCCTCCAGGTCACAGGGCGGCAACCTCACCATTTCACCAGGGCTCGCCCTCTATTGCATCTACTAAGCTATAGAACAATTATTGTAGCTAACTTTACACCACGACCGGCATGTCTATATATTTGGAGACATGTTTGCTGGACCTATCAGTGCAGAAACGAAATTCATACAGCTGATCCAATAGGAATATATTTGTAGTCATGTTTATTTGTTATCAGTATGGACTTTTCAGTTAATGTTCTTAACCTATTCGGTCTGTTGGTGAGTGGGTTTTGAGTAGGGGGTTGATGGTAGAGAGAAGGCATTTCCCATTTCACAGACGTGTTTTTAATTATTAGTAGAGGGAAAGGTGTCAATTTAACTGACCCCATAAATTTGAAATATAAGGGTCTGTAGTCATTCTTTTGTAGTATTTGTAAAATTTCAACTAGTCTGATGATTTTTGTTATCCATTTGCTAGACATGATACTTCGGTTACTATGGGTCTAGAACTACTATCACGCTCAACTAGTTTAAATCATGTAATGCTATTCATTAAGAAACAATTAAATTTAAGCGAATTTTTAATTCATGCCCAGAAATTTAGCTTACTAAATGTTTTTCTTTCTTTCCTCTTCAGATGAGAGAAGATCAATCTGGACATGGCATTGAGTCAGTGATCAGTAAAGTTGATTACTACTTAGTGCAAGGTAAATTTGCAGAAGCTGCGGAAACTTTAGAAGGAGGTGTATGTGGCAGCGAAGCAGAGGACGTTGTTGCCGAGTGGGTGAGGCAGGCAAGAAACCGTGCTGTGGTAGAGCAAGCCCTCACTCTGCTTCAATCGTATGCTTCTGCCATCGCCTTTTAGTACTCATCCCTTGAATCATTATTGGTTCTACTGAGTGCTTGGGAGTAATTCCAACTTTTGAGGAACTATTCGATATGATACTAAGCAAAGCTGTTGTTTTAAATAGCTCGGATCATATCGAAACTCGATTATTCGGTTGAATAAATAAAAAGTTTTGTGTACCATAATCTTCTTGTTCTTTCTTTAACATAATGATGGTTACTTGGCTGTGATTAGTTGGTAATGGTCAACCTATGCCTGGTTGCGCTGAAAATTTTTATTTGCTGAAACTGAAGGAAGACTGAATTGAAGATTTTTATTTTTTTATTTTTAAGCATACTAATCAAAGTTTTGTGCTGGTGAGAATGGGGAGAGGCTTGGCCCTTTTTTTTCTGTGTTAGGTTGGTTTGGTGGTTTTTTGGGTGGGTGGAGGTTGGGTTGGGTTTGGGGTGAGAGGAGAGGGAGTGGGAGATTGGGGATTTGAATGAATTAGTTGTCTAAAAGTAGAGAAATCTACTATCTTTGAAGCACTAATCCAACTAAGATTAGTCAGTTGCATAGCATAGAGATATTAACAGAAACACTAATTTGATGTGACTAATTGGGGTTAAGGAACTATATAGCATAATTAGTATTTCAATAAAAGGTTAATGGACCAAACTCTATAAAATTCAATATACATCTGTGTTTAAATATCTAAAATCGTCGTAACTGCACCAAAACTTCGAAGAAGTGATAAGGTTGATAATTATAATTTTATATTCTAACAAAATGAATAGTTTATAAGATGAAGACGATTAGATTGAAATATTTTTATATGTCAAGGAATGCTTTCCTGTGCTTTCTGACCTTCCATTTTTTTTCTAAGGGGGTGTTTGGTTCATGGAAAACTCAACTATAGGAAATGTTTTCCACCCATTTTTATAGGAAATGTTTTCCACCCAAATAAAATATTGAGAAGTTAAAAAGTACAAATTTTCTTTTTCTTGTGTTTGGTTCAAAATAAGAAAATGGGCCTTGTACTTTTAAGAAATGTCAAGTTTTCCTTTTCTAGGAAGTTATTTGGTTCAAAACAAGTAAAAAAGTACGGGTTTATTACTTTTTTAATAGTATTATCAGTTTTCCATGAGATTTCCTCTCAAAATACTAGGAAGTTGTTTTCCCACTATTCTGTACTTTTTAAGAAATGTTTTCCATAAATCTAGAGTGAACCAAACATATAAAAACTCAATTATAGGAAAACTTTTATTTACAAAACTGCCATTTCTTAAAAACTTTTCCTAAAACTTGTGAACCAAACACCCCCTAAGTTTAATGAACTCAAGACTTAAAGAAAGCTTTTGTCATTAAGCATGTTGCAGTTGGATCACAAAAGAATCTTCGCCTAAAGCTTACTAGTACTCTTAGTGGACGCAATGCATGTTTACCTATGCATACAAATTTATTCAAGCATAATAATGAATAATGTTTGTTGAGGATCGATGTCGTCGTTTGGCTCAGAAGCCTGCTTCAATCAGTCTCGATTGATCCTTCTCAAGTGCACCACCAAGGATACAAGGGGACAAAGCCACACAGTCTCTCACAAAGAAAGGGGGGGATCGCACAAAGCAATGGACGGAGAAAAGCTTCACAGAGAAACGGGGAGAGATCGCACAAAGTCCCTCTCCATCTCCTCACCCTCGAGCTACTACCAACCCTTCTATATATAGAAGAGGGCAGCCGACACGAGGGAGAGATTTCTAGGGTTTTCGAAAGCAGCCATCGAGAGGGGGAGGAGAGGAAACTAGGGTTTCAAGGCGGACTAAAGGGGAAAGAAACCGAGGGTCGTGTAAGTAGGAGGTGAACTGGGCCTCTCCATCAGATGGGCCGGCAGTTCATGGGCCAAACAAATAGCAACAATCTCCACCTTTGGCCCAAGGTAGTGCACTGAAGAAAGGAATACGGAACTGCAGGACTCATCATCGCCATAACATTACCATTACCTGTATGATCACAAAGAGGATACAAGCAATGGAAGAGAATACACAAAGTAAACTCAGATCACAAAGATCGGGGCAAGATCACCAAGCATGCCAAGTCCACAAAGGACCGAACTCTACCAAACGGTCATCGAGTTCAAAGGGAAAAAATCACAAAGCTATTAACAAACACAAAGTAAGTTAATAGGCCACAAAGGCAACACACAAAGCAAGGGGAAAAATTACCCAATGTCAAAGTTCAAAATTCTTTGACACGAGATAAATTTTTCAGCAGTCAAACACTTAGTACCCATGTCAGCCGGATTAAATTCTGAGGGAATTTTCTCCAACTTCACAATACTCTTTTCAACTATATCCCGAATGTAATGAAATCTGACATCAATATGTTTAGTTCTATCATGAAAAATAGGATTTTTGCAAAGTTGAATAGCAGATTGACTATCAGAAAATACAACCACATTTTTATCAAGAAAATCAATTTCAGATATAAGGCCCCTAAGCCAAATAGCTTCTTTAAAAGCTTCAAGAACATACTCGATTCAAGAGTAGATAAAGCAACAATGGGTTGTAGTTGAGATTTCCAACTTATGCAAGAGCCACACAAAGTGAACACATAGGAAGTAGTAGATTTTCTATTATCTCTATCATTTGCATAATTGGAATCTACATAGCCAACTAGTTTAACACCTTGAACACTTAGAGAAGGTTAATCCTACATTCACGAGGATTTTAAATATCTTAAAAGCCATTTCAAGGCATTCCAATGAGGCATACCAGATTTGACATATATCTACTCAAGCAACTAACTGCATATGCAATGTCGTCTAGTGCTAACCATGAGATACATGGTGATCCTATAGCATTCGAATATGGCACATTCTTCATATTATTTATTTCGGGCCAGCTTTGGGGACTGATCCTTACTCAACACAAAATGGGAAGCAAGAGGCACATTCACAGTTGGCATCGGACATAGCAAATTTATTCAAAAGTTTTTCGACGTATGGACTTTGGTTGAAAACTAGAGTAGATTTATTTTGTCTCTAATAATATTCATGCCTAGAATTCTTTTTGCATCGCCTAAGTCTTTCATGTCAAAATTTTCACAAAGACATTTTTGAACATGCTCAATGGACTTCAAACAAGGGCTAACAATCAACATGTCATCCACATAAATTAAAAGAAATACAGTACGAGTCTATATTCTTATAATACGTGCAATGATCGTGAGAACTCCTTTTAAACTTTAAAGATTGCATGCATTTATCAAATCTTATATTCCATTGCCTAGGTGATTGTTTTAAACCATACAAAGCCTTTTTTAACAAACACACGTGATCAGGCAATTTAGGGTCCACAAAGCCCTCAGGTTGGTGCATATAAATATTTTTGTCAAGGTCACCATGTAAGAAAGCAGTAGTAACATCCATTTGTTTTAATTCCCAATTAAAATGAGCAACTAAAGCAAGCATAATTCTAACGATGAGTGAATTTGACAACAGGGCAAAATTTCAGCATAATCAATTCCCTCCTTTTGAGTAAATCCCTTAGCTACTAACCTAGCCTTAAACCTAACACCTTCAGATTCTTGTTTCACCTTAAACAGCCACTTACAGTCCACTACAGAACAACTAGCAGGTTTAGGAATGTTCGCGGGGAAAGTTGGTTTGTTATTCATTGCTTGTTTGAACTCGTGTACAGCTTCGTTGGCCTACAACAAAATTTCAAATAAAGAAAATGCCTTTATTTTAGGCGTACAATGAAAACGAAAATTACAACTTTCTTCCTTTTGTGAACAAACACGAGGATCTCTATTATCCGGGATCCCGCTTGCGTGGGTTCTTTGCTGTCTTAGGGACTTTTGTTCGTCCGCTGACCACCGCAATTCGATCCCGTGTAAACCCGGTTCGAACTACAGACGAGGGGCTCGTTTCACGAAGGAAACGGTTACCGAGGGGATCACACTCACGGCGAGAGGATCGCTCGGGGATCACACTCACGAAGGAGAGGATCGCTGCGGGGATCACACTCACGGCGAGAGGATCGCCGAGCGGTGAGATCTACAAGGAGAAATCCTGGCGCTATCCACGAGGTTAAGGCGAAGCTTAACCTAGAGGGTATCTGTAGTTCGACCGAGTTTGCTTACCTTCCGCCTATAGATCCGACGCCGATCGACTTGAGCTCGCCGTGCTCGGAACCGCGTTGTAGATCTCGCGAGGGCTCTTGAAGTCCGCCAAAATCCAAAAATCCCCTTGAACCAACAAGACCCCCTATTTATACGTCTGGGTGGCTCGGCTCGTCGAGCCACCTCGCCACTTCAGTCGGAGGTCCAGGAGGCTCCGGCCATGTTGCCGAGCCACTGCCTGCCGAGGTACCTGGCCAGTTGCCAGCCGAGGTAGCCGGCCATGTTGGCCGAGCCACCTGGCCATTTGGCCGAGGTCCCGCTACGCCGGTTCAGCCGCTTCCCGCCGCTTTCCGGTCTTCCCGCTTGGTTTTTCTCGGTGATGTCGCCGTTGTGTTTGAGTCCGTATCCGATCAACTTCGAACTTCGAGCGGCTCGTTTGCATCGACGGACTAAGTATAGATTGATTCCGTCTCGTCGGCGTTTGAGTTTAGCCAACTCACCTCGTTGAGCCGTCGTCGGGTTTTCTCCACGACGCCGCCGCTTTCGCTGGTTGACGCCTCGCCGACTCACTTCATGGGTTCGTCGACTCGCTTTATGCATTTTCGCGTAATCACGTCGGCGGCGTTACGGGTCGCCGTCCGGATGGATCGTCGGTTGTCAACCCACCGTTTACGAGTCTTGTTGGTGGCGATAAGCAATTTTAACGCTCACGGATACCCCTCCAAAGCGTCTCGGTCGATTCTTGATGAGTGCGGGATGCTTTGGACATGATGAGCCCTTCACTCTTTAATGGCGTGATAGGACTTGTGAATGACCACGGCGTTTGATCTCTCCGTTCCCTTGGTCTTTCCGGTGCTTTGTAGGATTGTCAAGGTATTACTTGCATCGCATTTTTTGTCCGACCGTTGTCGAAATCTCGACCGAAGTCGATAGATGAATTTCTTTTGAGGTTGGCTCCGTATTTGATTCCTCCAATTCTCGGGTTCTCGGTGCTTTGTAGGATACACGGGGGTGTTGATCTTTGCATTTATTGCTTGACCGTTGTCGAATTTCAAGCTGTAGCTAATTGAGTTCATTCTTTGTTGACTCGTGTCGGTGGATTGTCGTCCAATTGACCATCGAGGTTCCTCCGTTGATCGGGAATTCTTGATGGATCGAACCGTTGATCGGTGAATCCTTCGTCGACGGCGTTGGTTGGCGTCGCTCTTGCGTACTTCGTTGCGGTGTGTTCATCCACGGTGGGAGGTATTCTTCCCAATTGTTGATTGGTAGGCCCTCGGCGATGCATGAATCGGCCCGATACGATGGGAGGAGTCCTTCGAGGTAGAGCGTTGTCGGCGTCGATATAAGCCTTGTCGAATTTTATCCCTCCTTGAGGTCCCACAATGGAGGAAATTGAGGGTTATCGAGTTATCCTTAAGAATATGGTAATATTCTCCGGGAACTTCGTTAGGAACTAGTTTATACTCGTAATCCTATTTGGAGTAGGGCTAAGCGGCACGGAAGAACATCACGGAAGATTGAGTCATCGAGTCCCATTGCGATGATTTCGACCATTTAGAGGTTAAGCTCCAAAGTTTACAAGATTTTGAAGCGGTAGGGCTCCCCTCATATATAGAGATAGAGACAGAGGCTCTCCTCGACATTTTAGGTGATGCTTATGCTATTACCGACTCAAGTTCAAATGCAACAGGTCGTGCATCATTTGAGATCGCCGTCACGAAGCTTCATTTTCCGTGGGACATTTTGGTCCCGTGTCGCCTGGAGAAGCGAGGATAGTTGAGCTCGAGCAGGAACTCCAAGCGGCGAGGGAGAGCGATCGTCCCGGCGGCGGAGGCCAACAAAGAAAAGACTCTGTGATGCGTGCGAGGAGTTTGAACTCTCGGCGGCTGGTTGACATCAAGAAGGAGGCGTGGAGGCCCTTAATGGCGTGAGGAGACTTCGGGGCCGAGCCGGGAGGAACTTCAACAAGCTTTCCTCAATAAAGTATCGAGTTAAAGCAAAACATATTTCTGTCCTCTTTTGTGCTCTATTATGATTCCTTTATTTCACGTCGAAATAATTAACCATAATACTTATAGGATTTTGGCAAACCCTCGGTAGTCAGCGGTTTGATTAGCCTTTACCAACTACCGTTTGAATTGGGCTAGCGTCGCGGATTATCTGGATCCGTTCCGCGTGGCGTTGTCTTTGGAAGAATGAAACTCTTCTAGACTTGTTGCTATGATATTGAATACATAGGCTTGGTACTCTTTACGGGCAAGAGATCGCCTACAACGCAAGCAGCGAACTCATCCCTTCTTAGGCTTCGGATAAAATGCCCCGAATCGAACTCGTGTCTTCTTCAATCGGAAAAAGACTAAACCGCAACGCGGTGAGGCCGACTTTGGGGTTATTGGCGACCCCGACCCTCAGCGGTTTGATTAGCCTTTACCAACTACCGTTTGAGTTGGGCTAGCGTGCGGATTATCTGGATCCGTTCCGCACGTGACGTTGTGCCAAAAGGATGAGACTCTCTTAGACTTAATGCTACGATGTTGAATACGTGAAGCCGTCTTTTTCACGGAAGACTAACCGACAGCAGCGTGTGGCGTTGGCTTAATCCCTTCTTAGGCCGGGATAAAATGCCCCGAATCGAACTCGGTGTCTTCTTCAATCGGAGAAAGACTAAACCGGCAGCAGCGTGTGGCGTTGGCTTTATCCTTCTTAGGCTTGGGATAAAATGCTCGAGTCGAACTCGGTGTCTTCTTCAATCGGAGAAAGACTAAGCAAACCTTGGCGTGGCGTTGGCTTTATCCTTCTTAGGCCGGGATAGAATGCCCCGAGTCGAACTCGGTGTCTTCTTCAATGGGAGAAAGACTAAACCGGCAGCAGCGTGTGGCGTTGGCTTTATCCTTCTTAGGCTTGGGATAAAATGCCCCGAATCGAACTCGGTGTCTTCTTCAATGGGAGAAAGACTAAGCAAACAGCGTGTAAAGCGTTGGCTTTATCCTTCTTAGGCTTGGGATAAAATGCCCAGTCGAACTCGGTGTCTTCTTCAATGGGAGAAAGACTAAACCGGCAGCAGCGTGTGGCGTTGGCTTTATCCTTCTTAGGCTTGGGATAGAATGCCCCAGTCGAACTCGGTGTCTTCTTCAATGGGAGAAAGACTAAACCGACAGCGTGTGAAGCGTTGGCTTTATCCTTCTTAGGCTTGGGATAAAATACCCCAAGATGAATCTTGGCCCCTTCTTTGACCGGAGAAGGGTTGAACGGATTAAGATTGGTTGAGGTGGGAAAGGAAGAATGTATTCTATTTCGAAGGTGGAGAGGAAGGAGGATCTTGTCTCCTATCTCCGAGGAAGGTTTCGTATCCTATCTCTTGCCAGTGGAGAGGAAGGTTTTGTGTCCTATCTCCAGGTGCTCACGAATTTGAAATAAGAGAGGAAGGTTTTGTATCCTATCTCTTATTGATGGAGAGGAAGGAGGATCTTGTCTCCTATCTCAGGTCTTTGGAAAGGAAGGATTTTTGTCTGTTTCCGATGAAAGAGCTGAAAATGGGATCTCCATCTTGAGAATCTTGAAAGATGAAACTAAGAGTGGGATCTCCACTCCGAGAATCTAAGACAAGAGAGGAAGAATGTATTCTATCTCTTGCTTCTGAAGAGGAAGGATATGTCCTATCTCCAGGTGCTCCAATTTGAAATAAGAGAGGAAGGTTTTGTATCCTATCTCTTATTGATGGAGAGGAAGGAGGATCTTGTCTCCTATCTCAGGTCTTTGGAAAGGAAGGATTTTTGTCTGTTTCCAGTGAAAGAGACCGAAAATGGGATCTCCATCTTGAGAATCTTGAAAGATGAAACTAAGAGTGGGATCTCCACTCAGAATCTAAGACAAGAGAGGAAGAATGTATTCTATCTCTTGCTTCGAAGAGGAAGGATATGTCCTATCTCGGTGAAGGTGGGAAAGGAAGAATGTATTCTATTTCCGATGAGAAACTAAGAGTGGGATCTCCACTCAGAATCTAAGACAAGAGAGGAAGAATGTATTCTATTTCGAAGGTGGAGAGGAAGGTTTTGTATCCTATCTCTTGCCGGTGGAGAGGAAGGTTTTGTATCCTATCTCTTGCCGGTGGAGAGGAAGGTTTTGTATCCTATCTCTTGCCGGTGGAGAGGAAGGTTTTGTATCCTATCTCTTGCCGGTGGAGAGGAAGGTTTTGTATCCTATCTCTTGCCGGTGGAGAGGAAGGTTTTGTATCCTATCTCTTGCCGGTGGAGAGGAAGGTTTTGTATCCTATCTCTTGCCGGTGGAGAGGAAGGTTTTGTATCCTATCTCTTGCCGGTGGAGAGGAAGGTTTTGTATCCTATCTCTTGCCGGTGGAGAGGAAGGTTTTGTATCCTATCTCTTGCCGGTGGAGAGGAAGGTTTTGTATCCTATCTCTTGCCGGTGGAGAGGAAGGTTTTGTATCCTATCTCTTGCCGGTGGAGAGGAAGGTTTTGTGTCCTATCTCCGGTGAAGGTGGGAAAGGAAGAATGTATTCTATTTCCGATGAGAAACTAAGAGTGGGATCTCCATCTTGAGAATCTTGAAAGATGAAACTAAGAGTGGGATCTCCATCTTGAGAATCTTGAAAGATGAAACTAAGAGTGGGATCTCCACTCAGAATCTAAGACAAGAGAGGAAGAATGTATTCTATTTCGAAGGTGGAGAGGAAGGTTTTGTATCCTATCTCTTGCCGGTGGAGAGGAAGGTTTTGTATCCTATCTCTTGCCGGTGGAGAGGAAGGTTTTGTATCCTATCTCTTGCCGGTGGAGAGGAAGGTTTTGTATCCTATCTCTTGCCGGTGGAGAGGAAGGTTTTGTATCCTATCTCTTGCCGGTGGAGAGGAAGGTTTTGTATCCTATCTCTTGCCGGTGGAGAGGAAGGTTTTGTATCCTATCTCTTGCCGGTGGAGAGGAAGGTTTTGTATCCTATCTCTTGCCGGTGGAGAGGAAGGTTTTGTATCCTATCTCTTGCCGGTGGAGAGGAAGGTTTTGTGTCCTATCTCCGGTGAAGGTGGGAAAGGAAGAATGTATTCTATTTCGAAGGTGGAGAGGAAGGTTTTGTATCCTATCTCTTGCCGGTGGAGAGGAAGGTTTTGTATCCTATCTCTTGCCGGTGGAGAGGAAGGTTTTGTATCCTATCTCTTGCCGGTGGAGAGGAAGGTTTTGTATCCTATCTCTTGCCGGTGGAGAGGAAGGTTTTGTATCCTATCTCTTGCCGGTGGAGAGGAAGGTTTTGTATCCTATCTCTTGCCGGTGGAGAGGAAGGTTTTGTATCCTATCTCTTGCCGGTGGAGAGGAAGGTTTTGTATCCTATCTCTTGCCGGTGGAGAGGAAGGTTTTGTATCCTATCTCTTGCCGGTGGAGAGGAAGGTTTTGTATCCTATCTCTTGCCGGTGGAGAGGAAGGTTTTGTATCCTATCTCTTGCCGGTGGAGAGGAAGGTTTTGTATCCTATCTCTTGCCGGTGGAGAGGAAGGTTTTGTATCCTATCTCTTGCCGGTGGAGAGGAAGGTTTTGTATCCTATCTCTTGCCGGTGGAGAGGAAGGTTTTGTATCCTATCTCTTGCCGGTGGAGAGGAAGGTTTTGTATCCTATCTCTTGCCGGTGGAGAGGAAGGTTTTGTATCCTATCTCTTGCCGGTGGAGAGGAAGGTTTTGTATCCTATCTCTTGCCGGTGGAGAGGAAGGTTTTGTATCCTATCTCTTATTGATGGAGAGGAAGGAGGATCTTGTCTCCTATCTCAGATTTTAGTGGGCCCACCGTCAATGAATTTGATCGGTGAGAGAATTTTAGAGGAAAACACAATAATTTAGGGTTATCCTCATGAATATGAGTGAGATATTCTCGAGGAACTTCCCATCAAAATGGGTTATCTGAATGTACTAAGGATAATACTTTTTGAAACTTCCCATTTATCGGCATTAATTGCGGTCGCATCTGTGTGATAAGGCGATATGCACCGTTTGAATAGGCTGTGTCTATTATAAGCGGTCCTTCCCATTGGGTTGAATTTACCTTTCTTTTAGAGGTGAGGATTATCGGTCGTCGGCGGCGAGGGCGAGATCTCCCTCCTTAAAGGTTCTCTGTCGAACTTTCTTGTTGAAAGCCCTCGACATTCTAGCTTGATAGAACTCAATGCATTGTTGAGCCTCGAGCTTCTCATCTAACATCTCAAGTTCTTGAGGCGTTTTGATGTTGTTCTTGATCGTCATCTACATTTGCAAGGCGGCGAAGTGGCGGAATCTGGATTTCCAGCGGAGAATTGCTTCACACCCGTAGACCGAGTACGGGTAGCTCCTCGCCAGCGACGCATCACAGCGATATGCCCGAGTGCTTCTCGAGTTTATCATCCCGCCTCGCTTGTTATTCTTCACAAGCTTGACAAAATCTTGATGATCGTCTTGTTGAGCGCCTCGGCTAACCCATTATTTCTTTGGATTATAGAACGTCGGCGAGACATCTTGTATCTTGAATTTTTAGCAAAACGATGAAGGAATTGGCGATAAATTGGGGACCGTTGTCATGCGATCCGTCTTGGGACACCATGTCGATAGATGACATGGTGTTTGATGAATCGGCGGCGGTACTTGCTTTGACCTCCTTTAGTGGGATTGCTTGACCCACTTGGAGAAGTAGTCGGTGATCGCTAGAATAAACCGATCTCCTTTAGCCGCGGAGGAAAAATGGGACCTACAACGTCCATTCCCCATGTCTCGAATGGCGAGGATGTGGCGAAGGATGCAAGCTGCTCGGCGGTGATGCATATAATTCGCGTGAATTTGACCGCATGGCATTTCGGCGTGCTCAAGCTGCGTCATTAATCATCGTGGGCCAAAGTAGCCCATTCTCGATTCGCTCGTAGAGCTTGGGACCAGTAGTGCGCACCACATTCAACCGTGTACTTCGAAGGACCTCTTACGCCTCTTTGTTTGAGAGGCATCGGAGTAAAGACCATCGTACCCCGGCGATATAGCATCACGGGTTTTACGTGTGGTAAAGAATCTTGGAGCTCTTAGCGGATTGACTCTCTCTCCTTCCGTCTTACGGTAGAATACCATGTAAGGCGTGTCGATGATAGAAAAGCGCCAATCTCGGGGCTCCAACTTGGTTTGGGTTGCATGTACTTCTTTGGTAACTACCCCTTACCTTCTTGTGCCTCATCGTATAATGATGCGAAGAGTTGGTGAGTCTGACCGTAACTAGTTGCTCGGTCGGAAGGTTGTGCTAACGACACATTGCGCCGCCCGGTGCATCTGCGTGGCGTTTTGGGCGTGGAATATATTCGATGAAGAATCTAAGAGTGGGGTCTCCACTCAGAGAATCTTGGAAGAGTACGAGGCTAGCTTTTGTAGGATTGCTAACGAGAATTTGAAAGTGGACCTCTGTTCGTGGAGGGTCGAGAGGGATTTTCTTGAGTGGTTGGACGAGGGAGATTCTTAGTGGGCCCACCGTCAATGAATTTGATCGGTGAGAGAATTTTAGGAAAACACAATAATTTAGGGTTATCCTCATGAATATGAGTGAGATATTCTCAGGAACTTCCCATCAAAATGGGTTATCCCGAATGTACTAAGGATAATACTTTTTGAAACTTCCCATTTATCGGCATTAATTAGGTGGCCGATG
Source organism: Asparagus setaceus (assembly GCA_012295165.1). NCBI lineage: Eukaryota > Viridiplantae > Streptophyta > Magnoliopsida > Asparagales > Asparagaceae > Asparagus > Asparagus setaceus. The sequence goes on from CM022704.1 coordinate 29,157,595, forward strand.
TGATAGTGATATGCACCGTTTGAATAGATGTCTATTATAAGCGGTCCTTCCCATTGGGTTGAATTTACCTTTCTTTTAGAGGTGAGGATTATCGATTAGTGGCGGCGAGGGCCGAGATCTCCCTCCTAAAGGTTCTCTGTCGAACTTTCTTGTTGAAAGCCCTCGACATTCTAGCTTGATAGAACTCAATGCATTGTTGAGCCTCCAGGCGCTTCTCATCTAACATCTCAAGTTCTTCGAGACGTTTTTGATGTTGTTCTTCGGTCGCCATCTCTCTGTAAGGGCGACGCCAAGTGACGGAATCGATTTCCAACGGAGAATTGCTTCACACCGTGGAGCCGAGAGTACGGGTAGCTCCTCGCCAGCGACGCATCACAGCGATATGCCCGAGTGCTTCTCCGAAGTTTATCATCCCGCCTCGCTTGTTATTCTTCACAAGCTTCGACAAAATCTTGATGATCGTCTTGTTGAACGCCTAACCCATTCGCCGCCGGATTATAGGTCGCCGACGAGACATCTTGTATCTTGAATTTTTCGCAAAACCTGATGAAGGAATTGCTGATAAATTGGGGACCGTTGTCATGCACGATCCGTCTTGGGACACCATGTCGATAGATGACATGGTGTTTGATGAATCTGACGACGGTACTCGCTTTGACCTCCTTTAGTGGGATTGCTTCAGCCCACTTGGAGAAGTAGTCGGTGATCGCTAGAATAAACCGATCTCCTTTAACTGACGGAGGAAAAATGGGACCTACAACGTCCATTCCCCATGTCTCGAATGGCCAGGATGTGGCCGAAGGATGCAGCTGCTCTGGCGGCTGATGCATATAATTCGCGTGAATTTGACACGCATGGCATTTCCGAGCGTACTCAACTGCGTCATTAATCATCGTGGGCCAAAAGTAGCCCATTCTCCTGATTCGCTCGTAGAGCTTGGGACCAGGCTGGTGCGCACCACATTCAACCGTGTACTTCGAAGGACCTCTTACGCCTCTTTGTTTGAGAGGCATCGGAGTAAAGACCATCGCACTCGACGATATAGCATCCGGTTTCGTGTCGTAAAGAATCTTGAGCTCTTCGCCGATTGACTCTTCTCCTTCACGCCTTCCGGTAGAATACCATGTAAGGCGTGTCGATGATAGAAAAGCCAATCTCGGCTCCAACTTGGTTTGGGTTGCATGTACTTCTTTGGTAACTACCCCCTTACCTTCTTGTGCCTCATCGTATAATGGTACGAAGAGTTGGTGAGTCCTGACCGTAACTAGTTGCTCGGTCTCTAAGGTTGTGCTAACGCCACGCCTAACGCCAGCATCCGTGAGCGCTTTGGAGGCGTGGAATATATTCGATGAAGAATCCTTCGAATGAGTCCGCCATTTCAACAGCTATCTGATGATAGGGGATTAGATCCGGATTCCTGACCTCGTAGTCACCACGAACCTGCTTAACTATCAGTTGTGAATCGTCGTATGCTTCGAGATATTCGACCCCGGCTCCTTGGCGAAGCTAAGTCCGATAAGTAACGCGTTGTATTCGCTACGCTATTGGAACAAGGTTGGTGAGTGAATAAGCACGGGCATGACATGATTCCCGGAAATCAAGACAACTCCGACTCCAAATGAGATTTTAGAACATCCGGGGTACTTGCCACATTAGTGGCCCGAGAAGTTCACAAAATACAATCGCCATATTTGTTGGTGCGATGTAGTGTTGACTTCCGAACTTCATCCCGAGATCATCATATAGCTTCATCAACCGTCGGTTTCTCATGTACCAAGAGATCGCAAATCGCTTGTCCTTTGACCGACTTTTGTTGTTTGAAGTGCAAGTCATATCGGGACAAGAGCAAGGCCCATTTCGCCAAACGCCAACTCATTGATTTACTGGGTCATAAATATTCGGACCGGATTTACGCTAGAGATAACATAAATCATCCGTCCGACTAAATAGTGTCGTGATTTTCAATTGCTAACACTAATGCAAGGCACCGCTTCACCATTGGGTATCGAGACTCAGCCACCAATGTTCGCCGTAATACATCGCATGTTCGTGACCGCCGCCGCCGCCTTGCGCGAGTAAAGCGCTTAACGAGTGATCCGCTGCCTTGACGTAGATCAAAACGGTTTTCCGACCGTGGTGCAACAAGAACAGAGGTTTAGCGAGATAAGACTTGATCTCTTCGAATGCTCGCGCGCCGTCCCCAAATATATGACACGCCATTCTTATTCAATTTTGAGAACGGTTGGCACTTCCTGATAAGTTCGATATGAACCGCCGGATGTACGCCAATCGCCTCTTGTAACCCCGAAGTTCTCTCGCATTTCTGAGGTTGCAATTTTGAATCGCCTTCACTTTGTCGATCGACGTGGATTCCTTTGTCGGTGACGACGAAACCGGGAACTTGCCACCGACATTCCAAGGAAGGATTTGGCAGATTCATCTTTAGGCGATGAGTTCGCATGAGCTCAATACCGCTCTAAGATCTTTGATGTGATCTCCTTTGTCACGCTTTTACTTACTAAGTCGCCGACGTAGCATTTGACCGCTTTTCCGAGATGATCTTGGAAAATCTCCGCCATTGCTCGGCCGGTATGTTATACGGCGTTTTTAAGCCGAATGGCATGACCGTAGCAAAATATACCGATGGCTGCTCAACGCTGTAGCCAAGGCCATCGGTGCATCTTGATTTGATTATACCCCGAGAAACCATCCATGAACGACATTCTTTCAAATCCACACGTATTGTCGACTATGACATCGGTGATTGGAAGAGGGAAGTCGCTTTGGGCAAGCGCCGCCGTGATCTCAGAAGCCCATACGCATCCCGACGAACCATTCTTCTTCATGACCGACTATATTCGCCACCCAACCGGATGTTGAATTTCCTCGATGAATCCCGATTCTATGAGTTTCTTCACTTCGCCGACGCATTGCTCGCAAGATTTGTGGATCTAAACCGCCTTTACGGTTGCTTGACAGTTTGACATCCACCTTGATGTTGAGGCGATGTGTCGCTACATTAGGGTCGAGTCCCCGCATGTCCTCATAACTCCAAGCTAATACATCGATATACTCCCCGATTAGGGCGATCAACTCTTTCTTTTCTTCCGAGGGAAGAGTATTGCTGATGTTTATGAGCTTAGGATGCCTCATCACCCATATTGACCCGACTACCTCGCCCTTAGTGGGGGTTCTCTTTGTTCAATCTATCCCCAAACCGCTTCGAGTTGATGGATCCATGGGTCTTCCCATGTTGGCATATCTTCATCACCCTCAATAGTAGCAGGATCGACCGTAGCCATATTTGACATCAAAGCCTTGAAAGCTTCTCCCAGGTCGGTGTCAAAATCCCAAGCCAAGAATCGCACTAATGTCCGCCTCTCATCGTGGATTATCATCAATTAGCCATGAGCATTCATCTTCGAGGAGGATTCGTATCCCAATCCCCTTCTAAATGCATAGTAGTTATCGGCTTCCTTTTGGGACATATGCGCTTTAGGAGGGACTCGGTGACCTCTCCTCAAAACATGACATCTCTCCGTGTGTCGTTGCACTCATCTTCTTCGCCGAGATACCCTTCTCCGACCAAGTATCCCAAATGCCGAGATAATTGACAATTTTGACCGATGAGTTTAACTTCGCACGACGACATTCTCGCAAGATTTGTGGATCAAAACCGCTTTACTTGCTTGACAGTTTGACATCCACCTTGATGTTGAGGCGATGTGTCGCTACATTAGGGTCATCGCCCGCATGTCCTCATAACTCCAAGCTAATACATCGATATACTCCCCGATTAGGGCTTATCAACTTTCTTCCAGGGAAGAGTATTGCTGATGTTTATGAGCTTAGGATGCTCCTCATCACCCATATTGACCCGACTACCTCGCCCTGGGGGTTCTTTGTTCAATCTATCCCCAAACCGCCTCGAAAGGATGGATCCATGGGTCTTCCCATGTTGGCATATCTTCATCACCCTCAATAGTAGCAGATCGACCGAGCCATATTTGACATCAAAGCCTTGAAAGCCCAGGTGGTGTCAAAATCCCAAGCCGAAGAATCGACATGTCCGCCTCCTCATCGGTGGATTATCATCAATTAGCCATGAGCATTCATCTTCTCGAGGAGGATTCGATCCCAACCTCTCTAAATGCATAGTAGTTATCCGCTTCCCTTTGGGACATATGTCTTTAGGAGGACCTCGAGCCACCAAACATAGACCTTCTCCGTGTCAAGTCGCACTTCCCACTTCTTCATGATACCCGCTGTCTCGGACTATATCTCAATGTGTTGAGGATAGCCCGCTGTCATCTTCATCTTCTTCTAAGAAATGATTCAAGTTGAACCGTGATTCTCCTCAGAACCAAGTCTTTTTACTACTTGATCTTCGCGATGACGAAAGTGTTGTCCCAAAGGAGTCTTGGAATTGCTTTTGTGTAAAGCAAGAAGACCGAAGTTGGTAAGTGCAACTCGTGATCGTTGTATAAACCTCGCCATTACATCATTCAAAGACAAAGGGTACTCTAAATCGCCATTTATTGATTCATCGGTAATTTGCCAATTACAATGTTCATCCGACGATTCTTCATCGCCAAGATTGATTACAAGGGGTACAATGTCATTTAAAACAAAACCACCACTATAATCAAGCCCGCTTCGCAGACGCCTTCTTCACCGCTGTCCGTGCCTTGGGCGATGATTGATTTGGACTCATTACGTAGAGGAGAGAATCAAGAAATAATTCTCCACCCCTTAAACGGCCGTTTGTCCGCACCACCGCCTTGACTCATTATTCGTGTCTACATATTTGAGACACCGATGAAGAGTAGATGGGACTATAGCGTTACCGTGGATCCAAGGTCGACCAACAATAAGTTATAGGAAGTCTGCGTCAATCACATAGCGGTGACTTGGACTTTAAATCCCCATTTGGCACTTTATCCGATCTTACCAAGCGCCGACCCACCGGTGTTAAACCCATAGATCATTGTGCTCGCTGATGCCACCATCGCGTGGATTCCAAGGTGATACATGAGGCGCAGGGCATAATGCTCACAAATGAACCCGGATCGACTTGGATCCGGTTAACTTCACTAGAGCCAATATACGGTGAAGTATAGCGGCCGATCGTGCTTGGAATCTCGTGCATAACCTCCTTTGTAAAAGTAATGCGGGAAGTGCTTGGCTGCCAAGTTGCATTGTTGTGCGATTCTTAGGAATAGGCTTGATCTCGAGTGAGAAACACCTCGAGTCGGCCGAGCTTCTTGTAGAGCTTCGGGTTTCCTTTGACAATCGGAGCAACTCAGAGAGTTATTCGCCTGATGTTCGCTAACCGGGCCATGACGCCAAACGGTATGGAGAGCCCGATGTTCGGTCTATCCCTCACAATCGGGCGATTGAATCGGGCTGCCGGGAGTTGAGCTTCACGGACTGAGGCTGTTTCTCCTTCGCTTCACCGCTTTCTCTCTCGACGAGTGAGAGGAGTCGTGGTCACCCGACTCGGCGGTGTCTTAGCGTTTGGATTTGGAGTGTCACGGATACTTGTAGGAGTATTCTTGTCCACTCCTAGTAGCGAACTTCCGTTCTTCTTCAGGAAATTGGAAGGTGGATACTTTTCATCATCCTTCTCTCGAATTGCCGGGCAAAGATGGCATAGCTTGCCTTTTCCCTTGGACTTCTTTATGGCGAGGATGTAGTCCATCGATCGCCTTCCAAAGAAGTCGTGGTGGACCCAAAGGATTTCTCCGCTTGTCGTCGTGGTGCTGCACGAGCCCCTTCTACGCTGTTCGTGAGGATCTTCATTCACCATCTTCATTCCTACCTTCACAACCGTGTCGGTTGGAACCAATCCAAGGAACCGATCCGGCTTATAGAGACCGTGATTTGCTCCCACCTTCTTCTCTTTAGAGGGTTTTGGAGTAATGACTCCAACATCGATCAAGGCACGAATCTTGTCCTTGAGATGGTAGCGTAACTTTGTAGGATGATGTACCGCCTTGTGGTAAGCACAAGACTTAGGATCAGAACCTTGTTTGCCTCCTCTTGGTTTACAATTGGGGCAACCGGATTTTGTTGTTTTCCGTAAGGTATTTGAAGATGCCCGAACTTCCTCGCCCTGAACGAGTAAGTCTTGGGAAACCTCGAACCGGATGGTTTCGATTCGAGTTTGTTGGCGCCATTGAGGCTGCGATTCTTTGTGGTGCACATTGTTGCGACCGCCGCTGTGGTTGCAGTCAACGCTTGATTAGCGCCTACAGACTTTGCCGGCGCTTTACCTTTGCCACGGGGACAAAGTTCGCTTGTGAGCATCCACCATAGGTGACCTCTCTCGCTTTCTTCCTCCTCGAATCGCCGCTTGCTCTCCACGTATCCTTAAATCTTTCCGTGTCTCTGACGGTGCAGCTCCCATTGCTTCCAACACGCCCAATGACAAGTTGCTATGACAAGTTTGAGAATGAACTTCTCCGTTATCGGTCTCGCAATTCATTGCCTTATTTCAACCTCTTGACGGTTATCCATCGCTTCCCCGCTCTTCGCTTTCGCCCAACAAAGAACCGATGGATACCTCGGTGTCATCGTCGAAGAAATTGGTGAGAAACATGGCCTCCATATCATCCCAGCCTATTAACGCCCTCGTTTGAGACGGCGGTACCAATCGAAGCGGCTCCACGAAGGGTGCCAACGAATGACCGAACCATCAAGGGCTCAAGGTCGAGATAACACCTAGATGAGACTTGAAGTAGATCAAGTGCCGAGTGGGCGATCCCTTCCGTCAAGCGGTGTAAAGTTGATGAGGTTGAATTTTGTCTGATACGGATTGATTCCCACTTCCTTGGGTAAGGACATGGTATACCGTCTTCTTTACCTCTTGGCGGAAATCAAAGTATTGATTTTGCTCGAGGTCTTTATTTTCTCATTTTCCCCTCGTCTCCGTTCGGGTAAACTTGGGGAGGAATGACGGTGTTATCGCTAGCGTTTTCTGGCGGCGATGCGATCATCTACGTTTTGGCCTCCCTCCCGTCCGTGTCGCTATCCGTTGTTGACATTATTGCGGCGACTTGGCTCGCCTTGGCGGTTCATTATCGCTGGATCTGTTGGTCATGCATTGCTCTCATCTGGCGCATAGCGGTTCCATTTCAAGCTTAAAGTTGTCCTTTTGCTTGGTTAGGCCTCTTCAAGCATCCGGGACACTTGTTCCGCTGATCATGAACGCTCGCGAGGTTGTCCTATGCCGAAATTGTATTATCGAAGCCATTGCGGGCCGACATCCGACACTTCATCTTCTCGAGGGTAATCCTTCGCATCTTGGCGATAATTGGTCGCTTCAACACCCCGACCGCAATCGAAGCCATTCGCTATGCATGCCCTGAACGACGCGGACGACGCTCGCTGGTCATATTGATGGTAACACTCGGCAATTCATCGCCCTGAGGCGCCCATCTTTTCTTACGGAAGCGTCTTGACTTGGGTTCGGGCATTCTCGTGCCGAGCCTATCAAAGACCGACGCTTTTCCGGAGTCGTTCTAGCGCAGTTGCACTCCGATAACACCGCCTTTGATCGGGCTTCGAGCACAAGCAAGGCATGTTTGATTATGGGCGCTCCTTTTCGATTTACTTGTACCTCAAAGACGATAGTACAACTCGCCGGTATGAATACCGAGCAACCTATCGTGTGTTGTACGACTTCGGGTATAGCGTTGTCATCGTCGGATGAGGCGTCTCTTCGAGAACAAATAGGCCTTTCATAAGTCACTTTCGCGGCGTCGCCTTGGCGAGTGTGAATCTTCGGCGGGCTCGGACTTGATTTGAAGCCCGTGCGAAGCAACCGCAGGTTTCTTCTTGTCTTTGTGGGTGCGACTCCCGTGTCGAGTGACCCGTGATTCCTTTAGCGACCTAGGCGATCCTTAACGGCAAGCCTCCGCTGGTCGGCGAGAGTTGGCTTCACGAAGTTTGGGTGCGCATAACCGAGGTAACTTCGCCGATGCCACTTTGTTGAGGTGCTCACAATTTCGATTTGAGCACGGAGCAGAGTTGGCCCGCCGGCGAGCTAGGCTTGATGCCGGTTCGCCGGAGTTGAAGCTTCGGCGGACTTGGGCTTCAAGCTAGGCGATTGTCGGCGACTTCTTGGCGCCTCCTTCTTCAACTCGCGGGCTTGTTGCACCAAAGCCTGCGGTTGCGCCAGGAGCGACGCCCGGATACGCCTCGGTGTAGAACGGTTCCGTTTGACTTCGGACCCATTCGTTCGTCGCCCGGCTGTAGGAATCGGCTCACGATCTCGGACTTCGACCTCGAGTCAACTTAGATCTTAGATCCGGCCATAGCGACCCCATCCATTGACTCTTTCGCCTGGGCTAATTGTTTCGCCAGGCGCTGACGTCGCCTCTGACGGGCTCTCTTGGAGAGAGTCACAACGCCATTGGCGGAATCGACCCCCTGCAGAGATAGGGGTTTTGAAGATTTGACCGCTGTTAGGCCGGGAACCACCGCCGTCTAGCCTTGATACGCGGTGGTGGTGGATTTTCTTGCCTCCGCATCTGAGGCCGATTGGGTCTTCCTTGCAGCGGAGACCCTCTTGGACTTGCGGGGGGAACTGGATCTAGACGAGGAGGAGAGGTATTCTTCATACTTCTTCTGGTCGAACTCGAACTCGACCTCCTCGATGACCGGGATCGGGATCCGCGGTTGCGGCACGACGGCTTCGTTGTTGAAGCCGTTGGCTCCCACTGTGGTCGCCGCCTTGTTCAAGGGAAAGTTGGTTTGTTATTCATTGCTTGTTTGAACTCGTGTACAGCTTCGTTGGCCTACAACAAAATTTCAAACAAAGAAAATGCCTTTATTTTAGGCGTACAATGAAAACGAAAATTACAACTTTCTTCCTTTTGTGAACAAACACGAGGATCTCTATTATCCGGATCCTCGCTATGCGGGTTCTTTGCCTCGCGTCGGGACTTTTGTTCGTCCGCTGACCACCGCAATTCGATCCCGGTGTAAACCCGGTTCTCGAACTACAGACGAGGGGCTCGCTTCACGAAGGAAACGGTTACCGAGGGGATCACACTCACGGCGAGAGGATCGCCATGGGATCACACTCACGGCGAGAGGATCACGAGCGGTGAGATCTACAAGGAGAAATCACAATTATCCCCGAGGTTAAGACGGCTTAACCTAGAGGGTATCTCAGAGTTCGACCCGAAGTTTGCTTACCTTCCGCCTATAGATCCGACGCCGATCGACTTGAGCTCGCCGGGTTCTGAACCGTAGGTTGTAGATCTCGCGAGGGCTCTTCAAGTCCAACATCCAAAAAAAAAAATCCCCTTGAACTGAACAGACCCCCTATTTATACATCTCAAGGGGTGGTTTCGCCAATCGTGGTTGGCACGACTCGTATAACGCTGTCATCGCCGATGAGAGCCGCCTCTTCGAGAACAAATAGGCCTTTCATAAGTCACCGACGCATCGCCGCTGAAAGTGTGAATCTTCGACGGCCTCGACTTCGATTTGAAGCCCTGGCGAAAACCGCAGTTTCTTCTTGTCTTTGTGGGTGCGACCCGCATCGAGTGACCCGTGATTCCTTTAGCGGACCTGGCGATCCTTAGCGGCAAACTGCTGGTGCGTGGCGAGAGTTGGCTTCACGAAGTTTGGGTGCGCATAACCGAGGTAACTTCGCCGATGCCACTTTGTTGAGGTGCTCACAATTTACGATTTGAGCACGGGGCGAGAGTTGGCTGGCGAGCTAGGCTTGATGCCGGTTCGCCGGAGTTGAAGCTTCGACGGACTTGGGCTTCAAGCTAGGCATTGTCGGCGACTTCTTGGCGCCTCCTTCTTCAACTTCGCGGGCTTGTTGCACCAAAGTCGCTTGCGCCAGGAGCGCGCGACGCTCCGGATACGCCTCGGTGTAGAACGGTTCCGTTTGACTTCGGACCCATTCGTTGGTCGCCCGGCTGTAGGAATCGGCTCACGATCTCGGACTTCGACCTCGAGTCAACTTAGATCTTAGATCCGCCTCATAGCGGACCCCATCCATTGACTCTTTCGCCTGGGCTAATTGTTTCGCCAGGCGCTGACGTCGCCTCTGACGGGCTCTCTTGGAGAGAGTCACAACGCCATTGGCGGAATCGACCCCCTGCAGAGATAGGGGTTTTGAAGATTTGACCGTTGTTAGGGCCGGGGAACCACCGTCGTCTGCAGTCTTGACAGCGGTGGTGGTGGATTTTCTTGCCTCCGCATCTGAGGCCGATTGGGTCTTCCTTGCAGCGGAGACCCTCTTGGACTTCTTGAGGCTGGATCTAGGCGAGGAGGAGAGGTATTCTTCATACTTCTTACGGTCGAACTTCGAACTTCGACCTCCTCGATGACCGGATCGGATCCGCTGTTATGCACGACGGCTTCGTTGTTGAAGCCGTTGGCTCCCAATGGTCGCCCGGCTTGTTGCGGGGAAAGTTGGTTTGTTATTCATTGCTTGTTTGAACTTCGTTATGCAACCGTTGGCCTACAACAAAATTTCAAACAAAGAAAATGCCTTTATTTTAGGCGTACAATGAAAGCGAAAATTACAACTTTCTTCCTTTTGTGAACAAACGAGGATCTCTATTATCCGGATCCTCGCTATGCGGGTTCTTTGCCCTGTCGGGACTTTTGTTCGTCCGCTGACCACCGCGCAATTCGATCCCCGTGTAAACCCGGTTCTCGAACTACAGACGAGGGGCTCGCTTCACGAAGGAAACGGCTACCGAGGGGATCACACTCACGAAGGAGAGGATCGCTGCGGGGATCACACTCACGAAGGAGAGGATCGCCGAGCGGTGAGATCTACAAGGAGAAATCACAGCTATCCCCGAGGTTAAGACGAAGCTTAACCTAGAGGGTATCTGTAGTTCGACCGAGTTTGCTTACCTTCCGCCTATAGATCCGACGCCGACCGACTTGAGTCACTGCTCGAACCTATGCTAGATCTCGCGAGGGCTCTTCGTAAGTCCGCCAACATCCAAAAATCCCCTTGAACCAACAAGACCCCCTATTTATACATCTCAAGGGGTGGTTTCGCCAATCGGGGTCGGAGCCACCGCCACTTCGGGCCGAGGAGGCTCGGCCATGTTGGCCGAGCCACCTCGCCTTGGCCGAGGAGGCTCGGCCATGTTGGTAGAGGTACCTCGGCCATGTTGGCCGAGCCACCTCGCCTTGGCCGAGGAGGCTCGGCCATGTTGGCCGAGCCACCTCGCCTTGGCCGAGGAGGCTCGGCCATGTTGGCGAGCCACCTCGGTCATTTGGCCGAGGTCCGTTCGTCGGTTCGAGTCGTTTTCCGTCGTTTCGGTCTTAGGGCTTGGTTTCTCGGTGATGTCGCCGTTGTGTTTGAGTCGTATCCGATCAACTTCGAACTTCGAGCGGCTCGTTTGCATCGGCGGACTAAGTCTGATTGATTAGTCGTCGGCGTTTGAGTTTAGCCAACTTCGCCTCGTTGAGCCGTCGTCGGGTTTCTCCACGACGTCGTTTATTTCGTGCCTACCATGACTCACTTCATGGGTTCGTCGACTCGCTTTATGCATTTTCGCGTAATCCGCGTCGGCCGGCGTTGGTCGCGCCGTCGGATGGATCGTCGGTTGTCAACCCACCGTTTACGAGTCTTGTTCGGGTGCTGATAAGCAATTTTTAACGCCTACAAGGAACAAGTTTCCATGTTTGGTTAATTCTCAGGGATTCCATCTCACTCTTCATAGCACTAATCCATTCTTTAGAATATTTTGACCTTAATGCTTCACTATAAGTCTTAGGTTCATTGCACTCAAGGGATTCAAACACATTAAAGGCAAACTCGGACATATTACAATCAGTCAAATTGCAATCTCTATATCTATCAGGTTTCCTAATGGTTCTTTTATTTCTATCCCTAGTGAGTTGATAATCATTCAAATCATGCATGTTATCTATTTCACGCATATTATGCTCCACCTCATTAGGAATAATCTCATCTTGATTTTCAATAATTATATCATTCAATTTCTCTTGGAGGTAATTGATTGATTAATAATAGGCATTTGCTCCACCTCATTTGGAGCATCATTTTCGAAATAGGAGCAGGTAAAGATAAACAAGGAAATTTATTTTCATTAAAAACAACATCTCTACTTATTACTATCTTAAACCCGGTTCACTCTTATTCCAAAGCCTATAACCTTTTACCTTGAGGTATCCTAAGAAAACACATTTCTTAGATCTAGGTTCTAACTTATCAATCCTTTGATGCACATAGCCAAGACTCAAAAATTCTCAAGTTATTTAAATCAAGAGGTTTGCCGAGTGAACACAAATTCGGGGCATTTCCCTCCTAAGGAGCAGAAGGAGACCTATTAATCAAATAAGCCATGATACAAGACTTCTCGGAACTTCTTGGAGAGTCGGATGTGGCCAACATAGCCCTCACCCTCTCTAAAGAGTTCTATTCATCCTTCGGCAACCCCATTTCTTTGTGGTGTGTAGGAGCAGTTTTATGTCTTTTAATACCCCAGTAGCACACAAGTCATTCAATTGTTTGTTACAAAACTCAAGACCATTATCGTCCTAAGAGTTTTAATTTTCTTTCCGTTTGGTTTTCAATCATAATTTTCAGTTTTAAATTTGTCAAAACTTGATTTTTGTTTCATGAGTAAAACCCAAATTTTCCTAGAGTAATCATCAATTATGGAAAGAAAATATTGGTTCCCTCCATCGTAGAAACACTAGAGGGACCCCACACATCAGATGCAAATATTCAAGTACATTAGTACACTTAGACCGATTAGGAAAGAAGAAACAGAAAACTAACCCTATGTTATTTTCCTAGCACACAAGATTCACGAAGGGATGGTGGATATTTTATCACTACCAAAGTGATCTCCTTTATGCAAAATTTCTAATCCTTTATTACTCATGTGACCTAATCTATTATGCCATAAAACAGTTTATCACCTATCCGCGAGTTAACGAGAATCAAGCACGAGGTTGACATGACAAACATACAAGTTATTTTGTTTTCGTGATAAAAATAACAAGAGACCCTTTCGAATTTTTATAACCCCTTTACCCCATTTTCCCTCCAAACCATCATTTTCTAGAGATGCACAAGAAATCAAGTTATAACTTAAATCAGAACATGCCTAACATTCTTCAAAGTAAACTTCGAACACGAAGAAAACCTAAGGCATACATCACCGGTTCTAAAACATTGCTTTTCTTTTCATTTGCCATTGACACAAAGCCATTCTCTATTTTCTTGTAGTTTGAAAACATGTTTTTAAAAGGAGTCATATGAAAAGTACAACCGAGTCTAATAACCAATCGGTTTACACAAAGAATCGGACAACACAGAGTTCAAATATGCATAATCACAAAGATTATTAATCATGAAAATTTCACCCATTTTGCCCTCACGGTGACCATATTAGCATGATCATTTTGCTGATATTTCTTAGGTTTAGGACAATCTTTAATAAAGTGACCAGTTTCATGACAATTATAGCATTTTTAACTTTAAACACGGACTTAGATCTACCCTTCCATTTTCAAATTTTTTCTTACTTGATTCCCCATTACTTGCATTCTTTTGGTTATTAGACCTATTAAGGGCCTACCCTCACATGCATAACCTCACGGAATTTTTATTTTCCCGAGAATGTTTTAAATCTAATTCCTTACTCTTAAGACCATTGATCACAATATCAAGGGTAACCTCATCTCTACCATATTTAATAGATTTTACATCACTATATGAGTCGGGAATAGCATTTAGAAGTGCAATAGGAGTATATTAGATCTATATGTTTATCAGGTTAACTTAATGTGCGAAATAAGTTTTGTGAAAACATCTAGGTTCTCCTCAATGTCCTTAGACATATCCAATCTAAATTTGAAAAATTTTCAAGCAAAAATATTTTCTTGGGTAAAGAGGTTTACGTATATAGTTCTTCAAGTTTATCCCAAAGGGTTTTAGCGATTCAAAATTCCAACTTTTCTAAGCCGCAGTCGGATAAGTTCAAATAAATTGTGGAACATGCATTTTCGTTCATTTCAGCCCTTTTTTCTTCAGTGTCAGAAGCCAAATAAGTCTGACCAATAGCCCTAACAGACTTCTGCTGAATTAAAATACATTTTATTTTTTGTTTCCAAATGCTAAAATCAGATTTTCCGTTGAACGGAACCAAACCATATTGAACCATACCATAGTGATTAGTAGCAGACATCCTTCACACAGAAGAATAAGACAAACGACCAAATGAAATTTTAATTTCAGCGACCAAATTAAATTTTAATTTCAGCGACCAAATGAAATTTTAATTTCAGCGACCAAATATCAGCAAGTAAACGCAGAAGAAAATGATACGGGTCAACTAAAGGAGCAACTATCACTGTAGCGAAATTGATACGTCCCTTTACCTGGGCGAAACCCTAGGATAGGGTTTCGACCTCACCCACGCGACGACGGCGGCGACGGCGGTTCGATGGCTGGAACGGCGGCGGCGGCGGTTCGGCTCAGCGATCTCGCTGGAACGGCGGCTCAGCTAGATCCAGCGACAACGACCGGCGGTTTTGAACGGCGACGACTCAACGAGGCTCTGATACCACTGTTGAGGATCGATGTCGTCGTTTGGCTCAGAAGCCTGCTTCAATCAGTCTCGATTGATCCTTCTCAAGTGCACCACCAAGGATACAAGGGGACAAAGCCACACAGTCTCTCACAAAGAAAGGGGGGGGGGATCGCACAAAGTCCCTCTCCATCTCCTCACCCTCGAGCTACTACCAACCCTTTTATATATAGAAGAGGGCAGCCGACACGAGGGAGAGATTTCTAGGGTTTTAGCGGCCGTCGAGAGGGAGGAGAAACTAGGGTTTCAAGGCAGCGGACTAAAGGGGAAAGAAACCGAGGGTCGGGTAAGTAGGAGGTGAACTGGGCCTCTCCATCAGATGGGCCGGCAGTTCATGGGCCAAACAAATAGCAACAATGTTGATAAAATTTAAAAGGTTTTACAAAATTGAAAAGGTTAAAAATATAAAGTTATAATTTAAAAAGATGAAAGGTTTCATATAAAAATATTATAGTTAGATACAACTTTATTTATTTATATCAATTTCCTCTAACGTTTACAAATATCAAATATTGTTTCCATTTATAATGCTGATACCAGTTTGATTTTTATGGGATTATTTTACCAAAGTAGGTTTTATGGGATTTTTTTGACAGTTCAGAACATTGGTGCTCTAGTGAGAATGTGGAGGTGGTTATTGTTATTTGTTATTTGTTATTGCCATTGTTATTGTTATTGTTATTGTTATTGTTATTTCCCCTCAATGTTACCCTTGGAGGAGTTTTAAAGCAATTGTAAGTATTGAGGATATTCATTGAATTTTATGAATTCTTGACACACATCGGAGTAGAACTAAAATTGAGCTTTTCTTAAATAATAGTAATTGATATTCTAAGTTACTCTTTCTTGACCACATTTTATGAAATAGAATGCTGACCATAACCCTTTCTTTAATTGCAAGCAAAGTGAATGAGCATATATAGCTTTTCCTTTGGCATAAGCTTAAATGGAGAAGTGTTCAACAAATTTGTTTTAAACACTAACATCAGCAATCAATTCATTACACACACACACACACTTTCTTTAATTGCAAGCAAAGTGAATGAGCATATATAGCTTTTCCTTTGGCATAAGCTTAAATGGAGAACTGTTCAACAAATTTGTTTTAAACACTAACATCAGCAATCAATTCATTACACACACACACACACACACACACACACACACACACACACACACACACACACACATATATATATATATATATATATATATATATATATATATATATATATATATATATATATATAAAGAAGCGATAGGATGAGATGGTGAGATGGTTTGCTTAACGTGAGATGGATATTCTACACCGTTAGATTCAAATTAATGGCTAGATTTAAACTAATAGGTTAATTAATTAAAGATATGTGGCCCCTCATTTATTTGATTTCCCTGCTAAATCTTCTCTAAGATTTCCCATAGCCTCCCTTCCGCCTCCTCTCTTTCTTATTTGGGTTAAGGTTAGGGTTCGGGTTAGGGCTCGGGTTAGTGAGTTCGGGTTTGGGTTTGGGTTCGGGTTAGGGTTAGAAAAGATTTGGCAGGGAAATCAAATAAATGAGGGGGCCCCATATCTTTAATTAATTAACCTATTAGTTTAAATATAATCATTAATTTACATCTAACGGTGTAGAATGGTCATCTCACGTTAAGCAAACCATCTCACCATCTCACCCTATCGCTTCTAATATAGAAAAGCGATAGGGTGAGATGGTGAGATGGTTTGCTTAACGTGAGATGGTCATTCTACACTATTAGATTCAATTTAATGGTTAGATTTAAACTAATAGGTTAATTACTTAAAGATGTGTGGCCCCCACATTTATTTGATTTCTCTGCCAAATCTTCTTTAAGATTTTTCATATCCTCCCTTCTGCCTCCTCTCTTTCTTATTTGGGTTCGGCTTAGGGTTAGGGTTCGGGTTAGTGTGTTCAGGTTAGGGTTAGGATTCGGATTAGTGGGTTCGTGTTGAGTTAGGGTTAGGGTTGGGTTAGGGTTAGGGTTAGGGTTAGTGGGTTCGTGTTGAGTTAGGGTTAGGGTTGGGTTAGGGCTCGGGTTAGTGGGTTCGTGTTGAGTTAGGGTTAGGGTTAGTGGGTTCGAGTTTGTGTTCGGGTTCGGGCTCGGGTTAGGGTTCGGGTTTTGGTTAAGGTTAGTGGGTTCGGGTTCGGATTGAGGTTAGGGCTCGGGCTAGGGTTAGGGTTAGTGGGTTCGTGTTCAGGTTAGGGTTAGGGTTCGGGTTCGGGTTCGGGTTAGGGCTCGGGTTAGTGGGTTCAGGTTTGTGTTCGGGTTCGGGCTCGGGTTAGGGTTCGGGTTTTGGTTAAGGTTAGTGGGTTCGGGGTAGAGTTAGGGTTAGGGTTAGAGAAGATTTGGCAGGAAAATCAAGTAAATGTGGGGGCCGTATATCTTTAATTAATTAACCAATTAGTTTAAATCTAACCATTAATTTAAATCTAATGGTGTAGAATGGCCATAACATTAAGCAAACTATCTCACCATATAAACATATATATATATATATATATATATATATATATATATATATATATATATATATATATATATATATATATATATATATGGGTAAAGTGTGTATGAGGTGCCACCTTATATGCAATATAAGGTAGCGCCTACGTGTCCAGATCTAAGCCCTCCATTCAAATCAAGAGATTAAAAATAAAATAATCAATGGGCCCCACATCTAAACAATCTCTCATCCTCACACCCCCTCTCTCCTCTCCCCCTTCTCAGATCTGAACCCTCACCCCGTCTCTCTCTCCTTCTCTCTACATCTCTGCAGCTAGACACCCGTGGCAGCGCCCGCCGCCGCGCCGCCCGGCGCCTCCGCGAGCCGATCCTCACACCCGCCGCCGCCCAGCTCTCTCCCTCTCTCTACATCTCTCGTCGCCATCGCGGGCCAGTTCTTCGCCGCCGGACACGCGCCGCTAGTCGCCGCCATTGCCCGACTCCTCCGCAGGCCGACTTTGGTATTCGCGCCTCGGTCCGCCCGCCGAAACCCGGCGGTGTGTATGAGGTGCTTGATAGTTTGGTTTGCTATTTTTATTATTCTAGAAAAGAATGTTTTCTTTTTTTTCAATGGGATAACCATACATGACATTCTTGGTTTTAATGCTGCTCTAATGTTATCTTACCAATGTGGTGCCATGCAATGAAATAGTTGCTGGAGCACACTTTGCCTCAAAGAATGAAAGAAGAATAGAAGATGTTCAGCTAACACTTAATAAATTCTTATGCATATGTACAATGTTGGGCATGTGATCTGAATTATGTACAGGTTTTAGGAAGTTAAGAAAGGTTTTAGAAAATGAGGGAAGGGAGATGAAAATTAAAATGCGCTAAAGGAGGTAGTTCTGATGCCGGGGGGGTGCAATTTTACAAGTTAATTGAATCAGCTTGTTAAGAGTATATATTGATGATCCGCATGTCTTTTGATTATTTGTTTGTTAGTAGTATTTTTTAGTTTGCTAATTTGGGGATTGGTTTCAGTTTTGCAAGGCGATTGGTCTTTTCTTCACCAATTTGTGATAGTTTAGATGGACTCTTCACCAATTCCCTCACATGATGCAACAATGGACTCTCCAATATTTACCTCATATGATGTAACGATGGACGCATTTCAAGTTGAAGCATATGATTTATCTTCTATGAATATTGGGACATCTCAAGCTACCCCATGATAAAATTTTCATCTCGGTAATGATATATTATTTTTTGAATACATTATTATGTCAGAAGATATATATATTTTAGAATAAATTACGCTTTGCTCATCATATTTTTATTTCTTCATTTGTATAGGAATTGGATCATGCGAAGAATGTTGATGATCTTGATGTATTTGTTAGTTTGTTTCATGTTGTATGGACTCGTCGATATATTTTGATTAAGGTGGACTTGCAATTTGTATTTTTATTGGGTTGTATGATGTATGGACTTCTCATGTATATTGTGAAGTATGTATTTTTGTGTTTGATTTTTTATACAAAACTATGTCATGATTATATCTGAGGGAATCTTTATCAAAAGGGAGGTTTTGCCAAAATTTTTTGAAATTTCATAGGTGTTGAGTACAAGCTTTCTTGTATCCTCGACGACGAACACTGAGAATTGAGATCACTAATTTTCTTCATAACAAAACAGCACACACACCAACAGAAGCAAAAACTACCCATATGATCGGTGGCAATCATGCTTGCTTGCATACAAAAGCACACTAGGTAGCAACCATGGGTGCTCCTGACATATAACTTGCATATAAAAATCTCTTTTAGGCAATCAAATAGAGGCAATCGCATGAATTATTAATACAAATCTTTCTACCATAATCAACTTTCAATACAAAATCCCAAGCATACCCAATCATAATATACACTCAAACAACCTCTCTTTACAAAGCAAAGCTCATGAGCGAGCATCAAGAGCGAATGTAGTCTTTATGGGCTCAAGGGATTGTTAAGAGTTGGGTCTCAGAGGGTACATCCCAGTAAGTTATGAGGGCATCTTCGCCTCCAAAAAATAGATGGAGCTTGTCAAGAATTCGAGGGTAACGAACTACATGTACAGGGCGAGAGTGTGCACGCAGGCGCCAACTTGCATATAATTTTATACGGTAATTTTCACAAAATCCACAATAAGTTTGGGTGTCATTGTGGCAAGGCAGCAGATTACTGAACAGTTAAAACTTTGACACTGTGCTAGTATAGCCATGATAATCTCCCTGCAAAATCAAAGGCAAGGAAGTATGTAAGAGAAACTTCTTGAATTAATTAAGAAAAGAATGTACAGTTAAGCAACATCTACATTAACATGAACATTTACATCCTGACTGTGGATCATCAATATATACTCTTAACAAGCTGATTCAATTAACTTGTAAAATTGCACCCCAGGCATCGGAACTACCTCCTTTAAGCGCATTTTAATTTTCATCTCCCTTCCCTCATTTTCTAAAACCTTTCTTAACTTCCTAAAACACGTACATAATTAGGATCACATGCCCAACATTGTACATATGCATAAGAATTTATTAAGTGTTAGTGAACATCTTCTATTCTTCTTTCATTCTTTGAGGCAAAGTGTGCTCCGCAACTATTTCATTGCATGGCACCATTGGTAAGATAACATTAAGCGACATTAAAACCAAGAATGTCATGTATGGTTATCCCATTGAAAAAAAGAAAGCATTCTTTTCTAGAATAATAAAATAGCAAACCAAACTATCAAGCACCTCATACCGCTGTCGAGAAGCTCGTCTGTGTGGAAGCCGGAAGCAATGGCCGTCAGCCGTGGCGACGCTGTGACGATAGCAATGACCAGTCGGCAATGGCAAGAACCGGCCAGCGTGATAAGCGACGAGAGATATAGAGAGAAGAAACTGAAGGCGGCGGGTGTGAGGATCGGCTCGTGAGGTGGCCGGTGAGCTGGCGGCGGCAGCGTGAGTCTAGCAGCGAAGATGTAGAGAAAGGAGAGCGGGGTGAGGGTTCAGATCCGAGAAGGGGAGAGGAGAGAGAGGGGTGTGAGGATGAGAGATTGTTTAGATGTGGGGCCATTGATTATTTTATTTTTAATCTCTTGATTTGAATGGAGGCTTAGATCTGGACGTAGAGCTACCTTATATTGCATATAAGGTGGCACCTCATACACTACCTATATATATATATATATATATATATATATATATATATATATATATATATATATATATATATATATATATATATATATATATATATATATATATATATATATATATATATATATATATATATATATATGTAGGAAATAATGTATATAGGGTGGCGACTCATTTTTGTAAAATGGGCTACCATTCTTACATGTGAGCCCCCTACCCATCACATCGCGATGTGAGCCCCCTACCCATCACATCGCGATGTGATGGGTAGGGGGCTCACATTCACATGTAAGTGGGTGGGAGCTCATTTTACTAAATGAGCCGCCACCTCATATTCTTTAATCCCATATATATATTAATGGGTATCCTTATTATATGAGGGGATTTTCCTCATATACGCTTAGGTGGCACAATCTCCACCAAGTATGCTTTTAATAAAATAAGACATTCTCTCTCCTACTTTATTAGCTTGGTGGAGATTGTGTCACCTCAGCGTATATCAGGGAATCCCCTCATATGACAAGGATACCCATTAATCTCATATATATATATATATATATATATAGAGAGAGAGAGAGAATGATGGGTATGAGGTGACGGCTCATTTTGCTAAATAAGCTACCAAAAGATAGAGTGGTGAGGTCCACACCTTTTGATGTATTATAGTGACTAGCAAGGTAGGCCTCATCACATGGCATCTCTTGATAGCTTATTTAGGGCCTGTTTGTTTGCATGGAAATAATTATGAAGTAGGTGAAATAGGTGCCAATTCTGCTACTTTCGAGAAGAAAAAAATATTTGTTTCTCTAAAAAAGCTACTTCCGGTACTTTCTTAGAAGCTGATGTGGCGCTTACGTGTCATCTCTACTTCTTGAATTTTTTTCCTCCCCTCAAGACTCGGAAGTACCTCGGAAGTAGATGAAATTGAGTCAATTTAGGAATAAAATCATTTTTATTATTATATGGATATTCTCATACTCTAAATAAAATCGAAAGATCATCTTTCTCTCTTCCTAACAATATTTATAATTGCTACCAAACAAAAAGTTAATGAAGTGGAAGAAACATTATTTCCTCTACTTTCAAAAATTCTGAAACAAATAAAAAAAGTAGTACTTTCGCTACTTCCTACTTCATAATTTCGAGTAATAGATTTGATTTACTCCTCACTTCTAATACTTCCTATCAACCAAACAGTTCTTAGCAAAATGAGCCACCACTCATACCATTATTTCCATATATATATATATATATATATATATATATATATATATATATATATATATATATATATATATATATATTGATTCAAAGAGAAAAATAAACAGTTTTTTCTAGACGTTCGCATTTTGCACTGAGAGAGATTTTCTATAGTCCAGCGGATACTTTCTTTCTATCACCAAAAAACTGATTAGGAGTAGCAAGTTAGCAACAGAGATTCCCATCTCCAATTACAAGGGAATCACTCATTTAGCTTTCAAATAACAACAAAGCAAAAAGACTCAAATCAAGTTTCAATCATAGGTCAAAATTATTTGCAAAGGGCTTGTCCGCGTGTCACCCACTTAGACCATCACCGAAATTTCTTTCACATCACTCTGTTCACGCATAGAAGCATAACCCTTGTCCCTTTAAAATAAAAAAAGGGGAAAATTATGTCAAGGCCCCAAATGTTGAAACTTCATGTGCTGCAGCCCCTCCATTTTTTTTTCATGTGGTTCAGCCCCAATAAATGTGACAATATGTGCTGCAGCCCCTTTTTAGCCATCATTATATGCCAAGTTAGCATAGAGAGAAAAAGAAATAAAAAATTCCAAAATACCCTTGTCTCCTCCATTCTTTTTTTTTCTAGATTTGATGCCTATGTCTCCCTCTTCCTCCTCAGCTCTCCTCCTCCTCTCTCCTAACCCATTCCTTCATCCTCTCTCTGGCTCTCTCTCTCTCTCTCTCTCTCTCTCTCTCTCTCTCTCTCTTCCTCCTACTTCTCTCGGACAGAGCATCCCTCATGCCGCTGGACTTTTTGTGCACGCTCCGGCCATATTATTCATTCTTTTTTCTCTAGATCTAATGGCTATGGTTCCTCCTTCCTCCTCTCCTCATCTCTCCTCCTCTCTCCTAACGGATCGTTTCCCCCAAAACTAAAAAAAACTCAAATTTGGTCGACAATGGCAATGGCCAAAACCTCGAATTCATTGGCGTTCTCGTCGGCAGATCCGTCAAACAATAGATGGATCTCCGATACTAAAGGCGAAGAGGTGGTGAAAAACGAGGCAGAGCAGACAGTGCTGGAGGAGTACGATGAGGAGCTCGAGCCCAAATTAGACTTAACATTAGACTTAACATAAACCAAGTTAAGTCCAACTTGGTTTACGTCAAGTCTAACTTGGTTCATGTCAAGTCTACTTTGAATCATGTTAAGTCCAAATTTGGTTCATATTAAGTCCAACGTGGTTATGTTAAGTCTATTTTGATTCATGTTAAGTCAAACTTGGTTCATGTTAAATCTAACTTGGTTCATGTTAAGTCTATTTTGGTTCATGTTAAGTCCATCTCGGTTCATGTTAAGTCTATTTTGATTCATGTTAAGTCAAACTTGGTTCATGTTAAATCTAACTTGGTTCATGTCAAGTCTACTTTGAATCATGTTAAGTCCAATTTGGTTCATATTAAGTCCAGCGTGGTTATGTTAAGTCTATTTTGGTTCATGTTAAGTCTATTTTGGTTCATGTTAAGTCTATTTTGGTTCATGTTAAGTCTATTTTGATTCATGTTAAGTCAAACTTGGTTCATGTTAAATCTAACTTGGTTCATGTCAAGTCTACTTTGAATCATGTTAAGTCCAATTTGGTTCATATTAAGTCCAGCGTGGTTATGTTAAGTCTATTTTGATTCATGTTAAGTCAAACTTGGTTCATGTTAAGTCTATTTTGATTCATGTTAAGTCAAACTTGGTTCATGTTAAGTCCATCTCGGTTCATGTTAAGTCCATCTCGGTTCATGTTAAGTCTTTTTGATTCATGTTAAGTCAAACTTGGTTCATGTTAAATCTAACTTGGTTCATGTCAAGTCTACTTTGAATCATGTTAAGTCCAATTTGGTTCATATTAAGTCCAACGTGGTTATGTTAAGTCTATTTTGGTTCATGTTAAGTCCATCTCGGTTCATGTTAAGTCTATTTTGATTCATGTTAAGTCAAACTTGGTTCATGTTAAATCTAACTTGGTTCATGTTAAATCTAACTTGGTTCATGTTAAATCTAACTTGGTTCATGTTAAGTCCATCTCGGTTCATGTTAAGTCCATCTCGGTTCATGTTAAGTCCATCTCGGTTCATGTTAAGTCTTTTTGATTCATGTTAAGTCAAACTTGGTTCATGTTAAATCTAACTTGGTTCATGTTAAATCTAACTTGGTTCATGTTAAGTCCATCTCGGTTCATGTTAAGTCTATTTTGATTCATGTTAAGTCAAACTTGGTTCATGTTAAATCTAACTTGGTTCATGTTAAATCTAACTTGGTTCATGTTAAGTCCATCTCGGTTCATGTTAAGTCTATTTTGGTTCATGTTAAGTCTATTTTGGTTCATGTTAAGTCCATCTCGGTTCATGTTAAGTCCATCTCGGTTCATGTTAAGTCCATCTCGGTTCATGTTAAGTCCATCTCGGTTCATGTTAAGTCCATCTCGGTTCATGTTAAGTCCATCTCGGTTCATGTTAAGTCCATCTCGGTTCATGTTAAGTCCATCTCGGTTCATGTTAAGTCCATCTCGGTTCATGTTAAGTCCATCTCGGTTCATGTTAAGTCCATCTCGGTTCATGTTAAGTCCATCTCGGTTCATGTTAAGTCCATCTCGGTTCATGTTAAGTCTATTTTGGTTCATGTTAAGTCCATCTCGGTTCATGTTAAGTCTATTTTGATTCATGTTAAGTCAAACTTGGTTCATGTTAAGTCAAACTTGGTTCATGTTAAGTCAAACTTGGTTCATGTTAAGTCCATCTTGGTTCATGTTAAGTCCATCTTGGTTCATGTTAAGTCCATCTTGGTTCATGTTAAGTCCATCTTGGTTCATGTTAAGTCTATTTTGATTCATGTTAAGTCAAACTTGGTTCATGTTAAGTCCATCTTGGTTCATGTTAAGTCCATCTTGGTTCATGTTAAGTCTATTTTGATTCATGTTAAGTCAAACTTGGTTCATGTTAAGTCAAACTTGGTTCATGTTAAGTCAAACTTGGTTCATGTTAAGTCAAACTTGGTTCATGTTAAGTCCATCTTGGTTCATGTTAAGTCCATCTTGGTTCATGTTAAGTCTATTTTGATTCATGTTAAGTCAAACTTGGTTCATGTTAAGTCCATCTTGGTTCATGTTAAGTCTATTTTGATTCATGTTAAGTCTATTTTGATTCATGTTAAGTCAAACTTGGTTCATGTTAAGTCCATCTTGGTTCATGTTAAGTCTATTTTGATTCATGTTAAGTCTATTTTGATTCATGTTAAGTCAAACTTGGTTCACCTCATACCATTATTTCCATATATATATATATATATATATATATATATATATATATATATATATATATATATATATATATTGATTCAAGAGAAAAATAAACAGTTTTTTTCTAGACGTTCGCATTTTGCACTGAGAGAGATTTTCTATAGTCCAGCGGATACTTTCTTTCTATCACCAAAAAACTGATTAGGAGTAGCAAGTTAGCAACAGAGATTCCCATCTCCAATTACAAGGGAATCACTCATTTAGCTTTCAAATAACAACAAAGCAAAAAGACTCAAATCAAGTTTCAATCATAGGTCAAAATTATTTGCAAAGGGCTTGTCCGCGTGTCACCCACTTAGACCATCACCGAAATTTCTTTCACATCACTCTGTTCACGCATAGAAGCATAACCCTTGTCCCTTTAAAATAAAAAAAGGGGAAAATTATGTCAAGGCCCCAAATGTTGAAACTTCATGTGCTGCAGCCCCTCCATTTTTTTTTCATGTGGTTCAGCCCCAATAAATGTGACAATATGTGCTGCAGCCCCTTTTTAGCCATCATTATATGCCAAGTTAGCATAGAGAGAAAAAGAAATAAAAAATTCCAAAATACCCTTGTCTCCTCCATTCTTTTTTTTTCTAGATTTGATGCCTATGTCTCCCTCTTCCTCCTCAGCTCTCCTCTCCTCCTCTCTCCTAACCCATTCCCTTCATCCTCTCTCTCTCGCTCTCTCTCTCTCTCTCTCTCTCTCTCTCTCTCTCTCTCTCTCTTCCTCCTACTTCTCTCAGACACCGACATCCCCTCCGCCACCGCCGACTTTTTGTGCACGCTCCGGCCATATTATTCATTCTTTTTTCTCTAGATCTAATGGCTATGGTTCCTCCTTCCTCCTCTCCTCATCTCTCCTCCTCTCTCCTAACGGATCGTTTCCCCCAAAACTAAAAAAAACTCAAATTTGGTCGACAATGGCAATGGCCAAAACCTCGAATTCATTGGCGTTCTCGTCGGCAGATCCGTCAAACAATAGATGGATCTCCGATACTAAAGGCGAAGAGGTGGTGAAAAGCAGAGGCGACGATCTTTGGAGAATGCGATGAGGCTTCGAGCCCAAATTAGACTTAACATTAGACTTAACATAAACCAAGTTAAGTCCAACTTGGTTTACGTCAAGTCTAACTTGGTTCATGTCAAGTCTACTTTGAATCATGTTAAGTCCAAATTTGGTTCATATTAAGTCCAACGTGGTTATGTTAAGTCTATTTTGGTTCATGTTAAGTCTATTTTGATTCATGTTAAGTCAAACTTGGTTCATGTTAAGTCCATCTCGGTTCATGTTAAGTCTTTTTTGATTCATGTTAAGTCAAACTTGGTTCATGTTAAATCTAACTTGGTTCATGTTAAGTCCATCTCGGTTCATGTTAAGTCTATTTTGATTCATGTTAAGTCTAATTTGGTTCATGTTAAGTCCAATTTGGTTCATGTTAAGTCCAATTTAAATAGAGGAATGTCATGTCTAATAAGCTTAATAAACTTAATGTTAAGTCTAATTAGGTGTCTAATAAACTTAATGTTAAGTCAATTTTCCCAATCATGTCTAATAAACTTAATGTTAAGTCTAATTAGTGTTAAGTCTAAATCAAATTGGACTTAATAACATTAGATTTAACACGAATCATGTTAAGTCTAAAACAAGTTGAATTAGACTTAACATGAATCATGTTAAGTCTAATTCAACTTGTTTTAAGTATAATTTCATATTAAGTCCAATTTGATTCATGTTAAGTCCAAATTTGATTTATGTTCAATCCATCTTGGTTCATGTTAAGTCTATTTTGACTCATGTTAAGTCAAACTTGGTTCATGTTAAGCTGACTTGGTTCATGTTAAGTCCATCTTGGTTCATGTTAAGTCTATTTTGATTCATGTTAAAGACTTAACATGAATCATGTTAAGTCTAATTAGTGTTAAGTCTAAAACAAGTTGAATTAGACTTAACACGAACCAAATTAGACTTAACATGAATCAAAATCAACAAAATGAATCAAAATGGACTTAACATGAACCAAGTTTGACTTAACATGAATCAAAATAGACTTAACATGAACCAAGATGGACTTAACATGAACCAAGTTAGGCTTAGCATGAACCAAGTTTGACTTAACATGAATCAAAATAGACTTAACATGAACCGAGATGGACTTAGCATGAACCAAGTTTGATTTAACATGAATCAAAATAGACTTAACATGAACCGAGATGGACTTAACATAAATCAAGTTTGACTTAACATGAATCAAAATAGACTTAACATGAACTTAACATGAATCAAAATTAAACTCAACACGAACTAGATTAGACTTAACACGAACCAGATTAGACTTAACATGAACCAGGTTAGACTTAACACGAACCAAATTAGACTTAACGAACCAGATTAGACTTAACATGAACCAGGTTAGACTTAACACGAACCGGGTTAGACTTAACACGAACCAAGGTAGACTTAACATGAATCAAGTTTGACTTAACATGAATCATGTTAAGTCCAATTTGATTCATGTTAAGTCCAATTTGATTCATGTTAAGTCCATCTTGGTTCATGTTAAGTCTAAAACAAGTTGAATTAGACTTAACATGAACCGAGATGGACTTAACATGAATCAAGTTGGGCTTAACATGAACCGAGATGGACTTAACATGAACGAGATGGACTTAGCATGAACCAAGTTTGACTTAACATGAATCAAAATAGACTTAACATGAACGAGATGGACTTAACATGAACGAGATGGACTTAGCATGAACCAAGTTTGACTTAACATGAACGAGATGGACTTAGCATGAACCAAGTTGGACTTAACATGAACGAGATGGACTTAACATGAACGGGTTAGACTTAACATGAACGAGATGGACTTAACATGAACCGAGATGGACTTAACATGAACGAGATGGACTTAACATGAATCAAGTTGGGCTTAACATGAACCGAGATGGACTTAACATGAACGGGTTAGACTTAACATGAACCGAGATGGACTTAACATGAACCAAGATGGACTTAACATGAATCATGTTAAGTCTAAATCAAATTGGACTTAACATGAACGAGATGGACTTAACATGAACGAGATGGACTTAACATGAACGGGTTAGACTTAACATGAACGGGTTAGACTTAACATGAACGAGATGGACTTAGCATGAACCAAGTTTGACTTAACATGAACCGAGATGGACTTAACATGAACCAAGTTGGACTTAACATGAACGAGATGGACTTAACATGAACGAGATGGACTTAACATGAACGAGATGGACTTAACATGAACCAAGATGGACTTAACATGAACGAGATGGACTTAACATGAACGAGATGGACTTAACATGAACGAGATGGACTTAACATGAATCATGTTAAGTCTATTTTGATTCATGTTAAGTCTATTTTGACTCATGTTAAGTCAAACTTGGTTCATGTTAAGTCCAATTTGATTCATGTTAAGTCTAAATCAAATTGGACTTAACATGAATCATGTTAAGTCTATTTTGATTCATGTTAAAGACTTAACATGAACGGGTTAGACTTAACATGAACGGGTTAGACTTAACATGAACCAAGTTGGACTTAACATGAACGGGTTAGACTTAACATGAACCAAGTTTGACTTAACATGAACGGGTTAGACTTAACACGAACCAAATTAGACTTAACATGAATCAAAATCAACAAAATGAATCAAAATGGACTTAACATGAATCATGTTAAGTCTATTTTGATTCATGTTAAGTCTAAATCAAATTGGACTTAATAACATTAGATTTAACACGAATCATGTTAAGTCTATTTTGATTCATGTTAAGTCAAAATGTAAAAGCTTTCATGTTCCCATGAGTCAGTCAAACAAGGATAAACAGGGGATGGTTGAATCTCATCTATTCAACAATAATTAAAGGAATGGTTGAGATTCAACCATCTCAAATGAGTTGATGAGAACATCGATCCCCGATGTTTTTGATATGAAAAATTGTCTAACTTTTTCATCATGACGTGAAAAATGATTAATCAATTTTAGGTTTGATATTTAGTCCTGTAAAGGATATATAATTAAGCAGCAGTACTTACCCAATGTTCAAATTAGTTAATGGATTCTCAATGTTCTAATTATTTAATATTTTTAACTAATGCACTTTTAACCGATCAAGGAATTTTAAAAGCTTAATCTAATATTTCTATAATATAGGAAATTTCACTCCATACTTCACATTTTGAGTCATATTAATGCTTCAAAATACCTTATTTTCCTATGCAAAAAGTCTAGAATCCCAGCAAAGGTCATGCAAGTACGCACTGCTGGTACCTTTTGGTATTTCCTTCAACGGGCCCAGCTCACTTTTTAAACATTCCCTTCATTTCTTCTCAATTCATTTTACATATCCCTTTTAAATTCAACTTTGTTGGTGAGAGCTTTAAGTGTTGGCTTGTGCTTTAGAAAGATCCTACATAAGAAAAGCTTGACGGTAAGCAAAGTTGCATTACAAGCGTAAGTAAAAAACAAGCGGCCAGTGCTAAGAAAAGCATCTCACAAAGCTTCAGCAGTTACTCAAGGGATTCACTATAAATCTCAACTCCTCATTCTCTCTCTTCTTCTCATAGAAACATATCTTCTCTTTAGTGCTTTAATTTCACAAGGTTTTTTGTTCAAGAAATACATGTATATTATGAATTATGGGTATCGGAGGAACGTTGGAGTATTTATTAAATTTATTAAGCAGAAGTAGGCACAAGGACAAGAGGTGGAAAGAGCTGCAGATAGTGGAGCTCAAGGTCAGAATGGACTGTGAAGGATGTGTGCTCAAAGTGAAGAACACCCTCTCCTCTATGAATGTTTAGTTTCTTATCTATGAATGGTTAGTTTCTTACTCCTCTCATCTCTCTATTTACTCTCCTTTTCTGTGTCCGGTTTGTGAAATTGCACTTCAATTTGAGTTATTTCGTAGCTGCAGTTTCGAACGAGAAAATGTAATGTCGAACTGGAGTTTCATAAATAACATTTTCACACAAATTAAAAACGGTAACATTTAAGTTTTTCTCAAGCGAAAAAAATATTAGAGAACCCTCTATAGAAAATCATGCAAAGACACAGACATAAACTTCTTTCTTACACGAATTTTAATGCATACATCACTGTAGTCACTGCAGACTGCTTGGAAAGATAGGCAAATGTCTATTTTCTCTATCTCTAGATTTATATGACTTTCGATAGCCAGCACCATATGGGAATTTTTTCTGCCTTTTCTAAGGGTAAATTTTAGAAAACTAAAATGCTTCAAGTTTTCTTAGATAGGACTAATTTAAGTTGTATATCCAGACAGTTACTTTGTATATTTGTAGAGATCCTAGAGCAAACTTCCATGCATTAAATATTAACTTCTGCTTCGGCAACAAATATGTAAGCAAAATAATCCGTCGAATCAATTATTACATTTCGTTTAAAACTATAACGAGCTTTAAGTATGCTAGAAATTGAAAATGAATAAATTAATTTTATTGTTATGAAAAAAAAAAGTCTTTAGGTACCTAGCTTGTAACAGGTTTTGTGTATTTTAGGAGTGAAGAAAGTGGAGGTGAACAGGAAACAGCAGCAATTGACTGTGACTGGATATATGGAGCCCAGTAAAGTCCTGAAGAAGGCCCAGTCCACAGGAAAGAAGGCTGAGATGTGGCACACCCTGGTATTTGACAAGAGGGCACCCCCTGGTCATGTGAGGAATGTGGAGGCCTTCAGCCTCTCTAGCCAAGCTTATCATAGGCAGGAGGACCAGCTTACCCACATGTTTAGTGGTGAAAACCCTAATGCTTGTTCTATAATATACATATTTTGATGGTTTCATATACTAAATTGAATATTTTGGAGTGGAAGATTTGCAATGTCTTAATACATATTTTATACTCTTTGCATCCACATGCAAATTGAGCATCGGGCAAAATCATCAATAAGATATCTTTTCTTTTAAAACTCTTTTTAGACATCATCAATAAGATTTGAATCTCGATATTTTTGAAATTAGACCCTAAGTTTTAAGTATTTGAAATTAGTTCCTTGAATCTTTCCACTAACTATTAGCTAGAAGGATTAATTTCAAAACGTTTAAAATATCTGGATGACTGATTTCAAAATATGAAGATTTAGGGGACTAATTTCACCATACTTAAAAATTTAACAGACTAATTTGAAAATATCAAGATTTGATGGACTAATTTCAAAATATGAAAGACTTGGAGGGCTAATATCTAAAAACCCCAATAATTTTTAAAGAATTTTCCCCAGTAAAATTACCTAAGATAGTCCGCGTGCTCAACTTGACTGCGAACCAACTAAGGGGGTGTATTTAAAGATACTCAAGAATTACAAAGCTGGCTATAATCTCAATGAATAAACATATTCTTGTTTATTTTCACAATTCCAATAGGTGAGAGATTCTTTTTCCGGTATTTACTTTTGAACTCCACGTGCATCTGCATTAATTTTTCATTAACATATCTTTTACGATCAATTTTGTATTAAGGATTTAATTCCTTGTGATTACTTTTTACTACATGTGCATTTGAATGGCGTGCCAGAATAATTTGTCAACATATACTGCTTTCATAATTAATATGATCAAATAAAACCCAACTCATATACACAACCATGCATATTTAGCCAATTTGGGTGGATTTGGGTTATCGGGTGGCATCCAGGTTATTTAACCCATTTGCACCCGCTAAAAACGATTTGGACAGTTATGCTGGCGGGAGAAACAGACTATTATCGGTCATTTTTCAGTTGACGACCGACACGTGGCAACTCAGGATTCATTCTACAAGATCCGGACCGAATCCAACCCGCTTTCTGAGGTTTCTAAAATCTCTCCCCTTCACTCTCTCTCCTCTCTTTTCTCACATCCATACTGCTCAAAATCTTCCTTTCACTTTCTCTCTCCTAATTTTTTTCCTTGTATTTTTTTCCCTCCTCCTTCAAAATCTTTTACCCTTCTTGGGATTTTCTCAACTTTTTTTTCATCTCCTTTTCTGATTTTTTTTCCGTTATTATTCTTAGTGTCTATATTATTATAATTATAGTGTTATTATGGGTAGGGTTAAACTTCAAATAAAGAGAATAGAAAACACTACGAATCGGCAAGTGACATTTTCAAAACGCCGGAATGGTCTCATCAAGAAGGCATACGAGCTCTCTATCCTTTGTGACATCGATATTGCCCTCATCATGTTTTCTCCTTCTGGCAAGCTCAGCCATTTCTCCGGTAGACGAAGGTTTGTCCTTGCAACTTATTTAGAAGGATCAAAAAATTATTGGTTAAGATGTTTTTTTCTTATATTAATTTCTAACTTTTGATTACTTGATTATTTTGATATAGGATCGAGGATGTGCTTGCTAAATATCTCAATCTATCAGAGAATGATAGAGGAGGGTACGATTTTAAATTTCAATTCTCTGTTTATTAGTATATAGTTTGTTTAAATAATGTCTAGTGAATGAATGTATTTCTAATATTTTTCATTTAATTTTTTGGTGTAGAGCTTTCCAAAATAGAGAGGTGAGAAACGTTAGTTCTCTTCATTCCTTTTTTTCAAAATTATATTGAATAATTTAGGTCTATTATCTACTTTTGCATGAAATTCCTGCAGTATTTGATAAGGATGCTTAAAAGCTGAAGTGCGAGAACGACATGGCAACCCAATTAGCCAAGTATGTAAATTCTCACCAAATATATGTAAATTTTATTTAGGATAAATATTTCAGTTCTTCGATATTTTTATAAGAGACGATTTTTTTCTTTCTTTTGTTTATTTATTTATTTATTTGTTGGGGTTTTGAATTTGCTTTATCTTTTTAATTACTAATTTTCTAGTATGAATATCTGACATAATTCCCTTTTCGCTTACTATTTTCATTTTTATCATTTCAGTCCTGGAGTGGTTGATTCTCATTTAGAGGTAATATTTACTTTTCCAACTAAAGTTTTCTTGCTGTTCTATTTATCATATAAGTTACTTTTGTAAATTCTGCCAAAAAGTTTAGTTTTCTTCATTAATTGCTTGCCTTTTCGCTTTAATTACAGGAGCTCCAACAAGAGATTGGTAGGAATCAACACCAATTGCAGATATCCGAGGAACGTCTTAGGTATATTAACAAAAACCAAGAATTTATGTATTAACCTTTTGTTTTAGAATACAACATTGAGAAATCCATGATTTAATTATATTTCTAATATAATTTCTCTTTTTTTCCCTTTTTTTTTTTTTGTTTCAGATTTTTTGAGCCAGATCCGACGATCATCTCATCAATGGCTGAGCTCGAATCATGTGAAAAGTTCCTAATGGAGGCTTTGACTCGTGTTAATGAGAGAAAGGTTTTGTATAATTTTTTTTTTCACTCTTTAGTATTTTTATCAAATGTATCGGCATACAAATTAAAGAGGCGAAACATTCAAAAAAAAGAACATAACTCCATACATTAGTAAACTACATTATAGGTCCCTTGAATTTTTTTTTTTTTCATGACTGCACATATGTCCATTGTGACATTTTATTTTCAACACATATCCAAGGTTCATGCGGACGAAGATATGGTTTTTTTCCTTTCTTTTTGCTAGTAAATATTTTCTTTTTCTGCTTTCGCCTATAGTTAATGGTCGTTAAATATATTTGGATTCATGACTCAAATATAACCAATCATTTTTACTCAATTAGGCCCAGCCTAGGCAATCTACTTAATATGAGTATTTTAAACCTAACAAAAGATAATAGTGGAGTTAAAATTTATAGTATGGAAGGAAATATTATTTTATAATTATATTTATATTTAAATTATTTTTAATTTGTATGAAGTTTAATCCTTTATTTTTAAACTACAATTTTTTAAAATTTGATATGATCATCACATGATCATTTTCAAACTGTAAGATGTCACAGTGCTAACAAAGTAAATTGCGAGAGTGAAAAATATTGAAAAGTAAGCTATAGGTATATTTCGATCATGACAAACTTTGAGAGGGATGCATGTAATTTAACCTATACAGGAGTTTTAAACTAAATTGTCATAACCGGGCACAACTTTATTTATTTATTTATTTATTTTTGTAACAACTTTTTTCTTAATTAATAAGTATTTTAATTATCACTTTTGATTGCAGAAATATTTGCTGAGTAATCATCTATCGTCCTATGATCCATCCTCCTCTAACTTGCAGGTAAATCACTCGAAATTAATATATTTTTGAATGCAGATATAATATCATATCTTGTAACTTAACTTATCAAATTCAATTAATAAATATTTGATGGATTTATTTTTTTAAAAATGATTTAGATGTTCCTGCAACCTCCTCAAGAGGGAATGACCAATGCATTTGGGAATGATGTGGGCCAGTGGATCCCAGAAGGAGCACCCAACTCTAACAACCAAATTTTTATGGCTCATGATTCTCTACTGCCTATCAGGTACGTCTCACTATATGACTATCTCTATAGTTTTAATATATGCCGAATAGACTCCCTAGGTTATATTTGTTTTACTCTTGAGTGAAATTTTAACAGACATTGTCTATAGGTAAAATTAGTTAATCTATCAAGGGTTAAAAGAGTCAAAAAAAAATCTTGCGAGTCAAAATGAAACTATTGGGACAATAAGTTCGAAACCACGATACTAATGAGGGCTATGTGCAATTAACCCTTTTTTTAAGAAAAGCATGATGGTTAATTTGTCGGTGTGATTTTATTAAATGTAGTAAATTTTTTGACATAATGGACAGGGATCATGGAATTTATGACCCAATGCCATCGGGTGCTGGTCTACAAATGGACCCACGAATAGCTGGCTGCCAAATCGGCAACCAGAATGACCCATGGCATCAAGCGTACACGTCAACAGAGCTCCTCACGGCTTTTATTCAACCCACCTCTTTTCCTATGATGCAGGTCTTTTATTTTTCCATTGAAGAAATGATCAGTATTATTAACAGTTGCTATATATTTATGTTCGTTTGAATAAACATATAAACCATGTTAATCTTGAAATACTAATTGAAAATAGAGCTATACAATGGGAAATTGAAAATGATGGATGAAATACAGAATTAAGACTAAGATCTACTAGATTAAAGTTGTATTTAAGTGATACTTATGGAGATAGCAGATACATGATAAATAATATTGTTTTATGATTAATGTCATTAGCTTTTATTGTCAGGATCTGTCGTATATAGGACATGTTTGGTAAATACCTTTTTTGGCTTATATAAGTCTAAAAACATATAAGCTGTGATAACTTAGCTTAATTTTTGGTGGCTTATAAGCTACATAGTTGGACCAAGTAAAAGCCGATATATTCCTTAACATTTAAGAAAATTCAAAACTTTCTATTCTCTATCTCCAACTCTTTTTGGTCATTTTGACAACAAAGATGGATTGCAAGCCACTCATTTGCGAATGTTTTACTATTGGAAATGGGTTATAATCTATTATGTTTATCAAACACTTTAGATTATCCACTTGAATTATAAGTCATTTGAGGATTATAAACTAAGTGGGTTATAATCTAAAGTTGCCAAACATGGCCATAGTTGTATTTAGACATGGGAGAAAATAGACCAATAAAATTAGGAAAGTTGATTAAAAACTTTATTTATTTATTTATTTATTTATTTTGGCATAAGTCTACCAAGTATTCTCCATTTTGAAGAAAAATAGCTCATTAACTTTCACCTAAGATTACGTTCTTGAATACAAATTTAATTAACCTTTTCAAATATTACATTGTATTAGTTTTCTTAAATTAAGAGTCACCTATATTGTTATTCTCAAATAACAGATTTATAATGTCATGAATGAATATTGCAGCAACCAATCGCATCCCAAGATTTGCCACCAATAGTCTCACATGAGCCCGCAGAAGCCACAACAAGCTGCTCACACGTGCCAGAGGAAGATAGTGGTACATGTGTCCAAACGTTTGAAGAAAACTCAAATATGAACGCCAACTAATGTTCGTCAATCTATTTGATAAATGTCCCAAATATCCCAGATTATTTGTATGTTTGGCATGTATATTACTTTTGGAGCCAAGGGCTTCTGATATTGTATCTAATAAATTTGAAAATTTTAACCTTTTTGTAGTTTGGAAAGGATCGAGTGCACAAAGAGAACTTGTAATAGCAATGGGTATCAAAATTCAAAATTATTGTGAAAATGAAGAAATTATTGTAAGAACTTAACATTTTGCTGTTGGATTCGGCCAAGAGAGGCTTCACATCAAACATAGAGCACTTGAAATCATGGGCTCCAATGTCAAACCCGGCCCAGTTCCGGATCGACCACTGCAACACGAGAGTTACTTGTCAAATGCATCTTCATGTGTACCAGTTGATAACACCAAAAATATTCTGAAATCCTGTCAAATGCATCTTCATGTGTACCAGTTGATAACACCAAAAATATTCTGAAATCCTCCTATTAGACTAAAGATGACATCAAAATATAAGAATCCTAGCAAACATGAAACTACAAATATTTCTCTTAAACTGATCATTTCTCATCCTCAAACTCCCTTCTTATTATAAATACGAGCTATCTCATTCCAATCCTACTAATATTCTAAAAAGCAAAATGAAAAAGCACTTCTTCTTCATCTCTCTTCTAGCCATTCTCTCTCTCTCCTCTGCCGTTTCTCCTCCACCACCACCAGTTGCCAATAAATGCGATGATCTCATCTTCAATCTATCTTCTTGTTTGGATTATGCAGCCATGGGGTCTAATGAGACTGCACCTAATAAGAATTGTTGCATAGCTTTGGCTTCTCTTGTTGGAAAGACCCCTGACTGCATTTGTCCCATTTTTAACTCACTTCCTGGCTTCAATGTCAACATGACCCGGGCTCATAAGATACCACAGGCTTGTTCTGTTAAGTTACCCCATGAATGCAAAGGTAAATTTGTCCCTTTTTTTTTTAAATTCTTCCTTTTATTTTTTTTATTGTAGTTCTCCATCTTTTTCCTTTTTTGATGTATTTTTTTTCCTCAAAATAGAATACTTTTTCACCATATCGCCTTGGTTAAAAATATTGTAAATATAAATTGGGCATAAGTTTAGTATTGACATATCTAAGAGACGAACAAATAAAATATATAGAACGTTATGATTTTGAGGTGATGTAAAATTGTTGTTTACTTATCCCTTGGATACAAATATCTGTAAGAAGAATAGAAAAACAGTTTACTTTTCTTTTATGTTTTAGATCATACATGCTTTTTTTTCTCGTTATGATAGCGATGGAGTTATTTTGTTTTGTTTGATTTCTCAGATCCAAGCCCAAATCCTCCTACTCCGACTCCTGGTTTGTATTTCTTTTCAACTTTTGCTTTTGTAACTTTTTCTTTTTATTTTTTGTGCTACTAAACTTTTCATTTTCTAACTGTAGATAATGTATACTACAAGAAAATGGAGTGAAATTAATAATATTTGTAGAAATTGTCTTCAGATATCATCTTTTAGTATTTTAGAGGGTATCACTTTTTAACTAAATGTATATCAAGAAACATATAGGGATTAAATTTTTGAATCACGTGCAGTTATATATTTTTCAAATGATTTAATACATTCACTCTTTTCTTTTCTAATTTCTAAGATTTGGATTCACTTTAGTAGTATAGTGATCATCTTTTTAATCATATTGTCTATTATTTCATGGATAGCTATGATTTGTCTCAGTCATAAACAATTACAATAATCAGATTTAAATATCAAGTATGTGCTCTTTTCAAGTGAAGTAGTTGCTCTTTTTCATTCTCTTTGTATTAGTATGTTTGGTATATCTAAAATAGAAATTTATAATTTTCTCAAGCACAACCGTCCACTGTTAATGGACACCGGACAATTATTTCTTTACTATAAAAAGTAACATAAATACAAATCATGAAAAATATATTGCTAACAATAATTAAAAAAAATCTTAACCTTTTAAATATTACCAAATTGTTATGATTAACGAAGTAGTCTATCTATTACTCTAATGCTACGGTTTCTTTCATTTCTCTTGATGTAATGCAGCTCCACCAAAACCTACACCCTCACCGTCGCCGCCAACCCCAACTCCAACTCCATCTCCAACCCCGGCACCAACTCCATCTCCAATACCAACTCCATCTCCATCTCCGACGCCTGTACCCGCGCCATCTCCAGCAGAACTTCCTCCTCCCGCTCCTCCTGCTGAAAATGTCTCCTCCGGATCTACAGTCATCTCCGCTTCTTTCATGATGCTGTTTGGTGCTCTTGCACTTAGAGCATTGTCTTAGATTTTATTATTTCTACCTAGTAGACTTGATTGATTAGTGGTCGTGTGTTTAGATGTGCAACATCTTGTTGCATCTCTTTAGGTTGAATTTTGACTTTTGAAAAATTATTGTCATTTGGTTTGCTTTGGTTAGTTGCACTTATAGTTGCATCGTTGAAGTAGATTGTTGTTGAAATTTTTGGGATTTTCGTTTGCTTAATTGTCTATTTTCGTATGCGATATAACTTATAAACTAGATGTTTTTTTAATAAATATATCCTAATAATAGATATAATGCATAAGATTGATTGAGTGAGATACTTATTATGGGTTTACATTTAGAAAGTAATATTTTCTGTTCAAATGCTTAATGTCCTTGTGAAGATTGGAGAAATCTCTGTTACAAAGATGATAAGTACCGGTGGTTGCACAGAATGTAATCCGAATTTATACACTTTAGGTAGTTACACATGACACGTACAATAGGTTACACAGATAAGCACTAATGGTTACAGAAATTATACAGATGATTACAGAGGATATGCAGGTAGTTACACATGATAAGTAGTTGGAGTTCCAATAGATAAGCACTTGTGGTTACAGAAATTACACACTGATAGTACATAATGATAATATATCTAACGATCCTGACAATTTATATACCACTTAAAACGAGCATTTTCAAATGCATTCATAGATTCTGGTTTAAAAGAAGAATATTAGGAAATCAAGACGA
Source organism: Asparagus setaceus (assembly GCA_012295165.1). NCBI lineage: Eukaryota > Viridiplantae > Streptophyta > Magnoliopsida > Asparagales > Asparagaceae > Asparagus > Asparagus setaceus. The sequence goes on from CM022704.1 coordinate 29,196,420, forward strand.
TTTACATAGCATGATGAGAATCTCAAATTTTTTGTGAAATAGGTTTGTGAATTGTTTAAACTTTTCTCTTTTTGTTTTAAAACATATTATTAAGCCCACATATATACCTATCTAGGGTGATCTTGGGTTCGATTCGGGTTGGGTTATCCAAAAAAAAATCACATATATTAATATTTTTTACATAATTCTTTTTCGGCAATATTAATTATGCAACTGTAAGTATCCATAATCATAAGAATCTAACATAGATATACATTCCCTCTTAATTTTCATAATTGAATCCCATCTTTTTACCACTAATGCCAGAGGCCCAAACAACTAAATAAATGTCAAATTAAAATTTACATGATATAAAGTAGCCCAAAGTAAATTCATTAGTTGTGTTCCAAAGCATACATCACTCATCCGAATCGCACCGACAAATATAATTTACAAAGAACCCACCCCAAATCCGAGCCAAAAACCAAATCACAATCCCAGAGCCCCAAGTGGAGTCTTGCCCTGCCCAGCCTCGAAGTAAAATATAAGCATAGCCAGCATAGCAATCCTGGCATGCTTAATCTCAGCCAGCTTCAACCTCTCCAGCTTCTCAGTGTCAGGCACATACACCCCGTCCTTCAGTGTGCCAGCCAAACCCAGGGGATCAAAGAACTTACCCCCGGGATAACCCTGCTCACCGGTGGCATTTGCAAAGTTTTCAGAAGTTCTCGACCAGGGGGTCGCCCATTCGACGGACTGTGACTCGGGGTTGAAGAAGTCGACCCAGCGCTTAGACTCGACCCAACCCATTAGCAGCAGCTGGGTCCCGAGGAGGGAACCGAAGGAGAACGGTGCGATTGCGTTGGGGTCCGCGCCGGCCTCGAACCATGGGACGCCGGACCAGGCTTGGCCCACGAAGATGCCAACGACGGCGGCCATGGCCCATCGCCCGTGGATGAGCTCGGCTTCGCGGTACCATTTCAGGAAGGCTGGGTCCTTGCCTAGGCCTAGTGGGTCGAACCCGTAGTCACCTGGTAGCCTGTGCACCAGATTTAATTATGGACACAATCACGCATTTATCAAATCTATACTAGTACTTGAAGTAAACCCTATTTTGGTTTGTGTGAGTTTCATTTTTAAAATTTTGAAAATGCTATCATATTTGGGAAAAGAGAAATGCCGTCATAAAACTAAAGACTATTTGTTACCTTTGACAATTCTACTACAGCATTACTCTAGATTTTTTATTCATGCGACGCATTGAATGCACCGGAATACTACTAAGAATTTTCGCGAAACATGTTGGGCGAGCTGATTGCAAATAATTTCTTACGAAACATTATTTAGACAATGTTAGCATCTGCTAAATCTCTTGAATTTTTTTTTTCTTTGAAAAGTTTTAAATCTCTTGAATCGAAATTAAACAAATTCTGACATGTTTCGTCTAAGACCTAAGACTTGAGTAATGTTGCAAAATACTTACGATCCATCGAGCCACTCGGGGTCGACGAGGTTGCCACCAGTCCTGACGCCAGGGAGCCATGATTTCTTTGGCACAGCCGCAGCAGCAACAACCAGCCTCCTTGGCCCAACGGCGCTGGTGGCCTTGGGCCCTGCGAGCAGAGTTTTCGCAGCCCGAGAACCCGAGAGGAAAGAAGTAGAAAGACCTTGAAGCACCACAGCAGCAGAGGTTGTAGAGGCCATAACCAAAATTTTGTTAAGAGTGTGAATGTGGTAGGATTAGTGTTGCTTGATTTTGGTGGAGATTGGCCTTGGACTTGTGGTTCTCTACGCTGTGATTTAATGAGAAGCTGTGAGCGTGGTGCTTATGTATTTGAGAGGGGGTGGGGTGCCACCAAAATCTGAGGGAAATCTAGAGAGGCCAAGAAGGATAGATTGCTGACCAATAAGGAGGAGCTCACCATCCACTTCTTCAATTATTAGCCTCACAGCTGGACACTCTCTAAGACTAAAACCTTTTTTTTTTTTTTTTTTATGTATGGGCCTGGCTGTTGTTGGTTTGGTTAGTCCAGTACTTACCAAAGAGGTTACTTCCCAACAATATCTTTGTTCATAGAATCCATTCGATCATTTAAAGCCCATTAATGTTGTTTATATTTTCACTAAAGCCCAAAGGCCAGCCAGCATTCTCGCCTAGGGCCTTGGCTCCAATGCCTAGTCAGCCAGTATTCAATCAGAGACCGCATGACACAACAATCCAAATAAAGAGGGGGCACGGGAGAGCTTTTTTTTTTCGGGTCAAATTAGCTTTTAAGCTAGCGTTTTTATACCTAACTATTTATTAGTAAGTCGCCAATAAGCTGACTTATAAGTCTCATTTTAAAAAAAGCTGGGACTTTCCATCTTTAAAAAAACTAGTTTATAAGCTCATATAAATAGGCTAAGTTTGACCAAGTAAATGATTATTATATCCATATAATTTTTATAAGACGTTATCATAAATGCCAAAAGCCATCAAAAGCCAGCATGACTCATAAGTTCTTAAAAATATGCCCTCCCAAACACCTTCAAAAATTGTATAGTATATCTCTTGCAAACCTAATTGATGCCTCCTACTCAAACACCACCGAACACCACTCTAGAAAAATAAGGTAAACATCTACAAGCACCAATGTCCATCCAAGCATGCATGTTGCATCAACAACCATGAAGTAAGACCCCTCTTTCCCGCCAAAAAAAACACAGAAACTTTTTGGAGGTTCCTAAAAAAAGGGAACTATCTCCAAGTTTAACATAGCACATAAGTGATAAACTTCGAAATCCACCAATGGGTGCTCTTTGAATCCTCAAAGAACAATCCCTGAATCTACAAAGAACTTCGAATCCATGAAGAAAATATAATAAAAGAAAATTTTATTGATAAAAGTGATCTGCTCATAGGGTTTAAAATTCTTCTTCTTAAATATAAAAATAAAATAGACTCCTAATAGATTTAGAAATTACAAAGAAATAAAAAGTATCAAATCCTATCCTAAAAAGACTCCTTAGAGTAGAGGAAACAAATCAGTCCAACATGAATCAAAATTAAAGTTGTTTACTAATCTAAATTGACTCTAATTTTTTTACTACAAAATAAATAAAAAGCCTATTATTTTAGGATTTCTACTAAAAATGGGTACTGATGCTGAGATTTTGGAAATCTGACAATTCGATTGGTTTTGTCTCATCAAGATAGGTAATTTATGCATATAATATGTCAGACCCGATTTCTCGATCGGAAGATATGGTTATTTCTTTGCGAAAAAGTTAATAATACGTCCATATCTGCATTTAACTTGTGATAGTCCGGCTCCTCCATAAATTTGTCAATTATGCATTCTACATTAGTTCCCTTCTAGAAAGAAGCTCGATCCCGAGCTTAAATTTTCTTGAATAGTAGCTCCCTCAATAAACTTTTTTTTTTTACATGCATCGATCAGCATCCACCTTGGACTTAGCATTGATTTTCTCTATTTGTCATTTTATCTCCTCGGATAGGACTTCTTCTGAATCAAACTTAAGTACGATCTTTCCCACAACATGCGTATGTGACTGGCGGCACGTAGCTCTGCAGTTGACTTGAAAAACTCCTCCAAATATTTTTCTTATTGTTTCTCATATTCTAGTGACGGAAATATCATCTCAGCATTGTTGAAATTATTGAAGATTATTGCTTCTAGAGAAGAATTTTTCACATACTTCATCACCAATTCTTTCATCTCTTTTGCTTTGGATCCTCCACCAAGTTAGTTACACATATCATCACATCAACATGTGTAATGTCACTCACAATCTCTTTAGAAATATCTTGCATGATAGTCATTTTCACTAACATATCACAATCAGCATCAGGAATCTCATGCACAATGAGGGTTTGCACCTTAGGAGGAATTTCGGTAGGGGCAGATTCTTCTTTTTAGTTACAACCAAGACATAGATCTCTTCAGATTGCTTCAAGTCTTCTATGAAAGCCTCATTGTCTACCACCAAAAGTTTTTTCTTCTCACTAGTCTCTATCGTAGATGACTCCTTTTCTATAAGAGGCATGAGTACAATTCGACATCCTTCTTGAAGATATAAGTATTGTCTCTTCTCCTGTGAGTGGCACCGACATCAAACTATCATGGCCTACCTAAAAGCATATGATAAGCATCCATCTTAATCACATCACATAGTACCTCATCTACATAGTTGCGGCCGATGAAAAAAGGTACCCAACATATCTCAACGATCTGCACATTATTCAACAATTCCTTCATCTTCGCCCATGGTCTGATTTTTCTTTCTGCTGATGGGCTCGATCCTTGCATAATGATTGCCACCAAAAAGTTGCTTTGTCCTTAAGTCTATAGGCTACTTGCTTAATCTTCTGATCTTCTGTAATTCCCAAGTACTCAAAAAATCTCTCTACCTCATCAATCAAATTAAGAAAATCCTCTACATCGAGTTTTCCATTGAAAGATGGTAAATCAACCTTCATATTTTCAGTATCATAGATATTCCATCTTGAGTAGTCTCGACGCCCATGACATTAGCCTGCGGCTTCATACTCATCGATATCACTATTGAATTCTTCCTGCGGAGTCTGATCACGTCTTTGGCAACCATCAACGCGATCTCAAACTTGTCCCATTTTCAGATGCTCCATTGCCAATGCTAGTCCGTCCGTATGAGTTTTAATTTGAGTTCGTGTAATAATGGCTTCATCGCCTGCAATCAGATAAAAAACTGGGCTCTGATACTAATTAATGCAGCGCAGAAGTGATAAACCTCGGAATCTACCAAGGGGTGCTCTTTGAATCCATAAAGAACGATCTCCAAATCCATGAAGAACTTCAAATCCATGAAGAAAATATAATAAAAAATTTTATTGATAAAAGTGATCTACCCATAGGGTTTACAATTCTTCTTCTTAAATTGAAAAATAAAATAGACTCCTAATATATCTAGAAATTATAAAGAAATAGAAAATATCAAATCCTACCCTAAAAGACTCCTATAATAGAAATAAATCAGTCTAATATGAATCAAATTTGAGGTTGTTTCCTAATCTAAATTGACTCTAATTTTATTACTAAAAATAAATAAAAAAAACTAATTATTTTTAGATTTCTGCCAAAAATGGGTACTGTTGTTGAGATTTTGGAAATCTGATAATTCAATTCGCTTTGTCTTGTCGAGATAGGCGATTTATATACATCACATGTCAGACCCGCTTTCTGGATTGGGAGATATTGTTATTTTTTTACAAGCAAGTTAATAATGCGTACATATCCGCGTTTTACTTGTGATAGTCCCGCTCCGCATGAATTTGTCCATTATGCATCCTACATCAAAGTTGGGGGAGAGTTATGCAAAAATATCCCATCTTTTACAATATCAAACCCATAGGTATATCTTTTTTCTGTAATCTTTTAAATTTAAAGTTGGAGGGACTTTGACTAGGAACCAACCCTTCCCAAGGTGTTTGCTCTTGAGAGCAGGTTGTCCGGCTATTATGTTCGGCTATTACGGCTTTAGGAGTCAAAGAGAGATATCCTCTTATTATCAGTTACTACCCTAACAGATCCTCATCATCTACATCCATGCATATCATCTATGTTATATTGCCTGGGTGTTGTCATGTCAAACCCCTACAAGGTGTATGGTCATTGTAACACCGGTGAATTTTTGATACGTATTTTTCTAAGAATTTCGATACGTATTGTTCTAGTATTATTTTTATTTTTCTAATATTTTTCGATCGTATCTTCTAATATTGCTTTTCTAGTATCAAATATTATATTATGGTATTTGAGTGTTAAATATTATTTCTAAAGGTATTATTAATATTTCTCAAATTTTCGATTATTCTCTGAATTCAAAATATAGTTTTACATTCATTTTTATGATTTAACTAAATCATAAATTTAATAGTTCGATTGAATACTTTCAGTCATAATCTTGATTTTGATATTATTAATGATTTTGTAATACGAGCTTGGTATCGTCATTATATACATATACATATATATTTATCTCCTTTTCTTAAAAACAAAGAAAATAAAACCAAACCCAGCATAAAACCCTCCCCTGTTTTCCTCATCCGACTCTCTCTCTCTCTCTCTCTCTCGTTATCTCTCTCTCTCTCTCTCTCTCTCTCTCTCTCTCTCTCTCTCTCTCTCTCTCTCGTTATCTCTCTCTCTCTCTCTCTCTCTCTCTCTCTCTCTCTCTCTCTCGTTATCTCTCTCTCTCTCTCTCTCGTTATCTCTCTCTCTCTCTCTCTCGTTATCTCTCTCTCTCTCTCGTTATCTCTCTCTCTCTCTCGTTATCTCTCTCTCTCTCTCTCTCTCTCTCTCTCTCGTTATCTCTCTCTCTCTCTCTCTCTCGTTATCTCTCTCTCTCTCTCGTTATCTCTCTCTCTCTCTCTCTCTCTCTCTCTCGTTATCTCTCTCTCTCTCTCTCGTTATCTCTCTCTCTCTCTCTCTCTCTCTCTCGTTATCTCTCTCTCTCTCTCTCGTTATCTCTCTCTCTCTCTCGTTATCTCTCTCTCTCTCTCTCGTTATCTCTCTCTCTCTCTCGTTATCTCTCTCTCTCTCTCGTTATCTCTCTCTCTCTCTCGTTATCTCTCTCTCTCTCTCGTTATCTCTCTCTCTCTCTCTCGTTATCTCTCTCTCTCTCTCTCTCTCGTTATCTCTCTCTCTCTCTCTCTCTCTCGTTATCTCTCTCTCTCTCTCTCTCTCTCTCTCTCGTTATCTCTCTCTCTCTCTCGTTATCTCTCTCTCTCTCTCTCTCGTTATCTCTCTCTCTCTCTCTCTCTCTCTCTCTCTCTCGTTATCTCTCTCTCTCTCTCTCTCTCGTTATCTCTCTCTCTCTCTCTCTCTCTCGTTATCTCTCTCTCTCTCTCTCTCTCTCGTTATCTCTCTCTCTCTCTCGTTATCTCTCTCTCTCTCTCTCGTTATCTCTCTCTCTCTCTCTCTCTCTCGTTATCTCTCTCTCTCTCTCGTTATCTCTCTCTCTCTCTCTCGTTATCTCTCTCTCTCTCTCGTTATCTCTCTCTCTCTCTCTCTCTCGTTATCTCTCTCTCTCTCTCGTTATCTCTCTCTCTCTCTCGTTATCTCTCTCTCTCTCTCGTTATCTCTCTCTCTCTCTCTCTCTCGTTATCTCTCTCTCTCTCTCTCTCTCGTTATCTCTCTCTCTCTCTCGTTATCTCTCTCTCTCTCTCTCGTTATCTCTCTCTCTCTCTCGTTATCTCTCTCTCTCTCTCTCGTTATCTCTCTCTCTCTCTCGTTATCTCTCTCTCTCTCTCGTTATCTCTCTCTCTCTCTCGTTATCTCTCTCTCTCTCTCTCGTTATCTCTCTCTCTCTCTCTCTCGTTATCTCTCTCTCTCTCTCTCTCTCGTTATCTCTCTCTCTCTCTCTCGTTATCTCTCTCTCTCTCTCTCGTTATCTCTCTCTCTCTCTCTCTCTCTCTCTCGTTATCTCTCTCTCTCTCTCTCGTTATCTCTCTCTCTCTCTCGTTATCTCTCTCTCTCTCTCGTTATCTCTCTCTCTCTCTCTCGTTATCTCTCTCTCTCTCTCGTTATCTCTCTCTCTCTCTCTCGTTATCTCTCTCTCTCTCTCTCGTTATCTCTCTCTCTCTCTCTCTCTCGTTATCTCTCTCTCTCTCTCGTTATCTCTCTCTCTCTCTCGTTATCTCTCTCTCTCTCTCGTTATCTCTCTCTCTCTCTCGTTATCTCTCTCTCTCTCTCGTTATCTCTCTCTCTCTCTCGTTATCTCTCTCTCTCTCTCGTTATCTCTCTCTCTCTCTCGTTATCTCTCTCTCTCTCTCTCTCTCTCTCTCTCTCGTTATCTCTCTCTCTCTCTCTCGTTATCTCTCTCTCTCTCTCGTTATCTCTCTCTCTCTCTCTCTCGTTATCTCTCTCTCTCTCTCGTTATCTCTCTCTCTCTCTCTCTCTCGTTATCTCTCTCTCTCTCTCTCGTTATCTCTCTCTCTCTCTCGTTATCTCTCTCTCTCTCTCGTTATCTCTCTCTCTCTCTCGTTATCTCTCTCTCTCTCTCTCGTTATCTCTCTCTCTCTCTCGTTATCTCTCTCTCTCTCTCTCTCTCTCTCTCGTTATCTCTCTCTCTCTCTCGTTATCTCTCTCTCTCTCTCGTTATCTCTCTCTCTCTCTCGTTATCTCTCTCTCTCTCTCGTTATCTCTCTCTCTCTCTCGTTATCTCTCTCTCTCTCTCGTTATCTCTCTCTCTCTCTCGTTATCTCTCTCTCTCTCTCTCGTTATCTCTCTCTCTCTCTCTCTCGTTATCTCTCTCTCTCTCTCTCTCGTTATCTCTCTCTCTCTCTCGTTATCTCTCTCTCTCTCTCGTTATCTCTCTCTCTCTCTCTCTCGTTATCTCTCTCTCTCTCTCGTTATCTCTCTCTCTCTCTCTCGTTATCTCTCTCTCTCTCTCTCTCGTTATCTCTCTCTCTCTCTCGTTATCTCTCTCTCTCTCTCTCTCGTTATCTCTCTCTCTCTCTCTCTCTCGTTATCTCTCTCTCTCTCTCGTTATCTCTCTCTCTCTCTCGTTATCTCTCTCTCTCTCTCGTTATCTCTCTCTCTCTCTCTCGTTATCTCTCTCTCTCTCTCTCGTTATCTCTCTCTCTCTCTCGTTATCTCTCTCTCTCTCTCTCTCTCTCTCTCTCTCTCTCTCGTTATCTCACCAAAATTACGGATCCGTGCAAATGAGCCTTGCACCTCATATTTATAGCCTCCAAAGCGGATAGCGAATTGGCGGGCGAGGCACGCCTAGCCACTTGTAAGTGGCTGCGACCGCGAGCCACTTAGAAGTGGCTCGGTTCTACCGAGTCACCCAAGTCGCCCGTTTTCGGTGTTTTCACCATTTTCGATATTAGAGTCCGATTCGATTCAGGTTTATCGGTTCTCGCTGATCCGGAGCTTCAAAATCGGGTTTATCCCTTCGCTCGCATGCGATTTGTCGCTTTACTAGCCTTGGATGCTTTGTCGACTTGCTTTATGCGCCTCGTCGACTCGGTTTATTGACCTGGACGCTTCGCCGACTCGCTTTATGCGTTGGTATCGACTCGCTTTATGCGTTGGCGTCTTGGTGACTTGTTATCGCATCATCGACGGTTCACCGTTATGTCGTCAGATGGCTCGCCGATCGTCAACTCTTTATCACAAGCTGTGTTCGGGAGCGTATAGGCAATTTTTAACGCCTACAGATACCCCCTCCAAAGTATTTCGGCGTTGCTCTTTTATAGAAGAAGCCGAAATACTTTGGATATGATAGGCCCTAACCTTCAGTCGGTATAATAGGACCGGAAAATGGCTTCGGATCTTGACTTCTCCAATTCTTTTGGACTATCCAGTGCTTTGTAGGATGGTAGAAAGTATCCGGTCTTTGCATTTATTGTCGACCATTTGTTGAAGTCTTGACGAGTGATGAATGAACTATTTGCTTTAGCTCGTGTTGGTGAGTTGTCGTCGAACTAACCATTCAATTCCTTAAGACTTAGCCTTGAATCGATGAATTCTCCGTTGCGTGGCTCGGCGTGGGACTAACCACAGGGGGAGGAAATTGGGGGTTCGCCCTTTAATAGGTGAACTCTCCGTTGTGACGCTCATTGCAGGATTGACCACAGCGGGAGGAATTTTCTTGAGATGAGACGCGTTGACCGGCGTCATAAATTTTTCCTTGACATTCAACCTTCAATGTGATTTTCATTACGACCGCGGCGGCGTCAACACGCTTTATACTCATGCTCATCGGAGTTTCGAATTAGTTTATCCTCATATACCCATTTGGAGATGGTCGAGTTATCCTTAAGATATTTTCCAGGAACTCCTCGCCAAAATAGGAAATAGTTTATACTCGTATACCTTATTGGAGTATCCCGGTGGGAGGAACTTGGGGGTTGACGAGTTATCCTTAAGAATATAAAACTATTCTCCAGGAACTTCTCGACAACAATTAGGAAATAGTTTATACTCATACACCCAGTTGGAGTATCATTGGGGTTCGCACCACTCAAACCATATGATAATTGATCCTTGATGGGTGACGACCTCGTGTGGGAGAGAGAAAACTGATGAGGATTCGAGTTTGGTCGAATCCTACTCTGACTAGGATTGGCCGAATCCTGCCGAAATCTTGTTAGGACAAGGATAAGTGAAATCTGTTGTGGTGGGATTCCAAATCTGTTGTGGCTGGGATTCCAAATCTGTTGTGTTGGGATTCCAAATCTGTTGTGGCTGGGATTCCAAATCTGTTGTGGTGGGATTCCAAATCTGTTGTGTTGGGATTCCAAATCTGTTGTGGCTGGGATTCCAAATCTGTTGTGGTGGGATTCCAAATCTGTTGTGTTGGGATTCCAAATCTGTTGTGTTGGGATTCCAAATCTGTTGTGGTGGGATTCCAAACCCCCTTTGATTAGGTTTCAAAGTCTTCTTTAATTAGGTTTAGGATTTCACACCCACCACAACTTGGTTTGGTCAACCCTGCCTTCAACTAGGTTTCCCTCTTTCTTTTTCTTCTTTCCTTCTTCTATTGGGTTTGGAGTTATTGACATTATTTTGTCACTTCAGGTATGGCTGTCGAAGTGGAGGATCTTCGTGCCTTTCGAGCTGGAAATCCAGCTGTTAAGCGGAAGAAGTTAGTCCACAAAATACACGTGGATCCGCGAGCTTTTGTGACAGACTTAACCGGTGATGACTTCGTTAGCGGAGGAGATAATGCTCAATCGCCTCTGGCCACTTAATTCCTCAAGTTTAGAACTCACATTCATTCACCTCTTGTGCAGGCGGATGCGAGAGTGATTTCGATCTCCCTCACCATGATTTTGCTTCTCTCGAGGAACCTAGCTTCACCCAACAGATGCATGAGTTCATGATGGAAGACTCTGCGGAATCCATTGGGATTAATGGGACTACCGATGTAGGACCTGATTCAACAATTTCACGTACATTTATCATTGGTAATACTCTATTTAGATGGCGAGTGTAGGAGTTGAATGACTCGGAACCCGTGCCTCCCCTAATTACCTCTATGCTCCTTGCTCTTTTAGAGAAATTGCAGGAGGCAAATAAGGATACCGGGGTTAAAGAGACAATGCCCCCTATAGGAGGTAAATTACCTCCACCCGTTGCAGGTTTCTTAACTTCATTTTCTTCATCTTTGTCTTCTTGTGTCAGATTTCTCGCTAGAAGATTTTGATGAAGTCGGCTTGCCTATGGACATCCCCGAAATGGATCTGACATACGATTCTCCTCGAGATGACCATCTTCCCGATGATATATCGCCTGAGCCAAAGATCCCCGAGATTGCTGAGGTTCATACCTCTAAAGGTATAGGCTCTTTCTTCCATTAATTGTAGGACTAGCCATTTATGACTAATATAAATACAATTCGTTCTGTCATTAGCAGGCGTTCCTTATTCTGATGCTCCTTCAGAATTGTTACCATGTCGGCGGCTATGCCTGACGAACGTGCCACGAGACCAACTGCAACAGTTGATGCGTCAGTAGCAGTTCATGTTCCGATGGATCCGTCAAATCATGAAACGGTGCCGATTGAGCCAGGTACTAGTTATCCAGCTAAGGATGTCTGTACCAGTCTATGATTTAAGATTCTGATGTGCTCACTGTCTTATTTTGCAAGGCATATATCTCAGCTTCACGATTTGGCTAAGGCGCTGATCTTGGACGATGACCCTGATCGGCTCATCATTTGCATTGAAGTCCGGTCATTTTTTTCTCTCATGAACATGGTGATTGACCAGCTTCTTCATAAAGGGCTCTCCCTCCGTCAGTTTAGGCCGATCCTTAATCCGCGGACTGTTTTGATAAGGGACGCCGATTTTCCGGAGTTAGCCCAGTCCATTGTCGATGATCTTGATCGCCTGGAACTCGATCTTCAGAAGCTACGGGAGTTGCAAGCGACGGGTGCTTTGTCATATGTGGCTGATCGAATGGGTCCTCGTCTGGATGTGTGGCATAGTGCTCGAGTTCTTAATGAATTCGAGGTTGAGGTACAGCGAGGCTGGGTAGATCAGGTTAAGACTATCCTCGCCGAGAAATCAGCATCCTTGAGCCACATCGATTCTCTTATTACTTCGAGTGAGGCCGAGATAGCGCAACTCAAACGAGAACTCCAAGCAAAGGAAGACAACTTAGGCACTTTGCAGCTGACCAGGGCCAACGAAGAGGAAGCTCAGACCATCCTATCCAAGAAGCTGGAGCTCTTTGAACAAAAATTGGTCGAAGTTGAGGAGAACGCTGCACAGACGCTGAATGCGAATGAGGCATCTTTCAAGGCTGAGTTACAGGAGGAGCTCCATCAAGCTTACAACGATGAGTTGTCTCAGCTGGAATAATAAATCTTGTGTCGTAAACTTAATGTTTGAATGCCTGTAGTTTGAAAGACTTGATTCTTCATTAGTTGAATAAAACTCTATCTTCCTTTTATCGATGTTCATTTGAAATGATTAGCCACCATGCTTATAGGATTTTTGGCAAACCCTCAGCCATCAACGGATTTGATTAGCCTTTACCGATTACCGTTTGAATCGGGCTAGCGTGCGGATTGTTTAACCCGTTCCACACGTGACGTTGTGCTAAAAGAATGAAACTCTTTTAGGCTTAATGCTATGATGTTGAATACATAGACTTCGTCATCTTTTACGGAAAAGAGACTAACCGGCAACGCATGGTAGGTGTTGACTTATCCCTTCTTAGGCTTCGGGATAAAATTCCCCAAGATGATACTTGGTGTCTTCTTCAATCGGAGAAAAGACTAAACCGGCGACGCGTGGTAGGCGTTGACTTTAGGATTATTGGCCAACCCCCAGCCATCAACGGATTTGATTAGCCTTTACCGATTACCGTTTGAATCGGGCTAGCGTGCGGATTGTCTAAATCCGTTTACGCGTAACGTTGTGCTAAGAGAATGAAACTCTCTTAGACTTATTGCTATGATGTTGAATACATAGACTTCGTCTTTTATCACGGGAATAGACCACCCGGCTGCATGTGTTACATGCAGACTTATCCCTACTTAGGCTTCGGGATAAAATGCCCCAAGGTGAACTTGGTGTCTTCTTCAATCGGAGAAAAGACTAAGCCGACAGCGTGTGGTGGCGTTGGCTTATCCCTTCTTAGGCTTCGGGATAAAATGCCCCAAGGTGAACTTGGTGTCTTCTTCAATCGGAGAAAAGACTAAACCGGCGACGCGTGGTAGGCGTTGACTTTAGGATTATTGGCCAACCCCCAGCCATCAACGGATTTGATTGGCCTTTACCGATTACCGTTTGAATCGGGCTAGCGTGCGGATTGTCTAAATCTGTTCCGCACGTAACGTTGTGCTAAGAGAATGAAACTCTCTTAAACTTATTGCTATGATATTGAATACATAGACTTCGTCTTTTATCACGGGAATAGACCACCCGGCTGCATGTGTTACATGCAGACTTATCCATACTTAGGCTTCGGGATAAAATTTTCCAAGATGATACTTAGTGTCTTCTTCAATCAGAGAAAAGACTAAACCGACGACACGTGGTAGGCGTTGACTTTAGGATTATTGGCCAACCCCCAGCCATCAACGGATTTGATTGGCCTTTACCGATTACCGTTTGAATCGGGCTAGCGTGCGCATTGTCTAAATCCGTTTCGCACGTAACGTTGTGCTAAGAGAATGAAACTCTCTTAGACTTATTGCTATGATGTTGAATACATAGACTTCGTCATCTTTTACGGAAAAGAGACTAACCGGCAACGCGTGGTAGGTGTTGACTTATCCCTTCTTAGGCTTCGGGATAAAATGCCCCAAGGTGAACTTGGTGTCTTCTTCAATCGGAGAAAAGACTAAACCGAAGCGCGTGGTAGGCGTTGACTTTAGGATTATTGGCCAACCCCCAGCCATCAACGGATTTGATTGGCCTTTACCGATTACCGTTTGAATCGGGCTAGCGTGCGCATTGTCTAAATCCGTTTCGCACGTAACGTTGTGCTAAGAGAATGAAACTCTCTTAGACTTATTGCTATGATGTTGAATACATAGACTTCGTCTTTTATCACGGGAATAGACCACCCGGCTGCATGTGTTACATGCAGACTTATCCATACTTAGGCTTCGGGATAAAATTTTCCAAGATGATACTTAGTGTCTTCTTCAATCAGAGAAAAGACTAAACCGACGACACGTGGTAGGCGTTGACTTTAGGATTATTGGCCAACCCCCAACCATCAACGGATTTGATTGGCCTTTACCGACACCGCTTGAATCGGGCTAGCGTCGCGCATTGTCTAAATCCGTTTAGCCGCGTAGCGTTGTGCTAAGAGAATGAAACTCTCTTAGACTTATTGCTATGATGTTGAATACATAGACTTCGTCTTTTATCACGGGAATAGACCACCCGGTTGCATGTGTTACATGCAGACTTATCCCTACTTAGGCTTCGGGATAAAATGCCCCAAGGTGAACTTGGTGTCTTCTTCAATCGGAGAAAAGACTAAACCGGCAACGTGTGGTAGGCGTTGGCTTATCCCTTCTTAGGCTTCGAGATAAAATGCCCCAGAATCGAACTCTGGTGTCTTCTTCAATCGGAGAAAAGACTAAACCATAAACGAAAGATTAAATTGATGTGGGAAAGGAAGAATTTTATATTCTGTTTCCCGACGATGAAGAGGAAGAATTTTATATTCTATCTCCAGGTCTTCTTTTAGGGTAAAGACAAACCCAAAATAAGAGAGGAAGGATTTTATATCCTATCTCTTGCCCCTGGAGAGGAAGAATTTTATATTCTATCTCTAGGAAGGAAGAAATTAAAAGTGGGATCTCCACTTCGAGAATCGGAAGGGGTGAAACTAAGAGTGGAATCTCCACTCCGAGAATTGAAAAGAGATTCAGATAACTTTTACTTTTATAGGATCCATTATCTGATCTGAAAATAAAATTCTCGTTTATCGAGATGAAATTCCAACTTCGGCCCTGACCATGGGAAGGTGTGACCGAAGTGGGGGGGGAAGATTCAGATAGCTATCACTTTTATAGGATTCGCTTCCTGATCTTGAAAATGACTTTCTCGTTTATCGAGAGGAAATCTCAACTTCGGCTCTAACCATGGGAAGGCGTGAGCGAAGTGGGAAAGATGGAATCCTTCTGTTTATCAGAAGGAGATTTCAATTTTGAAGGTGGGCCTCTTGTTCATTGAAAGGAATTAAGAGGGGATTCTGTTGGTGGATTGAACCAGAAAATTTTTTGTTTAGTAGACTCACCGCCAATGAGTTTGATCGGTGAGGAAATTTGGTGGAGGACAGATTTAGGGTTATCCTCAAGGACAATGGAGAATTATTTTCTGAGGAACTTTCCTTCAATATGGGTTATCCCGAATGTACTAAGGATAGTATTTTATCAGGAACTTCCCATTTATTGGCATTAATTGCCTGTCGCCATCTTGAGTAATTAGACGGTACGCACCGTTTGAGTAGACATTGTCTACACAAACGGTCCTTCCCATTTAGGTTCGAATTTACCTTTCTTCTTGGAGTCGAGAATTATCTGGCCGAAAGGAGGACCGTGTCTCCTTCCTTAAAGCTTCTGCATGGGACTCTCTTGTTGAAAGCTCTCGATATTCTGGATTGATAAAATTCAATGTGTTGTTGAGCTTCCAGGCGCTTCTCATCCAACATCTCGAGCTCTTCAAGGCGTCTTTGATGTTGTTCCTCTGTCATCATCTCAGTTGCGAGGGCGATCCGAAGTGATGGAATTTGGATTTTCAATGGGAGCATCGCTTCACATCCGTATACCAGAGAATATGGTGTAGCTCTAGTCGGCGTGCGAATCATGGCGCGATATGCCCAGAGTGCTTCTCCGAGTTTATCATCCCAATCACGTTTATTGGTCTTCACAAGCTTCGACAAGATCTTAATGATTGTCTTGTTGAACGCTTCAGCTAACCCGTTAGTAGCGGGATAATAGGCCGTCGAGGAGACGTCTTGAATCTTGAACTTCTCGCAAAACCTAATGAAGGCATTGCTGACGAATTGAGGACCGTTGTCATGCACGATCCGCCTTGGCACACCTTGTCGATAGATGACATGATGCTTGATGAATCTGATGACGTTGTTCGTCTTCACCTCTTTTAGTGGAATTGCTTCAGCCCACTTAGAGAAGTAGTCGGTGATTGCGAGAATGAACCGATCACCTTTAACTGACGGAGGAAAAATAGGACCTACGATGTCCATACCCCATGTCTCAAAAGGCCACGATGTAGCCGAAGGATGCAAATGCTCCGGGGGTCGATGCATGTAGTTTGCGTGTATTTGACACGCGTGGCATTTTCGAGCGTACTCGATTGCATCATTAACCATTGTTGGCTAGAAGTATCCCATTCTCTTGACGCGATCATAAAGCTTGGGACCAGGTTGGTGTGCGCCGCACTCTCCGCCGTGCGCTTCCCTAAGAACTTCCTCTGCTTCTTTGCTTGAAAGACACCGAAGCAGTAAGCCGTCGTACCCGTGACGATATAACGTTTGGGTCTTTGAGTTATAAAAGAACCTCAGCGCTCTTCGTTGGATCGATTCCCTCTCTTTTACGTCTTCTGGTAAGATACCGTGTAGGACATAATCGATTATAAGAAATCGCCAATCCTGGGGCTCTAATTCAATTCGGGTTGAGTGCACCTCTTTGATGACCACCTCTTTGTCGTTGACTTCTTCGCCATATATTGGCACGAAGAGTTGATGAGTCCTCACAGTAATCAACTGTTCCGACTCAGGGGGTTGCGCTAACGATACCGCCAATGCCGCTAATGCGTCTGCATATGCATTCTGAAGGCGTGGGATGTACTCAATGAAGAATTCTTCAAACGAATCCGCCATTTTGACAGCCGCCTGGTGGTACGGAACCAAGTCCGGATTCCTGACTTCATAGTCCCCACGCACTTGTTTGACTATAAGTTGAGAATCTCCAAAAGCTTTGAGATATTCTACCCCGACTCTTTAGCGGCGAGTCCAATAAGTAGGCGTTGTATTGACTACATTATTGGAGCACGGTTGGTTAGCGAGTAAGCCAGCGGCATCACGTGTTTCAGGAAACTAAAACAACTCAACTCTGCGGAAATCTTTGAACATCCGGGGGTGCTTGCTACATTAGCTGCTCGGGAAGCTCCGTCAAAGTACAGCTGCCATATTTGCTAATGTGGCGTAGTGTTGACCTCGTGGGTCTCATCGGCAAGTCATCATACAACTTCGGTAGTATCCTTTGTTGGATTATCGCCAAAGATGCATAAATTACTGTCCCTTGACCGACTTACATTTGCTTGAAGTCGCGGTCGTATTGGGATAAGAGTAAGGCCCATTTTGCCAAATGCCAATTCATAGAGGCTGGTTGTGTCATGAATATCCGGACTGGGTTTACGCTGGAAATAACGTAAATCGTCTGTCCGACTAAGTAGTGTTGCATCTTTTGAACCGCGAACACCAACGCTAGGCACTCCTTCTCAATCATTGGATAGCAGGATTCAGCACCTACCAACGTCTGACTTAGGTAATACACCGCTTGCTCATGACCGTTGTCATCGTCTTGCGCAAGAAAGGTGCTTAACGAGTGGTTCATCGCCTTGATGTAAATCAAGAACGGTTTACCCGACTTCGGTGCAACGAGAACGGGAGGATTCGCTAGATATGCTTTGATATCCTCGAATACCTTTTGACAAAGGCGTCGCTGTAGGCAATAAAAATTGCCTTAATCCCTACACAAAGAACTCTAATGAGCAAAAGAGCTTAAGAGCCCATCTAAGTGGAGTCAGGCCCGCCTAAAGGTTAAGTTTACCTGGATGTTTGACTTTACCAAATAAGACAGAAATGCTGATATCTCTCAAACCAAAAGGAACTGGGCAAAATTACTGGGGCAATTGGCCTGCCGCTTCGGAGATGGTCGATTTCCATATATAATTCGCCTAATCTCGACGCACGGTTTGAAAGTTACGACCGCTCTTCTCAGAAAGCGCACGAGGTCGCCGCTGCCAGCGCTCGACATTCGTGACGAGGCTCGCCAAGCAGCGAGCTCGACATTGAGCGAGGCTTCGCCAAGCAGCGAGCTCGACATTGAGCGAGGCTCGCCAAGCAGCGAGCTCGACATTGAGCGAGGCTCGCCAAGCAGCGAGCTCGACATTGAGCGAGGCTCGCCAGCGCCGAGGCTCGACATTGAGCGAGGCTCGCCAAGCAGCGAGCTCGACATTGAGCGAGGCTCGCCAAGCAGCGAGCTCGACATTGACGAGGCTCGCCAAGCAGCGAGCTCGACATTGAGCGAGGCTCGCCAAGCAGCGAGCTCGACATTGAGCGAGGCTCGCCAAGCAGCGAGCTCGGCGTTGAGATGAGGTTAGTCATTGCGGCGAGCTCGCCTACAACATCATTGCAGCGAGGCTCGACACTCGACCGAGGTTCGCCTATAGCAGTGAACCTCGATCCTCGACATCCAACCGAGGTTCGCCTATAGCGGTGAACCTCGATCCTCGACATCCAACCGAGGTTCGCCTATAGCGGTGAACCTCGACATTCAACCGAGGTTCGCTTATAGCAAAGGAACCTCGACATTCAACCGAGGTTCGCCTATAGCGGTGAGTCTCGACACCCCGCCAACACTCAACCGAGGTTCGCCAACAGCAGCCGGCCTCGACATCCAACCGAGGTTCGCTTATAGCAAAGGAACCTCGACATTCAACCGAGGTTCGCTTATAGCAAAGGAACCTCGACGCTCAAACGGCTCGCCCCACGATCATTGGTCCGACGAGGCTCGCCGTCACGGCAGACCGCAATGGGCGCCGCATCAGAAGTACCGACAATCACCGCAGCCGCGCCGCCATCGTAGCAAACACGCAGGCCATTGTCGTAACACGCACTGGCGCTGGACCGCTCGCACGATGGGAAGGGTCACTAACCCTCATGTGAAAGTGACAATAGGGGTCAGTTACACCCCTCAAGCCCATATAAATAGTTGAAAGCCCAACAAAGAGGGGGCTGGCTGGCTTTTAGAGAGAACTCTTAGAAAATCAAGCACTTGCGCACAAGAGAGATCAAGCTCCTCTTCAACAACCTCTAGATCATCCGCAGCCTTTGGTCTGATCGTCAATGGGAAGCAATCTCGACGTGAGCATCGAGGGAAGCATCCTATCGCCACCAAGAACCCATACAAAGAGGAGTCAAATCAATCTCCTCTTCCTCATGTCGAAGGAATTTGATTGTAAAACATTCATTCAATCAATAAACATTTTTTCGAATCCTACGTAAGATGCACTAATAGTGGGAGCAACCATTCATCCCGATGAACCGGTGGTGGCGCAATGTGACAAAGTTGCGCTTGGAACCGAGGTTCAAACCTTGGTCATTGAATTTGATCGAGTAAGTCACGAGGAGTTCCTCTCCTGCAGGGCATCTAGCCCAAGAAAGGCACGCTAGTGTCGCCGAAGTCTCAGATGAGACTTCAGCCCGTGGCTTTTGTTGAATCCTCTTGAGTGAACTCGACGAGCCCCGCCTCAAGGACGAGGCTCCAAAACTAGCCAACAGTTAAGAAGTGGGTTGTTAAGCAACCCAAGTCAACTTCGATGTTGTTAGCCAAGTTTTGGCTTCTGGCGAGCCTCGCTCTGCCTATGGGGAGACCGATCCTACTAACGGTTCCCTATCCGCAGCCAAACAACGTCGTGGCGAGAACCAAGCTTCGCCGATGTGCTCGAAGCTTTGGTCTCGCTGGACGGATTCCACTATCGTCCGAAGAAGGCCGGCGAACCTCGTCATCATCAAGAGGTTCATTGAAACAAGGCGGCGTCGCCCGGTGCGAACCTCGTCCACAAGGCGAGCGTAAGCCCGGTGCGAACCTCGTCCACAAGGCGAGCGTAAGCCCATCTTTGCGAGCCTCGTCGATGGCGAACCTGCGCCTACAGCGTGGGGTCCCCTCAAGAAGTGGCGAGCCTCGTCAAAGTGGCGAACCTGCGTCCACAAGGCGAGCGTAAGCCCATCTTTGCGAGCCTCGTCGATGGCGAACCTGCGTCATGGCAAGCGTCGAGAATGGCGAACCTGCGTCATGGCAAGCGTCGAGAATGGCGAACCTGCGTCATGGCAAGCGTCGAGAATGGCGAACCTGCGTCAACAAGAGGTCCATGCCGAGCCGATGAACTTCGGATGGCGAACCTCGCCATAAGCTTCGCCCGAGCCAAGGGAAGTGGCAACCTCGCCAGTTCGCCAAACTCGACGGAAGCCCCTCTCACGGGAGGCTCATTTTTGAGAATCAATTGGGGTACACCCACTTCGATCTCGTGATTATCTCACACGCAAGCCGATGCCAATCAAATGCGGCCTCATTGCTGCGTGAGAAGCTCATCTCTGCGATCTGGCGCCAATGTTCATCAACGACGCCTTCGCTTTTGAGCTGTTATTCCACCCGCCAACCAGACGGCGCGGTTCCACCGTAAAGGCGGCCCGCGAGGGTCATGGAGTGACCATTAACATGGTTGGGAGGAGCGGAGCAAGACCCGATAAGCACCCGAATCGCCCCGACGCCGAAGTACTCCCTCAGTTTACGGTGGCGCATTAATCAATAGTCAAAGCCTATCGAAGCACCGTCTTACGCACTAGGCGGCAATCCCGTTGATTATAGCCGCCATCGGGGTCCTTCAAGAATTGAGTACTCGCCATCGCTACATCTCAACCTTCAAATACCGATTTCTGATCGTGCCGTCCTCATAGCCTAACGAGAGGAAGAGATGGCACGAAGAATTGAAGAGCAACAAGCTACTATTCTTGCGCAACAAGAATCTATCGACGCTTAGAAATGATGATGGAGAAAGTTGTGGGCAAGAAGAAGATGGACGGCGAGGATCCGGATCGAAGCAAGAAGGCTACGACGGGATCATGATGTTCACTCAATGTCATCGAAGCGGAATCAACTGCACGAAAGAGCAGGATCATATGTTGCGGGATTTCCAAAAGTAAATGGACTCGAACCAAGGGCAATCTAAGGAGGGTGGCAAGGCCATACCCTATGGAATGGGATGATGTCCCATATCCTCCAAATTCAAGCCACTTAATTTAGTGCGGTTTGTGGAAAAAGCTCTCCGTCGCAACACATCTATTACTTCCAAGAAACCGAGCATATAACGGTAACGATCCTATCATGACCGGTTATTCATTAGCACTCTTAAAGAATTAAGCCTTGAATGGTTTGAAGGTTAGAGCCCGGTTCTATCACTTGGAAAGATGTGCGCAGGCTTTTATGGCCCGATTCTTCGATGATGACACCGAGGTGTCTATGGCCACTTTGCCGGGTCGAAAAGCAAAAGAAGACGGAGTCCGCCAAGACTTTCGCTGCTTATCTCGACTGTTTTGCACTCCCTGACCGTGCCTGCTTACATTCATCGGGATGTGCGAGCCAACCTCTCGATCAACATACTTTCAAAGATGGGTGCGGTTGAAGCACACTCTTGGAGAGAATTGGAGGCATGGCTAACAAGTTGAAAACATGCTTATGAGGATCGGCCGAGGAACCCCGTGATTCTCGCCATAAAAGGGGTAATCGAACAATTTTATTCCCTAAAAGTAGTCAAGGGGAAGGAGACTTTGGCCGTGGAGACCCAACCTACTTGAGACCCTTCAAGCAAATCGAGTGTTTTTGATACCGCCCTCGAGGAAGTATGACTTTAAGGATGACCGTGTCATACCAATCCTTAAAACTTTACTCAAAATGAACAAGATCACGCTCCTAAAATGAGGAAGCCTGAGGAAGCTTCAAGAACTGATGATCCAAAATATCGCATGTACCATCGAATGGTACACCACCGACAGGACATGCTACGCTTTGAAGGACAAGATTCAAGTCTTGTTAGAGGTGTGTCATGACTCGCGAGAGGATCGAAGAAGGTGTCCGCGAACATGGTCGCCTCCAATTTGGTGATTTTTCGTAATTCCAAATGCAAGATGGAGTAAAGCCGATCCTCAAGCGGAAGCCGAGTTGTGAACTTTGACCCCAAAGAACGGAAGAACAAGGTATGGTCCTTACACCACCGAAGGCTTAAATTATGGGTTCACCCCGACTTGCTATCGATGAGCAATGGACCTCTTCAAAGTCTAAAAGAAGACTTGTAACGCTACCTCACAATGAAGAGGAGCAAATCAACGATTCCACCGCAACGAATCACCCCCATTGCACAATTTGTACCAGCATTGGCTACCCGAGGTGGGAAAGAGTTCTCTAGGGAGTATCCCGAGGCGCACTGATGTACCATCAAAGCCCGGTTGGTGAGCCCAAGACAAGGGAGATCCGCTACAACAGAGCTTTAGGAAGGACACACCGAGACTTCAAGGCCCCTTTCCAGCTTTGATGTTTTAGCTCAACTCTCCAACATCCGGCGAGGATCACTTTATTCGAAGCTCTTGCGCCTCTCTCAATCTACCGTAGAAGCTTTGCGAGAAGCGCCATGATAACGGCTGCCTCGCCATTTCCCGTAAAGCTCAATGTAAGTTTATACCAATGTCACTGTGTCTTCAAGGGGCGATACCTTGCATTACCTTCTCCTGAGGACATGCAAGTGAAGAACCCGAAGCATGATAGGCCATTATACTTTACGGTTACATTGGCTCTGTCGGATCAACCGAGCTCAAGTTGACCGGGATGCGCATTGAGTATCATCCCATTGAGAATTATACAACATCTCTAATACCGCCGATCGCTTAGCGACAACCGACTACCATCTATGGTTTCAATGCTACCAATTCTAGCCCTTGGGCAAGATCAAACTCGATGCCGATAGGAGACTTGAAGGCGGGCGTTACACCTTTCGTCATCGGCGGATACATCCTATAATCTGCTATTGGGTCGACCCTGGATTCATGAAAACTTGATCGTCCCGTCTACATTGCATCAATGCATGAAGTATATAGATGAAGAGGGGATGGTTAAAACATTGGTCGCGGAAAGGCAACCATTCAAAGGTGTGGAGAATTATTTTACTGATTCTGTTCACTACCTTGAGGAAGGCCAAACCGGTGAACCACAGATCGAGGACTATGACAGCGGAAATGAAGCTGACATAGAGTCCGAACAAGGAGTTGTTTTCAATGACGTAAAACCCTTTGTAATCGATCTGAATGATCCTGATGACGACATAGTCGTCTTTAATGAAGATTATGATTTAGCTTACGCACCGGGTGTTAAAAGTCATACTGACTCCATGTCAGAAATTCTTCCACGGTTATATGCTGAAACTACATTGCACATGCCCATTCGGTCGTCATTTGTGACAACTCAAAGGCACTTTGATTCTTCACAAGCGGTTTTTGTGGTACCGGCCCGGGATAATGATCAGAAAGACATTATCTTTGGGCAGGTCAAGAAACCATTGCAAGCTGAGGTGGAACAACCCCGAGCAGAAGAAAAAGAACCCCAACTTTCATATTTCTCGCCGACGGCGCAACGTTTGATGAAGAAAATGGGGTATGACTTCCTTCGCAAAGAAGGACTAAACTTCGGGAAAGGCATCAGGGCACCGATCAGATCCGCCTATGTCCCGGAAGGCCAGCCTGATGATTACTATCATAAAACTCGTAAAGGGTTGGGGTATGAATCACCATCGTACTCGTGGCATGTCGAGACTGAGAGCGATTCAGAGCACTCATCATCTCGAACAGTTTCCTGCGATTCCGAAGTCAGTACAGACATGAATTTCAGTCCCTGATGGCCAATATGGCTGCAGCCGATCAACTTGAGATTCAAGAGGACGATCAGTTGTCATTATTCGAAGATCCACTGAGTCAACAACTTGGAATGCAATGGGAACATCGTTTTGAACAACGAGAGCCGCCCACTGATGACAAAATAGTCCGAGTTGATATGGGGGATGAAGCTAATCCAAAGCCCATATTCATAAGCTTATAGTTTGACTACCAAGAAAAGGAGAGCCTTATCGCTTTGGTAACGAATATATCGATGTCTTCGCTTGGAGTTATGAAGATATGCCCGCCTAGACCCTCAAGTGGCTATGCATTGCCTTAATATCGAACCGGCTAAGCACGTTAAACAACAAAGAACGACGCATTTGCCCTCAGTCATGAAGGCCATTGAGAAAGAAATCGAGAAGCCGATCAAAGTAGGTTTCATTCGGGAGGTTCAACACCGGTGGGTAGCCAATATAGTACCCGCTTTGAAGAAAAGCGACGATCCTACCGCGGCGCTGACTATCGAGACTTAAATTCAAAGATGTCCGAAAGATGATTTTCCTTTACCAATCACGGATATTTTCGCCGATAACACGCGGTGGGTTTGAAAGGATGTCTTTATGGATGGCTTTTCGGTACAATCAAATCAAAATGCACCCGATGATGAAAAGCACACCGCTTCCAACACCGCCGAATATATCGTTATACGCTATGCCTTCGGCTTGAAAACGCAGGGCAACATACCGGTGCCATGACCACTATCTTCAAAACATTTACTAAGACAAGAGAATGCTACGTAGACGATTTAGTGGTCAAGAGTCGCCACAAAAGTGATCATTTACACAACTTGAGGACAAGATTTGAGATAATGCGGCTCATCACCAAGATGAACCCAACTAAGTCTTTCCCGGGATGTCTAGTGGCAAATTCCTAGGGTTCGTGGTCACAGCAGACGCAGATACCGATCTGATAAAGTCAAAGCTATCCAAGAACTTCCACCTCCTAGAAGCCTCGAGAGCTTCGTGGTCTCCAAGGGCGCTGGCTTACATTCGCATTCATTTCCAATTTATCGGGAAATGTCAACCATTCTCAAGCTCATGAAGAAAGGTGTATCGCTCATTTGGGACTAAGATTGCCTAAGGCATTCAAGAGATCAAAACATATCTTTCTAATCCCCCTGTTAGTTGCACCTAAATCGGAAAGCCCTTTCGATTTACATCCGCTACATGAGTATGCCAAGTAATGGTCTTTTAGCATGTGACGATGACAATGGCCCGCGAGCAGGCAATCTATTACCTCGAGGGACATCAAGGGGCCGAGTATCGATACCCTCCCATTCGAAGGAATGTTTGGCTTTGGTCTTCGCCATCCAAAAGATGCACTATCTAGTGGGACGGACCATACCGTCATCTCGAAATTAACCCTATCACGGGTATTCATGACCCACCGCACGCTGAATGGTCGAATGGCTAGATGGGCATTGTTGTTATCTCGATGCGACATTCACTTCAAACCTCGAAGCGATGAAGGGTCAAGGCGTGTGTGATCTTATGGCTAACCATCCATTGAAAGGGAGAGTCGAATTGTATCAAGACATGCACGATGAACCTTATGAAGCTAATCGGTCTCTAAGGAGCAGGTGTGGCGGTTGTTCTTTGTGAACCTCGAGAGCAACCCACGATGGCCCGTTGTAGCCGAGTGGGGTAGTATTGATATCTCCACAAAACCACGTGGTACCACGAAATGCGGTCGCTATCGTAACCATGCACCAATAACGAGCGTAATATAATGCGTTGTTGATTGGTCTCGACATAGCCAAACATCTAGGCGTGAAACACCTTGAAGCATTTGGGGATTCGCAGCCTAGTCGTAAAATAACTAAGAGGAGAATACGGTCGCACGAGGACCTTATCCTCATCATGCGCCAGCCCATAACTTTAGTGACTCCTTTGAAAGCTTTTACATCGATCATGTGCCCCGCTTATGAACACTTATGCGGATGCGCCTGGCGCTCTTTGCGCCTACGCTTAGCCCTCGCCGAGAATGCTACTCGGCAAGTTAGTGTGACTAGTCGGCAATTATTTCGCCAAAATATGCATTACGATTCGCGGCAGCTTGAAGACGAGCCTAAGTCACTTGAAGCACGATCGGCGGTTCCGATCATCGACTATGTCTTGCATGGGATATTGCCCAAGACATAAAAGAAAGGGAGTCGATTCGCCGACGAGCATCAAGATTTTACTATGATTCCCGATTCTGGACCTTATATAGAAGGTCATATGGCGGATCTTGCCCGATGTCTGTCAACTAAGGAAGCAGAGCAAGTCTTGAAAGAAGCTCATGACGGTGTTTGTGGAGCACACCAACACGGGCCCAAGTTATGGGACGGTGCGTGAACTTCGGTTATTATTGGCCGACAATGGTGAGGGATGCCGCTTACGCTAAACGATGCCATGCGTGCCAAATACATGCTAATTACCTTCACCAACCTCGGAACACTTACATCCTACCGCCACGCCCGGCCATTTGAAGCGTGGGGAATGGACATCGTCGGTCCAATTTCTCCACCTTCTTCAAAAGGACATCGCTTCATATTGGCGATAGCGAGTATTTCTCAAAGTGGGTGAAGCCGTTCCGTTGAGATTGGTCAAGACAAGCGATGTGATCAAATTTGTTAAACATCATGTCATATACCGGTATGGTGTCTTGGCGGTCGTCCACGATAATGGTCCGCAATTTGTCGATCATGCCTTCCGCGATTCTGCGATAAATTTTGAATCAGGAACCTAGCGTCAGCGACTTACTACCCGCGCGAATGGACAAGCCGAGGCTTTTAACAAGACGATCATCAAGATCCTTACTAAAATGGTCTTTTCAAACAAGAAGGATTGAACGACAAGCCGGGCAAAGCCCGTGGGCTTACCGCATAATGGTTCGCACACCGACAGTACCACCCCATATTCTCTCGGTTTATGGTTGTGAAGCCATTTTACCGATAGAGATTCAAATCCCATCGCTCAATGGCGCTATCCACCTAATGACAACCGAGGAAAATCATCACGACGGCTTGAGGAACTTGAAATGCCGGATGAAAAGCGACATGTGCTCAACAAAGATATCGAGCTTTACTGCACTGATTTCTAAAGCATTTGACAAGAAAGTCCGATGTCGTATTTTCAAGGAAGGCGACCTCGTTCTCATTGTCCGGCCTAGATGATTTTGAACTCCAAAAGAAGGGGAAGTTCGAACCAAAATGGGAAGGACCCTTCGTGGTGGAGTCTGTTTACTCGAATGGAGCATACCGCCTAACCAATCAAGAAGGCTACGTAATCATGATGCCTATTAATGGTAAGTTTATGAAAAGTACTACCCGTAGTCTTCTTTCAAACTCCCCCAAAACTATCATGTTAACAATCACCTCGATAGTTCCCCAGTTTCCTTCGTCAATCCTCTCAAGTAGGATAGCGGGACCACTCCACGGTCATGTTAATATTGCACCTCGACAAATCAACTTACCAATCCTCGTCAATGGGATGGTAAGTCCAAGAAGTCGCCCGTCAGCGACAATCTTGTCATGTTAACATTTTACCTCCGCAAATTAACTTACTAATCCTCTTCAATGGGATGGCGAGTCCTCAAAGTTGCCCCAATCACAACAAATTCTTGTCGGGTTAACAATCACCTTTGACAAACTCCCTTCCAATCCTCGTCAATAGGTTGGTGGGTCCACATAATCGCTATGTTAACAATCACCTCGATAGTCCGACCGCCATTCCCGCAAATGACGCTATCCAATCAAGTCGTCGTACCCTATTCCCATCATAGTTGTTATACTTAGAGTCCTTTGAACAACTAGATTCTTCTTGGTCATATGTCGCCATACCCTCGGGTCACCGAACGATTCGATCATTTCCATATCGCCACTTGTCCGAAAGTGACTTTGGGTTAGATAGTGGTTAACCAAGCAATATGCCCTATCAACTCCCTCATCGAATAGCGCCTACCATGCGATGTGCCTCTATTTCAACCATAGTCGTTATACTCCCATGTCCTTTGGGCGACTTCGGCTACCCCGAGTCATTTCCTAAATGACTTTGTTCGTAATCACTGTTGTTATACTCTCACGTCACTGAACAACTTGATTGCTTTTTGATCACGATCGTTATACTTTTATGTCACTGAACGATTCGATCATTTCCGAATAGTGGCCTACCATGCGATGTGCCACTATTCTGGGTTTGTCTTTGCCCCAAGAGAAGACACAACGGGTTCGTTTTCGCACCAAGAGAAGACACAACGGGTTCGTTTTCGCCCCAAGAGAAGACACAACGGGTTCGCTTCCAAGAGAAGACACAACGGGTTCGTTTTAGCCCCAAGAGAAGACACAACGGGTTCGCTTCCAAGAGAAGACACAACGGGTTCGCTACCAAGAGAAGACACAACGGGTTCGTTTTCGCCCCAAGAGAAGACACAACGGGTTCGTTTTCGCCCCAAGAGAAGACACAACGGGTTCGTCTTCGCCCCAAGAGAAGACAAAGTCTATACGCGCGGCCATTCCACGTGTAGCCAGTTGTTGTTAAACAACAAGCGAATCTATGCCTCTCGGCATAGGGACTTTATCTCGATCCCTTATTAGAGATAAGTCTACGCCTAACACACGTGAGTCGTAGTCTATTCCCGTAAGAAAGACAAAGTCTACGTATTCAATATCGTAGCGCTAAGAGAGTTAACTCTTTAGCATAACGTTACATGTAGAACGGACTTAGATGATCTACATGCTAGCCCGACTCAAACGGTAATCGGTAAAGGCACATCAAATCCGTTGATAGCTGGGGGTTTGCTAAAAATCCCAGAAGGCGATCATTAGCTGCAGGTGAAGAATTCAAATTTGCCGAGCTCGTTGGAAGGTTCCTCGCACCGTTTGAGTGGTGATCATGTTGCAAGTCTTCATATCCAAAGTGTTCCAGACTCCATTCAACCACATTCAGGTCTGAAAACTTTGGAGGGGGTTTTGTAGGCAATAAAAATTGCCTTAATCCCTACGACAACTTCGGAATGAGCAAAAGAGCTTAAGAGCCCATCTAAGTGGAGTCAGGCCCGCCTAAAGGTTAAGTTTACCTGGATGTTTGACTTTACCAAATAAGACAGAAATGCTGATATCTCTCAAACCAAAAGGAACTGGGCAAAATGACTGGGGCAATTGGCTCCGTCTCGTCGAGATGGTCGATTTCCATATATAATTCGTCTAATTCCGACGTACGGTTTGAAAGTTACGACCTGTTCTTCGTAGCAGACGAGGCTCGCCAAGCAGCGAGGCTCGACATTCAGACGAGGCTCGCCAAGCAGCGAGGCTCGACGTTCAGACGAGGCTCGCCAAGCAGCGAGGCTCGACATTCAGACGAGGCTCGCCAAGCAGCGAGGCTCGACATTTAGACGAGGCTCGCCAAGCAGCGAGGCTCGACATTCAGACGAGGCTCGCCAAGCGGCGAGGCTCGACATTCGACGAGGCTCGCCAAGCGGCGAGGCTCGCCAAACAGCGAGGCTCGACATTCAGACGAGGCTCGCCAAACAGCGAGGCTCGATATTCAGATGAGGCTCGCCAAACAGCGAGGCTCGACGTTCAGATGAGGTTCGTCATTGCAGCGAGGCTCGACATTCGACGAGGCTCGCCAAGCGGCGAGGCTCGACACTTTCGGCCGAGGTTAGCCTATAGCGGTGAACCTCGATCCTCGACATCCAACCGAGGTTCGCCTATAGCGGTGAACCTCGACCCTCAACATTCAACCGAGGTTCGCCTATAGCGGTGAACCTCGACATTCAACCGAGGTTCGCTATAGCGGTGAACCTCGACATTCAACCGAGGTTCGCCTATAGCGGTGAGTCTCGACACCCGTCTCAACACTCAACCGAGGTTCGCCTATAGCGGTGAACCTCGACATTCAACCGAGGTTCGCCTATAGCGGTGAACCTCGACATTCAACCGAGGTTCGCCTATAGCGGTGAACCTCGACCCTCAACATTCAACCGAGGTTCGCCTATAGCGGTGAACCTCGATCCTCGACATCCAACCGAGGTTCGCCTATAGCGGTGAACCTCGACATTCAACCGAGGTTCGCTATAGCGGTGAACCTCGACATTCAACCGAGGTTCGCTATAGCGGTGAACCTCGATCCTCGACATCCAACCGAGGTTCGCCTATAGCGGTGAACCTCGACCCTCAACATTCAACCGAGGTTCGCTATAGCGGTGAACCTCGATCCTCGACATCCAACCGAGGTTCGCTATAGCGGTGAACCTCGACCCTCAACATTCAACCGAGGTTCGCCTATAGCGGTGAGTCTCGACACCCGTCTCAACACTCAGCGAGGTTAGCCTATAGCGGTGAACCTCGACCCTCAACATTCAACCGAGGTTCGCTATAGCGGTGAACCTCGACATTCAACCGAGGTTCGCTATAGCGGTGAACCTCGACATTCAACCGAGGTTCGCCTATAGCGGTGAACCTCGACCCTCAACATTCAACCGAGGTTCGCTATAGCGGTGAACCTCGACATTCAACCGAGGTTCGCCTATAGCGGTGAACCTCGATCCTCGACATCCAACCGAGGTTCGCTATAGCGGTGAACCTCGACATTCAACCGAGGTTCGCTATAGCGGTGAACCTCGATCCTCGACATCCAACCGAGGTTCGCTATAGCGGTGAACCTCGACATTCAACCGAGGTTCGCTATAGCGGTGAACCTCGACCCTCAACATTCAACCGAGGTTCGCCTATAGCGGTGAACCTCGATCCTCGACATTCAACCGAGGTTCGCCTATAGCGGTGAACCTCGATCCTCGACATCCAACCGAGGTTCGCCTATAGCGGTGAACCTCGACCCTCAACATTCAACCGAGGTTCGCCTATAGCGGTGAACCTCGACATTCAACCGAGGTTCGCCTATAGCGGTGAACCTCGACCCTCAACATTCAACCGAGGTTCGCCTATAGCGGTGAACCTCGACATTCAACCGAGGTTCGCCTATAGCGGTGAACCTCGACCCTCAACATTCAACCGAGGTTCGCCTATAGCGGTGAACCTCGACATTCAACCGAGGTTCGCCTATAGCGGTGAACCTCGATCCTCGACATCCAACCGAGGTTCGCTATAGCGGTGAACCTCGACATTCAACCGAGGTTCGCCTATAGCGGTGAACCTCGACCCTCAACATTCAACCGAGGTTCGCCTATAGCGGTGAACCTCGACCCTCAACATTCAACCGAGGTTCGCTATAGCGGTGAACCTCGACATTCAACCGAGGTTCGCCTATAGCGGTGAACCTCGACCCTCAACATTCAACCGAGGTTCGCCTATAGCGGTGAACCTCGACCCTCAACATTCAACCGAGGTTCGCCTATAGCGGTGAACCTCGACATTCAACCGAGGTTCGCCTATAGCGGTGAACCTCGATCCTCGACATCCAACCGAGGTTCGCCTATAGCGGTGAACCTCGATCCTCGACATCCAACCGAGGTTCGCCTATAGCGGTGAACCTCGATCCTCGACATCCAACCGAGGTTCGCCTATAGCGGTGAACCTCGACATTCAACCGAGGTTCGCTATAGCGGTGAACCTCGACATTCAACCGAGGTTCGCCTATAGCGGTGAACCTCGACATTCAACCGAGGTTCGCTATAGCGGTGAACCTCGATCCTCGACATCCAACCGAGGTTCGCCTATAGCGGTGAACCTCGATCCTCGACATCCAACCGAGGTTCGCCTATAGCGGTGAACCTCGACATTCAACCGAGGTTCGCCTATAGCGGTGAACCTCGACATTCAACCGAGGTTCGCCTATAGCGGTGAACCTCGACCCTCAACATTCAACCGAGGTTCGCCTATAGCGGTGAACCTCGATCCTCGACATCCAACCGAGGTTCGCCTATAGCGGTGAACCTCGACCCTCAACATTCAACCGAGGTTCGCCTATAGCGGTGAACCTCGACATTCAACCGAGGTTCGCTATAGCGGTGAACCTCGACATTCAACCGAGGTTCGCTATAGCGGTGAACCTCGATCCTCGACATCCAACCGAGGTTCGCTATAGCGGTGAACCTCGACATTCAACCGAGGTTCGCCTATAGCGGTGAACCTCGACATTCAACCGAGGTTCGCTATAGCGGTGAACCTCGATCCTCGACATCCAACCGAGGTTCGCCTATAGCGGTGAACCTCGACCCTCAACATTCAACCGAGGTTCGCTATAGCGGTGAACCTCGACATTCAACCGAGGTTCGCTATAGCGGTGAACCTCGACATTCAACCGAGGTTCGCCTATAGCGGTGAACCTCGACATTCAACCGAGGTTCGCCTATAGCGGTGAACCTCGATCCTCGACATCCAACCGAGGTTCGCCTATAGCGGTGAACCTCGATCCTCGACATCCAACCGAGGTTCGCCTATAGCGGTGAACCTCGATCCTCGACATCCAACCGAGGTTCGCCTATAGCGGTGAACCTCGACCCTCAACATTCAACCGAGGTTCGCTATAGCGGTGAACCTCGATCCTCGACATCCAACCGAGGTTCGCTATAGCGGTGAACCTCGACATTCAACCGAGGTTCGCCTATAGCGGTGAACCTCGACATTCAACCGAGGTTCGCTATAGCGGTGAACCTCGACATTCAACCGAGGTTCGCCTATAGCGGTGAACCTCGACATTCAACCGAGGTTCGCCTATAGCGGTGAACCTCGACATTCAACCGAGGTTCGCTATAGCGGTGAACCTCGACATTCAACCGAGGTTCGCCTATAGCGGTGAACCTCGACATTCAACCGAGGTTCGCTATAGCGGTGAACCTCGACCCTCAACATTCAACCGAGGTTCGCTATAGCGGTGAACCTCGACATTCAACCGAGGTTCGCTATAGCGGTGAACCTCGACATTCAACCGAGGTTCGCCTATAGCGGTGAACCTCGACATTCAACCGAGGTTCGCTATAGCGGTGAACCTCGACCCTCAACATTCAACCGAGGTTCGCCTATAGCGGTGAACCTCGATCCTCGACATCCAACCGAGGTTCGCTATAGCGGTGAACCTCGATCCTCGACATCCAACCGAGGTTCGCCTATAGCGGTGAACCTCGACATTCAACCGAGGTTCGCTATAGCGGTGAACCTCGACATTCAACCGAGGTTCGCCTATAGCGGTGAACCTCGACATTCAACCGAGGTTCGCTATAGCGGTGAACCTCGATCCTCGACATCCAACCGAGGTTCGCCTATAGCGGTGAACCTCGATCCTCGACATCCAACCGAGGTTCGCCTATAGCGGTGAACCTCGACCCTCAACATTCAACCGAGGTTCGCTATAGCGGTGAACCTCGACATTCAACCGAGGTTCGCCTATAGCGGTGAACCTCGACCCTCAACATTCAACCGAGGTTCGCCTATAGCGGTGAACCTCGATCCTCGACATCCAACCGAGGTTCGCTATAGCGGTGAACCTCGACCCTCAACATTCAACCGTCTTAGAAGATGTTCTTGAAAAATCTTCATCATGGCTCGCTAATATGTGGCGCCCGCATTCTTCAGGCCAAATGGCATGACCGTGTAGCAGAAGACACCGAGGGGAGTTCTGAACGCCGTGTGTTTTGCGTCATCTGGGTGCATCTTGATTTGATTATAACCTGAAAACCCATCCATGAAAGACATTCTCTTGAATCCGCACGTGTTGTCGATGATGACATCCGTGATTGGAAGAGGAAAATCGTCTTTTGGGCATGCGGCGTTCAGATCCCTGTAATCGACGCAAACTCTGATTGTCCCATTCTTCTTTAGAATCGAAACAATATTTGACACCCAATCCGGGTGCTGCACTTTCTGGATAAAACCTGACGTTATGAGCTTCTTTACCTCCGCCACGATTGATTCCATGATTTGCGGACGAAACCGTCTTTGCTGTTGTTTGACTGGTTTGACATCCGGCTTGATATTGAGGCGATGAGTAGCCACGTTCGGATCAAGCCCTGGCATATCTTCGTAATTCCAGGCGAAAATGTCGATATACTCCCGGATGAGAGCGATCAATTCCTCTTTCTCTTCCGGAGAAAGACTGCCGCTTATGAATATAAGCTTCGGATTGACTTCATCACCCATATCGACTTGAACTACTACATCTTCGGTCGGAGGTTCCCTTTGCTCGAACCGGTCCCCGTATTGCATATTGAGGTGATGGATCCACGGGTCTTCCCATGTTGGCATCCGTTCATCATCCTCCATCATAGTAGGGACGGTTGTAGTCATATTTGACATTAACCCCTTAAAAATTTCACCGATGCTGACATCAGAGTCCCAACCTGAGGAATCCGATGAATGTCCGTCTCCTGCGTCGGACACTTGGTCGTCAATGAACCAGCAACATTCATCTTCTGAAGAACATACATAACCCAACCCTCTTTTGAATCCATAATAATTCAAGGGCTTTCCTTTTGGGACATGCGCAACTTCGAGTGCGATTCGGGGACCTCGCCCGAAACAAAGACCTTCGCCTCTCGCAAGGTCGTACCCCACTTTTTCATGAGATTTCGCGCTTCTGGACTATATCTAGATAGATGTGAGCCAGGCTTATCGTCGTCGGAATCCCTCTTTAAAAAGTGATCCAGTGGTGGGAATGCTTCTCCCCTACCGTAGATTAAATCCTTCTCACCTCCTGTTTTGGCGGGGATGACAAGTGTTGTTCCAAAGGAATCTCGGAGTTGCTTCTGTGTTACACACGACGATCGGATCGGCATGTGCAGTTCAGGATCATCATACAATCCTTTAATCACATTAAATAAAGACGGGGAGTATTCTAAGTCACCATTTATTGCATTGTTGGTAAGTTGCCAATTACAACTTCCATCCGACGAGTCTTCATCGTCAAGATTGATTACAGTGGGTACAATGTCATTTAAAACAAAACCCTCCTCATAATCAAGCCCGGCTTCGGCATCAGCTTCCTCACATTTGTTAGTGCATTGGTAGATGATTGATGTCGGACTCATTACCGTAAAGGAGGGAGTCAGTGAAGTAGTTCTCCAACCCCTTAAATGGTTGTTTGTCCGCGACCACCGTCTTGACTTCATTATTAGTGTCGACATATTTCGCATTAATCGATGAAGAGTGGAGGGGACTATAACATTATTATGGATCCAAGGCCGACCCAATAATAAGTTATAAGAAATCTCCGCATCAATCACATAGCATGTGACTTCGGACTTCAAATCACCCATTTGGCACTTTATTTGGATTTTACCAAGTGGCCGAGACCCACTGGTGTTAAATCCGTAAATCACTGCTGTAGATACCGACTTCTTGGCGGGAATCTCGAGTTTGTACATCAGGCGGAGGGGCATGATGCTCACAGCGGAACCCGGATCGACTTGGATCCGGTTGACTTCACTGGAGCCAATGTACCCGGTAAAGTACAGCGGCCTGTCATGCTTGGAGTTCTTTGTTTGCATATCCTCTTTGGTGAAAGTTATGCAAGGGATGTGCTTGGTGGCGAGGTTGCACTGTTGGGCCAAAGATTCGGGGAGCTCGTGACTTGGCTCGACCTGAGTGAGAAACACTTCTGAGTCAGCTAGGGCCTCCTGTAGCGCCTCTCTGGTTTCCTTTGACAGCCGCAGAAGCTCGTAAAGCGTTATCCTCGCTGGGATATTAGCCAGTTGAGCCATGATGTCGAAGCGTCGCGAGGAGTTCGAACTTTCCGGTTTATCTCTTCCAATCGGACGATTGAAACGAGACTGCTTCGGAACTTGATCCTCCTGTTGTTGGGGTTGCTTCTCTTTTAGCTTGGCCGTGTTTTCTTTAGCGCCACTTGTCGCCGTGGACTTTTCCGCACGCCAGGGGAGTCATTGCTACCCCCAGCTCCGTCAACGTCTTTGCATTTGGATTAGGAGCTTCGGGATATTTGTAGTGATACTCTTGTCCACTCCTGGTGACGAAGACTTCTCGTTCTTCTTCAGAAAGTTGGAGTGTCATTATCTGCTCATCATCCTTCTCCAAGATTGCTGAAGTAGCATGACATAGCTTCCCCTTCCCCTTTGACTTCTTTTTAGACGAAGAGGTCGCCCATTGCTCATCTTCGGTAAACCAATGAACCTGTGAGGATCTCGCTGCTTAGTCAGATGAGGTACGAAGTCCCTTTTCACGCCGACCATGAGGATCGCCGCTGGATCTGCTTTCATCCCAACTTTCACAACGGGCGTCGGTTGGAACCAATCCAAGGGCACCGATCCGAAGCTGATGGAGACTGCGTTCGCCCCTACTTTCTTCTCTTTGGATGCCTTTGGGGTAATGACCCCTACATCAATCAAGGCCTGGATTTTGTCCTTGAGATGATAACACGACTTTGTCGGGTGGTGCACCGCTCTGTGGTAGGCGCAGTACTTCGGGTCCGTGACCTTCTTTGCCTCCTCTTGGTTTACAATCGGCGGCAACTGAATTTTGTTGTTCTCCAGAAGGTATTTGAAAATACCGGGAACTTCATCATCCTTGAATGAGTAAACCTTAGGGAACCTTGGCTCCGACGACTTCTGATTTTGCGGTCGTTGTTGCCATTGAGGTCGTGACTGCTGCGGCGCTTGTTGCTGCGGTTGTTGTTGGGGCTACAGCTGGAACGTCTGATTTGCATCAACTATTTTCGCTGGCGCCTTCCCCTTGCCACGTGGGACAAAGTTCTGCTTGTGAGCATTCACCGTTGGTTGACCTCTCTCCACCTTCTTCTTTTTCAGGAATCGCTCGGCTTGCTCTCCGCGTATCTTCAAATCCTTCCAGGTCTCAGATGGTGCTGTTCCCATCGATTCCAACACGTCTAATGACAGGTTGTTGTGGCACATTTGGAGGATGAACTCCTCAGTTATGGGGTCCCTGCAATTCATTTCCTTATTTCTGAACCTCTTGACGAAGTTATCCACCGTTTCTCCGTCTTTCTATTTCTCATCTAAGAGTGACCCGATAGATACTTCGGTATCGTCGTCGAAGAAGTTGGCGAGAAACTTGGACTCCATGTCATCCCAACCGTTAATGCTCCCCGGTTTTAGACGGCGGTACCAATCGAAGGCAGCTCCACGGAGGGTGCCAACGAATGACTGAACCATCAAAGGCTCATTGCCGGAGATGACTCCCAAGTGGGACTTAAAGTAGATAAGGTGCTGAGTAGGGGATCTCTTCCTGTTGAACGGTGTAAAGTTAATTAGGTTGAACTTTGTCGGATACGGGATTGATTCCCATTCTCTCGGATACGGGCACGGTATACCTGTTTTCTTCACCTCTTGAGAAGAAATGAGAGAATTGATTTTACTCTCCAGATCTTTTATCTTCTCGTTCTCACCTACATCTTTGTTTCGTGATCTTGAGGAGGATGACGGTATCGCCACCGGCGCTCGCTCATTAGGGTATTGTCGGCGTTATGGCCTTCATCCCCATCTGCGTCGCTATCCGTTGGGTTATCATGGTTGCGACGACTTGACTCGCCTCGGATATTCAACAACGACAAGATTTGCTTGTCCTGAAATTCCCTCATTGTTGCATGGCCATCTGCATTTCAAGCTGGAAATTCTCCTTCTGCTTGGCCAACGCCTCTTCAAGCATCTTGGCTACTTGATCTGTGCTAAACATGAGTGCTTCACGAGGTCGTCCGTCACTTGATAACGTATTGTCGGAAGCGAATGCGGAGCCAGCGTCTGACAATTCGTCATCCGAAGGCGATCTCCTTGGCGCCTTGCCGTAGGTGGGGCGTCTAATGGTCCCGGACCGCAACCGAGTCATCCGTTGCGATGCCGTGGGAATGCCACGCGACGACGTCCCTTTGTTGGTCATGTTGATGGTTGCCCCTGGCAATTCATCACTTTGAGGTACTGGTCTCCTCTTGCGTAAACGCCTTGGCTTGGGTTCAGGCATCTTCGCACCAAGCCTGTCAAAAACTGACAATTTTCTCGGAGTCGTCTTGTTGCAATCTCACTCGGACAACACCGCCTTGATCAATCTGGAGCATGGGCAATGCATGTTTTTCTCCGGGGATCTCCTTTTTCGAGATCTACTCGTACCCCCAGCGCGATAGTACAACTCATCGGCATGAATGCCGGAGCAACCTATCGTGTGTTGGCACAACTTCTCAGGTCTAACGTCCTCGTCATCAGATGAGAAAGTCTCCTTCTGAGGATGAGCTGCCCTTATAGGGTCATCAAAGGTCACTCGCCGCGATGTACGCCTTCGCGAGTGTGAAGCTCCAGTGTGCTCTTGGACTTCAATGCGCAGCCCGGTGCGGGTCGCTGCATGAACTCTCTTGTTGTCGAGGTGGGTACGACCTCCTGGGTTGGGAGTGACCCGGGATTTCCTCAATGGGCCCAAGCGCTTCTTAATTAGAACCTTCCCTTGATCATCAGGAACAGGACCGAGTCGCTCTAACACATTCTTCTTGCTTTGGGATGAACCGGCGGGATCTCCTGAAGCAGGAATTGAGGTGGATGGTGACTTGGGCGGAGTCGGCGATGGTGGAGTTGGCTTCCTTTGATGAAGATCAACTCGGGAAGGCTGATCCTTGTTCAACGCTTCGGCTTTAGCCTTAACCGTTGATCCAGGTTTTTGCCTCCATACTTGGCGCGTCTTCGGGGCTTCTTGGCCACTTCCTCCTTCAACTTTCGGGCCTCTTGGACCAAAACCCGCTGCAGTAAGGAGGCGGGCGCTATGGATGCGTTCCTCAAGTGTTGATTGGTTCCGTTTTACGCGGATCCAATCATTTGTCGACGGCTTGGAGGAGTTGTCGTGCACCTGCTTCTGAGGCTTTTCGCCTCTCCTGGATTTGAGATCCGCCTCGTAACGGATCCCGTCCACCGATTCCAATGCCCTAGCGAATCGGCGAGCCAAACTTTGGCGTCGACGTTGGCGGGCTCTCTTTGAAAGATTTGGCACGCCATCAATCAGATCTCGGACTGAGGAGTTGAGATCTTCATCTCTGGTTGCCTTGAGTGCCAGAGGGACACTGCTCGCTGCGGCTTTGGTAGCGGCGGGATCGGAATCCTCACCTTGAGATTCGACGTCCGAAGACCATCGGATCCTCTTTGCAGTAGCGATCTTCTTGGATCTACGAGGGGAGGACGATCGGGATGAGGACGAGAGGTACTCCTCATACTTCTTCTGGTCGAACTCGTACTCGACCTTTTCTTCGACCGGGATCTGGATTCGCGGCTGCGACACGACGATCTCTG
Source organism: Asparagus setaceus (assembly GCA_012295165.1). Taxonomy (NCBI): domain Eukaryota; kingdom Viridiplantae; phylum Streptophyta; class Magnoliopsida; order Asparagales; family Asparagaceae; genus Asparagus; species Asparagus setaceus. The sequence goes on from CM022704.1 coordinate 29,235,314, forward strand.
ACTTGAGACCATTGGCTCCCACTGTGATCGCCAGCTTGTTCGCGGGAAAAGTCGTTTCCTTAATTTTCATTGCTTTCGAACTCATTACACCTTTATGGGTTTACAAACGAATTCGAAAATAAAAAAGATCGCCTTTTTATAAGGCTTACAACGAAAGCCAATGAAAAATTACAACTTTATCTCCCTAAAATAAATGCGGGATCCGTTTATCGGGTCCTCGCTTGCGTGGGTGTCTTTGCTTGTGCCGAGAACTTCTTTTCCGTCCGTGAACCACCGCGTAATCCAGATCCTGTACGAGATCTACACTATCAAAAGGGGTTGTTTCACGAAGGAAACAAGAGCCCGAAGCGAATGAGATCGACCAAGCGAAATCAAAGCTCTTCTCGAGATCAAAACAATGTTTAATCTCGAGGAAATGATGTAGATCTGATGTCAAAGTTGATCGCCTCCCCCAAAGCTAGATCTGGATCTTCAACATCGTCGCCTTTATCGCCAAAAATCAGATCTTGATCCGACAGAGCTTCCTCGTCTCACCAAAATTCCGGATCTGTGCAAATGAGCCTTGCACCTCATATTTATAGCCTCCAAAAGCGGATAACGGGTCGAAACTGGGCCCGAGGCCCGCCTAGCCACTTGTAAGTGGCTCGGCCACCGAGCCACTTAGAAGTGGCTCGGTTTCGGCCGAGTCACCCAAGTGCGCCGTTTTCCGGTGTTTTCGCCATTTTTCGGTGTTCCGAGTCCGATTCGATTCAAGTTTATTGGTTCTCGCTGATTCGGAGCTTCAAAATCGGGTTTATCCCTTCGCTCACATGCGATTCGTCGCTTTACTAGCCTTGGATGCTTTGTCGACTTGCGTTATGCGCCTCGTCGACTCGGTTTATTGACCTGGACGCTTCACCGACTCGCTTTATGCGTTGGTATCGACTCGTTTTATGCATTGGCGTCTTGGTGACTTGTTGTGGCATCATCGACGGTTCGCCGTTATGTCGTCGGACGGCTCGCCGATCGTCAACTCTTTATCACAAGCTGTATTCGGGAGCGTATAGGCAATTTTCAACGTCTACCGCCGCACCGTATCAGCCAGATCGTGGCCGTCGTTCGGTCGATCCGGACCCGTCATGACCTCGGTTCTAGCCGGTTATTTCGTAGGCAAGATCCCGTTTACTATTGACTTGTATTTATAATTTTTAGATTATTTATGAATTATTATATTTATAAAACGATTATGATATATTATGAACTACGTGGGATTGCCTGATGATGATTTTACTGTTGTTAGTATGATTATGTGAGATATTATTGAATGAGGAAAATTAGTTAAAGGAATTAATTTACAAAGGATTTTTGAAGTATTAATTTGTTGTAAGATGAATATTTAAATTATTAAGTTTATTGTCAAAGTGTTATTTTAGAATAATCACGAGGAATAATATTTTTAACAATTATTTTGTAAAGGGATTTTTAAATTATTAAAGGAATAATGGAATTAATATTTTATTATTTTAAAAATATATTATTTTACACTATTCATGATGAAAACCTAATTTAAAAGGGATTATTGGGAAAAAGATTATTTTTTATTATTTTAATTGGGAAGAAGATTATTTTGATTATTTTAATTGTGATCGTATAAGTGATATAAACCGTGACATTTCATGTATGAAACGCACGTTATTTTTAGTTTTCTTTTACACTGTTATTAAGCTATGTGTTATCCAGTTATCGATGATTTTATGAGACGTTTCGGATTCCGAGTAGTGAGATATTGATGATTTCGGTTTGCATCGTATTTAAGCGTTCTTAGATATTGTTCATGCATACCGTATTTTGTTCATATTATTATTCTTGTTTTATGAACATTTTCATGTACTTGTTAGGCCATTTTGATGTTGCATAGAGTCGATCACATTATTCACTATCTTGTTGCATTGAGAACCATTTGTAGTTCATGACTTAGGACTTGTGCGTCATGAACGAGACTTAGTGACATGAGTTGTGTTGATTAGGAGGTGAACCAGTGATCTGATTGATCGTATCGTTAACTTGGAATTACTCGAGACCTTGGGGTAGAAAAGTCTTGGTTCATGTGATCGGATATGGCCGTTGATGTATCTTCCAGACTCGCTCTAAGTGAATTGTTTCGCACTTGGGGTTGGTTTGTTGGGCCAGTGAATCGTTTCGCACGTGGCCAGTGAAATTATTTCGTCACCTGAGTCTTGCTTGAGTCCGGACAAGCCGGAATCGGATTGCGTGTAGTCCTTTGATCGAAGGGTATCACGGCATTGGATGCACGTAGAGGATTTGTGAACAGTCAGTTATCCGGTGATATGAACTTTGACTCTGTGAGAGTTATGATCCAGTGACCTGTTATAGAATGGCTAGATACTGACATCGAGTTGAGATATTTGATAGTTAGGGCACCTGGTTGTACGGACACATGAGATGCACATGTCGATGCTTTATTTCTAGTTATATGTTCCATCCGTGTATAGTTCGGGGTTATTATTTAGTTATTTACAATCCAAGACATATGGTATATACATGAGGGTTTCCTTGTTTGGATTATTTCGCTCGACGTACTACGTCTCGTTTTGTAGATTTCTAAATATTAATCTCCATCGGATTTTCATGGTTGGTTAATCGGATTGTTGTACTTGGATCGTTCGCAGTTTCTGATTACTTGCTTTCATTTATATTTATTATTATACTGCCATTTCGTTGTGGGATCTTGCCGTGTGCCATGCACGCTGACGTACTCCATTCTTGGTGTACGTCAGATATAGATAATGAGACGAGGTCGGTATGGAGATGCACTTGGTAGGAGTTTTCGGTGGGAGAGCCTCCTTGACGACGGAGTAGATCAAGCTGAAGCTTAGTTTCCTTTTTGTTTTCAGTAGTTTGATGAACCTTAGACCGATTTCAGTATTTTTTCCAATTTAGTTGACATTGTTTAGGATTCTCTAGTTTCTTTAGCTACATGTATTGTTTCAGACATGTGGACTCTTTTATAGTCTGGGATGTTATTTTATTCTGGTGATATGTACTTCTTGTTCTGGATATTTATTTATTCTTACTGGCTGTGATTGGGATTTGTGACCGTGATGTATTTTTATCATTACTTGACGCTTGGCATATTAGATTGAGGAGATATGTTTTTTTATTTGTATTTCTTCTCAACCTAATACGTCGCGGACTTGTTCACGTACCGTTTCCGGGTATTTTGGGAAACGGGGCGTGAATCCCTAATTTCTTGTTTGCTAACAGGTGGCATCGTCTATAAGAACACGAAGAAGATCCATGATGTACTGCAACTGAAGTGTTTATGCCCTCATTTTGGAGATAGACATCAGTTCGAAATAAGCAGGTTAATCGATAAAATAAGGAAGAAATTAGCCATCATGTACAATCCATCAGATGCACATTATTGTCTTGTTATTTTTATTTAATGTTATTATATAGTTTTCGCTTTTGGATTTGCTACCCAAGTTGTAATTCAAATTCATAAATAGTTTATAAGTTAACTTTTACTTAATACAATTTACTTTCCTCACATTTTACTATTTTATTTATCGCTTTCCAATTAATCTAGCTCGGAGGGGCAACCCCTCTATCAAATAGGACTAATTTAAGCTACATTACTTATCTTTGAGTTTCTTTCGCAGCTTTTCTATTAAGGCTTGATGTACAGTAGTAGGAGTAATCTACAACATATGTGATTTTGGCATTTAGAGGCCATTTCAGTAGTGAAGCCTCTTCATGTCCCCTTCATTTTCATCACTTTATTGTTTTTATCAGATGTATTCTTTTACTTTTTTTGTAAGTTTTTCCTTTATTGTCTTTCACGTCAAGGGGAATTGTCACTTTCTGTACTGTATTCTCCTCGGTCTAAGCTGTCATCGTATAGGTTTGTTTCTCTAAAATAAAGGGAAAAAACAACTAAAGATTTGGATCCTCTCCACTATTGAAAAGGTAGTGGAACTAGTTTAATCATAATCCATTAATTTGTTTAATGGATGATTATAATTCATTCTACATCTAACGCTCACCGTACCCCCATGAATTGTAATTTTTATAATTTACACTCACTAACAAATCACACCTATCCACTGAGCAAACCGACGGATATGATATAGTTGTGGTTTTATTTTTGATAGTGGAGAGGATTCGAATCCCAATTAAATTAAATTAATGTATAATTATGCTATCAAAAGGAGGATAAATGATATATATTTGGCAAATCTTCACTGTAGGTCCCTAATGTATTAGCCAAATATCATTTGGGTCCTTAACGTTTGAAAGTCATCAACAGAGGTCCCTAACGTTTTCTCCGTCATCAAATTAGATTCTTTTCAAAAAATTTCGTTATCTCCTGCTGATGTGGCAGTTGACTGGAATTTTTTATCTATTCTTTTTGCACATAACCCCCTATAAGTTTTAAAAATTATAAACAACACCTTAAATTTTTTTTAAAATTACAAATAACACCCTATAAGCCGATCACTTGTAGCTTTTAAAATTTTTAGGGGGATATTGTGATGTTCCAACTAAAAGGTTGTTATTTATAATTTTAAAACTTTTAGGGTGTTATTTGTAATTTTAAAACTTTTAAGGGGTTGGTTGTAATTTTTTACCAAACCACTTGTACCTTTGAAAATTTTAGGGGATATTTTGAGAGTAATTTTAAAAATTTTACTATAATTTTAAAACTTTCAAGCGTTATTTATAATTTTAAAACTTATAGGGTTATGTGCAAAAGGAGAGATAAAAATAGTCAGGTTAATTATGCATCAGGGAGATAACGGAAAATTTTGAAAAGGATCTAATTTGACGACGGAGAAAACGTTAGGGACCTCTGTTGATGACTTTCAAATGTTAAGGACCCAAATGATATTTGGCTAATACATTAGGGACCTACAGTGAAGATTTGCCTATATATTTCATCGGGTAAATTTCATAAACCCCCTTAAATTTACCCATATTTCATTTATATAATTATTTTGCATGAATCAGCAAAAAATCGAATTGGTTGTGTCATACATGCAAAAAGTGGTGAACTCAGCTGAGATTATGAAGAGAAACTATCCACTCAATTTTCCACTTTGTTGTCGGGGCTTTAACGGACAAACCATTTAAATGGGCTACAAATAAAACTGAAGGCCTAAGCTTGACCCAATGAAGGCCCAATTTCTATTTCCACAGCGGCCCGTTATAGCGTCGCCTCTTTCTATTCTAGAATAAAAACCCTAATACGAGAGCTCGTTCATTCTTTCTTTACCTTCCCTCGGGTGGTCAATCAAATGCGCCGCTTCCGGTCACCGTCAGGTAAGGTTTTTCCTCCTCCCTTCCAAAATTAGGGTTAGGCTCACAATTTATATCCTTTTGTTTGATTATTTAAATTTTAGACCATTTAGGGTTTCATTTCTTGGTGCGATCATAACAATGTCTATCTTACTTCCATTGTAATTATATGATAAATGAGAAATTATGGAAAGAAGAAGAAGAAGAATGAAGCAATTATGAAAATCAAGATTGAGGCCATTTATTTAGATGATTGTAGCTTCTTGTCAAAGTTGTAGTTTGGAATCGGGAAAGGGAATTTTGCGACTTTTTTCATTTTTGATTGAATCCGACGGTTTTTGAGATTTGAATTGGGTGCCTTATTAATTTTTGTTGATAACTTACAACGAGCCTATTCTCAGTTAATGGGTTCCCCAAAGCAATTTTGCAATTTATTCCTTGTAATTATAATTAACCACGACATTGGGTTAACCTCATTCTGACATTCATGTCTAGCACTTTTTTTTTAGGATTGGCTTCATTGCTGTTTCGAGGCTTTTATGAAACCCTTTTTCCTGCTTCATGTACTAAATTAGACTTGAAGAATCAATTGCTGCTTTTAGCAGACTATTCTGGATAGAGGACTATAGTTGTTACTTTGGCCACCAATTTGAATTCCACACAAATTTCATTCAATAAGTTGATTAAGGGATCAAATTGGAGCTATGCAAGAGGAGCAATAACCTAGTAAAAGATTTGGAGAATCATGGAGAGTTTTGGACTGATGCAATGGAGAGTAGTGAAAATTTTTGAAAAAATTGACGTGGCAATTTTATAACCTTTGAAAAGTTATTCTTCATTCAACTATTTCATCATTCAAAACAATGTTGGTTCGAGATGCATAAACAATTACAATGTTGGATGGATGCATAGTGGATCTTTGATCATGGAAAAGAAAATATTGAAAATTTCATATGGAGCTTAAGAGTAGAGAGTCGGTTAAAATAAAGTTAAAAGTAAACTTGAGGATTATTTCTCCAAGATGAGTAGTGTATATAGTACGACAATTTGGAAATGTTTTGATTGGTTTAGTAGGAAGTTCTAATTGGTTTAGGATTGATTTAATAAGAAGGTTTAGTTGGTTTGTGTTAACTGACAAAATTATTTATATAGTTTATATACACAAACTATTCATCTTGACTTTAACAATTGGAATCTTTTAAATTTTCGAACATAACATCCCGCTTAGGAACACATTTTTTACTATTTAATTAAAAATATAAAAGATGTTCATAATAAATTTAAGAATTAGGAATAAAATATCATAATACAAATATATTTAAATTTTTTAATTTAATAAAAGCTATATAGATTTACTAGGAAGTATCACAATCTAGTGCTCATATATATATATATATATATATATATATATATATATATATATATATATATATATATATATAGCTCGTTCATAATTACATTTATTTTATTAGTCATATTCATGTTACGAAACAAGACATGGAGTCGTAACAAACAATTCAAAAGAAACTATTTAACTACTTCAGGATTTAAGAAAGGATATACTCTCAAGTCTAGAACTTATATTGAAATAGCGTAAGTTTCATTGAAATAATGCATGTTATATTGAAATAACACGTATTATATTGTAATAATATAGAATTATGATGTGCTCAAGTTATTCCATAAGGTTATGTTAGGTTACATAACGCAATGTACCGAAGTTACGAACGGTTTTTTAACAATGCTTAAAAATACCACCTTGTATTCTCTCATAGAAGATCATTGACCTCTATAATGTAAAGGTATAAAGATCAACGAACTCTCGTATTCTATAGATATTCAAGAGGAATAAACATGATTAATGATCAAAATGTTGGGTGCTACTATGTTTTAGATCCCATATCAGTTATCCACTAATTTGATACTAATTTAATAAGGAATTTTACTACCGGGAAACACTAGGCTTATAAGGCCTTTAGAATATCACATAGGTACCAACATTAGGTAACTGTGCAAAAGGTTACTAAGAACTAGACTCATAAGTTCTTGAGACAGTGCTTATAGTTTTTGTATAAATCATAATATCCTATAATCAGTAAGGGAAATCAGACTTATTTCTCATGAAGCACTAAGAATTCGGATGTAGGCAGCGAATTTAAACTAATGCATTGGTAGTTTGTGAATAGTTAGGTTTGCTTGCCCCTATGCAATATGGACAAATAATCATTTTAATAGGTATCCGGCAAACTTCATGCTGATTGAGCTGCTCTACTATTGCTAGTGTTCGACATGCTAATACTATAAATAAAATTTAACTTAGGCTTCATATTGAAACTCTACACTATTAGATGTGATTGAATCAATGTTACGTATATGCTAGGCGACTAGGCTGCTCGAGTCGGCCTAGCCTAGATCGAGCCTAGGCGCTTGCCTATTTTTAATTTAATTAATTATAATAATTCACAAAATGTGTATTAAGTTCATATTAAACTGAAACTAACTAAAATTAACTAAAATTGAACAAGATTAAACTAAACTTAACTACAACTAACTAAAATTAACTAATTAAACAAATTAATTAAACTAAATTAACTAAAAGTAACTAATTAAACTAATTAATTAAACTGAAATTAACTAAAATTAACTGAAATTTAACATGATTAGACTAAAAATAACAAAATTAACTAAAACTAACTTAATTCAACTAAGTAAACTAATTAAGTAAACTAAAATTGAACAAAATCAACTAGTTAAATTAAAAATAGTTTATAACAGTTTATAAGTGACATATACTTCTAAAACAAGAAATAAGCTTAAATAACAGTTTAAAATGAAAAAAGCAAGAATCTTACTTGAGGGCCTACGGAAGTCAACCGGCTGGCTGGGTCCCATGAGGGCTACGGAGGTCCCATGAGGCGGCGCTGGTCCCAGCGGGCATGGATCCGGGCGGGGAGGGTGAGGATGTGAGAGAGGGTGAGAGCTTGAGAGAGGCAGCTGTTTTAGAAAGAAGAGGCGGACTGAGGAGATAGAGAAGGGGAGAGAGAGAAAGATTAGGTTAGAGTTAGAGTCTGGGTATGGGTTCTGGAATTAGTCTGCGGGTTTAAGTAGGGTTTTTCTTTTTTTTTTACAATTCAAAAGAGGTGGGTGGGTCGGGTATGGGCTTTGGGTACGGGTTTTAGTGGGTTTTATTTTTTTTTTAACACTACAAAGCAAGACTCGCTTCAGCGCCTAGCCCTTGGCGGCAGTTTCTGGGCCGCTTCAGGCGAGATGACCGCCAGTGTGTGCCAGGCAAAATAGCGGCAAGTGCCCGCCTAGGCCTAGGCGGACTCCTAGGCGTCCGCCTAGGCCGCTTTTTAGAACATTGGATTGAATACATGTAGACAAATTAGAAACAAAATTTTCAATTGTCCGATGTTTTTTAATTATGTATCAAAGGGAAAAAAATTGATCAATTTCATGGAAATTCATAGGATTTTTGCCTTTAAATTCAAAAGTTTGACTCATTTATTTTTAAACCCACTTGCTTCTATCTACACCCACACACCCACACCCACACACCCAAAAACTTTTCTTTTTTATCTTTAAGCGCAAAACATTGAATATGTATTATTTTTATTGTATATATTATTTACAAAAGAAAAATAAAATAAAAATCTCAAATGCCCTTGTCTTCTTCTTCCTCTCTCTTTACCCATAACCCATTCTTCTCCTACTTTTCACTCGCTCCACTCTTTTAGCTTCTTTGTTTGGCCTCTTTCTACCCTCTCTGCCACCCCTCCTCCTCCCTCTCCTCCACTGCCTCATCCCTCTCTCCCCGAACACCCCGCTTCCTCCATTTCGTCATTATCGACTTATATCATCATCTCCTCTCTCTCTCTCTCTAATAAAGTTTCTTCTCTCATTTTCAAACAAAAAAAAATAAACAACCATCAACCCTTGCATCTCTTCCTATCATGTAACAACATATTGTACATGGTATAACAACTTGAACTGTAAGTATAGAAATTTAAACTATACGTATAACAACTTAAGCTATAAGTATATCAAGTTAAGCTGTTGGTGTAGCAACTTAAGTTGTAAGTATCAAATGCATGCTGATGATAATAAAGCAGAGGAGGTGGAGGGTTCGGAGAGAAGCGGGGTGAGGAGGCGGAGGAGAGAGAGGAGGGCAGTGGAGATGATGGGGGGAGGCCCAACCGAAGAGGTGGATAGAGAGCAAGAAGAGGGAGAAGAATGAATTATGGGTAAAGAGATAAGAGGAAGAAGACAAGGGCATTTTGGGGTTTTTGATTTTTCTTTTGTAAGTATTTTATAAAAGTAACTTGTATTTGATGTTTTGGGCTTAAAGATAAAAAGTGAGTTTTTTTGGGTGTATGGATGTAGATAAAAGTACATGGATTTAAAAATAAATGCGGGCAAAAGTAAAACTTTGGGTTTAAAGCCAAAAACCCCAAATTCATAATGTTAATTGTGATATGTATACATGTTTAAAACAAATTGATATTGTATGAGATTTTATTTTCAGATAGTTGATATTTAGTATAGCACATCTAATGGTACTGATTTTCAATTGGAAATCCAAAATTTAGATTTGATAGTGTTTGCATAGTGGATACTAATCAATGGTAACCTTGCTCCTCTCTCACTCTTTCTAAGCACTAAGGTTGTGGATAGCGGATTGCATCGCGTAGCGGTGATGCACCGCTAAGGCTATTTGCGGTTATAGCGGCAAAATACACAAAGTTAAATAGCGGTCTAGCTTGATCGAGATATTACCTTGAGCTCGACGCGAATGCTGCAGCATCGAGACGTTAGAGGGCTGACGAGGGCTAAAGCTTGAGGAGCTGATTTGGGCAGCCGGAGCTTGCTGCGGTGAAGGTTTGATGTGGTAGTGGAGGGCTGAAGCTTGAGGGCTGCTGAAGCTTCGTTGAGAGGTGAAGAGGAGAGGAGATGGTGAGAGGAGATCTGAGAGGAGGTGGCTGAAGGAGCTTCATCAGCGGAGGTGTTGGTGGAAATGAGGATTTGGAGCAGGAGGAGGCGTGGAGATGATGGGGAGGCCCAACCAAGAGGTGGATAGAGAGCAAGAAGAGGGAGAAGAATGAATTATGGGTAAAGAGATAAGAGGAAGAAGACAAGGGCATTTTGGGGTTTTGATTTTTCTTTGTAAGTATTTTATAAAAGTAACTTGTATTTGATGTTTTGGGCTTAAAGATAAAAAGTGAGTTTTTGGGTGTATGGATGTAGATAAAAGTACATGGATTTAAAAATAAATGCGGCAAAAGTAAAACTTTGGGTTTAAAGCCAAAACCCCAAATTCATAATGTTAATTGTGATATGTATACATGTTTAAAACAAATTGATATTGTATGAGATTTTATTTTCGATAGTTGATATTTAGTATAGCACATCTAATGGTAATCGATTTTCAATTGGAAATCCAAAATTTAGATTTGATAGTGTTTGCATAGTGGATACTAATCAATGGTAACCTTGCTCCTCTCACTCTTTCTAAGCACTAAGGTTGTGGATAGCGGATTGCATCGCAGAGCGGTGATGCACCGCTAAGGCTATTTTGGTTATAGCGCAAAATACACAAAGTTAAATAGCGGTCTAGCTTGATCGAGATATTACCTTGAGCTCGACGCGAATGCTGCAGCATCGAGACGTTAGAGGGCTGACGAGGGCTAAAGCTTGAGGAGCTGATTTGGGCAGCCGGAGCTTGCTGCGGTGAAGGTTTGATGTGGTAGTGGAGGGCTGAAGCTTGAGGGCTGCTGAAGCTTCGTTGAGAGGTGAAGAGGAGAGGAGATGGTGAGAGGAGATCTGAGAGGAGGTGGCTGAAGGAGCTTCATCAGCGGAGGTGTTGGTGGAAATGAGGATTTGGAGCAGGAGGAGGCGTGAGATTCGGTGACAGTCTGAGACAGTGAAGAGAGGAGTGGAGGAGGCGGCGGAGATGGAGGAAGCGAAGCTCGTGGAGGGAAGTGGCGAAGCTTGAGAGGTTAGGATTAGAAGCGGAGAGCAGAAGGGAGGTCGAGATCGAAAGGTTAGGGTTAGGGTAAGAAGCGGGTAGTGTTAGGGTTTTAGTTAAATGGCTCGGGTTAAGGTAGTGTCCGGGTCGAGTCGGGTTTTATTAAAAACCCAAATTTGAGCAAAAAACGGTTTCGCCGCAATTCATGACCGCTTATGGTCAAATCGTTGCGGGAGGGTGCCGCAAACGCAATTGCGGCCGCAATTGCGCCGCTTTTTAAAACCTTGCTAATCACATACAATTCTGAATGAATTTTCCCAAACCAAATGTGGAAAATAATGTATAAGTTAATTCCTCTTGTAATGCTTTCTTTAGTTTCTGTTTCCCAAATAAAAAAAATGTTATAAGATTTCTAATTTCTGTAGTTTCTAATCAAGTATGTAAGAGTCACGAATTTCTTTATTGCGTCCAAATTCTAATAGTCCAACACTCCCTGAGACATGTAATATCTTGTTTGTAATCTAGGTCTCTAGATTACTTTCACAAGTGACAATGAACAATTTCATGTTCTCTATTGCATTTCTTTATTCTTACACGCTGTAGCTTGAGCATTATACTTTGCTATCTGCATGAAAATTTGTCGATGATTTTGTAAAGTCCAAATACCCTTTATGCATGAACTGGATTAACTTTTATTTTGTCTTGGTCTATTCGGGTACAAGGAAGTTCTATGCTTCTTCATGTTAAGTGACTACCTTAAAAGGAGTTTGCAAGTACTCAGTATAAAATAGGTCTTAACATTTTAATTAGGTAAATCTTCTTTTCAGTTGAAATTGACTAACTACTTCTTATACTTTATTTGATTATAACCTAGTGAGCATTAATGAATGACCTTTATACTTCATTCTAGATTTGTCTGTTCTAATACTTACTGTGTATATCTAACACTGTTCTGAGAATAATTATTCTGTTTAACTTTTATCATTCTGTGCAGGAAATTGATTATTTAGGTTTAGGACACCATTAAGACATTAAGTTAAATCTTTGAACTTGTTCAAACTAGATACACATGTCTGGATTAATTGCTGGAGGTTCCTCAAATCATTTAGTTGTGAAAAGTGAACCATACAATGATTCTCAATTTAAGATGGATGAACCTGATACTCTTGGATCTGGATGGTATTTCTGTCGGAAGGAGATTGAAGAAAATTCTCCATCTAGGAGAGATGGTATTGATCTAAAGAAAGAGGCATACCTCCGAAAATCATATTGCACATTTCTGCAAGATCTGGGAATGCGACTGAAAGTGTAAGTTTCATTTTCTTTCTTACTCATTTAAAATCAGAATACGACCTTCCCAAATTCATAATCTTTTTACTGCTAGTCGGTTTCTTGGTTGTTTGTTGTCTCATGACATAATTTACTCTGTTCTTTTGGTGATATGTGGTAGTCTTTGAACAATCTCATAGTGGTGTCTTGCATATCAACTGCTGATAGACCTTTTTATTAGTTCATATTCATTTTAATAGTCACGGCATGTCTTTCGTCACTGGTGCCCGCTTTTCTTGCTTGACTTTGACTAGGTACTAGCTAGCACGGACAGAATAGAAAGATACGAGATAATAGGATAAATCAGTGCAACCCTCTTCAAAGAAAGATCAGTAGACGTATGTTAGGTGGTACTTGCATTTACACAATAGAATTGTGTAGTGGTGTCTTACGTAGCAACTGCTGGATTTACCTTTTCTTATTAGTTTCATGTTCGTTTAGTAATTCACGGCGTGCCATTTGACATCAGTGCCAATGTTTCATTGATTATGTTTGACTTGATGCTAGTTATCATGGACACATTACAAAGATAAGACAGATTTGATAGCAATGCAACCATCTTTGAAAAAAAACAAAAAACAAAAAACAAAAAACTCAGGAGACATATGTCTGTGTTGGCACATGTATACACACACATCCACACCCACCCACAAACACGTGCACAAACTAGATTTTAGCATGCGACATGCATGTTCAGGATTTGCAAGGCTTTGAATCATAAGCTGTTGGAATATTTGTGCAATCTTAATCCTTATATCTAAATGAAGGATGGTAACTATAGTATCTTGTCCTTGTCTATTTTAGCAATTAATCATCCACTAACATGTGTCCATGCGGTGAATCTTCTTTCCCCCACTTCTTCGAGGTTAAATCTGTGGTGAAACTTCTTTTCCCCCCTCTTTTGTGAGGTTAAATCTGTGGACGAGATGATAGGAACCTGCCATTTTATTCTCAGGAATAGTCGAAGATGAGAGGAAGATTATTATTTTTTATACCTAGTGCCACACCTGATCTTGGTTTTGTATTCCGCTGTCTGGGACTAATTGGTTTTTTGCTGGCCCAATTGGTTATTCCAATGATAATGTGCTTACTGTAGTTATTAGCTACCGACAAGGAATTTGCTTCTCACTCAATTCTGGATTATAATATGCATATATGTAACCAGACATCACCTCTGGATCAGCATGTCTTATTTCACATCTGTTGCAGACTTGCAGGCCACAAGTTATCATCAAGATAATTTACATAATAGGAAAAAATTTCTCCAAAATTGTTAAATAAAGGAGCTTACCACATGGATGAAGTCTAAAATACTAGTACGTTCTAGAAGAGAGAGGAGGCACTAGTTCTTACAGAGAATTGATCTCTTCTGTTGGTTGATTTAGAAACCTAAACATAATTTTGCGAACCAGTAATTAAGAACAGGTGATCTTTCTGCTTTATCATATAAATTATTGAAAGTTCGTCTTTGACTCTGTCACCCGAGAGAGCAAGTTCCCTTTGCCCCTAAGGTCCATTATCTGAATTACATGTTCCAAATTGTGAAAAAAAAATCAACTTGGAACAGTGGCATCAACATTCCAGGTCTGTAACAACTCTTTCAAATGTTGTGCATGTCTCTCCAAGTCCTATTAACTATTTAGCTTAATGAAATAATAAAGTGAGGGTTCTTGTTTAGGACAACTCTATAGCCATTCAATCTACTGACAATTTATGAAGAGCAAGATGAAAAGACAAAAACCTGATTAAATGAGGCAAAGCTTATGATCCTTCAATCTACTGACTATCAAGGAAGAGCAAGATCGAAAGACAAAATCCTAGTGACAAGAGAAGCAATATAAGAGATTAAATAGGTAGAGTGAAAGTTATTTGAAAAATAAAAAATATTCAGATTAATTGGGAAGAAGGTGTCAGACTGCAAAGTTTGTTAGCAAGGTGATATCATCCCATAGATAAGTAGTAATATACTCTTGTATTTGATCATGTGAATCTTGTTTTCTCATTCGAGAAAATGTATTTTGTTCCTACTAAGCAATCCAAGAAGCCTATCCCAAATGTATCACGTTCCGAGATAATTTAATTTCTAAGCACAGATTTTTGTACCAAATTGTTTCACTTAACAGGTGGCTATTTCTCTGACCCGTTTTCCGTTTGATAAATGCTAAATACAAAGTATCATCATCCTTGGTATAATGTTTCTCTTCCCTGGAAAATACATTCCTTTAACTTGTGAATAAGAACTACAACAACAAATAAACTTATGCTTTTGTTATTTGGAAATTGTTTGTTTGGGTACCGACCTTTTACCGCAGTCCTTTGCCGATTTAGTTATCCTATTTTCAACTGGGCACAATAACATTCGTATGATATTGGTGTGGAATAAATGCCTCAGGGTTTTTGTCATAAGGTTTCACTTGCTCATAATATATGGTTCCAACCCAACCCTTGAGCATACATGTAAAATTTGAAGAAACAATTTGGATGTGATGTAGAGCTTTCTGAGTAAGCTTTCCAGATCCGGGTTGATCGCCGCGCAACTCCTCCCGGATCAAAAGTTATCCTATTTTCAACTGGTCACAATATCATTCGTATCACATGGGTGTGGAATAGATGCCTCAGGGCTTTTGTCATAAGGTTCCACTTGCTCGTAATATATGGTTCCAACCCAATTCTTGAGTATACAGTAGTATGTCATAAAATGTTCCATCAGATATTCTCTTGCTGTATCTGGGAATTTACAAAAAGTAAATGTCCTGTCCAAGCCTACTGGAAGTCCACTCCAAAAAATATCTTTCTACATAGCTTATTTTCAGGAGTATCATTCAGTCCAGTACATGTCTCATGCCATGTACTAAGTAATCGTCCTGTCTGATCATTTGTTGATTGCGCATATCACGTCTATGATGATCAATTTCATGTAGCATATATAAGAATCAGTGTCTCTTCCCAATACATTGAAATATGAGCATAATGGTTGATCCATCACAGTTCCAAGTGATGCCACTTGTACACGCTAGATATTTTCATTTAGCTATGTCTATTTCATGCTTTATATTTATTTACATTGTCTATACATCTCTTCTAACTCATCTTCTTATGGTGTCATGATGCCACATCTTTTTTCACAATAAGTATCATTTTTAAGAAGTGCATGATTGGATATTCCATTGCCTCCTGTTATTATATCCTGCACATTTGGAAGTGATGAATTCTTATTGCAGACCTCAGGTGACAATAGCTTCTGCTATTCTATTCTGTCACCGCTTCTTCCTTCGGCAATCCCATGCCAAGAATGATAGGAGGGTGAGAATTTTTCTTTTGTAATTATTCTTGTTAAGTTTATGACATGCTGCATTGGTGCTTCAGAAAGAAACCTGTTCCCTTTTATTATGTCCAAGAAGTCTTTTAAGAGAAAAGGTTGACCTTGAAGCTCTCTTTATGTAAAAGCATGCATGCTACTCATGTGTTCTATGATGCTTCTTGCTTGTTGGCTTAATTAAACAGCCGATCATGAGCATGACTAATTGATAATGGTTTTTATGTTTATGTTAGGGGGCATTGGCATATTCTTTCCCTTGCTTGCAGTGTTAGAGTCAGTCTATTATCATCACCTCAAGTATTCCTTTGCAAGGTGACAGGCACACTTTAGGCACGGTCCCCATAGGGGGAGATTGCACTGACACGTAGCATCCTGGTTCCTGTTCCTCTAACCTACTGTATGAAGGACTTCTCTTGTTATGTTGGTTATTTAAACTTGTATCCTCCTTGTTATCAGTCACATGCCTTACCGCTCTCCTTAAGCTATATAAAATATGTATATTTAACGTTTGTAGCATGTCTATTAGACTGTTTCTTGTATGTGCGAAAGAACTATAAAAGTAAGATGATGATCAAGTTTCTCACATCAGATGCGCGCATGCACACGTATTTGAGGTGAACATACATGCATCTGTAAGTACGAATTCGTGTAGTGTGGCATTTGGAGAGACGTAAATCTATTTAGTATGTATTCGTGTCGGTGTATACGTGGGAGAGGCATGTATAGGTGATGTTTTTGTATGTCTATGTGTGCATACTTCTGTGAACATGTGACCGTGTGTTTTTTGTGTGTGTTTTTGTTTTGGTGGGGGGGGGGATGGTGGGTGGGTTTGCATGCATTAGACCCATTGATGAAGTTGGATTGGGCTGTGTAAGGGTAGCGTAACAAATAGTCAACAAATATTATGGTGTTGTTGGTCTTTTAGCTAATTAGTAGTACTTTGATTAGGTAATGATAAAGAGAGTTGAGGGAATCATTGATCTATCTATCTTCTTTTAATTTCACTATTTGGCAAGGGTAGCTTATCAAATAGTCAACAAAGTCTTCATCCCAAAGTTTCGGGGGGCAACTACATGAATCCCATTCTTCCATTCAATTTTGTAGAGGCTCTCTCTTCCATTTAGGGCATGTTTGGTTGCAATTAAAACCTTGGAAATAGGGTTTCCAGCTCTGATACACTGAAAACGGAAATAGAAAAGGGCAAGGGGTTTCTTTTTCTCTAGTTTGGTTCGCCCAAGCATTTGTCGAAAGGGGAGGAGAAATGGGCCGTCACGTCACGAAGTGAGAAAGGCCCATTTCGGAGTTAAATGGTTGGAAACGGGGGTGGAAACTTTATTTTTGGCAATACAATAATACCGCACTAATTGGGGCTTTCTCACGGGTGAAAAAATAAAGTGATTTTGACTTTTTTTCCATATTAGTTCCCCAAATCTTTCATATTTTGATATCAGTCTCAAAAAATTCAAAATTCAAAATTAGTCCCTCAAATCTTTAAGTATTTTGAAATTAGTCCCCAAATCTCATAATTTTTTTTTGAAATTAGCCCCCCAAATTGTTAAATGCTCTAGAGGTATACTTACCCCTATTTTAAAGAGCCAAGCACTTTGTCTTATATGGATGGTAACCTCACCATGGTGGGCTAATTCATTTGTTCTCATGTTGGGTTTTTTTATCCGTCTAAACATTTGCCATCTAAAAGTAGAAAAGGAAGAAACTTGTATTTCCTATATTTAGTTTCTTACTTTTTATGTTGTGAAACAAACAATACATTCAATTGGAAACTCAATTCCACCCTTCTTTTATGGGCGAACCAAACATGGGACAATCATTTCCAGGAAACCACCAAGAAACTCACAAAAATGGGTTTTTCGGTTGAAAATATATTTCCCACAACTGTGGGAAACCAACCAACAGGCCCTTAGTCATTATCATATCCTTGAGAGCAACTTCCAATCAAGTTCACTTAGGCCTACCTTTAGACTTTCTTTCTCCATAATTATGATCTTATCATTCTCATAATTGCTGCTCTTAATAGCCTCGGTTACACATGACCAAACTTTCGAATGATTCTCTGATTTTTTCTCAATAAGAGCAACCACTAACTTCCGACAAACGCACTCATGTCTTATCCTATTTTTAGTGTATATTTACCGTTAGAGGTGCAAAAAAATAGCCGTATATGTGAATATATCCGAATTTGTTAGGATACGGACATAGTTAGGGGCGGATTTATGTTCTAGCCTGGGGTGCAATTTTACCCAAGAACATTTAATAATTACATTATAAAGTCTATTCAAATTTCAATCTGCCCCCTATTTTATTTAAATTGCACCACAACGGCCCAATATTTGCTTATATAACTAATAAGTAGCAGCCTATTTGAGTCCATTTGTATTAAGTAGCCCATTCCATTTGAGTTTAGCCATAATTATATGATCAATAATTATATTTTTATTCTTAAGTAATAAATACTTGTAGTTCGTCCCTCTAAGAAAATTTTTCTGGATCCGCTACTGAATATGGTTATGGATACAAATATGTAGTGAAATATCTGGATCCGTATTCAAAATATCCGAATACGTACTGGCCACACATTTGCAATTGTTTTAATCCTTAGATTAATGGATTTGAGGTTAATTTTGACTATCAAGAGATCTAATGATGTGAAACGGGACGGGGTCTATCAGAATCAGCAATCTAAAATCGAATAACACACCGTTTCGCTAAAATTCATGATCTTCTACAGAAATTAAATTCAAAACGATTAATGTGACGACGGATTTAAGAAGATTTGCATCAACAATTATAAATAATTCCCTTCTCAATCAATTTAATCGCAATATTCATTATCATGCACAAGTTCTACAATCAATATCAAATGTTAACAAATACATGCTCAATTACTCTCAACTCACAAATGTAATCAAAACAAAGGAATATATGATAAGAGTTTAGAGATGAAATACTCATGCAATTAACTAATAAAATGAGATTAACGAAAAATAACTTGGTCGAGAGAAAACGAAACCTTCGGTCTGAACAGGCTCGAAGGAGGGACCTCGAGGTGGTGCGACGATGACGGCAATGGACCGAACGGCGACAACGGCTGAATCAATGACGACGCCGGTGCCGGGAAGAGGCGCTGGTCGCCGGGTGGAGGAGATCCGGGTGGTTTGTGGAGGTGCCGGCAGGTGCTTGGCGGGGAGGAGGGCGGGGATGAGGCGGTGCTTGGAGGAGGAGAAGAGATAGAGGGCTGGCCTGGGTTTCACACCCTCGGCCTGGGTTTCACACCCGAGGCTTCACACCAAAATTTAGTTAACAAAAACATTTCATTCAAATCTTTATTATCCTCTTTCAATGGCCTCATACAACCTTATTTATAAAGGAAAACTACGCGACACAACGTGCAATAAAATGGAAACAAAAAAAAAGAAAAAGATATAGTCAAATCCCTCAATAAAACCTTACCAAAATAGAAAATCCCTCAAATCTCTCACTACCAAATCTAAACCTAATTCAAATTCAAATCTAAATTGCCAAAATTAAATTACAATTGAAATTCAAATTTCAAAAATTAAAATAAAAATCAACTAATCAAAATTTGTCATTTCTTGTCCTCATCATTCTCTCCTGGAGAAAACTTCGACTCGTCGAGTTAGTATGAATCTTGTCATCTTCAATATACTCTGTATGCATCTTAATCTGCCGCTTATTTTTTCTCGCATCTCAAATCATTAGCTAGATTGCATTGTAAATTCACCATCTAAAATATTATCAAAATTCACTGCAGTTGGATGAATATATAAAAGTGGGGTAAGGTGAAAGAACTCTCGAAACAATAGACTAGGGTCGCTTATATTAGTGGACCGCCAATAACATGTGAACCGCTTAATCACTTAATATTAAAAATAGAACTATGATCAAATCGATAATATAAAATGTTGCCATTAATTATTTCAAGAGTTGGAAAAGTTCATAGATATCATGTCAAATCTCAAACACCATAAAGAGTCAGATTGGACAAGTCCAAACCATCTAAAATATCAAGATTAACAATTTTAAATTATGTCCCGACTACATATCATTCATTTCAATTAACAATGTATTTATTCAATTTAGATCACGATTTCCCAATATATGACCAATGCAATTCAAAATGATGTGAATCAACTCAAATGATTATGATGAAATGCGACTCGAACAATGTGATCAATGGCGATGTAAACTCAACGAAGTATCTAACATGCATGACGCCCTCTATCAAATGGAATAATTAGGTGTTCCTTTGTTATAATGCAAAAATTCTCCTTTCCTAACAAAGGATAGTGAGGAACATGCAAGCAAATGTATGAAGGAGTGTTTTATGCGCTTAATATGAAAAAGGAAACGAAAACACTCGTGCTCCAAATTGTATCCCGAATCACTATATATTCCCAAAATGGATCGTGTATGTGTAAGTGACTATCGAGACAATGCATTGGGGTTTGACATCTAATATGGTAGTTATTTCGCTATGCTCGGTGTGGGTTCAACTTCCATACAGATATCCGAGTGAATCGCCAGAACCGAATCGAATGTGTTGGGTGTCATGTTGGTTCTGAGGACTTTGTAGGAACATCAACAACGCTTTCAATCATTGGAGTTAGTTCAGAGGAGTTGGAGTTTCAATTTCAAGAGTTTCGAGACAACATCAATGAACTCCATGATCAAAGGGTAGCTTGGGAATAACCGTAATGTTATTATTGCATGAGACTTCACCAACTCCTCAATTGTAGGGGTAGTTTCAAAAGAAACGAAGTGCATGGTTCGTCAAATTTAATATCTCGGATTTTCTTGTCGAGTTAGACTCATCAAATCTATGGCCCAGTTAACAGTTTTCTCAAGAATAGATTTTGAGTCCGTTATAGGCATATTAATTTTAATCGACGGAGGTATTTTCTTTTTAGCTCGTCGGCCATTTCTTGCCAAGTTAAAATTGGTAACTCACCTCTAATATATTTTAACATTTCGAGGTTGGCCCAATATTGACAAGCGTGTCCTGTAAGCTTCATTATCGCCAACTTGACTTTTTATGCTCCGCCGTATGCACTAATCAAGTAGCGATCCATGCTCTTCAGCCAATCTAAGAAAGCTTGTGGGTCGAACTTACCATCAAAGGTTGGTGGATCAGGCACAGGTTGAGGTGGGGGAACGATGTGCCCATGACCTTGACCTTGCGGAGGCGGAGTTGCGACACGCTTTTCCTAGCTTAGCGCGCGTCTCGTTGGTTGCATTTTGGAAGGCCTCGCGGGTAGCTCCGCTTTCCTGGGCTAAGTTACCTATTTGTCTTGTTAACTCATCGAGTTTCTTAAGAAGTTCGGAATCTATACTGCCTGACATGCTGGACTCACTAGACGATTCACTTGACTCTCTTAATCGATAGGGTAGACTTGTGCAAGTGGGCATACACTAACAACTAGATGAGATGAATGGTAATAAATTTTTTTTTTCAAATAAAGACTCAACTGAGCTAAAAAAATAAAATAAAAATTTCCTAACCTAGAACCATGCTCTGATACCAAAATGATGTGAAACGATCGGGTCTATCGAATCAAGAATCTAAAATCGAATAACACCGCTTCGCTAAAATTCATGATCTTCGGCAGGAAATTAAATTCAAAACGATTAATGTGACAGACGGATTTAAGAAGATTTGCATCAACAATTATAAATAATTCCCTTCTCAATCAATTTAATCGCAATATTCATTATCATGCACAAGTTCTACAATCAATATCAAATGTTAACAAATACATGCTCAATTACTCTCAACTCACAAATGTAATCAAAGCAGTGAATATATGATAAGAGTTTAGAGATGGAATACTCATGCAATTAACTAATAAAATGAGATTAACGAAAAATAACTTGGTCGAGAGAAAACGAAACCTTCGGCTTCCCCAACAGGCTCAAGGAGGGACCTCTCGAGGTGGTGCGACGATGACGGCAATGGACCGAATCTACGACAACGGCGGCGAATCAATGACGACGCCGGTGTCCGGGAAGAGGCTGGGTCGCCGGGGTGGAGGAGATCCGGGTGGTTTGTGGAGGTGCCGGGTGGTGCTTCAAGGGGAGGAGGGCTGGGATGAGGCGGTGCTTGGAGGAGGAGAAGAGATAGAGGGCGGGCCTAGGGTTTCACACCCTCGGCCTGGGTTTCACACCGAGGCTTCACACCAAAATTTAGTTAACAAAACATTTCATTCAAATCTTTATTATCCTCTTTCAATGGCCTCATACAACCTTATTTATAAAGGAAAACTACTGGCACACAACGTGCAATAAAATGGAAACAAACCAAAAAAAAAAGATATAGTCAAATCCCTCAATAAAACCTTACCAAAATAGAAAATCCCTCAAATCTCTCACTACCAAATCTAAACCTAATTCAAATTCAAATCTAAATTGCCAAAATTAAATTACAATTCAAATTCAAATTTCAAAAATTAAAATAAAAATCAACTAATCAAAATTTGTCATTTCTTGTCCTCATCATCTAATCTTCGCTTTATACAATGAACATGTTAATGAACTCTCTTGTATCATATGAACTATATATATATATATTCCAATATCTGGTTTTCTCATATCTGATTTGTATTCGAATGTGTATATACACACACATTGAGTTGAGCTGGGGTACTATTAATAATATCCAACATACGAATACTATCAACCCAATTTTGAAAATTTGGAAGCCAAAATGAAATCCAAACCGACCTTATAGAAGTAAAATTTCAAAGGAATTTGATGTGTTTTGAATAATATATCAAGGGTCAAAAATTAAGCAACTTTATGAAAAATTATAAAACGTTGATTTTGACGACATATTATACATGGGTTAATGACGTTGAAGTCTTTTGAAATTTTATTTCTAGATAGTTCATATGTACTAGATCACATCCACCGCTTTGGATTTTTATTTTTGGGTTCCAAATTTAAAATTGACTTGATAGTATCCACTCATTTGATATTATTAATAGTAGTAGCCTAGCTCAACTCTCTCTTTCTATATATATATATATATATATATATATATATATATATATATATATATGGAATGATGGATATGATGTGGCGTCTCATTTTGCTAAATGAGCTATCAAGAGATAGAGTGGTGAAGTCCACATCTTTTGATGTGACTAGCAAGGTGGGCCTCACGACATGGCTATCTCTTGGTAGCTTATTTAGCAAAATGAGCCGTCAACTCATATACATTATTTCCATATATATATAATATGAAAATAATGAGTTTAAAGTGACAGCTTATTTTGCTAAATGAGTTACCAAGAGATAGTCATACGCAGTGTTGTAAATAACGGCCCTATTGCGGCGCAAATAGCATTAGCGTACCCTACCGCTACGATTTCATTGATTGCGGTGAACAATAGCGCTCATGAGCGCTTTTTGCTAGCCAAAGCGCTCGAAAGCGGGAAATAGCAGTAAATAGTGGTAAATAGCGATAAATAGTGGTAAATAGTGCTCATTTGTCTATACTTGAAGACTTTATTTTTCTGTCAAGTTTCAAATAGTTAATACAATTATGTTGCTACTAATCAATGTTTTTCTATTGTTGAAATTTTTTCTAGTGGAGACTTGAAAGTTGAAAGAATGTGACAAATAATAGTCGTTTTGATAAACATGTACTTTTTCATTACGTACAATACTTTTGTTAATATTATGTGATTGTTACATGTCTATTTCATGCTTAGAATCCCTATAAATCATTAAATATGCATTTGTAGAATTTTTAGATTTTTCTTTAAAATTTTTTGAATACTTATACATATTTAAATTGGACCGCTATTTGACTTTGCACTTTTTACCGCTATAGCCCCAAATAGCTTTAGCGGTGCCTCACCGCTACGCGACACTATCCGCTATCGGTAACCTTGGTCATGTGGTGATGCCCACCTTGCTAGTCACACAAAAAGGTGCGGATCTCACCACTCTTTCTTGATAGATCATTTAGCAAAATGAGCCGCCCCCGGTGTGTGTGTGAAAACTAGAATAAACATAAGTATATACGAGCTAGAATAAACTTAAGTGGATAGAAACTCTTGTCTACCAATGTTTTTAGCTTTTGATTTTTCTTTGGGATTCGTGCTAGACAAGAAGAGTATTTTTGAGATATGTGCATTGATTTGTATCACATGATAGCACAAATTGAAAGATACTATTTCCCACTCCAAAGATCCTAATTTCTTCAGTTCACATCCATCATCCAACAATGGGGAGTAGTAATATCTTATTTGATCTATTATCAATTATTCTGTTCATAAGATAGTTAACATTAATCAGTTTTCCTTACTGACTCCTATCTTCATGACCAAGAACTATATTACCCAGAAATTGCGTTTTGGATGCCATATCCATGTCGGACACAAATTCACTGCAGACACGCCATGGACACGTGTGGTTCAAAGAAAAAACGATTTCTCCATTAGTTATAGCCTAAACTAGTTTTTCTATCGGGCTCAGAACCAATATGTTCTTGAATCCGAAAATCGAAACCCATTACTTTAAAGATTTGAAAATACCCATCATATCCCATGCAATCAAAACTAAACTTTTGTTGTTAAACCTTAATTTTTAGTTTAATTTAACTTGATTCTTAATTGTTACAGATAGTAAAAAAGAAACATACCAATGTTATAGGTATATTAATTCAATAATTAATCTAGTATGCGTGTGTGTGTATCCCACCTTTTACAAATTTGCCATGTCCAGTGTCATGTCCAAACCCGCACCTGTATCTGTGCAACCTAGATGAAGAGTTATTGTGCCTTTCCTCTACTCCTTAAAAGTGTTCCAACCAGTGTATGATTCTGTAACATTTATTGATGCGTGCTGATTAGAAGCTATGACTGCTAGTCTGCTTCAAGTATGTATGATCCACTGCCAGTCTTTTGGCATTTCAATGTTTTCACCTCCTTGCCTTTGCTTTTAATTCCGTTTGACCTTTGCTTTGAGCTGGAAACAGTTTATTCAAATTTATGTTTCATTTGGATGCTTATTATGCTTTCAACTGTTATGTAGTTCCTATCTTTTCATAAGTTAAGTTTTTTTTGTTTTTTGGGGTGTTGGGTGGGGGGGGGGTGTTAGGATCTGTTCTGGTAGTCTTGTAAACCAGGAAAAGGGACCGTTGTTCTTAACTGAACCTTTTGTTCTGCTGAATTTGATGTTTTCCTTTTCCTTACTGCAGACCATTGCAACAGTATGTATGTTTCTAGCTGGAAAGGTTGAAGAAACTCCTCGCCCGCTTAAGGACCTCATAATTGTGTCCTATGAGATTATTCATAAGAAGGATCCTTCTGCTGTCCAGAAAATTAAGCAGAAGGTAAACCCTGTTTTCCTTGCTTAACAAATCGGGGCCACAATGAAATGATAAGGGCTGTTATACTTGCTGTCTGGTTTGTCCTTGCTTCCCGACCTTTGCCATTGATTTTGAAGTGATCGCCACTATTTTGGTTGTAGTTTTGTTTTTTCAAAATCTAAATTTCTAATTCTTTTTATAGGAGGTGTATGAACAACAGAAAGAACTCATTATACTTGGAGAAAAGGTGGTTCTTACAACACTCGGGTTTGATCTCAATGTCAACCATCCATACAAGCCCCTTGTTGAAGCAATAAAGAAGTTCAAGGTCGCACAAAATGCTCTTGCTCAAGTTGCTTGGAATTTTGTGAATGATGGGTATGCTGAACCTTCTATTCTTTGTCTCACTTGTCTAGTAATTAATTAAGTATTAGGTTATTCCTACTGTCTCCTTTCTTGTCTCTCTTGCTTAAGACATTTTTGATTGGTTGTGTGCAGGCTTCGGACATCACTTTGTCTCCAGTTTAAGCCTCATCATATAGCAGCTGGTGCAATTTTTCTTGCTGCAAAATTTCTCAAAGTGAAGCTTCCATCTGATGGTGACAAGGTCTGGTGGCAAGAATTTGATGTCACCCCAAGACAGTTGGAAGGTCCAAATTCTTAGTCCAATCCTTTAAAGAGTTGAACATCGTAGGGTTGCGGGGGATCTAAATTTGTGTGCTTACATTTGTGCAGATGTTAGCAATCAAATGCTGGAACTTTATGAACAAAATCGAGCAGTACAATCTTCACACACTGAGGTTGAAGGAAGCACTGGAGGTGGAGTTAATCTGCCTGCAAAGAGCACATCAATTGTAAGTGAGAATTCAGCAATTAATGTCAACAATGAAGCCAATATTGCGCCTACTACCAGGATGGTGCCAGCTCAGTTAAATGCTAATAGTAACAGAGTAAAAAATGAGGACAGTGGAAGTGCAGATACAAGAAGTGGAGTTTGGGACCATAATGTGGATGGTCAAGGCAATAATAAGTCTCATCAGAATAGTGATGATATCCCAAAGATTGACAAGGACAAACTGAAAGCTGCCTTGGAGAAACGAAGAAAGTCACAGAATGATGTGTCCAAGAGGAGTGACATAATTGATGAAGATGATTTCATTGAAAGGGAGCTGGAGAACGGTATTCAAATGGCAACGAAGGGTGAGAAGACAAAGGGTGGAGAGGGAAATGACTGGCCTGAATCTCTAAGCACCCAACACCAAGCTTCATACGGGACAAAGAATTCCAAATCCTTTGGTCACGGGTATGAGGAGCATATGGAAGAGGGAGAGTTGTCATCACTCGAAGAGCATGAGCTTCCATCTCCAAAGTTGCAGAAAAATAAAGGGATTGGTTTTTCGGATTCATAAAGGGATCATAAAAAACCTAGATGTGATATCGGTCGTTAATCATATGCCTTTGCTTGAAGTGGTTATATGATAATCACAACTGAGTTATACTTTCTTGTGTGTTGAATGAGGGTGTTACTTGAGAAATGTGGCTATTGCCTTGTCCTCCATTTGGCTCTTTTAAGTGTTTGGTAGTGAAATGAAAGTTATCCAATAATTATAGCTTGTAGCAAATTCTGGGGACCGAATTAAGTCATATTATGCCGAATGGAGGTCTTTGAAATTGAAGATTCTTCCTCTTCTCCTTATTTATTGGTGTTGGCCTCCTATATTGATATTGGTGACTGCTATAACTATCTTATGCAAGAATCTGTTTTTCCTAAGTTACAGTCTTGGGTGATAGTTATATTGCAGTAAAATATCTTTCGGCATTCTGGTGGGGTTATCTGAAATGATTTAGGATATTGTTCTGTATGGTTAAATATCACCTTGAACATACATTTTCTAAATGTGTTGCAGATGGGTGTTATTGCCAGTTGCTTAGGGTTCTCAGAAAAATACTTGCCATTGATGCAATTGCGTTGCTTGTGTTTTTAGAACAGAAGTCTATCAGGGTCTGTATTTTACTCATTTGCTTTATAATTATCGGACAGCAGAAAGTGGCCCCAAGGAGTACGTTGATGCTGCACAAGCTTTTTCTTACCTTCACAGGTGGAAAAAAAATTCTTCATTCTCTGATGTCATAAAAAAAAAGGCTAAATGGTACTTAAATGGCATAAAGTTTCACCTTTTTCGCACTTAAGTACCTTAAGTTGTTCCTACTGGCAATTAATTATCTTAAGTTGCTCGCTGTTGAAATTATACCAGCGATGTTAGTTTTTGACATTAAGAAAGGAAAAAAAAAAAAATCTAATTAATACCCCTCTTAACACTTAAAAATGGGGGTTTTCATAGACACAACCTTTAAATAGGGTTATTCTCGCATAAACTATCTTTGATTTTCAATTTATGCATAAACCAGTTTTAGTTTTTTTATTTTTTAAAATTTTTTTTTGCAATCAACTGCCTGAGTTCACTTTTTCAGTTAAGTTTTTTCGATAATTGACACCATCAAATCTCAATTAAGAATCATCTCTCTAATATACTTGGTATTTGACAACTAATTATTATAGCAAAATTGAAAAAACTTGAAGTAGGCACAGATTGTTTATGTATTTGACAACTAATTATTATTGCAACAAAAAACACTTTAAAGGTGATTATGTGTAAATCGAAAATTAAAGGTGGTTTCTAAAGAATGACTTCATTTAAAGATGGTTTCTTTGAAAAAACCCTTAAAAATCCACAAAACTGATTATTTTACTCCACAAAATTATTGTGTCCTTGATTTTGGATTTCGCCCTTGATCAAGCATCAATCACAGGCTGTGATCTTGGAGAAGGGGTCGCTCAAAATTGAGAATTTGCAGTGGAATTTATCTTGGTTAGGGGTAATTTGAGGTATTGTCACCTAAAAAGTAGATTTTTGTATTTTCGGTTTGGAGAAATTTGGGTCGTGTTTGGGGAATGTGTTTCAATTATGATATTATTTAGGTCCTTTCCAGTTTGATTTTTTATTTATATCTTGCTTTACAGTTTGAAATTTGAAACTTCAGAAAATTTTAAGATTTTCAAAGTTGCACTCGTCGTTGTTTTGGGGATAGTGATCTATGATTGTTTATGTTGTAAGGTTGACTATTAAGATCAGGGTTGATACATCATGGTGGGAGTTTTATAAGGTTCTCTAGGTTAAAGAATGTAGGGGGAAAACTGCTTTGGTCCATGTTGATGAAGAAGAGGCATCTTGGGACCACTTGGAGGGGGTTATTACAGATTTGGGGTACAATGCAGAATTGAGGATATTTGTTAACCCCTATTGTACTATTGACAAGGGGCTTAAACTTATTTTTACTAGAAAAATCAATCCCTGATGACCTATTGAATGAACATGGTGTGAATCACATAGACTTGTTCGGTGAACATAGAACGTAGAGGTTTGACCCTATTAAACTTCATTGGATGGTAGATGATACCGAAAATACAACCCGAGAGAATGATTGTGTTACCCAAGCTCATGTAGAAGGCACAAGTGCTGATCAAGCTCATGTACAAGACACAAATTTGATCAAGCTCATGAAGAAAAAGAAATAATGCGGAGAATATATATGAAGAGGGGTAAACAGAAGTCTAAAGTAGAGGGAGAAGAGGAAGTGAAAGAGAAAGAGAAAGAGAAAGAGAAGGGAAAGAGAAGGTGACAGAGCGGGTAAAGGCAAACAATTTGAGAAGGAGAATGAGAATGATGACGGTGATAGAGTTATTTTAGAGACTCAAATGAAGAATATCATGTATGCAATGAAGGGTTTGACAGTGTAGGTGAGCAGTATGAGGTGAAAGTGAGGGATAGGGCTCAAGTCATGAAGAATCAGATAGTTTTGAAGGTGAGGAGGATGTAGATGGGGGAGATGATATTGCTGAAAATCATGACATCAACATCCTAGGAGAATAAGAAACAATCCCTGCAAGAGATTGTAATTCAGATTTAGAATGTCGTGATGAGTTGATAAGCTTGTCATCTGATGAGGAGGAAACAAATACCAATAAACCCAATTGGTGTCTGTCTAAGGAAGAGAAATACTTGATTGATCCTACTTTTGAGATGAGAATGGAGGTTGTAAACCCCAGTGAGTTCAGAACCCTTGTTAGATATGGAGTTGTATTGAGAGATTTTGATGTAGTTTATAAGGAGAATTAGGGGATAGAATCATAATATCATGCAAAGCTGAAAATTATCCAAGGAGGTGCTTTGTATCATGAAATTCTAATCGGACAAAGTGGCAGATCAAGTCCCTCAATGACAAGCACACTTGTAGTAGAGTTTATAAGAATTCTCAAGCTACTTTCAATTGGCTTGAAAATTGGTGTTGAGGATTAAAGACAATCCTACTTGGCCTGTTTAGTCACTAAATCAAACCATTAGCCAAGAGTTCAAGTTGTAAGTGATTGACTATACGGCTTATAGAGCAAGGAGAAATGAAAAAAAAAATTACAGAGAGGAGATATGAAGAACAATAGTGACATCTTTAGAATTACACCGCATACTTTTGACAAGGAAATCTTAATAGTTTAGTGAGGGTGAAGACCACAAGTAGACATGTTTCTTTGATTTATTTGTTGCTTATGATGCATGTATGAAGAGTTTCAAAAATGGTTGTAGGCTAGTGATTGGCTTAGATGTATGCTTCATAAAGGGTGCATCTAGTGGTGTTTTTTTATCAGCAGTGATCAGAGATGGGAATAACCACGTAGAGACCCATTTCTTTTCTCAATTAATGAAGATATTAAAAGAAAAACCAAGAGTTTGTTTCTGAAAGTGTATGTTGGACTATTAAGTAGAGTTATTAGGGAAATCAGCTACAAAACTAAAGAGGCATTGGAAGCATATAAATTGCACCAAACTCTAAAGCCATTAAAACCTTATATATATTGGAAGAGCTCTCTTTGACTCTTACACATAAAAGAAAAATGAAAAGAAATAGATTTTTGAGATCAGAGAGGAGAAGAAGCTTCAGCTAAAGGTATGACTTTTTCTTAGTTTTCTAGTTTAAGTTTGATATAAGTTCAAAAAAAATACATTTTCCAGCCACCTGCGTCGTCTCCGGTGACGTTCGAGGACCTCTGGCCATCCCATGGTTGCGGGCCTCACCGGTGATGACCACCATGGCCAAACCCGCTCAAAGTTTTTTTTGGGTTAGATTACAGTAAGGAAATAGATCAACGGAAGAAGAAAAGAAAATATTATATTAGCGCCTTAGACTTGAAACGTATGCTATTAGCCTAAGTTTTGCTTTAAAAGAAAGCAAAATGAATTTTTGGAAAAGTCCCTAAAAATCAGAAACATTAGTTTCATAGCCGAATAGTTTATGTTTAGAAATCTTATGTATTTATACATATTGTATACTTATAAGTTTGATCAAGGAGGAAGTTTTGGAGTACAATTCTCCAAAAGAGTTGAAGATTCTCAGAGGTGAGTAGATTTCTTCTCATTAGTTATTTTAATCTATTATATATTATTTAAATGATAATTTTATTTTTATGTAGAGAAATTGTGGATTGGACATGATATTTCTATTCATTTATAATACTTGTTAACTAATTTGAATCAGGATGACTATTTATCTTTTACAAGATAAATATTGTTTAGTATATGAGATTATTGAGAATATGTCATTTCAAATTTACTATTCAAAGGCATTTATTGAAGAGTTCTATTTGACAAAAAATTATTTATTTGTTTTAGATTCATGAATGTCCTATTTTCATGAAGTTGACATGAGAAAAGTTTGCGAAAGTGTTTAAGCATTTATATTGCTTTTCGTAAAAGTGAAAATTACAAGTGATATTTTGAGTGAAAAGAATTTGTTTTAAATGTTTAAAATCCTCAGAAGTCTGCTATGGAGTGAAGTGAGTTGTTTAAGCTTACCATATGGTATCGAATGTATCGACTAGTATTAAAGTGGCCTTTTTGGCAAAAGTGATGTGGCTTTCAAGCAACCTATCATAGTACTAGGTATATTCTGCCCCCGGATTGGCCTATAGTGATTCAATGCGCATTCCCATGTTACTCGGCTATAATTTTCGTAGCCTTAGTGTGACAACTGTGGAAGTTTTACAAATGTGAGTTTAGATTGATATTTACAGTTTTAAAATATTTAGTACTCAATTTGAATTATTTCTTAAATTTTGCAAATATCCTTTTATGACACTGTCACATGCTATTAACTGGAGTTTCTCTTGTTCGAAAATTATATGTTCCCAATTTTGTTCTCTTTGAAAATAGATTGTTTATATTTAATATTGAAGATTTTCGTAAACTTGTCTGATTCGCTAATGATAAGTTTTCTGCTCACTGAGTGTAAACTCACACCGTTATTTTTTAATCTTTTTTAGAAGAAAATTAGATAGCTCAGAGGTTTGGGACATGAGAAGGAAACTGTTAGGAAGTGCTCTGATGTTAAGAGTCATAGTCATCTAGAAATATTTTATGTGGATGTAATAATAGTTTTTTGAATCGTTAGAGTGATCTTGATGTAGTTTTACTCTGAAACTTTTATATGTCAATAAAATTTATTGTATAAAATTCTATTTGGAACATAGAAGTGCACCGTAGGCTTGGCACGTGTTTTTGCACGTGTCGGCGTTGTCACACAACTCAAATTATGCTGCACATTTGGGAGCCTGACAAGTTGTGGTATCAGAGCTTAGGTTTAGAAGTCCTAGGCTTAGAAGTTTATAGTTAGTAGAGTTTATCAATAAGTTTTAGAGTTGCTTTTAGTGATCATTGACATAATGTTTGTTTGCTTTATAACTAGATGACTAGGAACAACATGAGCACTCCTTCCACTCAAGAGAGTGATTTGAACCAGACTTTGGGGCAAATGTTTAGAAGTAGAAATGCACGTGGATCTGGAGTGAATCAAATGGATGTGAATGCTATGCTACAGGTGATGCAAAATCTCACTACTATCATGCAAAATCACTAGCAACAAATTAATCAACAGCAATAACCTAGAGACAATGATCATCCTCGATTGCGAAGTGGTATGGCGGAGTTTAAGAGGTTGACACCGCCTATTTTCAAAGGAAGTATTGATTCTATGGTGGCTGAAGACTGGATCACAGAGATGGAGAAAGTCTTTACTTATATGAAGTGTCCTGACGGAGAAAAAGTGGCTTATGCGGTCTATATATTGAAAGGATGTGCATATAGCTGGTGGCAAATGCAGTAGAGGATTCAGGGAGATGGTGCTGACCAGATATCTTGGAACGAGTTCAAAAAAGTCTTGTATGAGAAGTAGTTTTCAAATACTGTTCGCCAACAAAAGCAAAAGGAGAAGGAATTTTATGAGCTAAAGCAAAATGATAAGACTGTGGCTGAGTACGAGAAGGAATTCACTTATTTATCCAAGTTTGCACCCCAGTTTGTTGTGACTGAAGAAGATATGGCACATCAATTTGAGGAGGGTCTGCAATCCGAGTTAAGGTTTCAAGTGAGCTCATTTAAACTCTCCACTTATGTGGCGGTATTTAAGAAAGCTTCAGTGATTGAAAAGGAGTGAAAAGAAATTTTTCTCGGTTGATGATCTCAAGAATGATGATATGAAGAAGAGGTTCAAATCGGATGGATGTGGAGATCATAACAAGAATTGGAAAAAAAGAGACAACATGTAGATTCAAAAGGAAAGCAGACTATGAACCAGAAGTCGATGAGATGCACAATCTATGATAAGCCTAACCATGAAGAGAAAAATTATTAGAGGGTGACTGGTGTTTGCCTGAGGTGTGACCAAAAGGATCACAACGTTATAGATTGTCCTAAATTGAATGAAATTCTAACTCGTAAGGCACCTCAAAGTAATCAACATCTTCAAACTAAGGCTCGAGTTTACTCTCTAACCGAGCAAAAGGCTCAGACAAATAATGATGTGGTATCAAGTACCATACCTATATATTTTACTTTTGCTCGAGTACTCTTTGATTCTGGAGCTTTGCATTCTTTTGTTGCTGCACAATTTGTTAGGAAGCAAGATTTGCCATATGATACACTAGGTCATGAAATGCATGTTAGCGCACATGGAGATAGCATACTGATGTCTAATAAGTATTGCAAAGGTAAGATAATATTTATAGAGTTTAAGAGGGTTTAAATGATGGAGCCAAGTGCAATATTGGTTAGCTAATTTTGACAGTGGATTGAGCCAAACCATGCATTGCACTCTATTAGTCCTAGGACTTACTTCGCACCAACGGGCTCGTGGGCCCAGGGCATGACAAATAGTATAAGAGCAATTTGCCAACCGAAAGTATTGAGCTAAGTGCTATGCGGGGCTAAGTGCTATACTGCGTGAGCGCAGTGAGAGCCACCTCTAGAGCCTGTAGGAGCCACCTCTAGAGTCCATGTCACCTGGCGGTGATACTGCGATGTGCCAATTGTCATGTCGAGACGAGAAGGTCACCTTTGTAAGGTGAGATGATTGTGAGACCACAAATGTTTAGTCCCATATCGAGAAAGAATGAAATATTTGAGTGGCTTAAATAGGTAAGCCCAAGACTCAAGTGTAGCATCGGCTAGTCGATTTTGGCAATGGTTTGAGCCAAATAACGCGCTACACTCGGTGGGTCCCATGACTTGCATCCTGCCAACGGGCTTATGGGCCCGGGCGTGAACCAAATGTTTTCCATAGCCATGACTGAAGTTCAAAGTGATGGTGAATAGACATAGAACATGGTTTGTGGGGGAATCTGTGTGAGGCTATTAGTGATAAAAATCAACATGGATGAGTTTATATCAGTGATAGGACGAAGGTGTCTATGTGTCGAAGGTGTCTATGTGTCTTTGCTTTTTCTTTTTGTCCATTATGTCATCTTATTCATGCAATTGAACACAAGCATTAGGAACCTAATATGCTACATTTATTTGCTCATTTTATGCATTGCCTTCTAGAGACATTTAGGAAGTTGGTGACTGAAGCAAGACATTTTGTGTTTGGCATTTATAAACCAACTTTAGAGAGAGGTTCAAACAGTAGGAGTTAAAGAATCTACTCTAGAAGACAACAAGCTCATATACCCAGCATGAACATTTGCAACTATGAAGAGTTCGAAGAAGAAGAATGAGGAGGCTTTTGACTATTTGAGCAAACTTGATAGAGAGGCATGGACAAGATCTCATTTCCCTACAGATGTAAAATGTGATTTCTTGTAGAACCATATTTGTAAAGCAGTAGAAGTTCTCTTGGGAGCAAGAAAGAAACCCATCATAATTATGACAGAGAAGATAAGAAGGCTGCTTCAAGGGAGATTAGTGAATAAGAAGACAATGACTGGCAAGTGGAAGCATGGTTTGTGTCCTATAATTGCATTAAAAATAAATGAAATATAGATAATGTCAAGGGAGAGATGTGTAGTTAAGTGGAGGGAGGTACTGAATATGAAGTTCAAGGTAGTCTAGACTGTGTGATAGTTCATTTGGGAACAATGAGTTCTGGTTCTATAGTACGAAATGTTTGTGGGTTGCCTTGTATTCATGCTTATTAATACTTGCCTGAAGCAAAAGTTATGTCTCATGAAGAAGTAGATGATTTTTTTTAAAAAGAGTAGATATTTGACTGCCTATGAGGATAGAGGTGAGAATTTTTGACCTGACTCGTTGACCCAACCTGATCCAATCCGTTATTAATTGGTATAAGTCAAGGTATATGTGTATGGGTCATAAATAGGTCAATCCGAAATACTCCTTTATTTATTGGGTTATTTCAAGTTGAACCTAAGTGACCTGTTTAACCTATGTGATGACCTGTTTAATCATAATGGGTAATCCTAAAATGATTCTTTCCGCCTTTAGTTTTCTTATTTCCATCCGTTTTCTCTTCATTTTCTCCAGTGGAACTCGAGGAGCTCCTTGGATCCTATTCGTTGAGAGAGAGATCCGGGTGGTGCTGGTCACAGGGTTGCAAATATCGGTGTAAAATTTATTATTGAAGTTAATCTATAGGCTTCTCTAGTGGCCATGGCTATAGCCGTTGGATCTCATAGTCTGCTTGGTGTTGGAATTTGCTAGGAAGTTCTTGTATTCTCAAAAGCTAAACCCATCAGAGCTTTTTCCCTTTGGTTCACATTAGAGAAAGAGATTGCTTCTCTTAAGAAATTAGTATATATTTATGTCAAAATTTGGATATTCTGTTGAAATTTGTTTGTGGATTCTTAGAATTGATATCCTGAGAGGCTTGATGTTGAAGCTGGGTGCTTTTTCGTTAACAAATATTTGGCCTTTTATTATTGCCCGAGTCCGGTCAGGGGCGGAGCCAGAAATTTCGTCTTGGAGGGTCTAAGAATCCAAGATGAACACTAACTACAAATCAAATTTGTTATCCTTTCATTCAAAGATATCAACTTAATAGCATTGAGATACTAAATATCAACAAAAAAAGAACAAAGAAAAAAAAAGAAGCACCCCTTATCATCAACTGATTTGGAAAAATAAATAAATAAATAAATTGCCAAAAATACATTATGAGATTAGTCTCACATTATTAATCTGTACATTTTGTTCGATCTTATTAAAGAGATTCCTCAATAATTCACGAATTTAGAGATTAGAGTGAGAATATTTCATAATGATTAAGGACAAAACCCTCCATCCAATCTCTACTTTTATTTGGAGACTTTTGGGCCTTTAATTGTAGATGAGGGACTTTTAATTGGTTAGCTCAATCAATGGGCTGTTTGTTATACATGTTGGTTTTGGTTGACTAATATTTGAGTAGGGCTCATCTTAAAGCCTTTTAACATAGGTAAACTCATTCATATATAAGGCTAGAATGTGCAAAATTTTGGGGGCCTGGCCCCCCCACCCCACGCCACCCCACAAGCTTGAATCTATCTCCACCCTTACTCTGGTATTTAGGTGCTTAAGGCCTAAGAGTTTTTTTTCTCTCTAACATTCATTCATTTCGTTGAGTATAATATGGTTCATCTCTTTTCCTGTTGCTACTATGTCTATTGTTGAATGCTAAATTAACTAAAGAAATATTATAGACTATAAACTTGCTTTATGCTCATAAACAGTAATTTGCTACAATAAAAGTGTAGCATTTATCATAACAGTGAGCTCCAAATAAAACATTTGCAATATAGGCTTACTTATTTTTGGAAAGTCAAGCTTTTCCTTTTGTAATTCTAAATGGGTTGGTCGGGTCATTCGGGTTGGATCGGGTAACCTGTTTTATAAACGGATCGAATAAGAGGACCTGTCTATTAAACAAGTTATGTTGGGTCAAGCTTATATGGATTGGGTCAAAATTTACCCGACCCGACTCGGTCTGTTTGCACCCTTACATGAGTGACACATAAGTCTGGTTTCTGATTCAAGGTATAAGCCTAAAACTGGATTGAAGGTTATACACTTTGAATACAAGAAGAGGGCTGGTAGAACAAAGAAGAAGAGAAGAAAGACTGCACATGAACAAAATAATCAAGGCAAACTGAGGAGGTTTTGTCATCTCAATACATATTCGAAGTGTAGGAAAACTGGGTATATTATTATGAGGAGTTGTCCTAATGAGAGATTGGAGATAACATGACCTAAAAAGAAAAGAGGAAGACCATCTACTAGAAGTGAAGTGCAAGGTTCATCCACTAAAGGAACTATTCCGCAAGCTGCAAGAGATCAGCCTACTAGTGGGAACACTCCTACTCAAGGATTTAGAGTTGAAGGTGAGATTCATCATGCAATTTTTGACTCACTTGACATATGTTAAGCACATGTAGGCTCTTCTACAGGGTATCAATCCACTTTTCAATTTGATATCATGCACTAAATATGAACAAACATAGCTGCTAATTATGTTCATGCTTGTTAAGGATCTATCAAAACTTCACCAGTAGGTGAACAAGGAGCAGATGCACATGAACAAGGACCTACAATCGAAGGGAATGAAACCACAAATTTTGGTGAAGAATGTATGTTGAATCATTTAGGTGCATGTTCTGTGCATGTTTATTCGCATTTGACTTTTTCGAAGGGGGTGACATTGTTCTTAGCGGGGTTGGAAATACATTTTCCAAATTTACAAGAATAGAAATATATGAGAACTGAGGGATGACCAATACTAGAAATTTGCTTGGGACCTTCTACTTTTGTGTACGGATAGATGATCAAGTCAAAACTCCATCAAACCTAAAATGCTCTCTTGATATTTTCCCCAATGTTACTCTTTTAAGATGGAAATATAATCGTGACCTTCTTTCCAAATGAGTCATTAGTTGCAATGACTGTATTATCACATTTTTTTCTATTAGCAAGGACTATGTTCATATTGAAAGCAGATGCTCACACAAAGCTTTAAACCCATGCTTTAAGCAAGCACGTTAGACACTAGCAAAATATCACAACTGAAACAAATAACACTAGAACAAATACAATCTCTCAAATTATAGCATAGGTAGAAATAGATTATATTAATGATATTACCCGGTCAATCCACCCAAAAACAACTGGGCAAAGTTCTCCATTTGGTCTTCAGCAAGCGTAACTGACACTTGAACCGTCCTCTCTTTTCTCTCCTGACAATCAAAGCAAACAAACCATTCTTGTCACTGGACACTGTAGACGGTTAAAATATATTCCATCCAGGCCAATGTTCAGCTTGGATCCAAGAA
Source organism: Asparagus setaceus (assembly GCA_012295165.1). Lineage (NCBI taxonomy): Eukaryota > Viridiplantae > Streptophyta > Magnoliopsida > Asparagales > Asparagaceae > Asparagus > Asparagus setaceus. Next base: position 29,273,220 of record CM022704.1, read on the forward strand.
GTGAACGCCCATGGATTAAACGCTTCAAATGGGCCCAAACTCAAGCCCATAACAAGCTGTAGCGAAGCTCGCCTAAAAAAACATGTGAACTCCGCCACACAGCTCATCTCAACCCGACCCGACCAAGTCAAGAGTGGGTGGACTTCCAATTCAGACTATAGGCCGAGTCGAAGGGCATTATTGAGTCGGTCGAGTCACGAGTCTAATTCTGTGCTAAATTCGATCGTGCTAGTGAAGTCCACCAACCTAATTAGCGAACTTCGCCTATAGTGATCCACATGGGCCACGTTACCCATGATTCAGAAGTGATGGTCCACCCACATCCGAGTGAGCCTCGCCCAAACACTTTTAGCGAGCTTCGCCAACCAATTAATTAGTGAACCTCGCCAATCAGTCATTTGAGAGTTATTCTTAAGGGAATAACTGTTCCCCCACTATCTCCTATTTTAATGGTCACTTAATCCATAGTTAAATGCCATTAACTCTATCTCTTATAGCCTATAAAAGGAGGAGAAGATTGTTCACATACTCAGACAGACATAGGAGAGAAATCGAACACCCCATACACGCGCAACTTTCCTCTATTTTAGTTCTAAGATAAGACTGAGCTATATTTCAAGCAGCCAAATTAGAGACAAATAGCAAGAGACTCATCGTCTTAGTTGGATCATCAATGAAGTACGACATCGATGCTCCACCGGTACGCAGAAAAGAATCCAGCCACTATAAATTTTTCTTATTTCTCTTTTAAGTTGTAATATGAGCCAATTGTAATTCAAAAGACTTGAAATAGGATGGCGACTCTACTGGGGACTACTTTCTCCTCCGAAGAGAAAATTGTGTCACAGTCCGACACTGACTGATGTCCAAAATCAGAAGACGTGAGAATGTCTTGACCTTTGCTCGAGGTGAGGGTCGATGTTTCTTCACCCTAGGTGAAGTTTGTTTGGCTTCTGTAGGCATTGAAAATTGCCTATAAGTCCCCGAACACGATTCGTGACGATGAGTTAACAATCGACGAGCCATCCGACGACGTAATAACGAATCATTGACGACGTAACAACAAGTGACCGCAACGCAAACGCATAAAGCGAGTCGACGAAACGCATGAAGCGAGTTGGCAAAGCGTGCAAGTCAACGAAGCGACAAATCGCATGTGAGCGATGGGATAAACTTAATTCTAAAGCTTCAGATCAGCAAATATCGACAGGATCAATCAAGTCGGACTCGGAAGCGATGAAAAAAAGTCCCGGAAGCACCCTTAGGGGCTCTGCGAAAGCCGAGCCACCCAAGCGTGGCTCGGCCAAAGCCGAGCCACCCCAAGGTGGCTTTGCCATGGCCGAGCCACCTGAGGGTGGCTCGGCCAAAACCGAGCCACCCTAGGAGGTGGCCGAGCCACCCCCTAGTGGCTCGGCCAAGGCCGAGCTACCTCTCGGTGGCTCGGCCAAAGCCGAGCCACCAAGAGGTAGCTAGGCGGGCTTTTTCCGACCCGACCCGCTTCATCCGCTTTTCAAGGCTATAAATAGAGGGGGGTCTCATTTTCGGAGATCCGGATTTTTGATAAGAAGTTGAAGCTCTGCCGGATCAAGATCTGAACTTCTGATAAAAAGGAGGGACTTTTGGACGAGAGATCTAAACTTTTGCACGAGATCTGAGATTTTGGCGAACCCGTCGGCACAAAGCGAAGGAGTTCGAGAGATCTTAGATCCGATCTACATGTGATTCCTCCGGATCAAACTTTGTTTTGATCCCGAGAAGAGTGGTGATCTCGCTTGGTCGATTTCACTCACTTCGGCGATTATTTCCTTCGTGAAATAATCTCCTTGATCGTGTAGATCTAGATCTTTCACCGGATCATAACACGCGACAGTCCATGGATTAACCCCGGCACAGGCAAAGATCCCACGCAAGCAGGAGTCTGATAAATAGGGTTCTGCGTTTGTTTTAAGGAAAAGGTTATAATTTTTATTTTGATTTTCATTGTAATCAAGTCTTATAAAAAGACAAAATTTTTTGAATTCATTTGTAAAAGCATAAAGCTGTAATGAGTTCAGCAATGAAGATTGAAATGACTTTTCCCGCGAACAAGCCGGGCGATTACAAGGGGAGCCAACAATCTCGGCCGATGAGATCGCCGGTCGCGAATCGCGATAGCTATCCAGGTCGAAGAGGAGGTCGAATACGAGTTTGACCAATAAAAGTTCAAGGAGTATCTTTCATCCTCGTCCAGATCGTCCTCCCCCCGCAAGTCCAGGAAGATCTCCACTGCAAGAAAGATCCGCTGGTCCTCGGATCCGGAATCTCAAGGCAAGGATCCCAACCCCACTGCTGCCGAAGTCGCAGCAAGCAGCGTCCTTCCGGCATCTAAGATGGCCGGATCTGTAGATCTGAACTCCTCTGTGTAGGAGATGACCGCCGATGGCGTGCCGACTCTCTCAAAGAGAGCCCGCCAGAGGCGACGCCAATGACTGGCGCGTCAGTTCGTCAAGGCCCTGGAATCGACTGACGGGATCCGCTATGAGATGGATCTCAAGTTCAGAAGAGGTCAAAGGCCTCAACAACAGATGGTTGACAGCTCCTCCAAGCCGTTAATAAGTGAATGGGTCCGTGTCAGACGGAACCGTTCAACGCTCGATGGGTCCGCGTCAGACGGAACCGTTCAACGCTCGAGGAGCACATCCGAAAACACCGCGCACTGCTTGCGCACGCACGGGCTCTAGTTCAAGAGGCCCGAATAATGAAAAAAGAAGAAGTGGCCAAGAAGCCACCAAAGATGAGCCAAGTTTGGAGGCCGAAATCCGGAATGACGATTCGGACAAGGGCAGAAACGTCAACTAGGGATCAGCCACCTCAGGCTGATTCGACTAAGGCTCGGCCGCTACAGGGTAACCTGAATTAAAGAAAGGTCACCCCAATACCGATTCCACCTCCGGCGATCACATCCAAATCTTCGGCTAACTCTGTTCCCGCTTCGGTCGATTTCGCTGGCTTACCCCGAAGCAAGAAAATGGTATTAGAGCGCCTCGTTCCGTTGCACGATGATCGAGGCAAAATTCTAGTGAAGGAACGTTTGGGCCCGTTGAAGAGGCCCCGGACAACTCACAATGCTGGGGGTCGCATCCACCTCCACCATGACAGGAAGATTCCTGTAGCTGCTAGCACCGATCTGTGAATTGAGGTTCAAGAGCCCGTCGAAACTTCACACCCGCAAGGGCGAACGTTGAGACGGGTGACTTTTGAAAGCTCTGATAACGCGGTTCATCCTCAGAAGGAAACATTTTCGTCCGACGACGATGACGCTATACCTGAGAAGTCGTACCAACACACGATGGGTTGCTTTGGCATTCATGCCGATGAGTTGTACTATCGTGCTGGGGATATGAGTAAATCTCGAAAAAAGAGTTCCCCAGAGTTGAACACACATTGTCTGTGTTCTAAGTTGATAAAGGCGGTGTTGTCGGAGTGTAACGGCACCAAGACAGCTCCGGAGAAGGTGTCGATTTTTGATAGGCTTGGCACCGAAATGCCAAAACCCAGGTCAAGGAGCTTCCGTGGAAGAAGATCGGTGTCTCAAGGCGATGAATTGCCAAGAGTCACCATCAACATGACTAGAAGAGGGGCGTCGACACGTGCCATTCCCGGGGTATCTCAACGAATGACTCGATTGCGGTCCGGGACTATCAGACGACCTAATTAGGGCAGAGTGCAGAGGGGGTTACCCTCAGATGATGAAGTGTCAGACGCTGGTTCTGCAATCACTTCCGATAATACGATTTCCAGCGAGGGGCAACCCCGTGAGGCACTCATGATCAGTGCAGAACAATTGGCCAAGATGCTTGAAGAGGCTATGGCCAAGCAAAAGGAAAATTTCAAGTTCGAGATGGAGATGGCCATGCAGCAAATGAGAGAGATGCATGACCAGCAAATCCAAGCACTAACGAATCGCCAGGGTGAATCAAGTCATCGCAATAACATCAACCAAACGGACAGCGACACGGACAGGGATGAAGACCGTAACGCTGATAAACAGGATGCAGGAGGTAGCCTCGAGAACGACAGTGGTAACACCATCGTTCCTCCTCAAAATCACCTGAACAGAGACGTCGGTGAGAATGAAAAGATAAAGGACCTCGAGAGTAAGATCAACACTTTGATTTCCGCCCAAGAGGTAAAGAAGATGGGTATACTGTGTCCGTACCCAAGGGAGTGGGAATCAATCCCGTATCCGGCGAAGTTCAATCTGATAAACTTTACGCCGTTCGACGGGAAGGGCTCACCCACTCAGAATTTGATCTACTTTAAGTCCCACCTGGGGGTTATTTTCGGTAACGAGCCCTTGATGGTTCGGTCATTCGTTGGCACTCTTCGAGGAGCTGCCTTCGTTTGGTACCGCCATCTCAAACCGGGGAGCGTTAACAGCTGGGACGACATGGAGACTATGTTCCTCACCAATTTCTTCGATGACGATACCGAGATATCCATCGGGACGTTGTTGGATGAAAAATAGAAGGACAGAGAGACGGTAGACAACTTCGTCAAGCGGTTCCGAAACAAGACAATGAATTGTCGGGACCCGATAACTGAGGAGTTCATTCTCCAGACCTGCCACAACAACCTTTCATTGGACATGCTGGAAGCAATAGGAACGGCGCCGTCCAAAACATGGAGAGATTTGAAGGTGCGCGGGGAGCAAGCCGAGCGATTCCTTAAGAGGAAAAAGGCAGAAAGAGGCCAGCAAATGGCAAATGCTCACAAACAAAATTTCGTCCCACACGGCAAAGGGAAGGCGCAGGAGACAGCAGTGGACGCAAACCAAACATTCTAGCTATAGTCACAGCAACAACCGCAACAGCGAGCGCCGCCATAATCGCAGCCCCAATGGCAGCAACGACCTCAAAAGCAGAAGTCGTCAGAACCAAGGTTCCTCAAAGTCTATTCTTTCAAGGAAGACGAGGTTCCCGATATTTTCAAATACCTCCTGGAGAACAATAAGATCCAGCTGCCACCAATCATGAATCAGGAGGAGGTAAATAAGGTCACAGATCCGAGGTACTGCGCATTCCACAGAGCAGTTCACCATCCAACAAAATCGTGTCACCATCTTAAGGATAAGATCCAGGCCTTGATCGATGTAGGGGTCATTACCCCATAGCTGTCCAAAGAAAAGAAAATGGCGACAGGTAATTAATGCCGATAAATGGGAAGTTCCTAAAAAAGCACTATCCTTAATATATTCGGGATAACCCATTTTGACGGGAAGTTCCTCCTGGAATATTTCACCCATTGTCCTTGAGGATAACCCTAAATCTGTCGTCCACCATAAATTTCCTCACTAATCAAATTCATTGGCGGTGAGTTCAAAAAATAAAAAGATCTTTCTGGTCCAATCCACCAGCAAAATCCCCTCTTGATTCCTTCCACGAACAAGAGGTCCACTTTTAATGTTAAGATCCCCTTGTGATAAACAAAGGGGCTCCATCCTTTCCTCTTCGGCCACGCCTTCCCAAGGTTAGGGCTGAAATTGGAAATTCATCTCGATAAACGATAAAATTATTTCCAGATCAGGTAACAAATCCTATAAAAGTAAAAGTTACCTGAATCTTTTCGATTCTCGGAGTGGAGATCCCACTCTTAGTTTCACCTCCTAAGATTCTCGAAGTGAAGATCCCACTTTTAGTTTCCTTTGCACTGGAGATAGAATATAAAATTCTTCCTCTCTAGGAGCAAGAGATAGGATATAAAATTCTTCCTCTCTTATTTCGGGTTCGTCTTTACCCTAAATAGAAGACCTGGAGATAGGATACAAAATTCTTCCCCTCCAGCATCGGAAAACAGAATATAAAATTTTTCCTTTCCCACATCAATTTTATCTTTTCAACAACAAAAAATCCTTCAATTCAGGATTCATCTTGGGGAATTTTATCCCGAATCCTAAGTAGGGATAAGTCAACGCCTAACACGCGTTGCCGGTTTAGTCTTTTTTCGATTGAAGAAGACACCAGAATTCAAGTCTGGAAAATTTTATCCCGAAGCCTAAGTAGGGATAAGTCTACACCTAACACGCGTTGTCGGTTAACCTTTCTCCGTGAAAAGGATACCAAGACTCATCTTGGAGAATTTTATCCCGAAGCCTAAGTAGGGATAAGTCTACGCCTAACACGCGTTGCCGGTTAACCTTTCTCCGTGAAAAGGATACCAAGACTCATCTTGAGGAATTTTATCCCGAATCCTAAGTAAGGATAAGTCTACGCCTAACACGCGTTGTCAGTTAGTTCTTAACCGTAAAAAGAACGAAAGTCCACATATTCAAAATTGTGGCAGGTTGTTATTAATAACACCACCATCCACGCCTTACAAGTGTAGAGAATTTTATCCCGAATCCTAAGTAGGGATAAGCCAACGCCTAGCACGCGTTGCCGGTTTAGTCTTTTACCGATTGAAGAAGACACCAGAATTCAAGTCTGGGAAATTTTATCCCGAAGCCTGAGTAGGGATAAGCCTGCATCTAATACATGCAGCCGGGTAGTCTATTCCCGTGAAAAAGATGAAGCCTATGTATTCAACAGCATAGCACCATGTCTAAAAGAGTTTTATTCTTTTAGCACAACGTCATGTGCGGAACGGGTTTAGATAATCCGCATGCTAGCCCGATTCAAACGGTAATCGATAAAGACTCGTCAAATTCATTGATCACTGGGGGTTGGCCAATAACCCTGAAGTCACCGCCTAACACGCGTTGCCAGTTAGTCTCTTGCCCGTAAAAGAAGACGAAGCCTATGTATTCAACATCATAGCACCAAGTCTAAAAGAGTTTCATTCTTTTAGCACAACGTCACATGCGGAACGGGTTTAGATAATCCGCATGTTAGCCCGATTCAAATGGTAATTAGTAAAGGCTCATCAAATCCGTTGATGGCTGAGGGTTTGCCAAAAATCCTATGAGTATTGTGATTGATTATTTCAAACGAAATGAGAAATCATAATAAACAACAATAAAAATGAGGATAGAAATTTATTCGATTAATGAAGAGTCGAGTCTTTCAACGAAGAAATTGCAGTTATTCAAACATCAAGTTTATGGCAAAAGATTTATTGTTCTAACTTGGACAACTCATGTTGATGTCAATTATCAAACATGAGATTAAGTGTGGATTTTTTAGTGTATTAGGGTTCCTCAATCTTCTTTGATGGCCAGTTCAGGAATAGAAGATTCAGCCCTACACATAAGCAACACATGAGAGGATCAAAGTTGGGATCTCCGGCTATTTCTCTGATGATCAAGTAAGTTGTGAGCTTGAGCGGAGAAAATATATGATTATCAGGTGTTTGTTTGCAAAAGATTGCTTACCCTATTCAGTTGACAATACCTCTTCTTTATAGCATATCCTGGGGGGGGCAATTGTGTAACTTTGGCTGAGTCCAGGCAGGCAGTTCAGTCGGCAGATACTTTACAGGTGTCCACTGCAGATAAGATGAGTCACCTATATGTTTAATGTGATGGTGATGAGGGCAGCATGGTGCTGATGAGGTCCGATGAGTTATAAAGACTTTCGGGGCTAGAGCAATGATGATTCTGACCTTGCATTCAATGTGATGGTGATCGACTATTGGCGGGGGATTCAAGGGCAAACAACCTTTCATCTCGGCTTTGCGAGAGGTTCGACAAGTGACGTCCTATGTCTTGACCTTGTGAGCAGGCTGATAAATGATGCCTTTTTATTTGGCCATCTTAGATTCAAAAGTTCTCAACCAGGCCTTGTCAAATGAGGAGGCAGGGTCGAGCTCAATAATGAGTTTCGGGTAAAGACGTCTTTCGACTCGGCCCCTCTTGGGAAGGGTCGAGTGTTGACATTGCTTGAGTCATTCCACATAGGGCGAGGTCAGTTTGATTCTTAGTTGGTATAGGACATGTGTCAACTCCTAGGAGAGGATTAACACTTAGCCATTTCGGTGATATAACACTAGACTTGCCAGTTCTTCTCAAGCATACCAAGAGCTTCGGCAGTTGAAATCACTCCCCTCATAAGCCCGATTCCATTCACTCAATGGGGACTGGATTTATTGGGGCCTCTCCCAATAGCTTCAAGGCCATAGGAGTTCTTGATTGTTGCCATAGACTATTTCACAAAGTGGAAAGTAGCTGAGCCTTTGGCCAAAATCGGCGAGAGCAACACCACCAATTTCTTATAGAAATCAATCGTCTACAGATTTGGAGTTCCCACTTCATTCGTCACAGGCAATTTTCAACAGAGACACCAGCAGCGGCAAATTGGCCACCAATTAGGAAGGACCATACACGATCATCGAGGAAATACATCCCGCCACTTACCGACTGCGAGGTCCCAATGAAAGAATCTTACAACATCCTTGGAACGTAGAGCATCTCAAGAAATACTTCTAGTAATTGTAACAGTAAGGTTCTCATATGATATAAATGTTTTTTTGATAATCTTATTGTGCTATGCTTTTATAGTACCTATAAGACCTTGCGGCCACCCGAGGCACAACTCGAAAGACCATGGTATCCTTTCTAAATAAAACCAAGGCACGTCATCGACTCGGTCGACTTCATCTCGAAAGACCTTGGTATCCTTTCAGAATAAAATCAAAGCACGTTATCGGCTCGATCGATTTCAACTTGAAAGAACTTGGCATCCTTTCAGAATAAAACCAATGCACATCATCGACTCAGTTGACTTCAACTCGAAAGACATTGGTATCCTTTTGGAATAAAATCAAGGCACGTAATCTACTTGGTCAACTTCAACTCAAAAGACATTGGTATCCTTTCAGAATAAAACCAAGGCACGTCATCGACTCGGTCGACTTCAACTCGCAAGACCTTGGTATCCTTTTCGAATAAAACCAAGGCACGTCATTGACTTGGTCGACTTCAACTCAAAAGACCTTGGTATCCTTTCGAAATAAAACCAAGGCACATCATCGACTCGGTCGACTTCAATTTGAAAGTCCTTAGTATCCCTTCAGAATAAAACCAAAGCACGTCATCTACTCTGTTGACTTCAACCCATAAGACCTTGGTATCTCTCGGTATAAAACCAAGGTGCAAAGCCGACCCGTCTCAGTTATAGAATTTCTCGAGACGAACATCGACAACGCCCATAAGATTTGAAGCCAAATTCAAATGAAATAAACTACAAGCACCATAAAAAAGGGTACGCAGATCGATTTGACAAAAGTGCATCTTTTTATTCATGTATAAAAATATTTACAATACAAGGGACATTTACATCACAAAGACGCTATACAAAAAAAAGGATACATGAGCTCTCAAGGGGCCGAACTCAGAGCAGGTGTGGGACTTGAAGCCAGAGGGGCACTGGGACCAGAAGCAGATGTTGAGCATGGAGGGGCGGTGGCAGTAGAAGTCAGTGGAGGAGGTGACCAAGGCTCAAATCTGACCTCTACGTCTCCCCCCTTTTCAGGAGGGCTAGCCCAACTATCTTGGACCGAGCTCTCACCTGTTACCTAGGCCGACTCCTCTCCCTCATCATCTCCGTCATCGACATCTAGGACTAGCCCCCCTCCCCTCGTCTCTATCTTCAGTAGAGCACTAAGCCAATTAGCGACTCGGGAGGGATAATAGAACCGCTCAGGATCGGTCTTGAACTGCACAAGAAGCTGCGTCATGAGATAGTCAAAGCCAGACTTGCAAGCTAGGGCCACCTCCACCTTCCCGAGAGTACTGTTATGATAGTTTTCAATAACCTCAACCCAGTAGGCCTCAGACTCTAGATGGCTAAGACGACTCTGCAGCACCTGAATTTTAGCGAGAGACAACTCTTGTTGTCTCTCGGCTTCCAGCGCCGCTCGGATCGCCTCCTTCCTTAACCTCTCCTGTACAGCCTGTTCCTCCTTTAGTTAATCCTGTAGGGTCTTAGCATTTTGTCGAGTCCGCTTGAAAGCATCAGCGCTTTCTCACCTCTTGACCTCGGCCTCCTCCTTTAGGTATCTTATAGTGTCATCCCGCTCACAGAGCTCATGCTCGAGATGACCGATGTCCTCATGGAGCTTGCTGATCTCCGCTGACTTCTTGTTGTTTGACACCTTTAGGCCCTTGACCATGTCATCCACATCTCCAGCTCCCTATGCCACTTTCACTCGTCCCTCCTCCAAGCCACCTGCTCGTACTCCTTGGCAGCCAGTTTCAGATCAGCTGCCTCCCGGGCTGCCTTCTCAGCTTCCAGTTTATCCTGGAGCTTGAAGTAGACCTCCCAGAAGTGCTCAAAATGCCCGAATAGCTCTTACGCCACCAAGGCTCCTTGAAGCAGATAACTTCTCAGGGTCTGGTGGAGACGACAGTCGGGCATGGTCGAGAGGATTTCATCATCCTTAGGCAGTAGGAATTGATCCATGGCCTTAGCTTGGGTCATCCTGGATTCCAAGACTGGCCCCCTCTTATCGAGACCCCGTCGAGGGACGAATTGATTCTCCTCGGATGGCTCCCTATCATATCTGGGGCCGACCTCATGTGTCCCTATCAGCAATTTTCTCAACTCCCCCCACACCTCCACCGGGAGTTCAGTGATGCGGTGAGGAAAAGGCCACCCAATGCGGTCCTCCTACGCTACCGATTCTTCAATAGCCGGCACCTTGCCCTTTCGGTAGGCTGACTTGACTGGCAAAGCTAGGCCCGTCTCCTCCTCGATCCAAGCCTGGACCCCCACTGGCTCGGCTGTCACCATTTTGCCCCCCCCCCCTCAGGTCGTACGGGGGACTCCTCATCAACCACGATGACTACCTCAGCTGACTCAACCAGAGGGGCCTGTTGAAGGGGAGTAGTGGATTTTTTTCCTTCCTCAGCTTCTTTGACGAGAGCAGGGACAGCCGCCTCTACCGTGCCCCCTCCCTATCCCTTGCTAGATTGATACTTCCAGAAGGGCCTTGGCTGCCTACTTTCCTCAGCCACCTCCTCTTCTTCTCAGACCTCTCAACCTTAGCAATAGCAGAACTCGGCCTAACCAACCGAGCGACAATCTCAATAGCTTTCACTACAACCTCCTCGGCCTCTTCTAGGGCCAAATCCGACCGCAAGCGCTTTTGGAGCCTGGCTAGAGCTCTCGCCTGAGCTGCTTTAGACTTCACCAGTGGCAACGCCATTATCACCACTCAGGCCTTGTCTTCTTCACTCGGCAAGGTTCTAGAGATGCCGGCAACCCGCAAGACCGCAGGGTCAAACAGGTTCTCGATCCTGCGGGACCCGGCATAAGCTCGAATCTTCTTGAGCCAATGCTTGTCCTCGCCCATAAGCAAGCCCAGCCTCAGAACGTCTTTCTTGATCTCTGGCCAAGCCGAGCACACCAGAATTGGGTCTGCCCCGAAAACCCAGATGTACCTCTCCTTCCAGTCCTTGTTCAATTTAGGAGGGTTCGAGACGACTTTAAAGCCGCCCAAAATCTAGAAGTAGTAATGACCCTCATTCTTCCCAACCTTGACTCTAAGAAGATGGCCGAGAATCTGGAGAGTCAGTTCGACTCCCACTCAGTGGCAGATCACCACGAACCCCACTAGTGTGGCAATAGAGTTCGGCTTGATCTAAGAAGGTGAGACCCCCAGAGCCTCAAAAGTGTGGCAGAGAAATGGATGGAGCGGGAGGTGAAGGCCATACTCTAAGTGCCTAATGTACACCAGAGCAACGACGCCACTGTGACCATACACCGCCCTCTCTGGTGCTGATAACATAAATGCACAGGGAATATCAAAGCGGTCATAGTAGCTTTTGAGCTCCATTGAATACATCTTAGAGCGAAACTTCCGTAGCAGATTGATCCTAGCCTCATTGAGGGCGACAACAACGGTAGTAGAAGAAGCCATTTGACAAGAAAATTGTCGGAAGATGGAGAAGATGATCGAAAATTGCTCGAGTGCAGAAAATTCTAGGGTTCTGAAAAGAATTAAAGAAAACCCTTTGGGAGAGCGAGGGTATTTATAGGTGTGGAGGCACACATATGGCGACATTGTAACGGCTGACTCGGCCACTGAGGAACGGTTGGGATCGACTCCGAAATTTGAAGTGACCACTCGAGAATCGAAGTGCCACCCTCCAATTAGCACACAATCTATGCTCGAAGAATGAGGTGACGCCGACACACAATCTCCCCTAACGTCAGAACATCATGTTGACAGTGACCTACCAGTAAACCCTCATAAATGCGCCTAGAATCCCCAACAGGCGACTGTTCAATTTCAATTGGACTCGGCCACCCAAGTTTAAGTAAAAGGGGCCAATGTTATATCACCGAAGTGTTAATCCTCTCCTAGGAGTCGACATGTGTCCCATACCAACTAAGCATCAAACCGACCTCACCCTATGCAGAACGACTCAAGCAACATCAACACTCGATCCTTCCCAAGAGGGGCCGAGTCGAAAGACGTCTTTACCCAAAACTCACGGTTAAGCTCGACCCCACCTCCTTATTTGGTAAGGCCGGGTCGAGAACTTTTGAATTCAAGATAGCCAAATAAAAAGGAGTCATTTATCGGCCTGCTCGCAAGGCTGAGACAAAGGGTATTATTTGTCAACCCTCTCGCAAAGCTGAGACAAAAGGTGGTTTGCCCTCGAATCCCCTACCGACAGTCGATCACCATCACACTGAATGCATAGTCAAAATCATCATGCTCTAGCCCCGAAAGTCTTTATGACTCATCAGACCTCGTCAGTACCATGCCTCCCTCGTCACCATCACATTAAATGCATAGGTGACTCATCCCATCTGTAGCCGACACCTGTAAAGTATCTGCCGACTGAGCCGCCTGCCTGGACTCAGCCAAAGTTATACAATTGTCCCCCAGGATCTGCTATAAAGAAGAGGTGTTATCCACTGAATAGGGTAAGCAATCTTTTGCAAACAAACACCTGATAATCATATATTTTCTCCACTCAAGCTCACAACTTACTTGATCATTGGAGGAATAGCCGGAGATCCCAACTCTGATCCTCTCACGTGTTGGTTATGTGCAGGGCTGAATCTTCTGCTCCTGAACTGGCCATCAAAGAAGATTGGGAAACCCTAATACACTAAAAAAATCCACACTTAATCCCCTATTTGATAACTGACATCAACAGTTACAAAACCAGAAATAGTGTCCTCACATGACTTAGACTCTACATCAACATTCGGTACTACCATGAACATTTCCCCATAGATCTCATATATCTTTTGAGTTATTATCCATGGAACAATCTCCGACGCAGTTGAGATTCTAAAGATGGCTCCAAGTTATCTAAAAATATCTCGCTCCCACTATCCCCAGCTGGTAGAGGAACCAATTCCTCCTTCATTGTTGGATCCAAACAATCTTCTTGATCTCGTATGAACTTAAATCTTGACATGTTTCTTCTTTCTGCATGAAATCCTCCCTGAGGAACTCAATATACCGCAACTCTTTGGATCACAATCTCATTAGTTGCTCACATGTAAACACAACCCAGAGAGTGTCTAAAATAGTGTATAAAAAATACATTTTCACATTCTGGGGTCCAAAATTCTCATCCAATGAAAAGTTGTGTATAAAAGTAACACTCTCTTATGGATGTAGTGATCCAACACCAGTCCTCGGCCATCCATGACTCATAGGATATCGTATGTACTGATCTTAAGGGTAGACAGCTCAGAATATATGTCACCATAAATAGTATATCTATCCAAAACCAAATGGGTAGATTAGCGTCAGCTAATATATTCTGAACCATATTTAATAGAGTTAAATTCCTCATTTTTGCAACATAATATAGGATACTATTAACTGAATGACTTTCCTTTATCTTGATATAGTTCCCTAAACTTTTAAGATAGATACTCTCTCACGATTAGTTCTAATGTTTTTACTTAATTAATTATCCACCTTAATGATTTAGTGCTTACAATAAATTCAAGCACTCAACTAGGTGCAAAATCAGATACACATGATTGTAAATAGAGTGATGGCCTGTAACTATGAGGAATCAATGTACTCCACTTTGTACCTTCATAAATATCAGTCTGCATATATTAGAGTGAACAAATTACAATTGAGGTACTCATAGCCTTGCCAAATAATTTTCTAGTAATTTTACCCATGAGACCATACTCATAAAAGGACAAATACCCTAGTATATATACCAAGGAGGTTGCCCCTAGCGAGCCTTCACGTGTCCTCTAATGTGACTTAGTCTACTATACCAAAAATCAGATCCAAGCTTAATTTACGGCACAATATAAAATAGAAGATAACTCGGTTATCTAGTAATAAGTCATATTCTAAAATCAACTAAACTATTAGCTTGGATTGCATAAGTGAAGAAATCTTAAAGCAACCTTAGGTAACCCTCAAACAGGAAACCAACTAGAATCTCACAAGGCTAACTACTGAGAGACGATTCCTTACTTTTAGTGAGATCATATAGAATATCCTATAAAATCTATTTGTTCCCTGAACCTAAGAGGAGACCTCTATACAGCAGTGCCTAGCACCATTATATAATTCCCAGTTAGATCTTGTTTGCAATCAAATCAATTGATCTTTCTCTTATTAGTTAGACTTTTCACCTTTTATTGGCTTTTTTTTAATTTCAAAACCCATTTTGAAAAATCTCCTGATGTATCCATTGCAACTAGGCTCTTAGCCTTGTGCCACAGGTATTCAGCTTCCAACGTCGAAGTAGACATTTTAGTCTTGAACACACCCTGGAGTTTAGACTCCAACTTTACTTTTGTTTGCATATCCCCAGATATTTTACATCGGCAACATGCAATAAAAGTAATAAATGTCTATCCCGGAGTTATGTAGCTTAGATAACCGCCCAGATTTGCTGCTTCTAGCTCAACATAGTTTCAGTTTTTTCATGATCCCTGATCATAGAGGTCATGATCCAAAGGTGAATTTGATATTTTGCCTAGCAGTCATCTTAATTGAATCTATCTTAATAATAAGAACTCGGATCCTCATTGAAGAGACATATCTCACTCTCACATTAAGAGCATTCCAGAAGCTCTTTGCATTCATATTATCCTCATAATCCTCGATAAGATTGCTCCTCTTTGTAGTCCAACTGGTGAGCCACATCAAACAATTTTGTCACCTCCAAATCTTATACTGACTGGCCTCAAATCTCTGAGTCTGAGTTAAACCCTGCTCCAACTCGGATATTGCCACCTCAGTACTCACCAAAACTTCTACTCTCAAGAAAAAATGGATCTTTTGAAAAAAATGTATATCAAACTACTCAGTCCCAG
This sequence comes from Asparagus setaceus, assembly GCA_012295165.1. Taxonomy (NCBI): domain Eukaryota; kingdom Viridiplantae; phylum Streptophyta; class Magnoliopsida; order Asparagales; family Asparagaceae; genus Asparagus; species Asparagus setaceus. Next base: position 29,288,456 of record CM022704.1, read on the forward strand.
ACTAACATTGGAATAACTATTTTGGTACCTTAAAAGAAGAATTAATATACTCTACTTACGGATACGTTAGGATTATTGGCATTTACGTGGAGTATTGTTCTTCCCTGAAGAACATTCCATCTCATCAAGCCTTTTATACCCATAATAAAATTACATCCCCAAATAAAGAGAAGAAGGCCTAAGGCCCCAACCACAGTGTTCGAAAATATAATTTTTAAAATTATTATAAAATTTTTTAAAATTGAATATTAGATTTATTAGAGATAGGCTAGATTGGGTAGTCAAATCATAGTGCCATCTTTATCCAAAATCTCTAACTTGAAATTATTTGTTTATATATTCCAGTATGTCTCTGAACATACGGCATGACAAACATAAACAAACAATTTTACTTTTACATTTAACTACCTAATATATCTTGTCAATTTTATTAGGGTTTTTTATTTCTCGTGAAATTGGTATGCGCCCCAGGCACTCCCAATGGAACAGCTACCCATTAAAATCTAAAATATTTTATTAGGATTTAACAATTAAATTTTTTGGCTTATAAAAATAAATTTTTTGAACTTCTAAAATTCAAAAATTATTTTTCTAAAATTTGAAAAATAACTCTATTATGAAATCTAGTCACCCACATCGAAACTTCTAAAATTTCTCAAGAAAAATAATAAAATATATTTTATGAAGTTTCCCAAAATTTTAAAGATATTATTATTATTTTAAATAATTTTCTAATGTAAAATAGATTTTAGAATTTTTAGAAATAAAAAAAAACATATTTATGAATATGCCCCCAGGTTTTGAAAAACCCTAGGGGCTGATGTTGTGGCGTCCAGCAGCGCCGCCCCGACCCCATGTCGGGGTTTGGCCATAGGGTTCCGCTTATGTCAGCTTCGGTAGCAGCGGCCCAGTGCTGCTGCCGTCGTGGGCTCCGCTTACTACCACAACATCCTTTTTTTTAACTGTACCACCACCGCTGGCACCCATCACTGGCAGTTAGGGGTGGAGGGTTGCTAGCCTCCAGCGCCCACCGTCGAAACTGCCACCCTCAGATCCCGCTGTCATCGGCTACCCAAGCGTCGGTCGGGCTAGATCTAGCGTTTTGTTTTAATTTGCATAAAAATGTTTTAAAAAACTAAAAAAAATAAAAAATATATTTTTAGATCTTAAAAAATTTAATAAATCCCTGGTTTATTATTGCCCGATAGTTCATAAAAGTTAAAATTTTACTCTAGATCTGACTTCCTAGATGTCCAATTTTAGATCTTTACAAAAAAATTAATTTTTAACTAAAAATCAATTTTATTAATAAAAATCCTAACTTTCTATTCTAGAGACCAACATCACCATCAAGAAACTTCACATCTAATGCAAACTAATATAAGATGTAATAAAAATAGATCTATCCCTAAAACAAGTAGATCAAAATTGCGAGCAACCTTAGTGTCGCACTGATATCAATGTAAACCATTCATAAAAAATAACTCTTATTTAGAGATTACCTTTCCCAGATCTTTAGGAAGGATCATCACGCATCTACTATTGATCTTCGAACAATGGCTGAAGGGCGACCACACCGATATGGCGAGATGCCCCTGCATATCACCTTGCAACTAAGTCTGAAAATACAGAATTGAGAGAGGAAGAAGGAGATGACAATATTCTTTTCTCATATCTTTTCTTTTCACAGTACATTCTTATTTGAAGGGAAAAAAAGGATATAATTCTAATCCAATTGGAATTAGTCAAATATCTTATCTCTAAGATAAGATAAGTCCCTCTTATTTGGGTGTATTCTACAAAATTAGAAGTTGAGGAATCAGAGAACTTATACCATAAAATACCAAAAAGAGATGAATCCTCACCAAAATTTAGTATTTAAACCTTAGAAATTAACAGAATTGAGAAGTATTTAATGGGTTTATGAGAGTTTAAGAAGGAAATAAGAGAGCAAAGGAGATGCGAAAGTATTAAATGAGAAAAGGAGATGAGTACAATTGGCTTTTTTGAAAAATTTTAGGGTGGACCACATAAATATGAAGTGTACTTGAGAATTTGGGTTTAAAGATAAATACACAAAGTTGATTCGGTTTAAAGATAAATACGCAAAGTTGATTGGGTCTAAAGATACAAAGAAACGTAATTGGGTTTAAACATGTGTGTGTGTGCACGCGCGCGCGCATGTGATAATGGGTATGATGAGGTGGTCGCTCATTTTGCTAAATGAGCTATCAAGAGATAACCATATATGTGATGAAGTCCACATTGCTAGTCAGATCAAAAGGTGTGGAGGTTACTTTTCTATCTATTGGTAGTTCATTTTACTAAATAAGTCATCACCCCATAACCATCATTCCCATATCTTCTAGGGCTAAAATCGTTTCACCTTGTTTAGCTTCTCGGTTCGTTGTTGACTCTTCTAATGTCTTCTAGAGTTAAAATACAATATTATTTCCCAACATTGTATATAACCTAACTAAATTTTGGGTTTCTCTCACTAATTTCTCTAGTTTGTGTCCTTACTGCTTGAAGTATACATAATTCACGAAGTAAAAGCTCATTCCACACTTGCACATTTCATTAATGTTGGATTCATGCACGCTGCCTATGTGCGAGATTATTTCACGATATCCAAACTAAGCTTTGCTGACCTCACTATCCAAACCCTAGCCTCCCTAAGCGGCAGGCTCCTCTGCATTGCTCCATCCCAAGAGAACACTTCTCTCTCTCTCTGCCTTATCATCAAGGATCTGCTCCATGTTAAACAATAAGGGAAAAAGAAAATCAAGACAGGGAATGTGAACTTTTCTGAAACACTTGCTCCAAAAAACTATTTTGAGTTGTTGTGCATCCTAAAATGTTGTACTTAAAGCAAGATTTGGCCTACTACGTTGCAAGGATCCCATAGCTGGATTGCTTTTAGGAACAACAACTTTAGTGTACTGGTGTGCACTAACTAGACCCTCCATGATGCCCTTAATCAAATTCAGGCACTAAGCGACCTCCTTGATCTAACTTCAGACTCTGACATCCTCAGTCTGGCTCAGAATTGGACTCAAATGGGCACTACGGTTTCTAGAGGATATGTAAGAGAGCTTGTATCTTTTTCTGGTGTTGAGTAGAGTGATTTATATAGGTGTCTAACCCATCCCAAGAGTTGTCGGCCCATTAATTAGAGCAACACAAAGGTCAAGTTAGTTATACCCACTCAGCCCACTATCCCATTAACTGGTTTATTTAATGAGCTCATTAAACAGATCAGTTCAAAAGCCCAAAAGTCATATCGGACCATTTAGTGTAGTCAGGTTAAAAGCCCAATAGTCAACCTCTAGCTAAAACTATGTTGCGAAGCAGACTGCGGTGCAGCCTACAATGCACTAGTAGGGCGCCACCTCTGCGCACTGATGCCAATGTGCTAAGTGCAAAGTGCACCTACAAAGCACCCATTGTACCATCATAGCACCTCAGCTCGAATAGCCCCGATCCATGACTCGAACTCGGGTCCAGATCCGAGTCTGAGTCTGAGTCCAGCTCTAGGTCTGGGCTTGATATTAAACTTATGGAGAATTATTAGATTACATTAGTTGAGGCTTGCCGAAGGCAACCCTTGAACCCACGACCTATGATTTATTTAAAAATAATTATATCACTGGGCTACAGTGTATTTTTGTTATAAAAATACATATTACAATATATATGTAGTTTGAAACTTAGCCCAGGTTTTGGAAAATTTTTTACAAAAACTCTAACAGTCCCCCATGAGTTTCAAACTATCTTTGTTTTAACCAATGTGCATAAAGAAGATATCGTATAGACTTGAATCCTCTTTTAGATCAACTAAAAGGTAGTTGAGTGCATGATGAACTAGGCCTTGAACTAGTGAATAACACGTTGTACCACTTATCTTTACCTGAAGATTAGCACGTTTATAGCCATGTGCTCTTTCTTGGTTTTAATTAGGATTTTGATATCTTTCCTTAAGATTTCAAGGAAACGACCAAACTTCTATCCTAATATAGGTGAGTTCTTTGGGTATGTTCTTACTTACAACCTACATTTGAAATGCCTTGGACTCATTAAAGTTTATTAAAACTAGCCTCCATATAGTAGGATAAACACACGTTTCATTGTTATTTTTGAACCAATATCTTATTATTAGTAGCTATGTTTTGAACTATAACTCGATTAAATAGAAAATGAAAATGAAACTTACATAGCTTTAAGACACATTCTAGTAGATATTTCTCCATCAAATACTTCCTCAGACCTTTCATCAGAGGATTAGCAACATTCTCTGGAGAACGAACGTCAATCACTGAGATGACTCCGTGATTGATTAACCCGTTGAGATAACCATGCTTCAGACGAATTGTCTACTTCTTTTGTTAAACAATGCATTTGCTGCCACAACACTTATTTCCTGATTACCACAATAAAAAGTAATCACCACTCCTTGAAGTTCTTTCAACGGAAGGTCTCTGATGAGGTTTTTGAGCCACTTAGCCTCATCTCCTGCTATAGACAGAGCATAAAACTCAGACTCAATGGATGATTGTGCAATAAATGTCTGCTTCTTAGATTTCCATGAGATTGTTGCACCTCCCATTACAAATATAAATCCTCTTATAGATTTACACTCATCTGGTTCTAAGCACCAATTGGCATTTGAGAAGCCGAGAAGAATAAGCCCAGATTCATAGTTCCTTTCAAGTACCTTATTATTCTTTCAATAGCATCCCAATGAGACTTTCTAGGATTGCTTGTAAACCTGCTAAGCATCCTAATAGTGAAAGCTATATCTTGTTTTGTGTAGCTTATAGTTTACATAAGACTTCTGATGATCCTTGAGTACTCTAGGTATTTTACCGGCCTTCCTATGTTGGCTCGAAGCGTCTTGTTGTAGTCATATGTTATCGAGATCTCTAGAAGATTAAAATACCTATATTTCTTCAATATATTTTCAATGTAATGAGATTGAGTTAGGCTAATCTCATTCTTTGACCGAACGATCTTGATCCCAAGAATTACATCAGCATCTCTAATATCTTTCATACAGAACTAAGTTGATATAAACTTCTTTGTAGATGTGACTATCTGCAGAGCAATACTAATGATAAGCATATCATCTACATATAGATGGATAATAATTACCATCTCTCCAATATTTTTGATGTAGAGGCATTTGTCAGACTCACTGACTTGAAATCCATATCCACGAATGACTTTGTTGAATTTCTCATGGCAGAGTTTAGGAGCTTGCTTCAGTCTATACAGGGACTTGAGCAATTTGCATAGGCAAAGCTTCATTATAGGTCCTTAATGTGTCAGCCAAATTTTATTTGAGACCTTAACCTTTAAAAGTCATCAACAGAGATCATTAACGCTTTCTCTATCATCAAGTTAGGTCCTTTTCTAAATTTTCTATTATCTATTATTGACATGGTAGCTAACTAGACTGTCTTTTCTCTCTCCTTTTTCTACATAGCCCCCCTACAAGCCTTAAAAATTACAAATAATACCTTGAACGTTTTGAACAATACAAATAACCTCCTAAAAAATTTCAAACCTACAAGTGATTTGCTAAAAATTTTACAACCAACCCCCTGAATGTTTGAAAATTACAAATAGCACACGAAAAGTTATTTGTAATTTTTTAGAACTTTTTGGGGGCTATTTGTAAAATTGTATAAGGTCTTTTGTTAAATTTTATGTTCCATTTATAATTTTCCAAACTTCCGTGGCTGTTTGCATATTTTCTAGGGAGGTTTTTGTAAAATTTTTGGGGATTATTTAAAATTTTCAAAAGTTTTAGGGGGTTATTTAGAAAATCTTTAGGGAACCCCTGTTTAGAAAATATGAAAATGACCTGTGGAATTTAAAAGCTATAAATGGACCCCTAAATTTTCACAAATAGACACTCAAAAATTTTATAAACAGCCCCCCTAAAAGTTCTAAAATTTATAAATAACTTTTTGGGTGCTATTGATAATTTTTAAAACTTTTAGGGGGTTGATTAAAATTTTTTAGGAATCACTTGTAACTTTTGAAAAATATTAAGGGGCTATTTGTAATATTTAAAACTTTTAGGTAGTTGTTTGTAATTATTTAAAACTTGTAGGGCGTTACGTGCAAAAATAAGAGAGAAAAGACAATCCAGTCACCTGCCACGTCAGCAATAGATAACGAAAAGTCTCAAAAATAATCTAATTTGATGATGGAGAAAATGTTAAGGATCTTTGTTAATGAATTTCAAAGGTTAAGGATTCAAATGAAATTTGACTAACACATAAGGAACCTATAGTGAAGTTTTGCCATTTGCATACTTTGTTGTTCATGCCATCAACAATATAGCCTTCTAGTTGCTCTATACAGATTTCTTCAATGAGATCTCCACTTAAGAACGTTGTCTTCACATCCAACTGATGCCCAGCAAGTTTCTACATGGCAGCCCAAGTGATAAGCACTCCAATGGTCATGATGTCAAAAACGGGTGCAAAGATGTCAAAGAAGTCAGTGACTTCCTTCTGAGAGAAACCATTAGCCACCAATTTTGCCTTGCACTTCTCAGTGGTACTGTTGGTACGAATCTTCCGATTAAAGATCCATTTGTGCTAGATAAGTTTTGCTCCTTTTAGAAGATCAACTAACTCCCAAGTGTGATTTTGAAGAATAGAATTTATTTCATCTACTGGAGCTTCGTTCCATAATAATGCATCTGCTTGACAGGAGGCTCTGGAACTTCCTCCAGAATAGCAGCTTCTTCATCTTGAGTAGATTCCTCTAGGGTAGTAGATTCTTCTGGTGTATTTTGAGTTAATTTGGTGTTCTCTGGTATCTTTGAGTGACAAATTTTTATCTTAGATAATCTTATCCTCTAAAAATTTTACATCTAGAGCTTCAATAATTGAGTTGATGTCGAGATCTAAGAACTTACTTGCATCGCTATCTTTTGCAAACCCCATGAAGATGCATTTATTCTCCTTTGGTCCCAGCTTTGAGCTTCTGATATTAGATATTAGGTATTCTAACATAATATTATCTAAAGGAGAAGGAAAACCAAACCATTGTTGATGTGGTGTTATATCAGATTTAGAATATCATACCCGATTTAAGATCCAATTTACCATTAATAATTCCTTGCCCTAATAGCAATTTGGAATACCAGAGGTGATAAGCATTGAGTTTATCATCTCTGTTAGAGTTTAATTTTTCCTCTCTACAATCCCAATAGATTGCGGAGAATAGGGAGTCGTTGTCTCAGCAACTATCCCATGTTCTTTAGAATAAGCTTCTGCTTCCATTGATCGATACTCTCCTATTATATTACTTCTAAACTTCTTTATTAGGTGACCAAGCTATTTTTCAATTCAAGTATTGAGCTCAATAAACTTACTAAATACTTCATCTTTTGATTTTAGTAAGTAAGCATAACAATATTGAGAGTGGTCATCAATAAAAGTGATGAAAAATTTTGTGCCTACTCTAGTAGTAAAACTTTTAAAGTCACAAATGTTGGAGTGAATTAGCTCTAGTAATTGTGTACTTCTTGTGACACTACGAAAAGATTTTCTTGTGATTTTGGCTTGTAAACAAACTTCACATTGACTTGGTTTATTTCTTGTTAAATATTTTTCTATAATTAACATGACCAAGTCTATGATGCCAAAGAGAAGAGGAATATGCAAAAATAGGAACTTTACTGATAGCTGAAGTAAAGTTTACAGTACTTATCTTGTACATTCTATCCATGCGATAAGCATGAACAAAATAAACTTTCTGATAAGACAGGATAATTTTTCCTCCTTGGAGATCCAGCCACATTCCACCATCATCGAGGAGACTCTTAGACACCAGGTTCTTTGCAATTGATGGAACATGTTTTACATTCTTGAGAGTAAGAATCTTTCCAGAAGTATGTGGTGTCACCACTGTTTGGTTCGAAAGTTGATTCTATTTGTAAAACTTGAGAAAATTACACTTTTGGTTCTCAGTTACAAAGAAATTTAAATAACTCTCTCACAAACTCGAACAAAAGACGCTACAAGTGTAGATCTCCTATTTTCGTGGGACTTTGCCTCGTCGGGACGTATCCGTGGACCACCGAAAATGATCGTCGAATCGACGGTTAGTTGATGCTTCGCAAAGGAAACAAGAACTTAAGCAAATATCTTAGCAAAGTAAGATATCTACTCTTCTCAAGAATAAGTCAAAGCTTAAACTCGAGGAATCTCCGTGTGGACCGTGTTCTTGAACTCCGGAAGCTTAGATCTCTGATTGCCCCTTTCTGATGGCCGACCTCCTGCCCAAGTGGACGTAGGAGGGTATTTATAGTCTTTGGGAAACGTGCCCTTTGAAGAAACACCAGTGTCATAAGTGCTCCACGTTTATAGCTATGCAGCTCGAGCCGCCAAGCAGCCGCTTCGCCACGGGCGAGGCAGTATCGGCCGCCGGCCGGGCGTAGGTAGATGGGCCGCCTCACCGATCGGCGAGGCGTTGTCGCCCCTCCAGCCTGTTGTAACGGTTTCACGCTTTTAAGGCACGATTAAATGCCCTAAAATCACTTAGTGGGCGATTTTCGCGGTAACCGCCCATTAAAGTATTTGAACGTCTCTGTGATAAAGTCAAGTGGGCCCCATCAGCATTGATTTAGACCCTTCAAGAGCTCGTTTCAAGTATTCTGGGTGTCTCGCCTTTGGCGAGACACAAGTAAGTGCCTCGCCTATAGCGAGACACATCAAGGTGTCTCGCTCGTGGCGAGACACACACAAGTGTCTCGCTAACAGCGAGACACATCAAGGTGTCTCGCTAGTGGCGAGGCACACACGAGTGTCTCGCTCGCAGCGAGACACATCAAGGTGTCTCGCTAGTGGCGAGGCACACATAAGTGTCTCGCACTGTAGCGAGACACAATCTTCCCCTGTGTTGGGCTTCTTGAGATTTCGACGACGTTGTCCTTCGATCTTCTCATAATTTAGTCATATTTGAGGTTCTTCAGCAATTTTTGATGCCTACAGATACCCCCTCCAAAGTTTTCAGACTCCTCTGTATTTTATCGAGGGGTCTGGAATACTTTGGATAAGATGCGCCTTGCTTCTGTTCAACGTTGAACTTTGTAGAAGAGGCCCATGTTTTGCTTCAGTTTTTGAACCCTGGCTACGCAATGTCGCTATCCATATTCTGGGTTCAATAACTGTTGCATTTGTATTTGAATGGATTGAAATGTCGAAGTCGATTTTGGACTAATCATCTTCATCTTGATGGTCACCACTTGGGTTGTAATTGAGATGCCTTGAGAATCATTCAGAGACTATTGCAGCTTGTTTGTGTTTTCTCTTGGGGCGAAAACGAACCCTATTGTGTTTTCTCTTGGGGCGAAAACGAACCCTATTGTGTTTTCTCTTGGGGCGAAAACGAACCCGTTGTGTCTTCTATTGGGGCGAAAACGAACCCTGTTGCTGGAGTAGACCTCTCATTCATAAAAGGAATCGAGAGGGGATTTTGACCATGGTCCTAACTGTAGGAAGGTTTGACCGGGATAGGAATTTTGAGACAATCCTAACTGTCGGAAGGTTTGATCGCTCAATCTGGAAGTGGACCTCTCGTTCATGGAAGGAATCGAGAGGGGATTTTGACCGTGGTCCTAACTGTAGGAAGGCTTGACCGCTCAATCTGGAAGTGGACCTCTCGTTCATGGAAGGAATCGAGAGGGGATTTTGACCGTGGTCCTAACTGTAGGAAGGTTTGACCGCTCAATCTGGAAGTGGACCTCTCGTTCATGGAAGGAATCGAGAGGGGATTTTGATTATGGTCCTAACTGTAGGAAGGTTTGACCAGGCAGATATTTGAGACAATCCTAACTGTCGGAAGGTTTGATCGGGATAGGAATTTTCAGACAATCCTAACTGTCGGAAGGTTTGATCGCTCAATGTGGAAGTGGACCTCTCGTTCATGGAAGGAATCGAGAGGGGATTTTGATTATGGTCCTAACTGTAGGAAGGTTTGACCAGGCAGATATTTGAGACAATCCTAACTGTCGGAAGGTTTGATCGCTCAATCTGAAAGTGGACCTCTCGTTCATGGAAGGAATCGAGAGGGGATTTTGACCATGGTCCTAACTGTAGGAAGGTTTGACCAGGCAGATATTTGAGACAATCCTAACTGTCGGAAGGTTTGATCGGGATAGGAATTTTCAGACAATCCTAACTGTCGGAAGGTTTGATCGCTCAATGTGGAAGTGGACCTCTCGTTCATGGAAGGAATCGAGAGGGATTTTGATTATGGTCCTAGCGTAGGAAGGTTTGACCAGCAGATATTTGAGACAATCCTAAGCTGTCGGAAGGTTTGATCGCTCAATCTGAAAGTGGACCTCGTTCATGGAAGGAATCGAGAGGGATTTTGACCATGGTCCTAAGCGTAGGAAGGTTTGACCAGCAGATATTTGAGACAATCCTAAGCGTCGGAAGGTTTGATCGGGATAGGAATTTTGAGACAATCCTAACCGCCGGAAGGTTTGATCGCCAATGTGGAAGTGGACCTCTGTTCATGGAAGGAATCGAGGGGATTTTGATTATGGTCCTAATCAGGAAGGTTTGACCAGTGATATTTGAGACAATCCTAACCGCCGGAAGGTTTGATCGCCAATTGAAGTGGACCTCTCGCTCATGGAAGGAATCGAGAGGGATTTTGACCATGGTCCTAACTGTAGGAAGGTTTGACCAGCAGATATTTGAGACAATCCTAACCGCCGGAAGGTTTGATCGCCAACCCGAAGTGGACCTCTCGCTCATAGATTATCCACCCCTTTGCAAACCGGCTGCATTCATTTAGAATAGTTTATACTCATATTCCTATTGGAGTAAGAAGGAGAAGCAGTTTAACCTCTTGTACTCATCGGAGGATTTCCTCATTCGGCTTATTTCGGCGTTAAGACGCCGGCTTCGACCAAGGCTTGGATGATGGCCTTGAGAGCTAAGCAATTCTTAGTAGGATGGAGGATCCTCCTGTGGTACGCACAGTATTTAGGGTCCGAAGTCTTGTCAGCCTCCTCCTGATTTGTAATAGGAGGCAACTTGATTTTGTTGTTATCAAGGAGGTGTTTGAAGATGATCGGAACTTCTTCGTCTCTGAAAGAATATGTCCTGTGGAATTCTGATTTAGAAGCTTTTTGGCGCGATCGTGGTTGCGACGTTTGACTAATAGCAGTCACAGATGCCTTTCCTCTATTACGAGTGGAAAAATTTACTCGAGGGGTCACCGCCATTTTGCCTCTTCGACTTTCTTCCTTCCGAGGAAACGCTCGCTTGTTCTCCTCAGATTTTCAGATCTTTCCATGTAGTTGGCGGGACGACCCCCATGGCTTCCAACAGATCAATGGAAAGATTATTGTGGCACGTCCGCAATATGAATTCCTCGGTGATTGGATCTTTGCAGTTTATGGCCTTATTGCGGAAACGCTTAACGAAAGTGTCAATTGTCTCCCCATTCTTCTGTTTTTCATCCAAGAGGGTTCCAATCGAGACTTCGTGTCGCCATCAAGAAGTCACGAGGAACAAGCTTTCCATATCATTCCAACAGCTGATGCTACCGCCTTGAGTCTTCGATACCAATCGAGGCACTCAAGGGTACCAACGAATGACCGAATCATCAAAGGCTCATTTCCCGAGATCACCCCCAAATGTGATTTGAAGTAAATCAGGTGTTGTGTAGGTGACCCTCTCCCGTCAAATGGCGTGAAGTTGATCAAATTGAATTTCGGCGGGTAAGGAATTGAATCCCACTCTCTAGGATATGGACACGGGATACCAGTCATTTTGACTTCCTGTGCGGACATCAAAGCATTGATTTTATCTTCAAGCTCTTTCATCCTTTCGCCATCATCCTCCCCTTGTTTTGGATTATTTCCAATAGGAAGAATTGGACCATTTCCACCTTGAGCACCAGATGCAGCTTTCTTTGGAGGTTTATCAGCGTAAATGTGTTCATCTATCTCCGAATCACTGTCTTCGACATGGTGGGTAACTCCACCTTGTTGATTGGTTTCAGGCTGTTGACTGGACCCAGGTTGTGCAACGGTATAGGTTTGCAACTCCCTCATCTGTTGCATGGCTAGTTCCATCTCTGTTCTCATTTCGGCCTTAAGCTCTTCTCTTTGCTTGGCTAAGGCTTCTTGTAACATTTGAGCCAGGACATCGGGAGTAATTGTAAAAGCTTCTCTGGGATGGCGACCAACACTTGACATTGTGTCATCAGAAGCTATCGCCGAATTGCTGTCGGAAGCTTCATCTTCAGATGACTCTCCCTCATGCATCCTTCTATAGTCGATGCGTTGGGTAGCTCGCAATTGCAATCGAGACATTCTCGAGAAATCGAGACCCAACCTTTCCTCCGTGAGTGAAGTCGATCTCAGATCCGCCACCGGTCCTTTCCTTTGTTCACCATGTTGATAGTCACTTGGAAACTCATCAAATTGATGGATGATCTCTTTCTTCTTCGATATCGTCTTGGCGTGGCTTCGGATCTTCCGTTGCTAGCGGGGAAAGCCGTTCGAATCTTGAGGCTCTTTGTGGGTGGCGTTAGACTCGAGCGGGCACATCGATACGGCGTCTTAATCAATTTTGCACATGAGCAAGAACAATCTATTTCGTCGATCGTCCTCTTTCTTGTGTTGCCACCCCCCCTGATGGTGTGGTTGGTATGGTTTACCACAACTTACGCTTCCACCCCCAAGTGTAACGTTGTCCTTAATTGGAGGACACGTCTTCTTTTGGGGACGTCGGCCATTTGACACGGGAGACAACTTCCGTCGCTTGGCTTCATCATCGAAGTTGCCCGGTATGAATTACCGTGGTTTGGTCATCTTTTGTGTCTTTGCGAGTCACATGCTTCGTTTTGTCTTTATCAGCAGACTCGCGGACCCCCTTAGGGATACTCAAACGAGACGCAACGGGAACTCTTTTAGTTTGGAATGCGTCAGATGGCTCGGCACATTTCTGAACATCATTTGGAATTTGGGTACGCCCCCAACCTGCCGTTGTTTATGAATCGGGTGACCCAAATGTTCCATTCTTGGTGTTTTGGCTTTAGTTCTCGATGGTGGACCAAGGCGACTAAACACCGGGTTAAAGTCGATTTTTAATAAGGCATGGAGGATCGCCATTGCTGGCAGGCAGCTCAGACTATTCGCTTTGCGCTGAGGCGCTTTACACCGCCATCCGGCCGGCAGGTGCCTTAGGTCATTGGCAGCCAGGCAGCCGAGCTGCTCTCTACCAAGAATGTTGCCGAGGCAGAGTCTTGAGCCGATTTTGATGTCGACTTCGGGACCCAAATTTTGTGATTTTGGGTCGATTCCTTGGTTGATTTCAACTCCTGCGCCTTGCGAACAATGGCACGTGCTCGAGCAAAGCGTGCACGGCGCTTTTGAGCGCGCTCCTTCCTTGTCAATCGGGTCCTTTTGACGAGAATCCATTCTTCCTTGGCAGGAGTGCTGACGGGTTGAAGCACTGTAGTTTGTTGACGCCTTTGATCACGTGAGTTCGTCTGATAGTGAACTCCATCCGTCGACTCCAGGGCCTTGGCTAATTGACGAGCCATCTTTTGACATCGTCTTTGGCGAGCTCTCTTCGTCAGATCAGTTGAGATCTTGTTGAGAGGGGAAATCGCCTCTGTCTCAAGCGAACAAAAATCGTTGCGCATCACAACAGAACGAACCTCCCTCTTAGGGGATGAGATCCTCCGATGTTTGCTGGGTGAGGAGGACTTCGATGTGGAAGAGGAGAGATATTCTTCGAATTTGGCTTGATCGAAGAAGTAATCTAGTCCATCGACCATGAGGTCGGCCTGATCGCTGCAAGGCTGCGACACAACGATCTCGGGCTCGAGACCGTTGGCTCCCACTGTGGTCGCCATCGTGTTTGGTTCGAAAGTTGATTCCATTTGTAAAACTTGAGAAAATTACACTTTTGGTTCTCAGTTACAAAGAAATTTAAATAACTCTCTCACAAACTCGAACAAAAGACGCTACAAGTGTAGATCTCCGCTGCTGGACTTTGCCTCGCGTCGTGACGCCGAATCCGTGGACCACCGAGTAGCGATCGTCGAATCGGCGGGGTTAGTTGATGCTTCGCAAAGGAAACAAGAACTTAAGCAAATATCTTAGCAAAGTAAGATATCTACTCTTCTCAAGAATAAGTCAAAGCTTAAACTCGAGGAATCTCCGTGTGGACCGTGTTCTTGAACTCCAGCTTAGATCTCCATGTTGATAGTCACTTCGGGAAACTCATCAAATTGGATGGATGATCTCTTTCTTCTTCGATATCGTCTTGACTGTGGCTTCAGATCTTCCGTTGCTAACAGGGAAAGCCGTTCGAATACTGAGGCTCTTTGTGGGTGAGCGTTCGACTCAGAACAGGCACATCCTGATAACAGCGTCTTAATCAATTTTGCACATGAGCAAGAACAATCTATTTCGTCGATCGTCCTCTTTCTTGTGTTGCCACCCCCCCTGATGGTGTGGTTGGTATGGTTTACCACAACTTACGCTTCCACCCCCAAGTGTAACGTTGTCCTTAATTGGAGGACACGTCTTCTTTTGGGGACGTCGGCCATTTGACCTGGGAGACAACTTCCGTCGCTTGGCTTCATCATCTGAAGTTGCTTCGGTATGAATTACCAGGGTTTGGTCATCTTTTGTGTCTTTGCGAGTCACATGCTTCGTTTTGTCTTTATCAGCAGACTCGCGGACCCCCTTAGGGATACTCAAACGAGACGCAACGGGAACTCTTTTAGTTTGGAATGCGTCAGATGGCTCGGCACATTTCTGAACATCATTTGGAATTTGGGTACGGCCCCCAACCTGTCGTTGTTTATGAATCGGGTGACCCAAATGTTCCATTACTGGTGTTTTGGCTTTAGTTCTCGATGGTGGACCAAGGCGACTAAACACCGAAGTTAAAGTCGATTTTTTAATAAGGCATGGAGGATCGCCGGCTGTTGATGCAGGCAGCTTCAGACTATTCGCTGGCGCTGAGGCGCTTTACACCGCCATCACGGGCGAAATTTAGGCTGCTTACGCCGAGGCAGCTCGAGCGCTCTACCAAGAATGTTGCCGAGGCAGAGTCTTGAGCCGATTTTGATGTCGACTTCGGGACCCAAATTTTGTGATTTTGGGTCGATTCCTTGGTTGATTTCAACTCCTGCGCCTTGCGAACAATGGCACGTGCTCGAGCAAAGCGTGCACGGCTTTTGAGCGCGCTCCTTCCTTGTCAATCGGGTCCTTTTGACGAGAATCCATTCTTCCTTGGCGAGAGTCGGCGGGTTGAAGCATCAGTAGTTTGTTGACGCTTTGATCACGTGAGTTCGTCGATAGTGAACTCCATCCGTCGACTCGGGGCCTTGGCTAATGGCGAGCCATCTTTTGACATCGTCTTTGGCGAGCTCTCTTCGTCGAATCGGTTGAGATCTTGTTGAGAGGGAAATCGCCTCTGTCTCAAGCGAACAAAATCGCTTAGCATCACAACGAGCGAACCTCCCTCTTAGGGGATGAGATCCTCCGATGTTTCTTTGGGTGAGGAGGACTTGATGTGGAAGAGGAGAGATATTCTTCGAATTTGGCTTGATCGAAGAAGTAATCTAGTCCATCGACCATGAGGTCGGCCTGATCGCTGCAAGGCTGCGACACAACGATCTCGGGCTCGAGACCGTTGGCTCCCACTGTGGTCGCCATCGTGTTTGGTTCGAAAGTTGATTCCATTTGTAAAACTTGAGAAAATTACACTTTTGGTTCTCAGTTACAAAGAAATTTAAATAACTCTCTCACAAACTCGAACAAAAGACGCTACAAGTGTAGATCTCCTGTTTTCGTGGGACTTTGCCTGTGTCAGGGACGCGTAATCCGTGGACCACCGAGTAGCGATCGTCGAATCGACGGGGTTAGTTGATGCTTCGCAAAGGAAACAAGAACTTAAGCAAATATCTTAGCAAAGTAAGATATCTACTCTTCTCAAGAATAAGTCAAAGCTTAAACTCGAGGAATCTCCGTGTGGACCGTGTTCTTGAACTCCGGAAGCTTAGATCTCTGATTGCCCCTTTCTGATGGCCGACCTCCTGCCCAAGTGGATGTAGGAGGGTATTTATAGTCTTTGGGAAACGTGCCCTTTGAAGAAACACCAGTGTCATAAGTGCTCCACGCTTGCGCTGACGCGTTCGAGCCGCCCGCTCGCTGGCACGGCCACGGGCGGCTGAGGTAAGATGGGCCCCGCCGACTGGCGGCGTCGTCCCTCCACCGTTGTAACGGTTTCACGCTTTTAAGGCACGATTAAATGCCCTAAAATCACGCCTAGTGGGCGTATTTTCAGCGTGTAACCGCCCATTAAAGTATTTGAACGTCTCTCTGCGCTGATAAAGTCAAGTGGGCCCCATCAGCATTGATTTAGACCCTTCAAGAGCTCGTTTCAAGTATTCTGGGTGTCTCGCCTTTGGCGAGACACAAGTAAGTGTCTCGCTCGTGGCGAGGCACAAACAAGTGTCTCGCTCGTGGCGAGGCACACATAAGTGTCTCGCTAGTGGCGAGGCACACATAAGTGTCTCGCTAGTGGCGAGGCACACATAAGTGTCTCGCTAGTGGCGAGGCACACATAAGTGTCTCGCTAGTGGCGAGGCACACATAAGTGTCTCGCTTCGTGGCGAGACACAATCTTCCCCTGTGTTGGGCTTCTTGAGATTTCGACGACGTTGTCCTTCGATCTTCTCATAATTTAGTCATATTTGAGGTTCTTCAGCAATTTTTTGATGCCTACAACCACTGTCCCAGTTCCAAGGACTCCAGCAGCAGAGTGATTAGTCATTGATACATTCTCACTAGTAGCAACATAAGAAGTAAAAAGAGTCCTACGATAAAGGCATGACATGTAGCACCAATGTCTAACCATCATTCAGAAGCATTAGGAGAATTTATCACCTAAAAAAGTATAGCCACTAAGTTCTGCACTTCTACAACAGGGTTGACTTCAACAACATGGTTGATGTTATTTGCATTCTCCCTTGGTACTTTACATGCCTTTGCAAAGTGGCTGTTCTTTCCTCAATTGAAGCACTGACCATTCTTCTTGAACTCCTTTTTGTTTTGTTGCGCATTGAGATTCTTTGGAACATTGAACTTCTTCTTAAAATTCTTCTTTTTGTTGTTGTTGAAGCCTTAATAGGTTTGACAAACACCACATTAGCTGACTCCTTTTGCTTGGTGGCAACTCATTTTTAGTATGAATCCTAATTTCATCCTAAATCCAAATGAACCTCTTCAAGTCTTCTAACAAAACTTGTGTCTTCTTCCCATGAATATCTGTTGAGAAAGACATCCATAAAAGAGGGAGTTAATTAATGATAGCAACGGTGATGAAGGTGTCAGAGAGCTCGATCTTCTCATCTTTTAACTTCATGATAAGTTTTTCAAGCTCCTTGACTTGAGATAAAACCTCTTTATTATCTAGGAGGGAGTTAATTGATGATAGCACCAGTGATGAAGGTGTCAGAGAGCTCAATCTTCTCATCTTTTAACTTCATGACAAGTTTTTTAAGCTCCTTGACTTGAGATAAAACCTCTTTATCATTTTTGAACTTGAGGATGAGGAACTTGTCGATAAGATGTGTTTCGGAAGCTTCTCCTCATCTTTATATGGCTGTTCCAGTGCACTCCAGATGTCCTTCGTAGAGTTTTGTTGGGTGTAAACATCTGCAAGGTGGTCAGCGAGACAATTAAGGAGATAAATTCTACAAAAGGTGTTATCATGATCCTAGTTTGCTTTGTCAATAGTGTCGTCCTCCTTGAACTTTTTCTTATCTTCTGAGACAACATAATAAATCTTTAGGAGTTGTATCCCAAAGATCACATTGCGTCACCATGCATTAAAGTGAATCTAACTTTGGACTATAACCACCTCAGTCTGGCACAAAAATAGACTCAAATGGGCATTGCAGTTTCTAGGCTAAGCAACCTGCGGTGAGGCCAATGATGCGCCTGTAGGGTGCCATCTCTGTGCATTGATGCTAGCGAGATGAGCGGAAAGTGCATCTACAAAGCACCCAATGCACCATCAAAGTACCTCAGCCTGATTCGGGTCCGGGTCCAGGACCGATATTAAACTTATAGAGAATTATTAGATTAAATGAGTTGAGGCTTGCTGACAAGCCTCGAACGCGTGACCTATGATTTGTTTAAAAAAAATTACCACTGGGCTATAGTGTATTTTGTTATTAAAACACATACTATAATATACGTAGTTTAAAACACACCCCAGGTTTTGGAAAACTTTTTACGAAAACTCTAACACTCCAAAACTCTTTTATTGAATAAATTTATTTTATATTTATTTAAATCATGGTATTTGCTCATGAGCCAATTCTAGCATAGGTGGTGGACATTATACAATAATTAGAATCGGTAAGTGCACATATTTGCTCCCACGTCTCTTTCTCTAATGCATATACATATTTGATCCCAGAAGTAGTGGGAAGATCACTATTTATAGCTGATTATACATTTAACAATCAATCAAGGAGTAGTCTCTCCTTTACATGTTGATAATGGATAGAATTCAAACCCTTACCCGCTCAATCCACCCAAAAACAACTGGGCAAATTTCTCCATACGACCCTCATCAAGTGAAACCGACACTTGAACCGTCCCCTCTTCTCTCCCGCCAACCAAAGCAAACTCCCCATTGAGATTCATCGACACTGACTCGAACCTGTCCGGTGCACCCCACCCAAAATCAGTCTCATAAACCCTAAACCTCGACGATGCAGTCGCGTTGACAAGCCTCTCAAACGGCAATGATTTAAACGCAGCAATCCAGTCCTCACAATCACTCAACGGATCTTTTGAAACTTGATCAATAGACTTACGAATTGATGTGCAAGCCTTGAATAGCCCTTGTTCTCCTGACAGTTCGCCGGCCATACACTTGGCCAATACTGGACGGACGCACGTGCCAAAATAGTCGTCGGAAATTGGTGGGTTGAGTCGAGATCGGCAGTCCATGAGGAAGCCGAAGATTAGCTCCGTGTTCGGGTCAAAGGATCTGGTTCGGGCAATGGAGATCCAAACATGGGCCGAAATGGCAATGAAAGTTGAAGGCACTACTTCTTGTTGTGTGGTGGCTCGTTTCTTCAAGGACTGAATGGACGCTGCATCAACTATAAAAGTTCGTCGGATGAAATGAGGTTGCTGGATCAAGGGCGACCCCGTCTTTTGGCATACAATAAAACAAAAGTGTTGATTGACTTGAATAATGAAAATTTCAGAAAAAATTAATTTGTGCTCTCATAAGACTGACTATATATTTTACCTAGTTATATATATATATATATATATATATATATATATATATATATATATATATATATATATATATATATATATATATATATATATATATATAGAACTCTATGAGCTTAAGTTCATAATGAATAGTGGTCTTGCCATTTTTCTAACCACTCATCTTGCTTTGGGATCCGTGAAAGATATAAAGCCCACTTTGAGATTTGTGCATCACAAATATCAAGACAAGATGAGTGGATAAAAAGTTGGTGCACCACTATTCATTATGAACTTAAATTCATAGGAGCCTTTCTATATATATATATATATATATATATATATATATATATATATATATATATATATATATATATATATATATATATATATATATATATATATATATATATATAATTCACAAAACTGGAAGCTCAATGCTCTGAAAATTACTTTTGGAGAACTAATGGCAAATGATGTAAATACTTACCGCAAAAATTGCGCTATATTTACTAACTACATCTTATTTTATAACTGCTTTTTCTTTGTAGATGCGTAATAGCATTATTAAAATTTAAGACTATTCCAAAATTAGTCGCCCAAATCTTTGATATTTTGAAAATAGTCCCACAAGGTATTTGAAATTAGTCCCCAACTCTTTTAGTGTTTTAAAATGTGTACCCAAAATCTTTATATTTTGAATTAGTCCCTCAAATTTCTTAAATATTTTGATATTAGTCATTCTAGTTAGTAATCACAAAAATCCCCACTAAGATTTAAATTGTCTTAACTATCAATAAATTTTATCGAAAACCCTAATAATCATTGTCGCATTTACAAATTTTCTTAGGGGCTTGTTTGTAATTTTCAGAGTTTTTAGGAGGTTATTAATAATTTTTGGATTTTCTTAGGGATTATTTATAATTTTAAAATTCCTCAGAAGGTTATTTGTAATTTTCAAATTATAAGGTCTTTCGTAAATTTTAGATTATTAAGCGGGTTGTTTACAATTATAGAATTTTTCAAAGGGTTGTTTGTTGTTTTTAGATTATTACCGGTTTGTTTATAGTTTTCATAATTTTATGAGAATCTTTGAAATTTTCAAATTTTAGGGGTCTATTAGAATTTTTTATTTTTTCGGGTTTTGAAAATTCGGGTTTAATGGGAAATGCTTGTAATTTTGGATTCTTCAAGGAGTTGTTGTTAATCTTTGAGTTTCTTAAGTATTTGTTTGCAATTTAAAATTTTCAAGTGTTTTTACAATTTCAAATTTTAGGATTTGTTTGTAATTTCTTGATCTTCTAGGGATTTGTTTTCAATTTTTGTAATTTTAGTGGTCTATCTGTAATTCATAGATCTTTTTAAAATTTTCAGATTTTTCTGGAAGCCTTTGCAATTTTCAATTTTTGGGGGCTATTTAAACTTTCAGGCTTTGAGAGTTTTGCAATTTCGCACTTTTGAGAGTTTATTTTTAGTTATCATAATTTTTGAAGATTGTTTGTGATTTCTTTGTCTACATGTATTATATAGGATCGTGCCCGCACTAATGAGTCTGATTTGTTTAATTTGCATATCTAATTTATTTGGTATCTATAAGTTTCTTCTTTGGCTATGCTCGTGTTTCTAAATTGAGTTATACTGACTTTTTTCTAGGGTTTGTTGCTCCTTCTTTGTTTTTGTATATACTTTATGTTCATATGCCTATGAGCATATATGACTTTAAATTCTTGTGGTCGAATGATCATGGAGAAGTTCCTCGTCAAACCAATAATATATATATATATATATATATATATAATTCACAAAACTGGAAGCTCAATGCTCTGAAAATTACTTTTGGAGAACTAATGGCAAATGATGTAAATACTTACCGCAAAAATTGCGCTATATTTACTAACTACATCTTATTTTATAACTGCTTTTTCTTTGTAGATGCGTAATAGCATTATTAAAATTTAAGACTATTCCAAAATTAGTCGCCCAAATCTTTGATATTTTGAAAATAGTCCCACAAGGTATTTGAAATTAGTCCCCAACTCTTTTAGTGTTTTAAAATGTGTACCCAAAATCTTTATATTTTGAATTAGTCCCTCATCAAGTGAAACCGACACTTGAACCGTCCCTCTTCTCTCCCGCCAACCAAAGCAAACTCCCCATTGAGATTCATCGACACTGACTCGAACCTGTCCGGTGCACCCCACCCAAAATCAGTCTCATAAACCCTAAACCTCGACGATGCAGTCGCGTTGACAAGCCTCTCAAACGGCAATGATTTAAACGCAGCAATCCAGTCCTCACAATCACTCAACGGATCTTTTGAAACTTGATCAATAGACTTACGAATTGATGTGCAAGCCTTGAATAGCCCTTGTTCTCCTGACAGTTCGCCGGCCATACACTTGGCCAATACTGGACGGACGCACGTGCCAAAATAGTCGTCGGAAATTGGTGGGTTGAGTCGAGATCGGCAGTCCATGAGGAAGCCGAAGATTAGCTCCGTGTTCGGGTCAAAGGATCTGGTTCGGGCAATGGAGATCCAAACATGGGCCGAAATGGCAATGAAAGTTGAAGGCACTACTTCTTGTTGTGTGGTGGCTCGTTTCTTCAAGGACTGAATGGACGCTGCATCAACTATAAAAGTTCGTCGGATGAAATGAGGTTGCTGGATCAAGGGCGACCCCGTCTTTTGGCATACAATAAAACAAAAGTGTTGATTGACTTGAATAATGAAAATTTCAGAAAAAATTAATTTGTGCTCTCATAAGACTGACTATATATTTTACCTAGTTATATATATATATATATATATATATATATATATATATATATATATATATATATATATATATATATATATATATATATATATATATATATATATATATATCATACTCCCTTTAAAAGACGAGTTCGAGAAAAATTTTCCATGGTCAATATTACCCTTTACTATTTGGAATATTTTATTTAAATCTTAATCTATCCTAATCCTAAGTATATCCTATATTAATCCCACGTGAATTACCTACAACTCAACAATTAAAAAAGATTAATAAAATACATGAAACAACTATTTTAAAAAATTTTATCGAGAAAACCCTAATAATCATTGTGCATTATTTACAAATTTTCTTAGGGGCTTGTTTGTAATTTTCAGAGTTTTTAGGAGGTTATTAATAATTTTTGGATTTTCTTAGGGATTATTTATAATTTTAAAATTCCTCAGAAGGTTATTTGTAATTTTCAAATTATAAGGTCTTTCTAAATTTTAGATTATTAAGCGGGTTGTTTACAATTATAGAATTTTTCAAAGGGTTGTTTGTTGTTTTTAGATTATTACCGGTTTGTTTATAGTTTTCATAATTTTATGAGAATCTTTGAAATTTTCAAATTTTAGGGGTCTATTAGAATTTTTTATTTTTCGGGTTTTTGAAAATTCGGGTTTAATGGGAAATGCTTGTAATTTTGGATTCTTCAAGGAGTTGTTGTTAATCTTTGAGTTTCTTAAGTATTTGTTTGCAATTTAAAATTTTCAAGTGTTTTTACAATTTCAAATTTTAGGATTTGTTTGTAATTTCTTGATCTTCTAGGGATTTGTTTTCAATTTTTGTAATTTTAGTGGTCTATCTGTAATTCATAGATCTTTTTAAAATTTTCAGATTTTTCTGGAAGCCTTTGCAATTTTCAATTTTTTGGGGGCTATTTAAACTTTCAGGCTTTGAGAGTTTTGCAATTTCGCACTTTTGAGAGTTTATTTTTAGTTATCATAATTTTTGAAGATTGTTTGTGATTTCTTTGTCTACATGTATTATATAGGATCGTGCCCGCACTAATGAGTCTGATTTGTTTAATTTGCATATCTAATTTATTTGGTATCTATAAGTTTCTTCTTTGGCTATGCTCGTGTTTCTAAATTGAGTTATACTGACTTTTTTTCTAGGGTTTGTTGCTCCTTCTTTGTTTTTTGTATATACTTTATGTTCATATGCCTATGAGCATATATGACTTTAAATTCTTGTGGTCCGAATGATCATGGAGAAGTTCCTCGTCAAACCAATAATATATATATATATATATATCATACTCCTTTAAAAGTCACGAGTTCGAGAAAAATTTTCCATGGTCAATATTACCCTTTACTATTTGGAATATTTTATTTAAATCTTAATCTATCCTAATCCTAAGTATATCCTATATTAATCCCGTGAATTACCTACAACTCAACAATTAAAAAAGATTAATAAAATACATGAAACAACTATTTTAAAAATTAGATTAATAAAATAATGAAATAACTCCACGGTATTAGTAAAAATATGAATAATAAATTACATGAAATAGCTTCATGGTATTAGTTTGTTAGGAAAAGAAATCATTCATAGCTAACATACTATAACATATGAAATACTAAAAATCCAAAACACTTCAAAAATTTCACAAAATACCCTCAAAGTTCAAAAGTACAAAACAC
Source organism: Asparagus setaceus (assembly GCA_012295165.1). Classification (NCBI taxonomy): domain Eukaryota; kingdom Viridiplantae; phylum Streptophyta; class Magnoliopsida; order Asparagales; family Asparagaceae; genus Asparagus; species Asparagus setaceus. Next base: position 29,312,233 of record CM022704.1, read on the forward strand.
CCTAAATTTTCAAATTTTAAAATAACAAACACGAAATTTGGAAATTAAAAGCGACCCTCGAAGAATTTAAAATTTTCAATTAACACCCTCAATGTTTCAAAATTATAGAAACACCTTTAAAAGTTCAAATTATATAAAAGCACCACGAAATTCTAAAATTTTATAACTTATAAACAACATATATGAATTCAAGGAATTACCATTAAGTGACTAAAAATTTAAAATTTGTAAAAATAATCTAAAAGTTATAAAATTATTAAAAAACTCCCTCAAAAGTTAAAATTACAACAAAAAAACCTAAAATTTTCAAAACACATAATCGATTACATATCAAAGCTGGAAATTATCAGCAGACCACTAAAAATTTAAATTTTGCAAAAGGCAACCTAGACTTTGATTAATTGTAAAAAACACTCTCAAAATTTTAGAGATGCAAGAAGTATTCGACATTTGAAAACTTACCACCAACACATGAAACATGAAAATTACTAGTACCCAACTTAAATTTTAAAATTTTCAAAAACACTCTCAAAAGTTTCAAAAGTGCAAAACACACCCTCAAAACTTCAAAATCACAAAAAGAACCAAAATTTTAAAACTTTTCAAAAAGAGTAACTGTTTGATATTCTTTTCATTAAGATGTGTAATATTACTTCCAATTTAAGGTTTACTATCCCTTTTGACATCTAATATTAGTCCGAGTTGATCTTGGTAAAAAAATAATATCAATAAACTAAAACATCAGGTTAAGGAATAAAAATTTGAAAAATATATGATAAATTAAAATTAACGTCATTGTATAAATTAAAATAACTACATATAATTTTACTAATAAGTTAGAGCAACAAAAATATGTAAGTAACATTAATTGATAAAAGACTAGGAAAGATAACATCAAAAGAAATCTAGGTCCAACTTGATGTCACAAATATAGGCGATGAAGACACTCCTCTAGGATTGCCTAGGAAAAAATAAATGTGGAGAAGGATTGATCTCACTCAATAAAAAATAAGATTGAAGGAATAAAAGATAATATTTTCTAAATATTTTATAGAATAGTTTAATTTTTGAGTAAGATTACTGAATCTTTAGAAGGAATTTTCGTGAATATTTTTAGTACTTTTATATGCTTATATGAATGCTTTTATCATATAAAAGTGAACTAGAGTTAACATTAGTCTTTAGTTTATGATATTTTATGAAGTCTATCAATGAATAGGAACAAACTTAGTATTCTCTTTTCTATCTTTTAACTCACTTTTAATCAATCATATTGCCTTATAACGCTATTTTCATAGGTGTTTTTCACTTTTCTGACTATACTTTCTCAGGTCAAGCTTGGTTTCAGTCTGTCCAAATAACATGAAAATTCAAATTGACTTCAGATTACATTTGTTTTGTGTCAATTCAATTATTAACATAAAATTTTAAATTTGGTGTAGCTCCTTGGACAAAGATAAAAAAAATCACAATGTTAAAGTTTAGAGACATAAGTGAGCAAAAACTATCGAAGTGGAACTGAGGGATAACTTTTAGCAAAGAAATAAACTAAAAATACTTAATTATGGTATTTAACCACGTGCATCAAACCTAGTGTGTGTGTGTATATTTATTTATTTATTTATAACTTTAAATTCTCTCCTGTATATATAACTGGTGATAGTTTTTTCCCCGAAAACTACAAAACTATGATTAAGAAACAAGAAGCAATCTTCAACAAACAATAGCCATGATGTTATATTGATGTTCGCAGAAAGTTATTTTGCAAAAACAAAGAAAAGAACAAGAGATTCATAAAGAAGTACTATTTATTTTTAGGGTTATTAAGATATTAGCTCCTCAAATATTCAATATCTCCAAATTAGTCCATAAAAACTTTGTAATTGCTCATTTGTCCCTCAAATCTTTCAAATTGCTATCCCTCATATCCTAGAGGAACTTGCAATTTGGTCCCAAATGATCAAGATACCTTTCAGTTATATTTTACCTTCCAAAATCCATCTTCTCCAAAAGCGTTATTTGCACTATGGTACACTAAAGCTTACATAATTTATAAATTTAATACTCTTATGTTTTTAGTGGCGCTTTGATACCTAAAGCTTACACCTTCTTCAAATTTGATAAGTTAAAGTTTTTTCCTGACACTTTAATATGACAAAATTTGTTTTTAGCAATTTAATATTACCCAAAGTTTGGGTATCAAAGTCAAAAAATAAACTTTAAGGTACCAAAGTTAAATTTTTAAAAACATTAGTATATAGAAGTAAAATTTGAGTAAACTTTGGGATATCAAAGTGTCAGAAAAAAAAAACTTTGGGAGTATTCAAGTTAAAATAGGTGAACGTTAGGAAATCAAAGTGTTAAAAAAATACTTTGTGGTATTAAAGTTAAAAAGTTGCCAACTTTAGAGTGTCAACTTCAAATAAGACTCCAAAAAAAAATAGTGGTTAGGTATTTTGGTCACTGATAGGCCGAATTGCAAGACCCCTTAGGGTTTGAGGGCCCTATGAAACAATTGCAAGATTTGAGGAACTAATATGGAATTATTGAAGATTTGAAGGAGTAATATGTAAAGATCCATATTTTAAAATAAGTTTGTTTTAGTTTTCTTAACAATTGCGGGAAAAAAAGGGGACGCAAAAGAGAGCACCGAAGGATGGAGAGAGAAAAAACTGAATTAGGTTAATCAATTAACGTGATTCATATCACATACTTAAAGATGTGGCTTCTCATTTGAATTTTAAAAATTAAAGTTTGTAGTAAACAGTCAACCTTTTTTTAACAAAAAAAAAAAAAATCCAAGTTGAATATAGAAAGGACACATGGTAAAGATAGGAATACCATGCGGCAATATATAAGGCTTTTGAACCTCACTATCAATTTCTCTTTATTATATACACAAGTGTTAAGCCCATGCTCGCACGGATGGGGCGTTTTTTTTTGGACTAAAGTGTAGTGAGGGATAAAGTTGAGGAGTTAAAATAATTTGGAGGAAAATCTATAATTATCATAACTTGCAAGTAAATTTAAAAATACATACAATTTGGGGGTTATCTATCGGAAAAATTCAAAACTAAAATATGAGAAAATTTTAGTAAATCCCAAATCAGTTTTGGTATTTGGTACTAAATCCCCAACATCTTTAAAACTCTGAATAAACCCTAATATCTTTTGGCAAAAACCCTCAAAATTAACATTATTAGTTCATGTACAGTTAAATGACCAAAATACCCCCTAATACATTTTGGAGGAAATTCCAATAAGTTTTATGCTTTGTCACTTAATCCCCAATAACTTTTGGCAGAAAACTCCTAATAATGGATGTTTATAATTTTTAAAAATTTTGAGAGGTTTATTTGTAATATTTAGATTTTTAAGTGGTTGTTTATAATTTTAAATTTTAAAGGGGTTTGTTTGTTATTTTAGATTTTAGGGGTTGCTTGTAACTTTTAAAAATTTTACGACTATTTTAGGGTTCTTTGTATTTTTTAATTTAAAGCGTCTATTTGCAAATTTTTTAGGCTTAATTGTTTATAATTTTAGATTTTTCATTATGCTATTTGTCATTTGTTATGGGTTTTGTAATTATCATATTTTTAGGTGTTTCTTTTAGCTTTTCAATTTTTAGAGTCGTTTGTAATGTTTAGAGTTTTCTAGGGGTGTTTGTAGTTTTTATTTTTTCTAGGAGTTCTTTGTAATTTATAAATTTTTGGAGTCATGTATAATTTTAGAATTTTAGGGTCTTTTAGCAATATTTATATATTTAAGGGTTTTATTTTTAATTTGAGACTTTTAGGGGCTATATATAATTTTAAAGTTGCAAGGGTTTGTTTGTGATATCCTAGTTTGTTAGGGAGTTTTCTATAATTGAAGTAATTCAAAGGAAATTGTTTGCATCCTTAAAATTTTTCTCATTATTTGAAATTATTTGTATCCTTCAAATTTTTCTCATTATTGTTTGTGATTTTAAGTTTTCTAGGAAACTAGTTATAATTTTTATTTTTTATTAAATATTTGTACTTTTATGGGTTAGCATGCAAATTTAAATATTTTGAGGGGTATCTAATGGCCTTAAGGGTTAATTTTGTCAATGTAAAATATAAGATAACCCCATTTATGGAGGTTAAGTGCAAAAAAGTATATTTTGGGGGTTTTCTGTGAGTTTCAAATATTTTGGGGGTTTACTGTTAAATCCGCAAATATATGTGTGGTTTATTGAATTCACTCTTTAAAAAATTAAGGAGGGCTCTATGACAAATGCTTTTGAACAAATTTTTGATAATTAGAGTTTTCTAATTTTATGGGTAAAATTTTCTAATTATGAACATGAATAATTTTAATTTGATAAGAATTCTTCAAAAGATAGAATTAGTTATACACATGTCATTTTCTAATAGGATAAAAGGATATATGATATATTTTCATTACGGATTTAACACGTGGCACGTTTTTGTACATATGGTGTTTTATGGTGCATCTAGGATAGTTTACCAATTTCTCTTTACTATATAAAGGAGGATACATAGACAAGTATTAAGCTCGTGCTTGCACGGGTGAGTCTTACACAGTGAATATCTCAGAACAGCCCCCTCTTCCCCCACCACTCGCAAATAAAAAATTGAGAAAACCTCCCTCAAGTTTGGATATATTATAGATAACCCCACTCTACTTTGAAAATTAGAGAACTCCCATTCAACTATGAGGTGTCTCACAAAACCCCCTAATCTTTCAAACTTTTTTTTTACCAAACACTTCTGATGTCATCTTGAAATATAAATATAAAATAACTATAATATTCTTTTGAAAATCAAGCCACTCAGTTATAAGAAACCCCCAACCGGTAAAAAAGATCTTGATTAGTTTACAAATTGCTTTTTCCCCATCTCTCTCTCTCTCTCTCTCTCTCTCTCTCTCCCCTAAAACAATCAGAGTATTTATTGAGTGAGGCGTATTTTTATCTTTTGTCAGTCACCTACGTGTCATATGATATATTATACTTAACAGTGTTAGCTTTTAGTGAGTAAGAACAGTTCATGGGGGTTAGCTTTCAGATAGTGAGAAGAGTTCATGGGGGTTTTTCAAATTTTTAAACTTTAGGGGGTTATCTACAATATGTTTAAATCTAAGGGGGGTTTCTAAATTAAAATAGTTGGGAGGGGTGTTCTCAGACACACCTCATATTTGTGGGGAGTTAAGCAAAAAATTCAGGGGGTTAATTCAAATTTCTAGAGATTGAGAGTTATCTCTACAATATATGCTCAAACTTGAGGGGGGCTTTACCAAATTAAAATAGTTAAGGAGGGATTTCTAAAATTAACTCATGATTTTATGTAGAGACTACATGAGTTTTACTTTAATTTCTATATTTAAATATAAGATTATGAGAATTGTTTTAAATATGGATAGTTATAGTCTAATAATGATTACAAAATATTCGATTATTAAAATTTTTTAATTATGGATAGTTTTAATTTGATGATGATTCTTAGATGAATATAAGATTAGGTGTCCATTTGTCATCTTTTGATAGGATAGACGGACACATGTGTACTTATGACATGACACATGTCAGCTTTTAATGTCTTTATGATATGACACATGATAATTTTTTATCCATTTAAAAGTTCCACCAATTTATCTTTATATATAAAGAAAAGATATAGATAGATAGATAGATAGATAGATCGATAGATAGAAGATGACACCGACATTAGTGGACAACATACTAATGTAGAATATAGAAATATTTTTAAAATCCATATCTTACACTGGGAAGATTAGGTGTCATATTCCGAAGAAATTCTCGTGCCATCTCCTCGCCCTTCGGATGTTTGATCACAACACGATCGTACAACGGTTTGTGCATCGAAAAATTGACACCGTGCATCTTTGCTTTACATGTACTAGTCCATGCTTGGACAAATTGCAACAACGCTTTGCCATCGACCACTGTATGATGAACGGAGTATCCAACTGCTATTCCACCACATTTGAATCTTGTCACCTATACATATGTAAATTAAGGGCGAAAATGAACGAAAACATAATAATTATTAAGTTTATATAAACTTTCTATTAAATCGAATATGTAAATAAATCACGGACATCCTAGCGACTCCTTAATTTGACAATAGCCCCTTGAATCATCGGTAGTATCATATTAGCTCCCCAAAACATCTTAATATATTGATACGAGTCCTTATGTCAGCTTAGTTATTAAAAACCCTAATCAATGGCTGAATCTAGACTGATTAATGATGTTTAATTACCTTGTTACCCCTCCCCCCTCTCTCACCTCCTCCATCACATCCATCTCCTCCAACATCATCCCTTCCTCTGCCAATATGCTGACCTCCTCCTCCATCACCGCCACCACCATTACACCAGTCACCACTGCCATCTCCACCTCCGTCATCTCTATGACTGCTGGTATTATCGCCTCTACCTCCATCTTCTTCATCTCCATCACCTCCTCTGCTAGTATTCTCACCTCCTCCATCATCACCATCTCCATTGATATGTCACCACCTCCACTAGTAATGTCACCACCACCATTTAGGAATATGAAGAGAGAGGAGTTTAACTCTCCATGGAAGAAAATTTTAAAGAACATGAAACATTCTCCATCCATTTTAACCACAACAAATTGGAGGAACTAATATCAATATATTAAGATAATCTGGGACTAATATCACAATATGAAGATTTGAGGGACTAATATCAAAATGCCTATGATTTAAGAAACTAATATATTAAAAACCCTTAAATCTAACATGCTAGCAAAACTTTAGCTAAATTACCAAATTAGTTTTTTTAACACCCTCTTACCAGTTTGATATTTTTTTTCTAGCACCTGTGATGTTTAGGTATTTTTCTGGATCAAATGTGCCGTTAGACTCAAAACTACACAGCCGGTGGGAATAAAACATATCAAAACCTCATATGATGCTATTAATGCTATCTTATTCATGAGGAAAGTGTTGGAAGATTATTTGTATATTTATATAAGGATAATAACTATGTCCAAGCTTACACAAGAATGTTGAATCCACTACCTGGAAGTAAATTTTAAGACAAAGAAGAGGAGAGCATAGTATTTACCTTCAATTATAGTAAAGAGAAACCTTTGGGAGGCCAAAATCCGCTAGGAGAAAAGAAGTTTCGCAACTTTTTTTCATCGGCGGTGAAGTTGTTTGTCTAATCGCAAATTTGGCTCAGAAAAATACCAAAACATTTTTAGAGCTTGAAAAAAAATACTAAAGTGGTAAAAGGGGTCTGTAAAAAATATCAATTTAATAATTTAGACATAAACTTCTTTTTAAAAAATTAAAAAATTAAAAACAAGAAAAAGAAGAAGAAGGCATATAATAAACCACTTACATAGTAGCAAATCCCATACGTACTTTCTCACAGTAGGTAAAATCAAAAAGCATAAAATTGCATTAACGTTTGCATAATGTCAAAATAAGAGATCCTCTGCATCCTTAATTTTAAAGAATGTCTACAACTATGTGGGTGCTCTCATAAGACTGATTCATCTAATAGCCCCAACTAAAAATATTTTTATATAATTTATATGATTAATATGATTTATGGGATCCACTGAGTGAATAATGGTTATTGATGAGTTGTAGGCATCCTCTACAATCAGGAATGTAGGAGATCCGGTGTCATTTGATTTTATGTTATTCCTATACTGATCAATATAACAAAATGTAACAAACTAGCAGTTTGACTGACCTGTACTGCAAAGATCGGGAATGGCAAGACGCTAACATCAACTTCAGGCACCAGTTTCTTAAAAGATCCAACATCGTGGATTTCACTAGCCGTAAGTTGTTGGATATCGAAATCCGCCTCGGCTTCTATGAAGCTAACATTCATGTTGGAGAAGTCTATTTCGACATCTCCGGTGGAGGAGACGTAAGTGAGTTTCCCGGCAAGTGGCGAGTAATCAACAAGAGTTGCGGAAAGTGAAGACTTGAGTAACTCAGCGAGTGATTGAAATGAGTGTATAACTTTGGGATTCGAATAGAGCATGAGCATTTGGATTGGAGGGAATCCCATCCAAATTGAGTCGAAGAATGAGAGCTTAATCGGAGATGGGATCTGTGGAAGTGGGGGAAGTGTGATCTGGGACACGGTGAGGATTTGAATTGATCTTTGCGACATTTTTTAATTTTCCCCCCTTGGAAGTTAGAATAATCTTTATTCTATTATATTGAGAAGTGAAATGAGATGGGAGTTCCTTATCAATTTTAGTGGATCAAATCGTAGTGCTCTCTGTGGTCTTTAACCTGCCACGTGGATGATGAAACAACCATAAGTTCATGTCAATATCATACTCTATATATAAAATAGCCTTGAGCCCTTTTGTTTGTGTCGTCCTACTTGGGTGGGACCCCTCTGCTTCGTGTAGATGCGGTGGAGGTTGTTTCTTGTGGTGGGGATCATTTAAATTTCGAAAATGATTTTTGACTCACGGGGGTTGGGCTCGCACCCAACTCGCGTGAGGGAGGAGGGGGTGGGCCCCATAAATCGGGCCCACCCCCTACTTATGGGGCCCACCCCCTACTCCCTCACGCGAGTTGGGCGCGAGCCCAACCCCCGCGAGCCAAATAGAAGGGTTGTTTAAATTTACACCGTCTAACGAAGGCCAAACCTCATTCGTTGGGGCCCATAACACTTCATATTCTATATAATTATCTTTACTTTCTTATATCATACTCTATATATAAAAGAGCCTTGAGCCCTTTTGTTTGTGTCGTCCTGTGCTTGGGTGGGACCCCTCTGCTCCGTGTGGATGCGGTGGAGGTTGTTTCCTGTGGTGGGGGTCATTTAAATTTACACCGTCTAACGAAGGCCAAACCTCATTCGTTGGGGCCCATAACACTTCATATTCTATATAATTATCTTTACTTTCTTATAGAATCCAAACGCTCTGTTGAATACTATTTTCAGTCCCAAGCTCTCTTTTCCACTAGAACCCAAGGTCTGAGGGTTGGGTCAATATGCCCAATTCTGAACAAAAGCAAAACAGGTTGGATCCGTTATTTACGCCCACCTCAGCCCATTAGTCGACCTCATCACCATTCTGTCCTCACCTTCTCTCCCTAATTGCGGCGGATTTCTCTCCATAGTGGTCCCACCTAGACACGTGCAACACTCTCTCACTCCCAGCAAATCTGCAAAGTAGACAACCCCCAACTCTACTGCGAGACCTCCTCTAGCTCCACCACCGCCCTCGGCTACCAACACCGCCAACTATTCCCATTGTTCCTTCCTCCTCCACAGCCAGATTCGCTACTCTTTCCTTTCTTTCACCAACGCCGCTTCTCCACCGCCAGAGCCACCATAGCCCGCCATGGACGCTCTCAGTGCGCTCCATTGCCCTCTCGGTCGTCGGCGGTGCAGCCGCGTTTGGCGTCTTAGTCGCCGCGTTCAGCATATCAGAATTTGGAGAATTTTGAGGGAAAAATCCTAATTTTTGGGGAAATTGGATCTTATAGGGATTGATAATGAAATTGGGAGAGCTAGAGGGATGGGAAAGGTTAATATATCAGATAACAATCATCAAACTTGTTGATGCTGAAAAATGCACACAGTCAAATAATCTCTGCTTCGATCTTAACTTATGACGTGGAGCTCGCTTTCTCTTCTAGTGCCTAGAAGCGATGACGGGAGGAAGGGATTTGGTTATGCCGGAGAATGACCTGTGAAAAGACGAAGTTGGGATCTCCGGTGATCTCTCTGACGGTCAAGTTAGTAATGAATTTTTGTATTGGAAAACCTTACAAGAAAAAGGGTTAGGGTTTTTGTCATTGCTTACCTCTTTCATTGAGCAGTATCCTATTTATACGAGGGATCTGAGGGCATTCTCATCTCTTTAATTGATTTGGACGTGAGGGGTGAGTCGATAGACTTCCACGCATGCACCGATTGGGCTAAGGTTTGGTATGGGCTGCCGTGTCGGATTTGCCTGTACAGGTGTAGAACGATCATTGGTCTTAGAGTTTGTACTGTTCCTTCACTATTAATGAGATGGGATTGGCGACGTGCATCACACTGTTAAGTTTAAGGTGTCTTAAATACTGTGAGGGACGGAGATATTAAGGCATTGACTGTTCATTTAATGTGATATGGACGTATTGTCAGGGTCAAGTCCTACGCCACTGTCACTCACGTTGAGCACATAAGCTTGTCGAACGAGGAATCACCATCAAGCGGTCGTAGAATCGACCGACTTAATTATCTCGGCTTTTACATGCAGACGACCGAGAGAAGAGCAATTTAACATCGCTTGGTGTCATTCACGAGGGCATCCGGTTAATGAGTCGAGTATTGATGCCTATCGCGTCGTCCACGAAGGCTTTTGGCTGAGAGAGCCGAGTGATGACGCCTTTCGTGTCGTCCACGAAGACTTTTGGCTGAGAGAGCCGAGTGATGACGCCTTCCGTGTCGTCCGCGAAGGCTTTTGGCTGAGAGAGCCGAGTGATGACGCCTTTCGTGTCGTCCGCGAAGGCTTTCGATTGGTGGGTCGAGCGATGGCATCAAGGGACGGCATGTTCATTTCGTTTGGCGATCGGGTCTGGGTCATTTTTGTCGAGATGACTTGCCTATCGGGCACTCTAACCCTTGCGGTTGTGTCTCTCCCATTCGACTAATTAGTTCCCCACTAATAATTAATAATAAAAATTATCCAGGACCATAACAAAACTAAAGTTGAAACTCCTTGCTTTGGATGATCATAAAGAGCTGAATTTGGGTGTTTCCAAGGTTTACTAAATAGAAGAATTTTCTATTAATGTGTGCTTGATATGGGGAAGTAGCAGGAAAAAGAAGAGGGAACAGAGCTAGATAGCAGCAGCAAGAATGCATCCATGGCTGAAGCAAAAGGTAGTTGAACTGTGACTCCATAATTGTGACCTTGTTGGTGATGACTCTGAGCAGTCTCTATGTTCAAATGCATCCCCTATAAAAGCTAGAACTCTACCAAGCTTTCACATTTCAATACAAGTCTTTGCTATCCTTGCCATTCAAAATTTTGCTAGAATTGTCAGGCTATTTATTTTGTGCGCAATTACCTAGATATCCCTTAGTTTGTGCACATTGCTGGTTTGCCAAATTAAGGAGTGTGTTAAGATGAGGTGATGCTCTTGCTTCATGTTGTTTTTATTTTGCAAAATTGAAGTTATCGTTTAATTATTTCTGTATCGAGGTCATGCTTTTGCTTCATAATGTTTTCATTTTGCTAATTGAAGTCATGACTTGAGATTTATTTTTCACAAGTGCATGTATCTATTATAGTTTTCACTGGGTTTGAGATGGCTGAAAGGTGAATGGTCAAACAACATAAAGGTTATGAAGAACCGTAAAGTTGTCCCTAAAATACAACCTATGAATAGATGTAAGTTGTGTTTAGCATTATAATTACATGAGAATAAATTTAAGAATTAGAACAAAGTTGGATTTAATATTATAATTTTACAGCCCGATTTTACCATCTAAAATGAGGCCAGCACGTGCAAAGCATGTGCCTTCCTTCACTAGTGGATAACAAAAGAGGATAGAAAAAACTAGGTCGTTAGGGGTGGCAAACGGGGCGGGTCGGGTCAATTTCGGGTTGGGTCAATTTTAACCCAACCCGTATAAGTTTGACCGGACCCAACCCATTTATTTCATGGGTTCCCCTACCCGATGCGTTTATTAAACAGGTTACCCGACCCGTTTTAAGAAACACCAAATGCAATGCTAAACCTGCTGCCTCTTGAGCATATTTTCTTTGTTGTTTATTCAAATCGTATTAGGACGTAACTAAATTCTGGTCATGTGCAAAATTTAGTTTCTATCGTACAATTAATAATCTTTATTTGAGTTGTGTCATTTCGTTTTTTGAATAAAAAGGCCATAGCTAATTGTCAAATAGTGTTATCTATAGCAGTCCAAAATGTTGAAGGGGGTTATTTATATATCAGTCACTCAAATCTTTACGATTCTATATTAGTCCCTCAAATCTTTGAAATTGCTCATGAGTAACTCAATCCTAATGGCTCTTGCAATTTGGTCCCTCAATAACCAAAATACCCATCAATTTATGTTTTTCCACAAAATCCCTCTTCTTCAAGAAAATGTTAGCTGGGGGGGCAATTTTGTTATTGAGGGGCCAAATTGCAAGGCTCCTTAGTATTTGAGGTACTAATGAGCAATTTTTAAGTTTTGAGAGACTAATATGTTATTATTATAGAGTTGAGGGACTAATATCTAAGTAACCCAATGTTGAATTACTCTGCATTGTGTGCTCATTTGTTTGGTGAGGCAATTACTTCACCCTCCTCTACATTTATGAAATTGGTTGCTGTGGTAATTTCGAATACGATAGCAATCCAACTCCGGGGCAAAACTGTAATTTTTCCTCTCTCTCTCCCCGAAAGTAACTTTTGTAATTTTGTTTTATCCTATGTTGAAAAAAGACGAGAAAGAAAGCCCAATGCACTGAACCCTACTTTTCTCTGATATCTCAACCCCCGCCTCCTCTTTCTCTCAGCAAAGGAGCACCTCAGGTGCTGCTAGCCGCAGTGTGGATGACCCAAATCGCGGACCAGAAAAATTAAGCGCGGGTCATAATCGGGTCATACCGGGTCGACCTATGACCTGTCGGAACATATGGGTCGGCACGATTATGATCCATACCTATGTATTTCGACCCGAACCCAATTTTGATGGGTCGGGTTCAAGTCGGGTAGTGGGTCGACTAGATTTTTGCTACCCCTAGTCGTTTATATACAGAAAACGAAAATGAACGTGCGCCAACAGTTGATTTAATTTTCCTAAGCATGAGGCATGCATGTGTTGTTGAGGATAAATTACCAGATTGGTATTTTATATGGAACCCATTTGACAGTAAGATATTTTAAATAGCCCCTCTCTTCATTTAGGCATTTTAATTGGTCCAAAGATGCAACAAGGTTTTTTTTCTGATCGGCGACATATTTCTCCGGCGAGCTTCCATCACGTGATTGCACGTGATGAATAATTTTGAATTTTTTAGTTGACGAGGTGGAAAGGAAACGCTAACATGGAGATGATAGTTGGGTTTCTTAAATTTTAGAAGTCGATCTCAAAAGGGGGAAGTTTTGAAAGCAAATCGAAATTAGGGTTCATAGAAAAAAGGAATCTAAAGGGAAATTGATGGGGCAAAAGCACGAGAAAGAGGGATAGGATGAAAACTTAGGATATTAGACTTCAATTTGGGTGTTATAGCAATGACGTTATGCCATCTTCAAGCTCAAGTTGGTGTTCAAGGTCCAGCAGGAAAGATGGAAATTTTGGATTGCAGGTAAGCAATAATCTTGGTTTGAATAGTTTAACGTGCATTAGAACGTGGAATGAAGAAGCAAAGAGAGTCGGGCTCAAAACTTGTCATTGTGAAATTAATTGCGGCTATTTCACATCATTCACAAATGAAAACCCTGGTCGAATGTTCTACAGATGTATAAATAGCAATGCGAGTATATTTTTTAACATTAATTTCATCTACTTGTTGAATTTATGGTTCTTATTGAAGATTTTGCTAATTTTATTTTTGTGACGTGAACAGAATGGTGGCCGTAGAATATGGGAATGGGTCGATAAACTAATCTGCAATGTGAATCCTCAGCTATTGATTTTTCGACGAGATGAAATCATTAATATGAGGAGTGAGTTGAAGCTAAAGGAGAGTTTGATTTAAAAAATGAGGCCGAGTTGATGGTATGTCATGGTGAAAATATCAAATTGAAAGAGAAGCTTCAGATTTGCCAAGATGAGAATACTTGTATTATGGAAGAAATGACTAAAATGAGAGCTGAGAGTTCAAACTTGAAGCGCTTGGTTGAAATAGAGAAGAGGAATATGAATTTATTCAAAGGAGAAAATATCATGTTAGTTTTGCTTATACTGTTTATGAGTGTGTATTTTTTCTAGTTTTTATGAACATGGAGATTTAATTTGTAAAAGTTGAATGCTATTTTCATTATAATGTTGTTGCCAAATTAATGAGAGAGATAGCATGTTGAACACGATTCATTTCTTTGTAAACTTTTTTATTATTTCATAAAAAATTTGTGCGTTATCTCCCCTGCTTTATCTTAAATTTTGGCATTAGTTCCCCTATTTTTTCTTAAACTTCCCTGTGACAACACCAGCTTGAATCAGTATATACCCACATTTGCATCATCATAGTCACAATCAAGAGCCATAAACACATATTCACCATGTTTCAACACATATTCACCATGATTGCCATCACCAAGTTAGAAAATATAAAAATCAAGTATATTAACTTCTTAGTTTGCAAAAGCTTCACCGACGAACCAAACATAATAAATAGCTTTACATTCCAATATTTGTCAATACAATAAATCAATAACCAAATGAGAAAAATTAACAAATATGTAAATTAAATAATTTTACTTTTTGTTGATCTGACAAAACTGTCCAATCCTTCCCATCTTTCATGTGTAGATCTTGAGACAATTCTCAAGAAACATTGTCATGAGTTTCTTGTCTCTCCCCTAACCATTGCCCATGCTATTCGCTACATTTGGTTGTTAGCATCTCTCTCCCCACTGCGCATAATAACTGGCCTCCATAAGCATGCTTCAGGAAACATCAGTCAAGACCAAATATACGTCTCATACGAAGCCTAAAACCCATCTTCATTGCTTGAAAACTCACATAAAATCTTAGGTATGTTGCCAGTTGACCTGGTCCCCCCTCCACCACTTAGAGAACGCATGTAGTATTAGGATTTGACCTCATTAGTTCTTTCGTGTATGGTTTGATCTGACCATATTTCGCATCAATCCTTGTATTGCATTCAAAGCTTTCTCTTTAGCTCTCCCACATTTTCTTGGGGACACACTGATCTCATACTCTTTTTTCATATCAGCACATATTTCCCTTGGCTTCATCTTTGGGTTCCTTAAAATTCTATCAAGATACTCATGAGCAAGCTAATTTTCTGTGATCAATCTGTTTTTAAAAGTCATATTGCAGTTATGGTGTGGTTGCATACTTTTTATTTGACAAGCACCATCATCATCACAATCAGGTCCACCATTCAACTCCTAATAACATTGTGAACACATTACATGGATCCTCTTCTTGCCATTCTTTCCATAATTAGATAATAGTGCTTTTGAATAGAGTAATTAAGGATGGCCTCCTTTAACACCTTCCTAGATGTGAACTTCAAACCTACAAAAAAAGTAAACAAGGATTATTAGTTTAATGAAGTATAAATGCCGATTAGAATATTCAAAATAGAATTTATGCATATGTTACACATACCTTCAGTAAAATACACAACTTTCATGTCCACATGCTTATGAAGTACTTGTAGTTTACTCTTGGCTTTTTTTTTCTTTTGATTCTTGTAGTATGTGCTTCAGTATCACTGTCAACCAAGGGTCCCTCGTCCTCACTATCCTTCTAATCAATATGATATCCTCCTTCAAAGATTGTCCATAATTTTGGCCACTTAGATTCTGTAGGTACTGTACCTCTAGAGCTTAGACCCCTTATATTCAAACCATTAAATATATTTTCTGATATTTCACCTTGTGCATGATGCTTCTCTGTGTCATTGTCAATGATATCTGGTGCAATGTGCTCTGCATTATCATCATTCGGGCTTGGAATTCTATTTGCTTCATTGGCTTATGCATTGGATTGTTCTACATGAAGTGATGGTACATTAGCTTCTGGTGCACTAGGGGGGACTACAACTCTAGGAAGGGGGCTATCATTATCATTCAATCACTCTATGCCTAAGTGCAGTTTCAATCATTTCTGCAAGCTCTTCATCTGAATTTATAGTTTTCAAACCTCCACTATCCAATCCTACACTAAGCACAGAATAATACAAACTTCTTAAATTATTGTAGCCATAATCTTCTACCCTCTCTTTCAAATATTCTAATGAAATGTCTCCGGAATCACAGAACTCAACATTAAAAGTTCCACCAATATACTCCACATTTGGACCAAATTTAAAATCCCCACCGTGTCTATATTTAATCATGAATTGCATTGACATCTACGAATTTTAAGCCTTACTTGTAGCCTTTTAAGTTGAATTCGAATGCTTTGCATATCTTCGCTAAGTCCTTCATCTACTCATGTTAGGTTAAGACTTTTGTGGCAATATGTGGTTGTAATTTAATCATGCCTTGCTCTAATTCGACTCCTAAAAATTCAATATTTTTTTCTAAAAAATTGGGCTTTCTTAGTACTAATTATGATACCATTATTTTCGAATTCTGACAGTACTGTTTTTAAATGTCTGATATGCTCTTCTTTATTTTTACTATGGACCAGGACGTCGTCGATGTAGACACTTGTGAAATTCTTGTATTTATGAAAGATGGTATCCATTTTCCTTTGGAATATACTCGGAGCATTCTTTAGTCCGAACGACATGACTAACCATTCAAAATGTCCTAGAGGACAGGTAAGTGCTATCCAAGGTATACTATCTGGATGCATTCTATTTGCCAAAATCCTAATTTGCAATGAAATTTACTGAACATATAGTGCCTTTGGATTCCATTAAGCAATTCACTTTTATCCGGAATATTGTATCCATCATCTATTGTATTATCGTTTAGTCGTCTGTAATCTATGACCATTCTTGACTTTCCTCTTACTTGTTCACTATGTTTATTGACTATGAATGCTGGGCTCCTATGAGGGCTATCACTCCTCCTTATTACTTTCATTTCTATTTCTTCTTCGTAACTTTCTCTATATTTTCTATCACACTCAAGTAAATTATTGGTAAATGGTTGTCTTTCTTCTTCATCACTGCCCTATTCTAAATCTATCTTATTCTCTTCTATACTAATAATGTTGTATATACTTTCTGTATCGCTAATTGTTTCATCTATAGGTTATCCTAAGATGGTATCTTTTAAGTCTAGAATTAAGTCTTTTAGCTGTTTGTAGTGTTTTCCAACTATTGCACCATTTTATATATATTTTGTAGTATTACCTCTTGGTTACTAGTTTGTTTTGTTGCACTAGTTGCTTGGATTATCTTTTCAATTATAGAGTTCAGTTGGGTTTTTAGATATTGTTGGTTCTGGGTTAACTCTCTTATCAAATGGTTTTCTCTCCTAAACTAGCGGCAATTTTTGTTGCTATATCCATGTTTTTCTTCTGACTAAGTTCGAAAGAGCTATTCATTGTTATTATCAAATCTGTTATACTATTTAAGTGACTATCTTCACTGTGTAAGTTATGGATGTGATTATTATGAAAATAACACTTATGAGTAAATTCTTTTGCTAAAAGTATGGGTTTCTTGTAGGTGAAGTTCAAGATTTAAGTAGTCAAATATTTTAGTACTCATCCTTGCTCTGATACCAATAAAAAAGAGAGATAGGGGAAATAGTGATTGTAACTTGCACATGGAATTTTTCAGTTATCGTCAATAAAGAACATTGATTTTTTGTACAGTAATTGTGAACAGTAACATTTCTGTTTCTTAGTTATCGTCAATAGTGAACAGTGATTTTGTGCAGTAATTGTGAACAGTAACATTTCTGTTTCTTTTTGATTAGTGTACAGTAGTCATAACAGTTACATTTTTGTTTCTTTTTTATTAGTGTACATGAGTCATACTGTTATGATTATAGTTGTAAAATAGCTGGCATCACCCTTTACTCCCTTATCTACTACCACTAAGGCCCGTGACTGACCATAGGGTAGGAGCCCTAGGATTATTAATTTATTTTGTATTCTTAATCGTGTTTGTGTCGTTTTCTTTATTCTACTCATCTTTTTTCTTTACTGGTGGAGCCTTCTTCTTTTATCTCTTTTATTCTTTTATCTATTTTATTTGTCCATCTCTGTGTATATTCTTGTTCTTCCCTACTATTTTCAATTCTTACTTGTAGCCTTTTAAGTTGAATTCGAATGCTTTGCATATCTTCGCTAAGTCCTTCATCTACTCGTGTTAGTTGTTGTTCACTTTCTCCTAGATATCCTAATATTGCTAGTATTCTCCGACTTTCTTTTCCTAAGATCTTACTGTTTTCGTTCATATTTTTATGCAAAGGTATAATAACGATTCTAAATTTCAAGTATCCTCTCTTGTCCAGATTAAGAGCCAGTAGGTTTGTTAATTACTTGCCTTCCCTTAACCTAAGCATATTTCAGCAAGACTTAGAGGGTGTTTGGGAGGGCTTAATTTTTTAAGCTTATAAGTTATGTTAGCTTTTAGTGGCTTTTAGCTTTTATGATAAAAATATTATAAAAATTATTTGGATAGAATATTAATTTTTTTGGTCAAACCTAGCTTATTTAGGTGAGCTTATAAGCTAGTTTTTAAAAAACTGGGGTATACCAGCTTTTCAAAATGAGACTTATAAGTTAACTTATTTGATATTTTACCAAACAGGTAGATATGAAAAAGCTAGCTTAAAAGCTAGTTTGACCACAAAAAAAGTTCCCCCACACACCCTCTTAGGCCTTTCCATAGCGTTATCCTACTACGTGTCTTTTATACAAAGATGTTTAACTTACCTTAAAACAATTATCTTTCTACAAGATCCCTACAATTTAAAGGGTATTTTTTCCTAACGGTCATTACTGCCTAACGGGTTCTTCCCCAGCCTCAGGATCACTCAAAAGACAATAGCAATAAAGTAAATAAAGACAACTTGTATTATAGAGTTGGCCTTGGATAATCTATGAAAAGTAAGCTAAGCTTGTTAAGGCCAAGCAAGCATGAAAGTAAATTACTACATGGCTCCGCCTCTGGGCAGAGGGGATTAGTAACCTAGCTAATCATAAGAAAATAGAGAGAAGATATCATAAGAGAGTGATTCTTACAAATAATTTTTACAGACTCTGGAGTGGGGATTCCCTATCAGTTCCACCTTCTAAGAGTGTTTTTTTTTTTTCGATGGTTCTTATCCCAGCCAACTCCTCCATATTTATAGCCAAGAGTGGCTTACAACTCTTATCACTTGTTTACAGACTCTGTGGGGACAGATTCCCACTCAAAGACGCTTCTGTCTCAGCTTTTCTCAGTGGGTAGCCCACTGAGTAGTGAGTGAAGGACAGAATCACATAATGACCCGACTTTCTGCCCTAGAAAAAATCGGGGGCAGCATCCGATTTTACAATACCACTATCCACCTCACATCCTTAGGTGGTAAAAGGACTAGAACACCAGGGGCGGCACCTGGTTTGTGGGAAATCGCCTTTTACTAGTGCGCCGTCACATCAGTCCTGATTAATATTATGGAGTGTTTCTTCATCTAGTGGGATGTCTTCTGCTATGTAGTCTGGTTCTTCATCATCCGAATCTTCCAGTGTGCAGGTGGATAAATCCCCATTAGTTTTTAAAAAGTATCTGGCCCTTGTTGCCTCGTAGAAGGCCACATCTTCAGGAAATTCAATGAGTAGTCTGGAAAAAGGCGTAGTGACCGTCCTTGTTGAATATATTTTGTACCTTGCGTCCTCTGCCACAAGATAGGCTCCTTGCACTAATCGAACCTTTAGTGAGAGTATTAGTGATCTATAGTTGTTTATCTGGTCTAAGAGATCAAGTGTTTCTTCTGAAACTAGTTGTTCTTTATTGATGATAGTGTAGTTCTGGACTACTGCTTGAGCATGTTTAATAATAATAGTTGCTCGAGCATCATTCAAGTGTTGAGGATAATATGAGGGAGGAATATACTGGAATTGTAGTTCAAATTTTCCCTCATCATTTCTTTCGAATAACCCATTTAATACCTGGATTATCTTACTATTTGGGATGTGGCAAAGCTAGCTTTCCTTTGTCACTATTAGTTTGTGTAGTACCCCATGTTTCATTAGATCTTCAATTGTGAAGTTTGCTCCTTCAACCTTACAAGGTTTCCATGTGGCCAAATTTATTGAGCAAGTTACGAAGCTGAATTCCTTAGTAGTCTGGTCTTTGTATGTAGTTGCTTTAAACGTTAATCCTCTAATTAATTATCGTGGAGCGCATGCCAATTTTCGGAGTATTCTTTGGAGATATATCTGTTCTCCAATTTGGTCGGACAAAAGGATGTCTAGTACTTCTTTTTTCGTTTCTGAAATTTTTGTGAGGTAATATTTCCATTCTTGCTCTTTCTCTTTTTCCATTGTTCTTATATAGTTCTTTAATTTTTGTAATTCCGCTACCTGTTTCCTGGCTAGCTCTAGTTTTTCCTTGAGTTGATATCTTTCAAGTTCCATTTCTTTTATCCTGCTTTCCAACTGCTTAGTAGGAATTGCTTGGGATAGTATGTGATTAGCATTGGCTACTGAAGTCGACGCTGAGGCTTGCTGTTGTTGCCCTTTGTTCTTCTGGTTCATAATAGAAAAATAAACTGATAGTGCTTGTAGTGCTTGTATAAAAGAGACGTAGTAGGATAACGCTATGGAAAGGCTTAAGTCTTGCTGAAATATGCTTAGGTTAAGGGAAGGCAAGTAATTAACAAACCTACTGGCTCTTAATCTGGACAAGAGAGGATACTTGAAATTTAGAATCGTTATTATACCTTTGCATAAAAATATGAACGAAAACAGTAAGATCTTAGGAAAAGAAAGTCGGAGAATACTAGCAATATTAGGATATCTAGGAGAAAGTGAACAACAACTAACACGAGTAGATGAAGGACTTAGCGAAGATATGCAAAGCATTCGAATTCAACTTAAAAGGCTACAAGTAAGAATTGAAAATAGTAGGGAAGAACAAGAATAAACACAGAGATGGACAAATAAAATAGATAAAAGAATAAAAGAGATAAAAGAAGAAGGCTCCACCAGTAATGAAAAAAATTAGTAGAATAAAGAAAACGACACAAACACGATTAAGAATACAAAATAAATTAATAATCATAGGTCTCCTATCCTATGGTCAGTCACGGGCCTTAGTGGTAGTAGATAAGGGAGTAAGGGGTGATGCCAGCTATTTTACAACTATAATCATAACAGTATGACTCATGTACGCTAATCTTTCCCTCTCCCTTTCAAGTTTTCAAAAAAAAGAGGGATTTTCGCCAATTTGGGGGAAAAGATGATTTTAGGGTTAGTTTGTTCACTCGTGTTACCTTTGCCGCATAATTAATATCAGTCCAACTCAGCTCTTGAAAAGTCACGTGCAATCACGTGATGGGAGCTCACCGGAGAATTATGCCGCTAATCAAAAAATATACCTTGTTGCATCTTTGGGCCAATTAATATGCCTAAATGAAGACAGAACTATGCCGCTAATCAAAAAATATACCTTGTTGCATCTTTGGGCCAATTAATATGCCTAAATGAAGACAGGGCTATTTAAAATATCTTATTATCAAACAGGTTCCATATAAAATATCAATCTGGTAATGTAGCCGTGTTGTTGATATGGTCATGATTTGTTGTTTCTTTTTTTTTCTTCTTTTGGTGAAAAATGTGAATATTCAAAAGGGAACGTGACTAAGCTTACCCCCCCCCCCCCCCACCCCCACCCCAAATTGATAAACAAATGTGGTTAGCTCCTTTATATGGTCCCACATCAGCTGAGTGAGAAAATATTTTATTTATCCTCATTTAATGATATTTCACCTCCCCCCACTCATTTGTGTTGTTCACATCCAAGTAAAAAAAAAAAACAACCCCTTCCCTCTTCTTCTTTTAGGGGATTTTATACAAAACAATTTAGTGGTTGTTTGTAATTTCTAAAAAAATTTGGGAGTTTTCTATAATTCTTGAAGGGACGTTTGTAATTTTTAAAACTTTTTTGGGGGGGTTTCTATACTTTTTTGAGGGGTTATTTGTAATTTCTAAAATTTTCTGTGGGATTTTCTATAATTTATTACGAGGTCATTTGCAATTTTTGAAACAGGTAGGTATCTGCAATTTTTTAAGGGTCATTTGTAATTTCTAAAACTTTATGTTAGGTTTACGCAATTTTCAAGGAGGTCATTTGTAATATCTAAAACTTTCTAAAGGTTTTCTTCAATTTTTCGTGGTTACATAATTTTTGAAACATTTTGGAAGGTCATTTGCAATTTTTCTAACGCTCAAGAGGTTAAACTTATGAGTTAGTTGGTAAACTTATGAGTTAATTTTTAAACTTATGAGTTAATTGTTAAACTTATATGATAGTTATTAAACATATTAATTAGTTGTTAAACTTATGAGATAGTTATTAAACTCATTGTGTCTCCAAATTGTCTAAAATTAACTTCAATTTCATTAATCTAATAAGTTTAACAACTAACTAAGTTTAGCAACTAATAAATTTAATAACTTCAATTTCTATAAATATCTAGGGGTAAACTTATTAGTTAGTTGTTAAATTTATTAGTTAGTTGTTAAACTTATGTAATAGTTGTTAAACTTATTAGTTAGTTGTTAAACTTATGACTTGGTTATTAAACTTTTGAGTAAGATCTTAAACTTATGAGATGGTTGTTAAACTTATTATATCTCCAAATTGTCCAAAATTAACTTCTATTTCATTAATGTAATAATTTTAACAACTAACTAATAAATTTAACATCTATAAGTTTCACAATTAACAGTAAGTTTAACAACTACCTCATAAATTTAACAACTAACTAATAAGTTTAACATTTAACTCAGTTTAACAACTATCTCATAAGTTAAAGAATTATAACTAATAAGTTTAACATCTATCTCATAAGTTTAATAACAAACTAATAAGTTTAACAACTAACTAATAAGTTTAACCCCTCGAAAGTTCTGAAATTGCAAATAACCCCTAAAAATTACAAAAACCCACTAAAAGTTTGAAGTCATAAATAACACTAAAAAAATTACATAACCCCCCTGAAAAGTTTTTGAAATTGCAAATTACCCCCTAAAAAATTATAGAAAACAACCCGCTAAAAGTTTTAATAATTGCAAATAACCCCCTAAAAATTGCAGAAACCCCCCAAAAAATTTCAAAAATTGTAAATAACGTCCCAAAAAATATTTAAAAAGTCCCCTAAAAAGTTTCAAAATTTGCAAATAACTCCCTAAAACTTTTCATAAAACCCCCATAAAAAAGAGGGAAGTGGTTATTTTTGTACTTAGACGTGAAGATTAACACAAATGAATGAGAAAAGGGGGAGGTGACAAGCCATTAAATGAGGATAGAATGGGATAAATAAAAGATTTTCTCTCTTCGCTGATATGGCCCCATATAAAGGGGCTAAAACACGTGTTTTTCAATTTTGAGGTATAAGCGAACGTTGATTAAGTTTTGAGGCTTAGTCACATCCCCTTTACGAAATTAGGGCTTGAAAGCATTTTTTCTTTTTCTCTTTATATATATATATATATATATATATATATATATATATATATAGAGAGAGAGAGAGAGAGAGAGAAGCTCTTGTAAACTTAAGTGGACTAAGGACTCAGTCCACCAAAGTTTTTAGCCGTTGGATGGATGATCTTGATCAAATAAATATCCCTTATTTATTACAAAAGGGTAGATTAGGACTAATGAGAAAAACAAACAGAATTAATCTAACGTTTCCTCTTCTTCTCAGATTTCTAGGGCTACGATACAAAGCAAGGGGAAAAAATCGTGCTCGCGAGCGAACTCCCATCTCCGCTCCATATTCTTCTCTTGTTCCCACGATCCTCTTCCTTCTAACAGCAATTTCTCCCATGACGACGCCCTCCCTCTTTGTAGTCGCCTACAATCTCATCTTCTCCACGCAAGCTCTTCAAGCTTGGTAACAGGTGAATTACTATGAATCCGAATTTGCAACGATTATCGTTATTGTAGATATATCATCAATTAGTTATGTAAGAGTTCTCTGTACATAAATGTGTTCGCGGGAAAAGTAGACTTGTTATTCATTGCTCGTTTGAACTTGTTTACAGCTTCGTTGGCCTACAACAAAATTCAAAACAAAAGAAATGCCTTTTTATTTTAGGTACAATGAAAACAAAATTACAACTTCTTCCTTTTGTGAACAAACACGAGGATCTCTATTTTACGGGATCACCGCTTGCGTGGGTTCTTTGCTGTGCGGGGACTTTTATTCGTCAGTGGACCACCGTGCAATTCGATCCGTGGAAACCGGGTTACGGAACTCTGAGGCGTGAAGGGGCTCGTTTCCGCGAAGGAAGCGGCGCTGAGGATCACACTCACGAAGGAGAGGATCGCCGGGGATCGCCTCCGCGAAGGAGAGGATCGCCGGGCGGGTGAGATCTACTAGGAGAAATCCATTGATCGTAGCCGACCGAGTTAAACACCTCGCGGTTTGTAGATCGGCGTGCTCGTGGTTTTCGGGTTTGTTGGCCGGGGATCGTGGATCTCGAGGAATATCAGAAAATCCAATCCCAAAAATCCAGCCTTAATCCGAAGCCCCTCAAAATGAGCACCCCCCCCCACTATTTATAGGAAAACAAGAAAGGGGTATGCTCGGCCGGCCGGACACTTTTGGTGTCCGGCCAAGCCCGGACACCATTTGGTGTCCGGGCTATGGCCGGACACCAAATGGTGTCCGGCCAAGCCCGGACACTTTAGGTGTCCGGGTCATGGCCGGACACTTTTGGTGTCCGGCCAAGCCTGGACACCTTTGGTGTCCGGGTCATGGCGGACACCAAAGGTGTCCGACAAGCCCTTCACCGGTGTCGAGAGTTCTCGGCGATCATTTGTTTTGCCCAAGTTGATTGTTTCCGGACTTTTCGCGGCGTTCGTTCGCTCTTGTCGTCGTCGTTCTAAATCCGTGCTTGGTTCACTTGATCGGTTTAATCCCGTCAACGGTTTAAGCGACGATCGGTCGATGTTCAAATCCGATCTTGTTGACGTTCGAATCCGATTGATCTCGCTGAAGCTTCGCTTGTTGGTTTCATTCCATAACACGTAGCCTCGTAGATTCGCACGCCTTGCTAACCCACTTCACGCGTTCGCGGACCCGCTTTACGCATTTACGACATAGTTAATCGTCGGCGTTTGTCTGATGGGTTGTTGGTTGTTAACCCACCGTCACGAGTTTCGTTCGGGTACTGATAAGCAATTTTTAACGCCTACAGATACCCCCTCCAAAGCGTCTCAGTCTCGATTCTTTGGCGAGTCTGGGATGCTTTGGACATGATGAGCCCTTCACCCTTCGATCGGCGTGATGAGTCTTGTGAATGACCTTGGCGTTTGATCTCTCCACTCCTTTCAGTCTTTCCAGTGCTTTGTAGGATTGCTGAAGGTATTACGGTACTGCATTTTTTGTCTGACCGTTGTCGAGATCTTGACCGAAGTCGGTAGATAAATTTCTTTTGAGATTGGCTCGGTATTTGATTCCTCCAATTCTCGGGTTCTCGGTGCTTTGTAGGATACACGGGGGTGTTCTGATCTTTGCATTTATTGCTTGACCGTTGTTGGAATTTCGAATTGTAGCTAATTGAGTTCATTTGTTGTTGACTCGTGTCGGTGAATTGTCGTCCAATTGACCATCGAGATTCCTCCATTGATCGGGGAATTCTTCACTACGACGCGTTAATTGACTTCAAACTATATGGGTTTTGGCCTTCAATCGGCGAGTATAGCGTTGGTGGCGTCGCGATCTTCGTGGATCGAACCGTTGATCGGTGAATCCTTCGTCGGCGGCGTCGGTTGGCGTCGCTCTTGTATTACTCCTCGTTGGAGTGTATTCATCCACGGTGGGAGGTATTCTTCACGGGATTTGTTCGGTCCTTAATTGTTGCTTGGTAGGCCCTCGGCGACACGCATCTAATCGCCCCGATACGGGGTTCTTTCAAGGTAGAAGCGTTGTTCGGCCCATATAAGTCTCGGCGAATTCATTAACTTTTTCCACAGCGGAGGAAATTGAAGATTATCGAAGTTATCCTTAAGAACATGGTAATATTCTCCAGAACTTCTCGTTAAATTGGAAGCGGTTTATACTCATAATCCTAGTTGAGTAGGATTAGGCGTTGATTGGCGTCGATGCAATCCGTACAATCGAGTTATCCACGAGAATATTTTTGTGAAAATATTCTTAGGAACTTCTCGATAAATTAGGAAGCGGTTTATACTCGTAATCCTAGTTGGAGTAGGATTAGGCGTAGCGTTGATTGGCGTCGATGCAATCCGTTACAATCGAGTTATCCACGAGAATATTTTTGTGAAAATATTCTTAGGGAACTTCTCGATAAATTAGGAAACAGTTTATACTCGTAATCCTAGTTGGAGTAGGATTAGGCGTTGATTGGCGTCGATGCAATCCGTCTGTCGAGTTATCCACGAGAATATTTTTGTGAAAATATTCTTAGAACTTCTCGATAAATTAGGAAACGGTTTATACTCGTAATCCTAGTTGGAGTAGGATTAGGCGGCGTTGAATGGCCGATGCAATCCGTACAATCGAGTTATCCGAGAATATTTTTGTGAAAATATTCTTAGGAACTTCTCGATAAATTAGAAACGATTTATACTCGTAATCCTAGTTGGAGTAGGATTAGGCGGCGTTGATTGGCGTCGATGGGCCTTCATAAGGTGTTATTAGGAATAAATCTTGAGAATCTTTCCAAATATAGCGGAGGGTAGGAGCCAATCAGCGGACTGATTTGGCACTTATTTTGACATCAGGATAAGGTTCCAATTAGGACTCCTAATTAGGAGCTGATTAGAGTTCTAATTAGAATTGGTTTGGGCCCATTAGGAGTTGTTATAAATACCCATACCCTCCTATTCTTGACCTAGGCGCCCCACGTGCTCTCTCTCTCTTGTTTTCATCTCGCTTCGCCGTCTTATCTTCCTCGATCAACAAGGTATGCACATGAGAGTTTTACAAGATCTTTTTCATCTTTTCCTCTCTCTTTTTTCTTCTTTTTTTTTTTTTGTTGTTGGTATGCATGCGGAGGAGAGGATATCGACCAGCGTCGGTAGCGGGCTGACGGTAGCGCCAGGCGCCCGGCTCCGGTGGCGGTAGAACTGGCGGCTGGCTTTCGGTGCAGCGGCGGCGCTGGCGGCCTTAAGCTGATGCGTATGCGGCGCTTTATTGGCAACTGATGCGTAGAAGCAATGTGGGCCGGGCTTGGTTGTTCCAGTGTTGTCGGACTTCGTCGTCCGTTGGTGCCTCGGTCGTGGCGGCGAGCCACGACCTGACCAAACGGGCCTTTCTTTGTCATATTTGTTGATTTTCTAGCCATATATTTGACTTGTCGTCATGCTTTGCGGCTTCGATGTCATCGGAAGATCCGCAGCTCAGAGGAGCCGACCGTCTACTCCGATCTCGTGATGGCGCCACCATCATTCGCCGGTGAGGTTTTCATGTTAAATTGCTCATTCACAACTTGTATTTGTAAATTGCGGCCTTGATTCCTCCTTCGTGGGGAGCGGCGCCCATATAGCCTCGATTTCTCCTTGTGAGAATCGGCCTTCATACGACCTTGATTCCTCCTTCGTGGGGAGCGGCGCCCATATAGCCTCGATTTCTCCTTCGTGAAAATCGGCTCATATTCGGCGGACGATGGGGAGCGATTTGGTACTACGATTAGGCGGATAGGATGCATCGTCATTTTATGTGGCGGGGTATATTATCGAGTCAATCTGTAGTGTGTTCGGGATTGATCTTCCCATTATAATGCGTGACTCTATCTCACGAATCTCGTGAGATGAGTTCAACGTCTTATATATATATGTTTCTTTGGGTTCGACTCATTCCTATTTCATCTTTTTGGTTGAGTATCCCTGCAGTGCGCTCCTTATGCGGTTGGCCGGACGTCGTGGTGACCAATTCTCCTCCTCGATGACCCCACTATTCTTATTTAGCCCGGTTTAGGCCGGATGCGCCCATGAGAGGTTTGGTTGACTTGGGGAGGTCCTCGTGTGTTGAGGTCGCCGATGATCGACGCGCCACTCGAGAAGATGCGGTTCTTCGGCCTTTGGGCAAGGCGGACTATTTATTTGGCGACTCCGTCGAGGACCGGATATGACTTTCATAGAGAGTGAGCAATGGCCGCACAAGGATGATGGTGGATTCTTATATCTCCCTTGGGTTCCTCGGCACCGTTGTTTGGTGAGTTGATTCGTCATCGGTCGCCGCGGAAAATGTCGTGGTGCGGCGAAGGCGTGGCGGCATTCATTGCGGGTTTATCACCCATCGGTTGGTTCTGGCTCACTTTCGGAGGTCGGGTTATTGGGTACACCACGGTATATTGGGACTGGATTCTCCGCCTCGTGGCGAGCATTTTGTCACCGGTCGATTTTGAAGAACCGCCTTGCCTGTTGGGGCGGAGATCTTGGCATCGGTCATAGATTCTTCGGCTGGGTTCATTCTGCAGATAAGCTTTGGTGGACTCGTCTGACTGGTCACGTTCTCGGCCGATGGGGCGAGGACCTTCGTGCCTGTGGTTTATATGCTGCAGTTCGTGCCACCATGTATGGGCTCCCGATCAGCACCAACCACTTCTTCGCTTTATCGGAGCTTTATGATCCTGATTCGAACACATTCTTAACCAGGCATGGCGAACTTGGATTGGCTTTGCACGAGATGCACCGGGTCTCGGGTTTACCTATGGGAAGGATGCTCTATCAGGAATATTTCCCTTCTGGCCAAGAATTGGGTCGACTGAAGGCTACTCTGCCTGACCGTTATGACACTCTGTGGGACCTCACGTGCCATTATCACATTGCTCTAGCACAGATAGAGCCGTCGATGAAAGTCGATTATAAGCACGAAGCGATTCGCCAATTATTTGTTCAAACATCACGGAGGGCGATTACGATGGCGATTTGTGGTGGCTCCTTCTACCCCTTGAAGTTAATGCGTTGATCGAAAAGTCCGGCGCTAAGTCTTATACCTCGAGTAGCACAGAGTACGGTTTTCCAGCAGGGACCAAATTCTCGACCTTCTTATGGCATGCAGTAAAACGCATCCGGCCGATGACTCTCTTAGCCGGCTTTATCGCCATCTGGTTAAAGAAATGTGTGATGCCGTGTCAGCCTAGCGACGCTTTGCCGTTAGAGGTACTCTATCCTGCAGTTCAGCTGGCTCATAAGAAGGAGCTGTCTCTTCTTCCGGTGATGGTGGCTAACATTCATCGGGGACTTCGTCAAATAGCCACTGCCTTTACTCAGAGGAAAAACAAACCGTCAGGTGAGATTCCTCATGTCAAAGTGGAACTGCCGTACACCTACTTGATGGCTTGGTTCGTCCTTCATCGACCCGATATGATGACCACGCCGAAGCTTGCAGATCCGTCGTCCCTTTTATCAATCTTTGGAGAAATGTAAATGGCAAGCGGATTTTTAGCGATGCGAGCGGTACCAAATCCACAAGGGTTGGGTCTTACGTAGGTGTTTTCCTCGGTTCTCCGGTCGATGCAGGGAGGCCTTGATTGATGAGGAGAGACACAAAATGAACCGGACTTTACTTGGCGTTGGTACATTTTAATTGGTGACCAACATCCGACACGGTTATCTTATTTCTCGAGTGAAAGCGAGTGCTACATTGAGCCTTATTTCCCTTCTCGTTTATTTCGTCGGTTCGGTTCGACCGGCTTTACGTTGGGAACCCGAACCGAGCTCCGGACTCGCAGCCGTTTGATCGATGGTGTCGGGCATGGTAATGGAGTATAGCGGGTTGTACCGACGCTAAATTTAGCCTCAGTCTTGTCGCCGGTTAGATCGACATATTTATCTGCGGTTAGCTTTGGCGCCCGGCGAACTTCGTTCTGTGAAGTCCCTTGGCGGAGGAGGCTTCGGTGACACTCGAGTACATTCGAGGCGCTCGAGCCCAGAAGAAGCGTCGCCGTACCCGCGAATCAGACAGGTCTGATGGGGAAATTCATAGTTCCGTGGCTGATACTTCAGGAGATGACCAGGAGGAGATTGCAACTCATGAAGAGGACTCTGGTACTCTCTCCTTTACTCTCATTATTCCCCTCCTATGATATCTTAGTCTGACTCTGATCTATCTTTTCAGGCATACTGGAAAGAGATGCGGTCCGCCCTTGCGATGGGGACAAACTCCGCAATGGAGTTCCTCTTAAACGAAAGAGACTTGTCCACAGATCTCGACCTGCCTCTCGGACCATTAACTTGGATTCGACAAGCGAAGACTCTGCCGGTGATAGGGGTAATGTTCGGCTAACCCATAACCTTCTGTTTATCCGGCCTTTTTATGATTCTCACGATTTCCTCCTGTGCAGGAGAATTTGATGGGGATGCCAATTTTGATTTTCCCTTCCACGACTTTCGCGTCCGGCCGTGGAGCAAGTACTTCGGGCTGTGGATGGAGGCGAGAATACCGACATAGGACCGAGTTGGGAAATCGGTTAGATCTAATATTGGTATTCTTCTACCCGTACATCACTTGCAAAGACATGAAATTTGTTTCCCTGCAGTTCTCATCTATACTTCACACTCTTATGCCAGCTTTTTCGATGGAGGAGTTCGAGGATTTGATGCGCGATTTACCGAGGCGGCTCCTCCTCTGGCGATCTTGAGCTTGAGTTAGGAATTCCTAGGGATATCGGTGATTCCTTTGAAGGTAAAGCTCCCCTTCGATAATCATAGGACTATTCAATTTTAAATAGTTAGTCTATGATCGAAAATGTCTCCCATTTGATATGAGACTTCGTCACGGTGACATTGAGGCTGCTATTCCTCGAGTCGACTTCATAGCCGTTGATATGTCGGACGTGCGGTTGAGATACCAATTGAGGCTGTTGATCGCCATGGCTGGCTGGCATTTGGGTTTCATTAGGGCAAGGAGCTGGCTCTACAGGTATGAACCCTTCCGCTGCCAATACTCATATTGAGTTTGTTTTTGGGGGTTTTAACCCTTTTCTTCCTTTTCGCAGGGTCTGTCTCGACTCTTCCCGACTTAGTGAGAGCTTTGATGTCTGACGACGATCCCTCTCGGCTTATTATCCGGGTGGAAATTCGTTCGTTCTTTTCCTATTTGGCCATAGTGGTAGACACACTTCTCGGTACCAGGCTTTCTCTTCGTCAGTTCCGGCCATTCCTTGATCCTAGGATAACCACGATACGAGATGCGGGTTATCCAGAATTGGCCCAGACCATTGCTGATGATCTCGATCATTTGGAGGTTAAGCTCAAAAGTCTGCAAGACTTTGAGGCAGCCGGGCTCTCCTCATATATAGAGACAGAGACAGAGGCTCGCCTGAAAGCTTGGCGTG
The DNA here is from genome assembly GCA_012295165.1 of Asparagus setaceus. NCBI lineage: Eukaryota > Viridiplantae > Streptophyta > Magnoliopsida > Asparagales > Asparagaceae > Asparagus > Asparagus setaceus. Next base: position 29,343,385 of record CM022704.1, read on the forward strand.
ATGCTCGCGTCATTACTGGACTCGAAGTTGGATCACGGCAAGACGGGTCGTCTTTTGGAGGCTAGCATCCGCGAAGCCGTCTTCCGTGGAGCATTTTCAATCTTGTGTCGCTGCTGGGGAAGCGAGGATAGTAGAGCTCGAACAGGAACTTCAAGCGGCGAGGGAGAGTCTGATCATCTTGAAGCTGACAAAGGCCAACAAGGAGGAGACTCTTGCAGTCATGTCCGAAAAGCTTGAGTTTTCAAAGCGGAAGCTGGTCGAAGTCGAGGAGGAGACCGCAAAGACCCTTAATGGCAGCGAGGAGACTTTCAGGGCCGAGCTTCAGGAGGAACTTCAACAAGCTTTCCTCAATAAAGTATCTGATTTGAAACAGCAAATTTGCTATCACAAATTTGATGTTTAGAGAACTTGTAACTTCAGTCTTTTATCAATAAAACGTGTTTCTATCCTCTTTTGTGCTTTATTACGATTCTTTTATTTCGTCAGAAATAATTAACCATAATACATATAGGATTTTTGGCAAACCCTCAGCCGTCAATGGATTTGATTAGCCTTTACCAATTACCGTTTGAATTGGGCTAGCGTGCGGATTATCTGGACCCGTTCCGCATGCGTGGCGTTGTCTTTGGAAGAATGAAGCTCTTCTAGACTTGTTGCTATGATATTGAATACATAGGCTTGGTACTCTTTTACGGGCAAGAGATGCGACAGCGTGTGAGGCGTTGACTTTAGGGTTATTAGCCAACCCCGACCTTCAGCGGGTTTGATGAGCCTTTACCAACTACCGTTTGAGTTGGGCTAGCATGTAGATTATCTAAATCCGTTCTACACACAACGTTGTGCTAAAAGAAATGAAACTCTCTTAGACTTAATGCTACGATGTTGAATACGTAGACTTCGTCTTTTTCACGGGAAGACTAACCCGGCAACGCGTATTACACGTAGACTCATCCCTTCTTAGGCTTCGGGATAAAATGCCCCAAGATGAATCTTGGTGTCTTCTTTTGACCGGAGAATGACTGAACCGGCTTAAGATTGATTGAGGTGGGAAAGGAAGAATGTATTCTATTTCCCGAATGTGGAGAGGAAGGAGGATCTTGTCTCCTATCTCCGGGTGAGGGACGAACAAGAGAGGAAGGTTTTGTATCCTATCTCTTAGATGGAGAGGAAGGAGGATCTTGTCTCCTATCTCAGGGTGAAATGTGGGATGAACAAGAGAGGAAGGTTTTGTATCCTATCTCTTAGATGGAGAGGAAGGAGGATCTGTCTCCTATCTCAGGATGAAATGTGGGAAAGGAAGAATATATTCTATTTCAGAAAGTGGAGAGGAAGGAGGATTTTGTCTCCTATCTCACGAATTTGAAATAAGAGAGGAAGGTTTTGTATCCTATCTCTTATTTGATGGAGAGGAAGGAGGATCTTGTCTCCTATCTCCGGATATTGGAAAGGAAGGATTTTTGTCCTGTTTCCAGTGGGAGAGACTAAAAATGGGATCTCCATTTTGAGACTCTTGAAAGATGAGACTAAGAGTGGGATCTCCACTCCGAGAATCTAAGACAAGAGAGGAAGAATGTATTCTATCTCTTGCTTCTGGAGAGGAAGAATGTATTCTATCTCCAGGTAAAATGTGGGAAAGGAAGAATGTATTCTATTTCCCGATGAGAAACTAAGAATGGGATCTCCACTCCGAGAATCTTGGAAGGGTACGGATAGCTTTCACTTTCATAGGATTGCTAACCAGAATTTGAAAGTGGACCTCTCGTTCGTGGAGGGAATCGAGAGGGGATTTTGCTGGTGGTTGGACCAGGAAGATTTTTAGTGGGCCCACCGTCAATGAATTTGATTGGTGAGAGAATTTTGGAGGAAAACACAATAACTTAGGGTTATCCTCATGAAAATGAGTGAGATATTCTCTGAGGAACTTCCCATCAAAGCGGGTTATCTGAATGTATTAAGGATAATATTTTTGAAACTTCCGTTTATCGGCATTAATTGCGGTCGCCATTACGTGTGATAAGGCGATATGCACGTTTGAATAGGCTGCGTCTATTATAAGCGGTCCTTCCATTGGGTTGAATTTACCTTTCTTTTGGAGTTGAGAATTATCGGCCGTCGGCGGCGGGGCGAGATCTCCCTCCTTAAAGGTTCTCTGTCGAACTTTCTTGTTGAAAGCCCTCGACATTCTAGCTTGATAGAACTCAATGCATTGTTGAGCCTCGAGCTTCTCATCTAACATCTCAAGTTCTTGAGATGTTTTGATGTTGTTCTTGATCGTCATCTACATTTGCAAGGCGGCGAAGTGGCGAATCTGGATTTCCAGCGGAGAATTGCTTCACGCAGTAAACCCGAGAGTGCGGGGTAGCTCTGTTGGCGTGCGTCTGGTTGTGCGATATGCCCGAGTGCTTCTCGAGTTTATCATCGGTCTAGCTTGTTATTCTTCACAAGCTTGACAAAATCTTGATGATGCGTCTTGTTGAGCATACTCGGCTAATCCATTTCTTCTTTGGATTATAAGTCGGCGAGACATCTTGTATCTTGAATTTTTCGCAAAACCCGATGAAGGAATTGCGATAAATTGGGGACCGTTGTCATGCACGATCCGTCTTGGGACACCATGTCGATAGATGACATGGTGTTTGATAATCGGCGGCGGTACTTCGCCTTGACCTCCTTTAGTGGGATTGCTTGACCCACTTGGAGAAGTAGTCGGTGATCGCTAGAATAAAGCGATCTCCTTTAACCGACGGGGAAAAATGGGACCTAGCGTCCATTCCCCATGTCTCGAATGGCGAGGATGTGGTAGAAGGATGCAAGCTGCTCACGGAGGTGATGCATATAATTGGCGTGAATTTGACAGCGTGGCATTTCGGCGTGCTCGACCGCGTCATTAATCATTGTTGGCGAAGTAGCCCATTCTCTGATTCGATCGTAGAGCTTGGGACCGGTGGTGTGCACCACATTCACCTTCGTGTGCTTCAGAAGGACCTCTCCTGCCTCTTTGTTTGAAAGGCAGGAGTAAAGACCATCGTACCCCGGCGATATAACATCACGGGTCTCAGGTGTGGTAGAAGAATCTTGGAGCTCTTCTCGGATTGACTCTCTCTCCCTTCGTCTTACGGTAGAATACCGTGCAAGGCGTGGTCGATGATAGGAAAGCCAATCTCGGGGCTCCAATTCGGTTTGGGTTGCATGTACCTCTTTGGTAACTACCCTTTGTCTTCTTGTACTCCATCATATCTTGAGTGCGAAGAGTGGTGAGTCGACCGTAACTAATTGCTCGGTCTCGGAAGGTTGTGCTAACGACATTGCGCCGCCCGGTGCATCAGCGTGGCGTTTGGGCGTGGAATATATTCGATGAAAAACTCTTGAATGAGTCCGCCATTTCAGCGGCTATCGATGATAGGGATTAGATCAGTTCGACCGTAGTCACCACGAACTGCTTAACTATCGGTTGTGAATCGCCGTATGCCTCGAGATATTGACCCCGGCTCTTTGGCGAAACTAAGCCCAATAAGTAGCGCATTGTATTGACTACGTTATTGGAGCGAGGGTTCGGTGAGTGAATAAACGCGGGGCATGACATGATTCCGGAAATCAAGACAACTCCGACTCAGTGGAGATTTTAGAACATCGGGGTACTTGCTACATTAGTAGCTTCGAGAGCTCGTCAAAATACAATCGCCATATTTGTTGGTGCGATATAGTGTTGACTTCTTGAACCGTCACGGAAGATCATCATATAGCTCAAGCGCATCCGTTGTCGGTGGCGACCAAGAGATGCATAAATCGCTTGTCCTTTGGTGACTTACGTTGTTTGAAGTACAAGTCATATTGGGACAAAAGCGAGCCCATTTCGCCAAACGCCAACTCATTGAGGCGGTGGGTCATAAATATTCGGACGGTTCGTTAGAGATAACATAAATCGTCTGTCCGACCAAATAGTGCGCATTTTACGAATCGCGAACACTAATGCAAACCTTTGCTTCGACCATTGGATCTGAGACTTCGGCACCGACTAATGTTGGCTCGGGTAATACTTTGTTAGTGACCGTATCGTGCGTCTGCTTGTAGTAAAACAGTGATCCGTTGCCTTGGCGTAGATCGAGAGCGGTTTTCCATTGCGGTCGCGACAAGAGCGGTGGTTTAGCGAGATATGATTTGATCTCTTCAAGCGGCTTTTTGGCGTCGTTCCAAATAAGCGACCGCCCTTCTTGTTTAACTTAGAAAATGGTTGGCACTTCCCGGATAGGTTCGATATGAACCGTCGGATGTCATGTCGCCCTTGTAACCCGAGTTCTCTCGGATTTCGGAGGTTGCAACTCTTGAATTGCCTTCACTTTGTCGGGATCGGCGTGGATTCCTTTGTCGGTGGCGACAAAGCAGAGAACTGCCACTAGACATCCCAAGGAAGGATTTGGCAGGGTTCATCTTTAGTTGATGAGTCCGCATGAGCTCAAATACGGTTCTAAGATCTTTAATGTGATCTCCTCTGTCACGGCTTTTTTACGACTAAGTCGTCGACGTAGCATTCGACCGTTTTCCGGAGATAATCCTGGAAAATCTTAGTCATTACTCGCTGATATGTGGCACCGGCATTTTTGAGGCCGAACGGCATGACCGTGTAGCAATATATACCGATAGGCATTCTGAATGCTGTGTGCTTGGCATCATCGGGGTGCATCTTGATTTGATTGTAACCCGAGAAACCATCCATGAACAACATTCTTTCAAATCCACATGTGTTGTCGACTATGACATCCGTGATTGGAAGAGGAAAGTCATCTTCGAGACAGCGGCGTTGGATCTCTATAGTCGACCGGATCCTAATCGAACCATTCTTCTTCATGGCCAGGGACTATATTAGCCACCCAATCACGGATGTTGAATTTCCTCGATGAATCCGATTCTATTAGTTTCTTTACTTCGTCAACGATTGCTTGCAATATTTGTGGACGAAACCGTCTTTGCGATTGCTTGACAGGTTTGACATCCGCTTTGATGTTGAGGTGATGGGTCGCCACATTAGGGTCGAGTCCTGGCATGTCCTCATAGCTCCAAGCGAATACATCGATATACTCCCTGATTAGGGCGATCAACTCTTCCTTCTCTTCCGAGGGAAGAGTATTGCTGATGTTTATGAGCTTAGGATGCTCTTCATCCCCATATTAACTGGACTACCTCATCCTTAGTGGGGGTTCTCTTTGTTGAACCTATCCCCAAGCTGCTCTTGGAGTTGATGGATCCATGGGTCTTCCCATGTTGGCATGTCTTCATCACTCTCAGCGATGCGGGATCAGCTGAAGCCATATTGACATCAAAGCCTTGAAAGCTTCTCAGAGGTGGTGTCGGGATCCCAACCGATGAATCGGGCGAATGTCGTCTCCCTCATTGGGTGGATTATTATCAATCGACCATGAGCATTCATCTTCGAGGAGGATTAGTATCCCAACCCTCTGTTGGTCATATCGCCTTTGAGACTCGATCTTGTTGCCAAGCCTATCAAAGGCGGCGCCTTCTTGGTGGCAGATGCGGTTACCGACAACATACGATTAGTTTGAGAACACGGACAATGCGTGTTCAATTGAGAGAACTTCTCTTCGAGATTTTCGTACCCACCGCGATAGTGTTGGCGGGAAAAGTAGACTTGTTATTCATTGCTTTCGTTTGAATTTGTTTTACGGCCGTTGGCCTACAACAAAATTGAGAACAAAAGAAATGCCTTTATTTGGTACAATGAAAACAAAATTACAACTTCTTCCTTTTGTGAACAAACACGAGGATCTCTATTTTACGATCCTCGCTATGGGTTCTTTGCCCGTGTCGGACTTTTGTTCGTCCGCGGACTACCGCAATTCGTGATCCGTGGAAACCCGGTTCGAACTACAGACGCGGTGGGCTCGCTTCACAAAGGAAACGGTTACCGAGGGGATCACACTCACGAAGGAGAGGATGCGCCGGGGATCACACTCACGAAGGAGAGGATGGCCGGGCGGGTGAGATCTACAAAGAGAAATCACAGCGACTTCAGCCGCACCGGAGCTCGCACTGCTGGTTCGTGATCGGACGTGCCGGCCGCGTTCTGAGCTATGCGCCGACGGCTCGTAGATCTCGCGAGGGCTCTCTCAAAATATCGGCCAATGCAACTCCCAAAATCAACCTCAATCCAACCTTTTGAAATCGAGCACACCCCCTATTTATAGGAGATAAGGGGGTTTGAGGCCTACGGACACCATTTGGTGTCGGCGGACACCATTTGGTGTCGGCGGACACCATTTGGTGTCGGCGGACACCATTTGGTGTCGGCGGACACCATTTGGTGTCGGCGGACACCATTTGGTGTCGGCGGACACCATTTGGTGTCGGCGGACACCATTTGGTGTCGGCGGACACCATTTGGTGTCGGCGGACACCATTTGGTGTCGGCGGACACCATTTGGTGTCGGCGGACACCATTTGGTGTCGGCGGACACCATTTGGTGTCGGCGGACACCATTTGGTGTCGGCGGACACCATTTGGTGTCGGCGGACACCATTTGGTGTCGGCGGACACCATTTGGTGTCGGCGGACACCATTTGGTGTCGGCGGACACCATTTGGTGTCGGCGGACACCATTTGGTGTCGGCGGACACCATTTGGTGTCGGCGGACACCATTTGGTGTCGGCGGACACCATTTGGTGTCGGCGGACACCATTTGGTGTCGGCGGACACCATTTGGTGTCGGCGGACACCATTTGGTGTCGGCGGACACCATTTGGTGTCGGCGGACACCATTTGGTGTCGGCGGACACCATTTGGTGTCGGCGGACACCATTTGGTGTCGGCGGACACCATTTGGTGTCGGCGGACACCATTTGGTGTCGGCGGACACCATTTGGTGTCGGCGGACACCATTTGGTGTCGGCGGACACCATTTGGTGTCGGCGGACACCATTTGGTGTCGGCGGACACCATTTGGTGTCGGCGGACACCATTTGGTGTCGGCGGACACCATTTGGTGTCGGCGGACACCATTTGGTGTCGGCGGACACCATTTGGTGTCGGCGGACACCATTTGGTGTCGGCGGACACCATTTGGTGTCGGCGGACACCATTTGGTGTCGGCGGACACCATTTGGTGTCGGCGGACACCATTTGGTGTCGGCGGACACCATTTGGTGTCGGCGGACACCATTTGGTGTCGGCGGACACCATTTGGTGTCGGCGGACACCATTTGGTGTCGGCGGACACCATTTGGTGTCGGCGGACACCATTTGGTGTCGGCGGACACCATTTGGTGTCGGCGGACACCATTTGGTGTCGGCGGACACCATTTGGTGTCGGCGGACACCATTTGGTGTCGGCGGACACCATTTGGTGTCGGCGGACACCATTTGGTGTCGGCGGACACCATTTGGTGTCGGCGGACACCATTTGGTGTCGGCGGACACCATTTGGTGTCGGCGGACACCATTTGGTGTCGGCGGACACCATTTGGTGTCGGCGGACACCATTTGGTGTCGGCGGACACCATTTGGTGTCGGCGGACACCATTTGGTGTCGGCGGACACCATTTGGTGTCGGCGGACACCATTTGGTGTCGGCGGACACCATTTGGTGTCGGCGGACACCATTTGGTGTCGGCGGACACCATTTGGTGTCGGCGGACACCATTTGGTGTCGGCGGACACCATTTGGTGTCGGCGGACACCATTTGGTGTCGGCGGACACCATTTGGTGTCGGCGGACACCATTTGGTGTCGGCGGACACCATTTGGTGTCGGCGGACACCATTTGGTGTCGGCGGACACCATTTGGTGTCGGCGGACACCATTTGGTGTCGGCGGACACCATTTGGTGTCGGCGGACACCATTTGGTGTCGGCGGACACCATTTGGTGTCGGCGGACACCATTTGGTGTCGGCGGACACCATTTGGTGTCGGCGGACACCATTTGGTGTCGGCGGACACCATTTGGTGTCGGCGGACACCATTTGGTGTCGGCGGACACCATTTGGTGTCGGCGGACACCATTTGGTGTCGGCGGACACCATTTGGTGTCGGCGGACACCATTTGGTGTCGGCGGACACCATTTGGTGTCGGCGGACACCATTTGGTGTCGGCGGACACCATTTGGTGTCGGCGGACACCATTTGGTGTCGGCGGACACCATTTGGTGTCGGCGGACACCATTTGGTGTCGGCGGACACCATTTGGTGTCGGCGGACACCATTTGGTGTCGGCGGACACCATTTGGTGTCGGCGGACACCATTTGGTGTCGGCGGACACCATTTGGTGTCGGCGGACACCATTTGGTGTCGGCGGACACCATTTGGTGTCGGCGGACACCATTTGGTGTCGGCGGACACCATTTGGTGTCGGCGGACACCATTTGGTGTCGGCGGACACCATTTGGTGTCGGCGGACACCATTTGGTGTCGGCGGACACCATTTGGTGTCGGCGGACACCATTTGGTGTCGGCGGACACCATTTGGTGTCGGCGGACACCATTTGGTGTCGGCGGACACCATTTGGTGTCGGCGGACACCATTTGGTGTCGGCGGACACCATTTGGTGTCGGCGGACACCATTTGGTGTCGGCGGACACCATTTGGTGTCGGCGGACACCATTTGGTGTCGGCGGACACCATTTGGTGTCGGCGGACACCATTTGGTGTCGGCGGACACCATTTGGTGTCGGCGGACACCATTTGGTGTCGGCGGACACCATTTGGTGTCGGCGGACACCATTTGGTGTCGGCGGACACCATTTGGTGTCGGCGGACACCATTTGGTGTCGGCGGACACCATTTGGTGTCGGCGGACACCATTTGGTGTCGGCGGACACCATTTGGTGTCGGCGGACACCATTTGGTGTCGGCGGACACCATTTGGTGTCGGCGGACACCATTTGGTGTCGGCGGACACCATTTGGTGTCGGCGGACACCATTTGGTGTCGGCGGACACCATTTGGTGTCGGCGGACACCATTTGGTGTCGGCGGACACCATTTGGTGTCGGCGGACACCATTTGGTGTCGGCGGACACCATTTGGTGTCGGCGGACACCATTTGGTGTCGGCGGACACCATTTGGTGTCGGCGGACACCATTTGGTGTCGGCGGACACCATTTGGTGTCGGCGGACACCATTTGGTGTCGGCGGACACCATTTGGTGTCGGCGGACACCATTTGGTGTCGGCGGACACCATTTGGTGTCGGCGGACACCATTTGGTGTCGGCGGACACCATTTGGTGTCGGCGGACACCATTTGGTGTCGGCGGACACCATTTGGTGTCGGCGGACACCATTTGGTGTCGGCGGACACCATTTGGTGTCGGCGGACACCATTTGGTGTCGGCGGACACCATTTGGTGTCGGCGGACACCATTTGGTGTCGGCGGACACCATTTGGTGTCGGCGGACACCATTTGGTGTCGGCGGACACCATTTGGTGTCGGCGGACACCATTTGGTGTCGGCGGACACCATTTGGTGTCGGCGGACACCATTTGGTGTCGGCGGACACCATTTGGTGTCGGCGGACACCATTTGGTGTCGGCGGACACCATTTGGTGTCGGCGGCGTTGGTTGGCGTCGCTCTTGTTAAAGTGCATTCATCCACGGTGGGAGGTATTCTTCCCAATTGTTGATTGGTAGGCCCTCGGTGGCGGCATGAATCGGCACTAATACGATTGGGGGATTCTTTCAAGGTAGAGCAGTTGTTACATCCATATAAGCCTTGTCGAATTCATCCACTTTTCCCGTGAGGAGGAAATTAAAGATTATCGAGTTATCCTTAAGAACATGGTAATATTCTCGGGAACTTCGTTAAATTGGGAAGCAGTTTATACTCATAATCCTAGTTGGAGTAGGATTAGGCGTAGCGTTGATTGGCGTCGATGCAATCCGTATGATCGAGTTATCCTAAGAATATTTCTTGTGAAAATATTCTTAGAACTTCTCGACAAATTAGGGAATAGTTTATACTCGTAATCCTAGTTGGGTAGGATTAGGCGTAGCGTTGATTGGCGTCGATGCAATCCGTATGATCGAGTTATCCTAAGAATATTTATTGTGAGAATATTCTTAGGAACTTCTCGACAAATTAGGAAGCGGTTTATACTCGTAATCCTAGTTGGGTAGGATTAGGCGTAGCGTTGATGGCGTCGGTGCAATTCATACGATCGAGTTATCCTAAGAATATTTATTGTGAGAATATTCTTAGGAACTTCTCGACAAATTAGGAAGCGGTTTATACTCGTAATCCTAGTTGGAGTAGGATTAGGCGTAGCGTTGATTGGCGTCGATGCAATCCGTATGATCGAGTTATCCTAAGAATATTTTTGTGAAAATATTCTTAGGAACTTCTCGACAAATTAGGGAATAGTTTATACCGTAATCCTAGTTGGAGTAGGATTAGGCGTAGCGTTGATTGGCGTCGATGCAATCCGTATGATCGAGTTATCCTAAGAATATTTCTTGTGAAAATATTCTTAGGAACTTCTCGACAAATTAGGAAGCGGTTTATACTGTAATCCTAGTTGGAGTAGGATTAGGCGTAGCGTTGATTGGCGTCGATGCAATCCGTATGATCGAGTTATCCTAAGAATATTTCTTGTGAAAATATTCTTAGGAACTTCTCGACAAATTAGGAAGCGGTTTATACTCGTAATCCTAGTTGGAGTAGGATTAGGCGTAGCGTTGATTGGCGTCGATGCAATCCGTATGATCGAGTTATCCTAAGAATATTTATTGTGAGAATATTCTTAGGAACTTCTCGACAAATTAGGAAGCGGTTTATACTGTAATCCTAGTTGGAGTAGGATTAGGCGTAGCGTTGATTGGCGTCGATGCAATCCGTATGATCGAGTTATCCTAAGAATATTTCTTGTGAGAATATTCTTAGGAACTTCTCGACAAATTAGGAAGCGGTTTATACTGTAATCCTAGTTGGAGTAGGATTGGGCGTAGCGTTGATGCGTCGGTGCAATTCATACGATCGAGTTATCCTAAGAATATTTCTTGTGAGAATATTCTTAGGAACTTCTCGACAAATTAGGGAATAGTTTATACCGTAATCCTAGTTGGAGTAGGATTAGGCGTAGCGTTGATTGGCGTCGATGCAATCCGTATGATCGAGTTATCCTAAGAATATTTTTGTGAAAATATTCTTAGGAACTTCTCGACAAATTAGGAAGCGGTTTATACTCATAATCCTAGTTGGAGTAGGATTAGGCGTAGCGTTGATTGGCGTCGATGCAATCCGTATGATCGAGTTATCCTAAGAATATTTTTGTGAAAATATTCTTAGGAACTTCTCGACAAATTAGGAAGCGGTTTATACTGTAATCCTAGTTGGAGTAGGATTAGGCGTAGCGTTGATGGCGTCGGGAGATCCGCGTGCTCAGAGGCCGACCGTTTACTCCATCTCGTGACGGCGTGCCACCATCGTTTGCGGTGAGGTTTTCATGTCAAATTGCTCATTCACAACTTGTATTAAGTAAATTATGCGGCCTTGATTCCTCCTTAGTGGGGAGCGGCGCTGTATAGCCTCGATTTCTCCTTCGTGAGAATCGGCGCTTACGACCTTGATTCCTCGCCGTGGGGAGCGGCGCCTATATTGGAATGGGGGGCGTTTGAGAGCACTACGCTCGGATGGATAGAATCGTCGTCATTTTATGTGGCGGGGTGCATTCTTGAATCCATCCGTAGTGTGTTCGGGATCGGTCCTATATAAGATCGTGACTCTATCTCACGAATTCGTGAGATGAATTCAACGTCTTATATATATATCTGGCGGAGTTGACTCATTCGATTTCATCTTTTCGGTTGAGTATCCCTGCAGTGCGCTTCCTTATGCGGTTGGCCGGGCGTCGTGGTGACCAATTCTCCTCCTCGATGACCCACTATTCTTATTTAGCCCGGTTTAGGCCGGATCGCCGCGAGTGACCAGTGGTACTTGGTGGAAGTCCTCGTGTGTTGAGGTCGTGATGGTGGCGCACCACTCGAGAAGATGCGGTTCTTTTCAACCTTTGGGCAAGGCGGACTATTTATTTGGCGACTCCGTCGAGGACCGGATCGACTTTCATTGAGAGTGAGCAATGGTGCACAAGGATGATGGTGGATTCTTATATCTCCCTTGGATTCCTCGGCACCGTTGTTTGGTGAGCTCACGTCACGGAGTCGTCGAGGAAAATGTCGTGGCGCTGGCGAGGCGTGGCGGCATTCATTGCGGGTTTATCACCCATCGATCGGTTCTGGTTCACTTTCGAGTCGAGTTATCGGTTGCACCACGGTATATTGGGGCTGGATTCTCCGCCTCGTGGCGAGCATTTCGTCATTGGTCGGTTTTGAAGAACCGCCTTGCCTGTTGGGGCCGGAGATCTGCGGCATCGGTCATAGATTCTTGGTGGGTTCATTCTGAGATAAGCTTTGGTGGACTCGTTTGACTAGTCATGTCCTCGGCCGATGGGGCGAGGATCTTCGTGCACGTGGTTTATATCTTTGCGGTTCGTGCCACCATGTATGGGCTCCGATCGGTACTAACCACTTCTTGGCTTTATCGGACTCTATGATCTGATTGAACACATTCTCAACCGGGCATGGCGAACTTGGATTGGCTTTGCGAGATGCATCGGGTCGGGTTTGCCTATGGGAAGAATGCTCTATCGGGAATATTTTCCTTCGGTAGAAATTGGATCGTGAAGGCTACTGACGTTATGACACTCTGTGGGATCTCCGTGCCATTATCACATTGCTCTAAGCGAGATAGAGCCGTCGGCAAAAAGGAAATCAATTATAAGTGCGAAGCAATTTGCCAATTATTTGTTCAAGCATCGGAGGATGATTACGATGGCAGATTTGTGAATTGGCTCCTTCTACCCCTCGGAGATTAATGGTGATTGAAAAGTTTGGCTAAGTCTTATACCGAGTGGTATGGAGTATGGTTTTCAGCGAGGACCAAGTTCTCGACCTTCTTATGGCATGCGATAAAGCGCATCCGGCCGATGACTCTCTTAGCGGTTTCATCGCCATCGGTTGAAGAAATGTGTGATCTTGAGTGTCGACCTAGCGGCGCTTTGCCATTAGAGGTGCTCTATCCGCGATTCGGCTAGCTCATAAGAAGGAGTTGTCTCTTCTTCCGGTGATGGTGGCTAACATTCATCGGGGACTTAGTCAAATAGCCTTGCCTTTACTCGGAGGAAAAACAAACCGTCGGATGAGATTCCTCATGTCAAGGTGGAGCTGCCGTACACCTATTTGATGGCTGGTTTGTCCTTCATCGACTGATATGATGGCGTAGAAGCTTGCGGATCCGTCGTCCCTTTTATCAATCTTTAGAAATGCAAATGGCAAGGCGGATTTTTAGCGATGCGAGCGGTACAAATCCACAAGGGTTGGATCTTTTCAGTGTTTTCCTCGGTTCTCACGGTGATGCGGGGAGTCCTTGATCGATGAGGAGAGGCATAAAATGAACGGACTTTACTTGGCGTTGGTTGTTTTAATTGGTGACCAACATCCGACCGGCTATCTTATCTCGAGTGAAAGCGAGTGCTACATTGAGCCTTACTTCCCTTCGTTTATTTCGTCGGTTCGGTTCACGACCGGCTTCGTTGGGAACCCGAGCGGGAACTCGGACTTCGCGGTGGTTTGATCGATGGTGTCGGCGTGGGCGTGGAGTATAGCGGGTTGTCCGATGCTAAATTTAGCCTCGAACGCGATGCAAGTTAGATCGACATATCTATCTGCGGTTGGCTTTTGGCGCCCGGTGAACTTCGTTCTGTGAAGTCCCGGCAACGAGGTTGAAGCTTGGGACCGAGTGAGGAAGCGCGCTCGAGCCAAGCGTCGCCGTACGCGAATCGGGCAGTGCGATGGGGAAATTCCGATTCAGTAGGCGCGGAGGAGATGACGAGGAGGAGATTGTAACTCATGAAGAGGACTCGGTACTCTCTCCTTTACTCTTATTATTCCCTCGATAGTATCCTAGTCGACTCGATCTATCTTTTGAGCGTCTTGGGCGGGGATGCGGTCCGCCCTTGCAAAGGGACAAACTCATAATGGAGTTCCTCTTAAGCGGCGGCTTGTCCATAGATCTGCATGCCTCTCGGACCATTAACACGGATTCGACAGCGAAGACTCTGCCGGTGATGGGGGTAATGTTTGGCTAACCCATAACCTTATGATTATCGGCTCTTTTATGAATCTCACGATTTCCTCTGTGCGGGGAGAATTTGGTGGGGATGTCAATTGGATTTTCCCTTCCACGACTTTCGCGTCGGCTTTGTGGAGCAAGTACTCGGAGCTATGGATGGAAGGCCCGAGAGTGCCAACATAGGACCAGGATTGGAAAATCCGGGTTCGTCTAATATTGGTATTTTTCTACCCGTACATTACTTGCAAAGACATGAAATTTGTTTCCTTGCAGTTTTCATCTATACTTCACACTCTTATGCCAGCTTTTTCGATGGAGGAGTTCGAGGATTTGATGCGCGATTTACCCCGAGACGCTCCTCCTCCTGGCGATACTGAGCTTGAGTTAGGAATCCCTAGGGATATCGAAGCAGATTCCTTTGAAGGTAAAACTCCCCTCCCTGATAATCATAGGACTATTCAATTTTAAATAGTACGTCTATGATTGAAAATGTCTCCGTTTGATAGAGACTTCGTCCGGTGACATTGAGGCGCTATTCCTCGAGTCGGTTTAAAGTAACCGTTGATATGTCGGGCGGTTGAGATACCGATTGAGGCTGTCGATCGCCATTTTGCTGGCGTTCGCCCGGTTTCATTAGGGCAAGGAGCTGGTTCTCTGGTATGAACCCTTCCACGCCAATACTCATGTTGATTTTGTTTTGGGGGTTTTAACCCTTTTCTTCCTTTCGCGGGGCTGTCCGCGACTCTTCATGACTTAGTGAGAGCTTTGATGTCGGCGGCGATCCATCTCGGCTTATTATCCGGGTGGAAATTCGTTCGTTCTTTTCCTATTGGCCATAGTGGTAGACACACTTCGGTACCGGGCTTTCTCTTCGTCGGTTCCGACCATTCCTCGATCCTAGGGTAACTTCACGATCAGGCGGGTTATTGAGTTGGCCGGGCCATTCTTGATGATCTCGATCATCGGAGGTTAAACTCAAAGTACGCAAGACTTTGAGGCGGCCGAGTTCTCCTCATATGTAGAGATAGAGGCGGAGCGCTGAAAGCTTGGCGTGATGCTCGGCGTCATTCTTGGACTCGAAGTTCAGATCACGGCAAGATCGGGTCGTCTTTTGGAGGCTAACGTCACGAAGCTTCATCTTCAGTGGAGCATTTTCAATCTTGTGTTCTTCTTTGGAAGCGAGAATAGTAGAGCTCGAGCAGGAACCGGTGGCGAGGAGAGTCGATCATCTTGAAGGCGGCGAAGGCCAATAAGGAAGAGACTCTTCTGATCATGTCAGAAGCTTGAGTTTTCAAAGCGAAGCCGGTCAAGTCGAGGAGGAAACCGCAAAGGCCCTTAATAGCGGCGAGGAGACTTTCGGTGAGCCGGGAGGAACCGGCAAGCTTTCCTTAATAAAGTATCGAGTTAAAGCGACAAATTTCTTTGTCACAAATTCGGCGTTTAGAAAACTTGTGTAACCAGGTCTTTTATCAATAAAACATATTTCGTCCTCTTTTATGCTTTATTATGATTCTTTTATTTAATGAGAAATAATTAACCATAATACTTATAGGATTTTGGCAAACCCTCGACCATCAGCGGTTTGATTAGCCTTTACCAACTACCGTTTGAATTGGGCTGGCGTGCGGATTGTCCAAACCCGTTCATGCGTGGCGTTATGCTAAAAGAATGAAACTCTTCTAGTCTTATTGCTATGATATCGAATACATAGACTTGGTACTCTTTTACGGGACGAGACGCATTAGCGTGTTAAGGCGTTGACTTTGAGGTTATTAGCCAACCCCGACCTTCAGCGGGTTTGATAAGCCTTTACCAACTACCGTTTGAGTTGGGCTAGCATGTGGATTATCTAAATCCGTTCCACACACAACGTTGTGCTAAAAGAATGAAACTCTTCTAGACTTAATGCTACGATGTTGAATCGTAGGCTTTGTCTTTTATCAGGGAATAGACTACCCGACAGCGTGTGGCGTTGGCTTTATCCTTCTTAGGCTTAGGGATAAAATACCCCAAGATGAATTTTGGTGTCTTCTTTTGGCCGAGGCAGGCAGGACTTAAGATTGATTTAGGTGGGAAAGGAAGAATGTATTCTATTTCAGAATGTGGAGAGGAAGGAGGATCTTGTCTCCTATCTCAGGGTCTTTGGAAAGGAAGGATTTTTGTCTGTTTCGGTGAAAGAGACTAAAATGGGATTTCCATTTTGAGAATCTTGAAGGATGAAACTAAGAGTGGGATCTCCACTCAGAATCTAAGACAAGAGAGGAAGAATGTATTCTATCTCTTGCTTACGAAGGAAGGATGTGTCCTATCTCGGTGAATATGGGAAAGGAAGAATGTATTCTATTTCGAATGTGGAGAGGAAGGAGGATCTTGTCTCCTATCTCAGTCTTTGGAAAGGAAGGATTTTTGTCTGTTTCGGTGAAAGAGACTAAAAATGGGATTTCCATTTTGAGAATCTTGAAGGATGAAACTAAGAGTGGGATCTCCACTCCGAGAATCTAAGACAAGAGAGGAAGAATGTATTCTATCTCTTGCTTCAGAAGAGGAAGGATGTGTCCTATCTCGGTGAATATGGGAAAGGAAGAATGTATTCTATTTCAGAATGTGGAAGGAAGGAGGATCTTGTCTCCTATCTCAGAGTGTTTGGAAAGGAAGGATTTTTGTCTGTTTCGGTGGAAGAAACTAAAAGTGGGATCTCCACTTCGAGAATCTTGAAAGGTGAAACTAAGAGTGAGATCTCCACTCCAAGAATCTTGGAAGGGTACGGATAGCTTTCGCTTTTATAGAATTGCTAACCGTAATTTGCGAGTGGACCTCTCGTTCGTGGCAGGAATCGAGAGGGATTTTCTTGGTGGTTGAACCCGGAGATTTAGTGGGCCACCGTCAATGAATTTGATCGGTGAGAGAATTTTGGAGGAAAACATAATAACTTAGGGTTATCCTCAAGAAGCAGTGAAATATTCTCGAGGAACTTCCGTCATAATGGGTTATCAGAAGATACTAAGGGTAGTATTTCTCCAAGAACTTCCGTTTATTGGCATTAATTGCGGTCGCCGATACGTGTGATGGTGATATGCTCGTTTGAATAGGCTGTGTCTATCACAAGCAGTCCTTCCCATTGGGTTCAAATTTACCTTTCTTCTTGGAGGTGAGGATTATCGGCCGTCGGCGGCGGGGCGAGATCTCCCTCCTTAAAGGTTCTGTCGAACTTTCTTGTTGAAAGCCCTCGACATTCTTGCTTGATAGAACTCAATGCATTGTTGAGCCTCGAGCTTCTCATCTAACATCTCAAGCTCTTGGCGTTTTGATGTAGTTCTTGATCGTCATCTGTTGAAGAGGCGACCTGACGACGAATCTGGATCTCCAACGGAGAATTGCTTCACATCCGTAAACCGGTGCGGGGTTGCTCGATTGGCGTGCGTGCGGTTGTGCGATATGCCGAGTGCTTCTCGAGTTTATCATCGGTCTCGCTTGTTATTTTCACAAGCTTTGTGAATTTTGATGATTGTCTTGTTGAGCGCCTCGGCTAATCCATTTCTTCTTTGGATTATAGAACGTCGGCCGAGACATCTTGTATCTTGAACTTTTAAAACGATGAAGGAATTGGCGATAAATTAGGGACCATTGTCATGCGATCCGTCTTGGGACACCATGTCGATAGATGACATGGTGCTTGATAAATTGATGGCGGTTTTCGCCTTTACTTCTTTTAGTGGGATTGCTTGACCCACTTGGAGAAGTAGTCGGTGTCGCTAGAATAAACCGATCTCCTTTAGGCGATGGGGAAAGATGGGACCTACAGCGTCCATTCCCCATGTCTCGAATGGCGAGGATGTGGCGAAGGATGCAGCGCTTCGGGAGGCGATGCATATAATTCGCGTGAATTTGACACGCGTGGCATTTCCGAGCGTACGCGACTGCATCGTTAACCATTGTTGGCCAATAATAGCCTATTCTCCTGATACGATCATAGAGCTTGGGACCCGGCTGATGTGCGCCACATTCACCTTCATGTGTTTCCCGAAGGACCTCTTCTGCCTCCTTGTTTGAAAGGCATCGGAGTAAAAGACCGTCGTACCCGTGATATAACATCACGGGTTTACGTGTGGTAGAAGAATCTTGGAGCTCTTCTTGGATTGACTCTCTTTCCTTCACGTCTTCTGGCAGAATACCATGTAAGACGTAATCGATGATAGGAAAGCGCCAATCTCGGGGTTCCAACTTGGTTTGGGTTGCATGTACCTCTTTGGTAACTACCCTTTCATTTTCTTGTACCTCACCATATATCGGTACGAAGAGTTGGTGAGTCCTGACCGTCACCGGTTGCCGGTTTGGAAGGTTGTGCTAGCGACACGACTGACTAAGCGCAATGCATCCAGCGTAGGCGTTCACGGAAGCGGGATAAACTTCGATGAAGAATTCTTGAATGAGTACGCCATTTCCGGCTACGATGATAGGGGACGGATCGGGGTTCCTAACCGTAGTCACCGGACTGCTTAACTATTAGTTGTGAATCTCCATGCGGCGAGATATTGACCCCGGCTCCTTGGCGAAGCTAAGTCCGATAAGTAGCGCATTGTATTGACTCGTTATTGGAGCGAGGGTTGGTGAGTGAATAAGCGGGGCATGACATGATTCCCGGAGAAATCAAGACAACTCCGAGCTCAGTGAGATTTTAGAACATCAGGGGCACTTGCCACATTAGTAGCCGAAGCTCCGTCAAAGTACAATCGCCATATTTGTTGGTGCGGCGTAGTGTTGACTTCACGAACTTCATCAGGAAGATCATCATATAACTTCGGCTGCGTCCGTTGTCGGGTTAGCGTAAGAGATGCCAAATCGCTTGTCCTTTGGTGACTTTGTTGTTTGAAGTGCAAGTCATCTTGGGACAAGAGCAAGGCCCATTTAATAGCGCCAACTCATTGAGGCGGTGGGTCATAAATATTCGGACGGTTCGTTAGAGATAACATAAATCGTCTGTCCAACTAAATAGTGCCTCATTTTACGAATCGCGAACACTAATGCAAGGCCTTTGCTTCTCGACCCTTGGATCTGAGACTTCGGCCACAGACTAATGTTGGCTCGGGTAATACTGCGCTTTTGTGACCGCCCGTCGTCGTCTGCTTGCGAGTAAAGCGCTTAGTGATCCGTTGCCTTGGCGTAGATCGAAGCGGTTTTCGGCTGCGATTACGAGCGGGGAGGTTTAGCGAGATCGATTTGATCTCTTCAAGCGGCTTTCGGCGGCGTCGTCCCAAATAAGCGACCGCCCTTCTTGTTTAACTTAGAAAATGGTTGGCACTTCCACGATAAGTTCGATATGAACCGTCGGATGTCGCCAATCTTCCTTGTAACCCCGAGTTCTCGGATTTCGGAGGTTGCAACTCTTGAATTACCTTCACTTTGTCGGGATCGGCGTGGATTCCTTTGTCGGTGGCAATGGCAAGGAACTTGCCTTGGACATCCCAAGGAAGGATTTGGCGGGGTTCATCTTTAGGCGATGAGTCGCATGAGCTCGAATACCGTTCTAAGATCTTTGATGTGATCTCTCTTGTCCGCGGCTTTTCACGACCAAATCGTCGGCGTAGCATTCGGCCGTTTTCGGAGATGATCTGGAAAATTTTAGTCATCGCTTCGGTGGTATGTTCTTGCGGCGTTCTTTAACCGAGCGGCATGACCGTGTAGCAAAATATACCGATGGAAGTTCGAGCGGCTGTGTTTGGCGTCATCGGGGTGCATCTTGATTTGATTATACCAGAAACCATCCATGAATGACATTCTTTCAAATCCACCGCGTATTGTCAACTATGACATCCGTGATGGGAAGAAGGAAAGTCATCTTTTGGGCAGCGGCGTTGGGTCTGTGCGACCACAGTCTAATCGAACCATTCTTCTTCATGGCCAGGGACTATATTAGCCACCCAATGGATGTTGAATTTCCTCAATGAATCCGATTCTATGAGTTTCTTTACTTCATCAGCGATGCTTTGTAAGATTTGTGGTGAAACCGTCTTTCGCGATTGCTTGGCGGGTTTGACATCCGCGTTGATGTTGGCGATGTGTCGCCACATTAGAATCGAGTCTGGCATATCCTCGTAGCTCCAAGCGAATACATCGATGTACTCCCTGATTAGGGCGATCAACTCTACCCTTTCTTCCAAGGGAAGAGTATTATTGATGTTTATGAGCTTAGGATGCTCCTCATCACCCATATTAACCTGGACTACCTCGTCCTTAGTGGGGGGTTCTCTTTGTTCGAATCTATCCCCAAACTGCTCTCTGAGTTGATGGATCCATGGGTCTTCCCATGTTGGCATATCTTCATCATTCTCCATAGTAGCAGGATCGATCGTAGCCATATTTGACATCAAAGCTTTGAAAGCTTCTCGAAATTGGTGTCGAGGAATCCCAACCAGAAGAATCGGGCAGTATCGCCTTCTTCATTAGGTAAATGGTCGTCGATCAACCAGGAACATTCATCTTCTGAGGAGGATTCATATCCCAATCCTCGTCTAAATGCGTAATAGTCATCTGGCTTCCCTTTTGGGACATATGCCGCTTTAGGAGGGATTCGAGGACCTCGTCCGAAACATAGACCTTCCCCTCGTGTCAAGTCGTATCCCCACTTCTTCATGATACCCAGTGTTTCTGGACTATATCTGAATGTGTGGAGGATAGGCTCATTGCCATCTTCATCGTTTTCTAAGAAATGATTGGTCTTTGGGCGCATTTCCTTTACCATAAACCAAGTCTTTTCACTACTTGATCTTAGGTGGGATGGCGAGTCTTTGTCCCAAAGGTCACCGGGCTGCTTTTGTGTAAAGCAAGATGGCCAGAGTTGGCGGTGCGACTCGGATCTTCATTATAAACTGTCATTACATCATTTAAAGACAAAGGATACTCTAAATCGTCATTTATTGATTCATCGCAATTTGCCAATTACAATGTTCATCGGCGATTCTTCATCGTCAAGATTGATTACAAGGGGTACAATGTCATTTAAAACAAAACCACCACTATAACCAAGCGGCCGGTGTCGGCTTCTTCACATTTGTCAGGTGCCTTGGTAGATGATTGATTTAGGACTCATTCTGTAGAGGAGAGAATCGGTGAAATAATTCTCCATCCTTAAGCGGTTGTTTGTCGCGACCACCGTCTTGACCTCATTATTTGTGTCTACATATTTGAGACGATGAAGAGTAGATGGGACTATAATATTATTGTGGATCCAAGGCCGACCCAACAAGTTATAGGAAGTCTGCGTCAATTACATAGCGGTGACTTGGATTTTAAGTCCCCATTTGGCATTTAATCGGATTTTACCAAGTGGGCGGGACCAGCGGTGTTAAATCCGTAAATCAATATTGCGGTTGGCGCACTTGGCGGGGATTCAAGGTGATACATGGTAGCGAGGGCATGATGCTCTGTGGAACCAGATCGACTTGGATCGGTTGACTTCGCTAGAACCAATATACGGTGAAGTATAGCGGCCTATCGTGCTTGGAATTCTTGATGCATATCCTCTTTTGTAAAGGTGATGCGGGGCAAGTGTTGCTAAAGTTACATTGTTGGGCGATTCTTAGGACTCGGCTTGATCTGGCGAAACACCTCGAGTCGGCCGGGGCTTCTTGTAGAGCTTCGGGTTTCCTTTGATAATCGAACCTTCGTAAAGTTATCTGGCGGGATGTTTTGCCATGGGCCATGACATTGAAGTGATATGGTGAATTCGATGTTCGGTCTATCCCTCTGTCAGGCGATTGAATCGGGACTTCTTCGGGGTTGTGCTTCTGGGCGATGGTTGCTTCTCCTTTGCCCGGTTGTCTTCTCTTTGGCGGCCGTCTGCTGTTGTACTTTCTCCCTCGGTGAGAGGGCTGCGGCTACCCGGTTCGGATCGCGTCCTGCGCATTCGGTTTGGAATTTCGGATACTTGTAGTTGTATTAGGTGCCCACTCCTTGTGACAAAGACTTCATGCTCGTCCTCCAAAATTGGAAGGTTGCCACTTCCTCATCGTCCTTTTAAGAATGCCGGCGGCTTGGCATAGTTTGTCTTTTCCCTTGGACTTCTTTTTAGCCGAAGACGTAGTCCACTGATCGTCTTCCAGCAAATCAGGGTGGACCCAAAGGATTTCTCCGTTTACTGTAGTATGCGGTACGAGCCCCTTCTCACGTTGTCCGTGAGGGTCTTCATTCACCATCTTCATTCCTACCCTTACGGTCCGGTTGAAACCAATCAAAGGCGATCCGAAGTTTATAGAGACTGCATTTGCTCCCACCTTCTTCTCTTTAGAAGGTTTTGGAGTGATGACTCCAACGTCGATCAAGGCTTGGATCTTGTCCCTGAGATGATAGCAGAACTTCGTAGGATGATGTACGGCCCTGTGATAAGCGCAGTACTTAGGATCTGTAACCTTGTTTGCCTCCTCTTGGTTCACAATTGGAGGCAACTGGATCTTATTGTTTTCCAGAAGGTACTTGAAAATGCCCGGAACTTCCTCATCCTTGAACGAGTAATTCTTGGGAAATCTCGAACCAGAAGGTTTCTGATTCTGAGTTTGCTGGCGCCATTGAGGCTGCGATTCTTTGGTATGCGCTATTGCGGCTAACATTGTGGTTGCAGTTCGAATGTTTGATTGGCGTCTGAGACTTTCTTTGGCGCCTTACCTGCGCGTGGCACAAAATTCGTTTGTTACGTGTTTATCGCCGGTGGCCTCTTTACGCTTTCTTCCTTTTAAGGAACCTTTACTTGCTCCCCACGAATTTTCAAATCCTTCCATGTCACGGATGGCGCGTGCCCATTGCTTCAAGCACTTCTATCGATAAATGCGTGGCGGTCACGGAGGATGAATTCCTCGTTATCGGATCCGGCAATTCATTGCCTTGTTGCAGAATAAACGACAAAGGTATCTGGTTTCTCCATCCTTACGCTTTTAGTGATAGCGTTCCAATGGATACCTCGGTATCGTCATCAAAGAAGTTGGAGAAACAAGGACTCCATATCGTCCCGGTTTTGATGCTCCCTGTTTAAGGCGGTACCAATCGGCGGCTCCACGAAGGGTGCCAGCGAATGACCGAACCATCGGGGTTCATTGCGAAATAACCGAGGTGTGACTTGAAGTAAATCAAGTGTTGCGTCGAGAGCCCTTACCGTCAAGCGGTGTAAAGTTTATTAAATTAAACTTTGGAGGATATGGAATTGATTCCCACCCTCGGGTATGGGCAAGGGATACCGTCTTCTTTACCTCTTAGGCGTGTCGGTGAGTTAATTTTGCTCTCGAGGTCTTTGATCTTCGTTCGTGAGCAACAACGTCGGCGTGGTTCGGGGTATTATCATCCTCTTGTACTTCTTCACGATCAGAGGCAGCGTCATCAACATCGGCGTGTTGACTTGATTCACCTCGATGTTTTGTCAAAGCTGAATGTTGATCATGCATTTCTCTCATCGTGCATGGTCAATTCCATCTCTAATTTGAAGTTTTCCGTTGCTTATTCAAAGCCGTCCGACATCTTGGCCACGATGCATGCGATCATAAGCGCTTTAGTGCCCGTCACTTGAAGGCTGTATTGGATGCCATTCGCAGGCGTCGGATACCTCATCTTCGAAGGTAATCCTCTCAAGAGTTTGTCGTAATTGGACCGTCGAATAGTCGGGACCCAAGCGAGTTAGCAGTTGCGGCTTGTTGGGAATAGCCCTTGGCGGCGGTTCTTTGCGATCATATTATTAGTGACCTCGGCAATTCATTTTCTCGGGGCGCCATCCTTCTGCGGAATCTCCTTGACCTAGGTTTTGGCGTGTTGGTGCTAAGTCTCGAAGGCCGAGACTCTTTACGGAGTTCCTCGACAACAATTACACTCGAAGTACCGTCTTGATGAGCTTGGAGCACAAGCATGGCTAGCGTTGGTTTGGGGAGCCCCTTCGAGACTTCTTTGTGCTCGGCACGGTAGTATAACTTCGTCGGCATGAGTGCCGAGCAATCTTCCAGATGTAAGACGATTTTCGTATAACGCCATCACGGGATGAAAACGCTCGGCCCGAGAACGAATTGTTCTCGTAAGAACGCCAAAAGTCACCGCCTTGACTTTCGGCTTGTGAGGTGAAGTCCTCGCACTTCGGACTTCAATTTTCAGCCCTGTATGCAAAGTCAGAGGAACCTTCTTGTCTTTGTGGGTGCGACCAGATTAGGAATGGCCCGCGATTCCTTTAGTGGACCAGGCGGTCCTTGGCGGTAAACCGCTGGTTGTGGTGAGGGTTTCACGGAAGTTCAGTGGACACGGAGGTAACTTCGGCGCCCTCGCTGAAGTGCTCACAATTTTTGATTTGAGCACGGGAGCAGGAGTTGGCCTGGATGCCGAGTTCATCGGAGGTGAGGTGTTGACGGACTTGGGCTTCCAAATTAGCCGACTCGTTGACGACTTCTTAGCCGTCTCCTTCTTCAACTCGCGGGCTTGTTGCACCAAAGCCCTTGCTTGCGCTGAGAGGCGCTGACGCTCCGGATACGCCTCGGAGCGTAGGACGGTTCCGTTTGACTCGGACCCATTCGTTTTTTGCCGGCCTGTAGGAGTCGGCTACAATCTCAGATTTCAACCTCTGAGTTAACCTGGATCTTAGATCCGCTTCATAGCGAACCCCATCCATTGATTCTTTCGCCTGGGCGGTTTGTTTTGCCAGGCGTTGACGTCGCCTCTGACGGGCTCTCTTGGAGAGTCCGCGCCATTGGCGGAATCGACTCGCGGAAAACAGGGTTCTCAAGGTTTGGCCGCTAGTCGGAACCACCGTGGTCCGCAGCCTTGACACGGTGGTGGTGGATTTTCGCCTCGCATCGAGGCCGATCGGGTCTTCCTTGCGGCGGAGACCATCTTGGATTTGCGGGGAACCGATCTCGACGAGGAGGAGAGGTATTCTTCATACTTTCCGGGTCAACTCGAACTCGACCTCGGCGACCGATCGGATCCGCTGGTTAGCGCACACGACGCTTCTTTGTCGAAGCCGCTGGCTCCCACCGTGGTCGCCGCCTTGTTCAGGAAAGTAGACTTGTTATTCATTCATTGCTGAATTTGTTTTTACGGCCGCTGGCCTACAACAAAATTCAAACAAAAGAAATGCCTTTTATTTCAGCGCATAATGAAAACAAAATTACAACTTCTTCCTTTTGTGAACAAACACGAGGATCTCTATTTTACGGGATCACCGGCTTGCGTGGGTTCTTTGCACGTGGGGACTTTTGTTCGTCCGTGGACTACCGCGCAATTCTGATCCGTGGAAACCCTGGTTCGAACTACACAGACGCAGGCTCGCTTCACAAAGGAAACGGCTCGAGGGGATCACACTCACGAAGGAGAGGATGCGCCGGGGATCACACTCACGGCGAGAGGATCGCCGAGCGGTGAGATCTACAAAGAGAAATCACGCGCTTATTCTCAGACCGACCCGAAGCTCGCTTACCTCAAGGTTCGATCGGACGTGTCTCGGCTGTTCTGAGCTATAAGGCCGACGGCTCAGATCTCGCGAGGGCTCTCTCAAAATATCGGCCAATGCAACTCCCAAAAATCCAACCTCAATCCAACCTTTTGAAATCGAGCACCCCCTATTTATAGGAGATAAGGGGTTTGAGGCCGACACCATTTGGTGTCCGTGAAACCATTTGGTGTCCGCTCGTCGGACATTCATTTGGTGTCCGGCCATTGGTCGGACACCAAACGGTGTCCGGTTTCGCCGGACGCCGCTTTTGGCTTTCCGCTTGTTTTCTGGACTTTTCGGATTTTTCCGCGGACGCTCGCTCCGCTCTTGTCGCCGCCGCTCTAAGTCCGTGCTTGGTTCACTTGATTGGTTTCATCCGTCAGCGATTTAGGTGGCGATCGGTCGATGTTCAAATCCGATCTCGTTGATGTTTGGACCCGATCAATCTCGTTGAAGCTTTGCTTGTTGGATTCATTCCATAACCGTAGCCTCGTTGATTAAATGCGCTTTGTTGACCCATTTCGGTGTTCAAGGACCCGCTTTACGCGCTTATGCATAGTCAATCGGCGTCGGTTTGTCGAATGGGTTGTTGGTTGTTAACCCACCGTCCGCGAGTTTCGTTCGGGCGATAAGCAATTTTAACGCCTACGGATAGTACAACTCATCGGCATGAATGCCGGAGCAACCCTTCGTGTGTTGGTATGACTTCTTAGGTATAACGTCATCGTCGTCAGATGAAAACGTCTCCTTCAGAGGATGAGTCACATTATCAGAGGTTCCAAGAGTCACTAATCTCAACGTCGCTTTGCGAAGCCGGTTTCGACGGGCTCTCGAACCGATCCGAATCCGGTGAAACATTCTGGGAATCTTCTTATCACGGTTGAGGTGGGTGTGACCCCTGTACGAGGTGACCGGGACTTCCTTAGCGGGCCCAATCGTTCTTTGATCGAAATTTTACCTCGATCATCATGCAATGAGCGAGGTGCTCCAAAGCGTTTTCTTGCTCGGGATGCATGTGATTGACCGAAGCGAACGAGGCTGGATGGACATTTGGATGAAATCGCCGGAGGTGTGATCTTCTTTTGAATCAAGTCACCCCGTGGCGGCCGAGCCTTAGCCGAATCAGTTTGAGGTGGCTGATTCTTGACTAACGTTTTGGCCTTCGTCCGAATCGTTGTTCCGGATTTCGGACTCCAAACTTGGCGCATTTTCGGCGGCTTCTTGTCCACTTCTCCCTTTTTCTACATCCGGGCCTCCTGAACTAGAGCCCGTGTGTGCACGGCGCCTCTGGATACGTTCTTCAAGTGTTGATCGGTTCCGTTTGACGCGGAACCAATCATTTGTTGGCGGCTTGGAGGAGTTGCCGTGCACCTATTGATGAGGTTCTTGACCTCTCCTGGACTTCAGATCCACTTTGTAGCGGACACCGTCGACTGATTCCAGGGCCTTGGCGAACTCACGCGTCAGAGAGTCGGCACGCCATCAGCGGCGATCTCCTGCATAGATCCGGCGATCTTGGATGCCGGAAGGATGCCATTTGGTGCAACCCGACAGCGGCGGAGTTAAGATCCTCGCCTTAAAGTTCGGGCGAGGACAAATGGATCTTTCTTGCGCGGAGATCCTTCGGATTTGTGGGGAGGACGATCCGACAAGGATGATAGTATGATACTCACAGCCGAACCCGGATCAACTTGGATTCGGTTGACTTATTGGGCGTAATTATTACACCCTACGCAGAGTTTTCGGCGGTCCCGCTAGCCGGTTAGCGGGCGGGGGGTCAAGGGGGCAGCGGCCCCTAGTCGGCATGCAAATTTTCTATCGTCGCGGGGCCTTTGACTTCTTCTTGGTAGGGATCCGGATTCGCGGCTACGACACGACGATCTCTGACTTGAGACCGTTGGCTCCCACTGTGGTCGCCAGCTTGTTCGCGGGAAAAGTAGACTTGTTATTCATTGCTCGTTTGAACTTGTTTACAGCTTCGTTGGCCTACAACAAAATTCAAAACAAAGAAATGCCTTTTATTTTAGGCGTACAATGAAAACAAAATTACAACTTCTTCCTTTTGTGAACAAACACGAGGATCTCTATTTTACGGGATCACCGGCTTGCGTGGGTTCTTTGCTGTCGGGGACTTTTGTTCGTCCGTGGACTACCGCGCAATTGATCAGTGGAAACCGGGTTACGGAACTTCTGAGCGTCAGGGGCTCGTTTCACAAAGGAAGCGCTGAGGGGATCACACTCACGAAGGAGAGGATCGCCGGGGATCACACTCACGAAGGAGAGGATCGCCGGGGATCACACTCACGAAGGAGAGGATCGCCGGGGATCACACTCACGAAGGAGAGGATCGCCGGGGATCACACTCACGAAGGAGAGGATCGCCGGGGATCACACTCACGAAGGAGAGGATCGCCGGGGATCACACTCACGAAGGAGAGGATCGCCGGGGATCACACTCACGAAGGAGAGGATCGCCGGGGATCACACTCACGAAGGAGAGGATCGCCGGGGATCACACTCACGAAGGAGAGGATCGCCGGGGATCACACTCACGAAGGAGAGGATCGCCGGGGATCACACTCACGAAGGAGAGGATCGCCGGGGATCACACTCACGAAGGAGAGGATCGCCGGGGATCACACTCACGAAGGAGAGGATCGCCGGGGATCACACTCACGAAGGAGAGGATCGCCGGGGATCACACTCACGAAGGAGAGGATCGCCGGGGATCACACTCACGAAGGAGAGGATCGCCGGGGATCACACTCACGAAGGAGAGGATCGCCGGGGATCACACTCACGAAGGAGAGGATCGCCGGGGATCACACTCACGAAGGAGAGGATCGCCGGGGATCACACTCACGAAGGAGAGGATCGCCGGGGATCACACTCACGAAGGAGAGGATCGCCGGGGATCACACTCACGAAGGAGAGGATCGCCGGGGATCACACTCACGAAGGAGAGGATCGCCGGGGATCACACTCACGAAGGAGAGGATCGCCGGGGATCACACTCACGAAGGAGAGGATCGCCGGGGATCACACTCACGAAGGAGAGGATCGCCGGGGATCACACTCACGAAGGAGAGGATCGCCGGGGATCACACTCACGAAGGAGAGGATCGCCGGGGATCACACTCACGAAGGAGAGGATCGCCGGGGATCACACTCACGAAGGAGAGGATCGCCGGGGATCACACTCACGAAGGAGAGGATCGCCGGGGATCACACTCACGAAGGAGAGGATCGCCGGGGATCACACTCACGAAGGAGAGGATCGCCGGGGATCACACTCACGAAGGAGAGGATCGCCGGGGATCACACTCACGAAGGAGAGGATCGCCGGGGATCACACTCACGAAGGAGAGGATCGCCGGGGATCACACTCACGAAGGAGAGGATCGCCGGGGATCACACTCACGAAGGAGAGGATCGCCGGGGATCACACTCACGAAGGAGAGGATCGCCGGGGATCACACTCACGAAGGAGAGGATCGCCGGGGATCACACTCACGAAGGAGAGGATCGCCGGGGATCACACTCACGAAGGAGAGGATCGCCGGGGATCACACTCACGAAGGAGAGGATCGCCGGGGATCACACTCACGAAGGAGAGGATCGCCGGGGATCACACTCACGAAGGAGAGGATCGCCGGGGATCACACTCACGAAGGAGAGGATCGCCGGGGATCACACTCACGAAGGAGAGGATCGCCGGGGATCACACTCACGAAGGAGAGGATCGCCGGGGATCACACTCACGAAGGAGAGGATCGCCGGGGATCACACTCACGAAGGAGAGGATCGCCGGGGATCACACTCACGAAGGAGAGGATCGCCGGGGATCACACTCACGAAGGAGAGGATCGCCGGGGATCACACTCACGAAGGAGAGGATCGCCGGGGATCACACTCACGAAGGAGAGGATCGCCGGGGATCACACTCACGAAGGAGAGGATCGCCGGGGATCACACTCACGAAGGAGAGGATCGCCGGGGATCACACTCACGAAGGAGAGGATCGCCGGGGATCACACTCACGAAGGAGAGGATCGCCGGGGATCACACTCACGAAGGAGAGGATCGCCGGGGATCACACTCACGAAGGAGAGGATCGCCGGGGATCACACTCACGAAGGAGAGGATCGCCGGGGATCACACTCACGAAGGAGAGGATCGCCGGGGATCACACTCACGAAGGAGAGGATCGCCGGGGATCACACTCACGAAGGAGAGGATCGCCGGGGATCACACTCACGAAGGAGAGGATCGCCGGGGATCACACTCACGAAGGAGAGGATCGCCGGGGATCACACTCACGAAGGAGAGGATCGCCGGGGATCACACTCACGAAGGAGAGGATCGCCGGGGATCACACTCACGAAGGAGAGGATCGCCGGGGATCACACTCACGAAGGAGAGGATCGCCGGGGATCACACTCACGAAGGAGAGGATCGCCGGGGATCACACTCACGAAGGAGAGGATCGCCGGGGATCACACTCACGAAGGAGAGGATCGCCGGGGATCACACTCACGAAGGAGAGGATCGCCGGGGATCACACTCACGAAGGAGAGGATCGCCGGGGATCACACTCACGAAGGAGAGGATCGCCGGGGATCACACTCACGAAGGAGAGGATCGCCGGGGATCACACTCACGAAGGAGAGGATCGCCGGGGATCACACTCACGAAGGAGAGGATCGCCGGGGATCACACTCACGAAGGAGAGGATCGCCGGGGATCACACTCACGAAGGAGAGGATCGCCGGGGATCACACTCACGAAGGAGAGGATCGCCGGGGATCACACTCACGAAGGAGAGGATCGCCGGGGATCACACTCACGAAGGAGAGGATCGCCGGGGATCACACTCACGAAGGAGAGGATCGCCGGGGATCACACTCACGAAGGAGAGGATCGCCGGGGATCACACTCACGAAGGAGAGGATCGCCGGGGATCACACTCACGAAGGAGAGGATCGCCGGGGATCACACTCACGAAGGAGAGGATCGCCGGGGATCACACTCACGAAGGAGAGGATCGCCGGGGATCACACTCACGAAGGAGAGGATCGCCGGGGATCACACTCACGAAGGAGAGGATCGCCGGGGATCACACTCACGAAGGAGAGGATCGCCGGGGATCACACTCACGAAGGAGAGGATCGCCGAACACCATTTGGTGTCCGGGCTATGGCGGACACCAAATGGTGTCGGCCAAGCTGGACACCTTTGGTGTCCGGGCTATGGCGGACACCAAATGGTGTCGGCCAAGCTGGACACCTTTGGTGTCGGGTCATGGCGGACACCTTTGGTGTCCGGGCTATGGCGGACACCAAATGGTGTCGGCCAAGCCCGACACTTCGGTGTCGAGTTCTCGGCCGTCATTTGTTTTGCCCAAGTTCGATTGTTTTCGGGACTTTTCGCGGCGTTCGTTCGCTCTTGTCGTCGTCGTTCTAAATCCGTGCTTGGTTCACTTGATCGGTTTAATCCCGTCAGCGGTTTAGCGGCGATCGGTCGATGTTCAAATCGATCTCGTTGGCGTTCGAATCCGATTGATCTCGGCTGAAGCTTCGCTTGTTGGTTTCATTCCATAACCGTAGCCTCGTGGGTCGCGCGCCTTGCTAACCCACTTCACGCGTTGGCGGACCGGCTTTACGCATTTGCGACATAGTTAATCGTCGGCGTTTGTCGATGGGTTGTTGGTTGTTAACCCACCGCCAGCGGAGTTAAGATCCTCGCCTTAAAGTTCGGGCGAGGACAAATGGATCTTTCTTGCTGCGGGATACGCCAGCGGGTTGGCCAAGGCGAGCCGTTGGATGGACATTTGGATGAAATGCAGGTGTGATCTTCTTTGAATCAAGTCACCCGTGGCGGCGAGCCTTAGCGAATCGGTTTGAGGTGGGCGATTCTTGACTAACGTTTTGGCCTTCGTCCGAATCGTTGTTCGGATTCGGACTCCAAACTTGGCGCATTTTCGGCTTCTTGTCCACTTCTCCCTTTTTCTACATCCGGGCCTCGAACTAGAGCGTGTGTACCTGGCGCCCTCTGGATACGTTCTTCAAGTGTTGATCGGTTCCGTTTGGCGGAACCAATCATTTGTTAGCGGCTTGGAGGAGTTGCCGTGCACCTATTGATGAGGTTCTTGACCTCTCACGGACTTCAGATCCACTTTGTAGCGGACACCGTCGGTGATTCCGAGGGCCTTGGCGAACTCCGCAGCGTCGAGAGTCGACGCGCCATCGTGGCGATCTCTGCGTAGATCCGGCGATCTTGGATGCGGAAGGATGCCATTTGGTGCAACCCGACAGCGGCGGAGTTAAGATCCTCGCCTTAAAGTTCGGGCGAGGACAAATGGATCTTTCTTGCGGCGGAGATCCTACGGATTTGTGGGGAGGGCGATGCGGACAAGGATGATAGTATGATACTCACGGCGGAACCGGATCAACTTGGATTCGGTTGACTTATTTGGAGCGTAATTATTACACCCTACGCGAGTTTTGGCGGTCCAGCTAGCCGGTTAGCGGGCGGGGGTCAAGGGGCAGCGGCCCCTTCAGGTCGGCGGCGCCACATTTTATTTTCTATGTCGCCGAGGCCTTTGACTTCTTCTTGGTAGGGATGCGGATTCAGCGGCTACGACCACGATAATCTCGACTTGAGACCGTTGGCTCCCCTTGTGGTCGCCCGGCTTGTTCGCGGGAAAAGTAGACTTGTTATTCATTGCTCGTTTGAACTTGTTTACGGCCGTTGGCCTACAACAAAATTCAAAACAAAGAAATGCCTTTTATTTTAGGCGTACAATGAAAACAAAATTACAACTTCTTCCTTTTGTGAACAAACACGAGGATCTCTATTTTACGGGATCCCGCTTGCGTGGGTTCTTTGCTGTCGGGACTTTTATTCGTCCGTGGACCACCGCGCAATTCGATCCGTGGAAACCGGGTTACGGAACTCTGACGTGAAGGGGCTCGTTTCACGAAGGAAGCGGCGCACTGAGGGATCACACTCCGCGAAGGAGAGGATCGCCGGGGATCGCCTCACGAAGGAGAGGATGGCGGGCGGGTGAGATCTACTAGGAGAAATCCAGTGCCGATCGTGGCAGGCAAGTTCGCTTACCTCGCGGTTTGTAGATCGGCGTGCTCGCCGGTGCTTTCGGGGCTGTGTGTCGGCTCGTGGATCTCGCGAGGGCTCTCTCAAGAATATCAGAAAATCCAATCCCAAAAAATCCAGCCTTAATCCGAAGCCCCTCAAAATGAGCACCCCCCCCCCACTATTTATAGGAAAACAAGAAAAGGGGGGGTATGCTCGGCCGGCCGGACACTTTGGTGTCCGGCCAAGCCGAACACCATTTGGTGTCCGGGCTATGGCGGACACCAAATGGTGTCGGCCAAGCACTTTAGGTGTCGGGTCATGGCGGACACCTTTGGTGTCCGGCCAAGCTGGACACCTTTGGTGTCGGGTCATGGCGGACACCTTTGGTGTCCGGGCTATGGCGGACACCAAATGGTGTCGGCAAGCCCGGACACTTCGGTGTCGAGTTCTCGGCCGATCATTGTTTTGCCCAAGTTCGATTGTTTTCGGACTTTTCCGCGACGTTCGTTCCGCTCTTGTCGTCGTCGTTCTAAATCCGTGCTTGGTTCACTTGATCGGTTTAATCCCGTCAACGGTTTAAGCGACGATCGGTCGATGTTCAAATCCGATCTCGTTGACGTTCGAATCCGATTGATCTCGCTGAAGCTTCGCTTGTTGGTTTCATTCCATAACACGTAGCCTCGTAGATTCGCACGCCTTGCTAACCCACTTCACGCGTTCGCGGACCCGCTTTACGCATTTGCGACATAGTTAATCGTCGGCGTTTGTCTGATGGGTTGTTGGTTGTTAACCCACCGTCACGAGTTTCGTTCGGGTACTGATAAGCAATTTTTAACGCCTACAAAATGTAGGGTCAAAATTGTCTATCCAAATTAGTTGCGTATAAGTGCATCCAATTAAGATAGATAACTTTATCTTGTATATCAATCCCGTCAAATTCACCCTACGGGAGAGGGTTTTATTTTTATGTGGGTTCATGGTTCTCAATAAACTCAAGAGTCTATTGTTAATTACCCTTACTGATGAAAGGAACCTTCGATTAAGAGTCAATAAAAATCATCAAAATAAGAGAAAACTCACAAAGCAAGAAAATATAATAATATTATTTTTATTTCTTTAAATGATCATATACATGGATTAACCAGGGGCATACCCCCAGTGTACAAATTTTATATAAAGTTCTAGACTAGAGATGTGGCAATTGAAATTTGGGTTTGGGTTTGACTTGGGGACGTGAAATGAGATTTGGATTTTGAACTCAGTTTAGAGACGTGAAGGTCAAGTTTAGAATTCGGCCCAGTTTAATAACATGGAGGTTAAATTGGGTATTTGGCCCTAGTTTAATGACGTAGAGGTCAAATTTAGAATTTTATCCAGTTTAACGACTTAGAGGTCAAATTTAGAATTTTATCCAGTTTAACAACTTAGAGGTCAAATTTGAAATTTTATCCAGTATAACGACTTAGAGGTCAAATTTGGAATTTTATTTTAGTTTGATGACATAAAGGTCAAAATTGGGATTT
This sequence comes from Asparagus setaceus, assembly GCA_012295165.1. NCBI lineage: Eukaryota > Viridiplantae > Streptophyta > Magnoliopsida > Asparagales > Asparagaceae > Asparagus > Asparagus setaceus. The sequence continues at coordinate 29,377,591 of CM022704.1, forward strand.
GTTTCAATTTTACGACGTAAAGGTTGAATTTGGAATTTGTTTCAGTTTAACGACTTAGGGGTCAATTTTGGAATTTGCTCTAGTTTAATGACATAGTGGTCGAATTTGGTAATTTGTTGCAGTTTAGCGATGTAGAGGTCATATTTAAAATTTCATCCAGTTTAACGACTTAGAGGTCAAATTTGGGATTTTATCCAGTTTAACGACTTAGAGGTCAAATTTAAAATTTATTCTAGTTTAACGACGTAGAGGTCGAATTTGATATTTTAAACCCAATTTAATGACGTAGAGGTCGGATTTGATTTTACCCAGTTTAGTGACGTGGAGGTCGGATTTGATTTGGGGTTTAGTTTAACGACGTAGAGGTCAGATTTGGAATTTGGTTGTTTGAATTTGTGTATTTTTAGCTAGTTTAACGACTTAGGGGTCGGATTTGGAATTTTGTCCGCATTGTGTATTTAGGCTATTTGAACGACTTAGGGGTCGATACAATTGAACCTTTTTTATCTTTCGAGTGAATCTCTTTTCCACACACAAAAATATTCTTTCATCTAGTTTAGGGACGTGGGGGGTATATTGCAAGTTTGGTGACTTTCGTATCTTTTTGAATTTATCTTTATATTTTCAACATTTTGAGGGACCCAACTGCGATTTCTGGACTAGATTGCAAAACTGGGTTGAAGTACAATTCCTGCATTTTTTCTAGGGTGCAAACTGTAAATTTTGAGTTGTTTTAAAGTTTCTGGGCCTAAATGCAATTTCTATAATTATTTCGGGGTGAAAAATGCAAATTTTCGGACTGTTTTGCAAGATTGGGCAGATTAGGGGGTTTTCTGCAAATTTTGGACAGATCAGGGGAATTTTTGCAAATTCTGGACTGTTTTGCAAAACTGGGCAGGTCAGGGAGTTACTCTACAAAATCTGGACTGTTTTGCAATTTTTTTCAGTAATTTCAGGGACTGAAATGCAATTTCTGGACTGATTTGTAGTTTTTCAATAATTTTAGGGACTGAAATGTAATTTCTGAACTGATTTGTAGTTTTTCAATAATTTCAGGGACTGAAATGTAATTTCTGGACTGATTTGTAATTTTCTAGACTTTTCGGGATTTTCCTATAACATCATGGGCTTTTTCGAATTTGTTTTGAGGGGGGGTTTTGTAATTTACCAAGATTGGAAGGGACTCTTTGTGATACACACAATTTGTAAATGGATCCTTTTGCACATAGTTTTTAAGGAGTTGAAGGCCCAGTACGTTTTTTTTTTTTTTTTTTTTGTTTTTAGTAGCATTAGGATTGAAATTTTAATATCCTAATCAAGCTTTGATTACAATTCTTTCTCTAACAGGATTCCTCTTCACAAAGCTCTATAAATTAACAATACGGCTAGAAAACTCACAACCATTGAGAATCAGGATCACAAAGTCTAAAATTAAGTGATTTGTTTTGTGGAGATCACGTCGTGATCTGAAAGATATACATAACTCTTCTTACAATTCGCCGACCTGAAGTACCAGCAGTCTATTTTTATTTCGTGTGTTTCAAGGCTTGAACCGTACGTATCTTCTTACAATCCCCTTTCTTTTTTTTATGGCACGAAGCCATGCAAAATTCTTCTTTTTTTTATCTGTTGAGAAAAAAAACGTACAAATTCGCATGGATGTCATATTTTAACTTGCTTTTTATTGTTTCGTTTTGTTTTGTTGATCACGTGAAGCCATACAAAATTCTGGTCTTTTTTTTTTTTTGTTGAACCCATGCAAAAATCAGAGTAAAAATAAAAGAGAAAAAGAAAAAAATTATAAAAAGGAATGTAATGATCTCGGGTGAGGACGGTGCCTCGGGCTTGAGCACGGTAGCTCAGGTGAGGACGGTGCCTCGGGTGAGTACGGTGACTCGTGATGAGCACGGTGGCTCGAGTGAGGACGGTGCCTCGGGTGAGTACGGTGACTCATGATGAGCATGGTGGCTCGGGGTGAGGACGGTGCCTCGGATGAGGACGGTGCCTCGGATGAGTACGGTGACTCGGGTTGAGGACGGTGCCTCGAGATTTATTTATCTGATGAATCACGAACTCAATTCTTTCTCTTTCTATATATTTTCTTTATAGATGAATAGCCGCAGACCCAAATCCCTTAATTAGATCCAAAGCATGGGATTATAATATGTCCAGGGACTGAACTATCACTTCTTGCTAAAAAAAAGGAAAATCTGACAGGAAACTTTTGGAGTTGATGGGTGAAACAAAGAGGGTTAATGTGTTTGAAGCTTTTTTGCTTGAATAGGTTTGCACGTCACTCTCTCTCCTTTTTGTTTTTGGGCGTGGATCTTCTCTCTCTTTTTTTTTGCTTGGGAATTTTGATCTGGGTGATTTTTTGGCCGAGGGACTTTTTGATGTCTCCGGTTCTTTTTTTTTTCTTTTTTTTTTTAAACGATGGATTGGTATTGCTTTTATATGAGTAAGAGCTACAGATAAGATTGAATTGAAGTTAAGAAATAAATCTCTTTAAGTTGTGATTCTTATCTTATCACACATGAGTTTCAATTTTTTCAAAAGATTTAGGTGGGGATTAGATAAGGATTTGATTTTGTTGGATAAATTCAAATTCAAACAATCAACTTGATTCTATCTTTTGGCCATCTCTTCACCCATCATTGCATTATTCAAAGAAACCCTTATAATATTTTATTATTTAAATAAAAATTAGTTTCAACAATAAATTTTTTATAACCAGTTAAGTGAGTTTAATTTGTATAATTATGAATACATCTATAACAAATTCAAAGTAAATAACTGATGATGATTCCAAGTTGATGAATGTTCTTAGAAAGCTATCCAATAAATAAAGTCATGTTCTAGGAGGGTCTATAAGAGATGAAAAATAAATATGAAATGCACATAATGGTATCTACTTAGGTTTTCCCACCCATTTATTCTTTAGACTCATTTAGTTAGTATTTTCTTGCTTCAATTGTTGCATTTAGTAAGCACTCTTAACAGCAACCTGTAAGTTCATTTCGACGTCAAGATATCAATAATCAAATGTGATATTGCAAAGTTAAGAGAAGCCATGCCTTGTTGCTTTGTCATGTCCTTCTCTGTTTATGAGGTTAAGAGAAGCCAAATTTATTAGATAATCAATTAATTTCAACAAGTTGTTAGCTTACTCACTTTTTGTATCCTTTTTGTTAATTTTGAGCTTAATCTACTTGACTTTAGATTGCGTTTCATATCTGAAACATTAGATTTTAACTTCAGGTTTGTCGTTATGGCATGGTTTGGAGACCACTCAGATGGTGATATTTTTCGTGCAAATGAACAAATGGTGATGACTATAATACATTTTTTCAATTTGTAAATAAATTATTGTGATTAATTGATAGCAAAAATAGTTCTTATAACTATTTGTTTAATACTTTTAATTTATTTTTGTAGATAGATGATGAACACTTATTTGAGAGTTGGGCTAATACGAATGGGAGCTCTAGTGCCACAATACAAGAATCAAGTAATATGGAAGAGATGATACAAGATGACAAGTTACACGAGCATGTTGATGAACCAAAAATAAATAGGAAGTTCAAAAGCCTTGAGGAAGCAATGAAGTATTATAGTGCTTATGCACTACTCACTGATTTGGAATTAGAAAGGGATCTAACTATTGGTCGAAGAGGAAGAATGCCATCACAATGCAAGCTTTTAATTGTTCTCATGTGGGTCATCCTAAAAGCAAGGGGAAGGAGCAATTACATAGCGATCATACATTTGATAAAAGTCCTTCTAAGGAGATATCTAGCATGCGAACTAGTTGCAAAGCTAGCATGCGTGTGAAATTGGATGATGGAGGAAATTGGATTGTGTCATCCTTTATGAAGAGGCACAATCATGACCTAGTATCGAGTCCCTCAAAAGCTCATTTCTTTCGGTGCCGATGAAATATTGGGGATGAAGAAGCAGATCTAATAAGAACCATGCGTGTGCAAAACATAACAATAAAGCATATCATGGGTTTTATTGCATCTCAGCGTGGAGGAGTTCGTAATGTATTTTTTACAAGAAAGGACGTAAGTAACTTCGCTACGCGTCAAAGAAGATCCCTTTTTGAGATTGATGTTTCCTCAACTTTAAATCATTTTCAACAACTACAAGCCGAAAACCCTATGTTCTTTTATGCTATTCAGATTGATAATGATAATTGTGAAAAGAATATATTTTGGGTTGATGGGAGATCAATGATGGCCTACCAACATTTTGGGGATCCGATCACTTTTGATACAACCTACTGTACAAATAAGTACAACATGCCATTTGCACCATTTATCGGGGTAAACCACCATTCTCAGACTATATTATTTGGTTGTTCTTTAATTAGAGATGAGACTGTCGACTCCTTTATATGGTTGTTCCAAACATGGCTTAATGCAATGTTTGATAAGCATCCTAAGTGTATTCTAACATATCAAGATCCTGCAATGAGGAAAGTGAGAAACCAGGTCCTCCCTAATACAACTGATCGGTTTTGCAAGTGGCACATCCTACGAAAAGCATGTGAGCACCTAGGGGTTTTATTTGGCACGAAGGAGAAGTTTCAAGAGGATTTTTTGTGTTGCATTAATTTCAGTCTAACAGTTGAAGATTTTGAATCAAGTTGGATTTCCATGTTAGAGAAGCATGAGCTTAGAAATAACGCACACCTACAACTCTTATATCGAATTCAAGAAAATTGGGTACATGCATACTTTAGAGACACATTCTGTGCTTTCATGTCCACAACACAAAGAAGTAAGAGTTTCAATGCACTTCTCAAAGGGAGGGTAAACAACCATACAACTATTTATGAGTTTGTCATGCAATATGAGAAGGCTCTAGAGGACCGATATGACATAGAAGAGGCAGAGGATTTCCAATCTTTGTAATGAAAGCCATCTTCATGGTCTCCAAGCCCACTAGAGAGGCATGCATAGGACATATATATTAGAGCAATGTCCAGGTTCTTTAGAGATCAATTAAAAGAGATATTTTCCTTTTCTCTGCATGATGTGGAGCATAAAACACTGTACAAATTAGTGCAAGTCCCAAATCCAGAAAAACCAAGTGCTAGAAGGAGAACTTATATGGTCACCGTCGAAGCTCCCACGACAGTGTCTTGTAATTGTAAAATGTTTAAATTTAGTGGAATGTTGTGCTCGCATGTGCTTAAGGTACTACTGCACCTTGATATCTTTAAAATACCTTCTCAATATATTCTAAAGAGATGGAAAAAATTAGCGAAGGAGGGCGATATTGATATGCACCCAAGTCTTAGCACTGCTCCATCGAGTTCCTCCTCAAAGACTCTAATGTTCAATAGTTTGTGCCGAAGAATAATGAAATTAGTTATAGAAAGATCTACATGTAGTGAGATGTATAATTTAGCAAATCAAAAGATAGATTAGGTTGTTGACGAATTAGTTGTGGCGAGAAGGTAGTTACAAGAAAATAGGTTGGAGCACAGCAATGCGATGCATATCGAGGCTTCTACATATTCTCAAGCACAACAAAGTATCATTAATAGTAATTGTATAGTGAGAGATCCCCCACCTTTAACTTCTAAGGGAAGAAGAAAGATGCAACGATTGAAGCCTCCATCCGAGTTGAGAGCCGAAAAGCCAAGGACGTGCGGGAAATGTCATGAGAAGGGCCACAATAGTCGAACATGCAAGGTGAAGTTTTAGTTTTCTACTCTAATTAACAGAAAGTATAATGTTTCTATTTAATACAACATTTCTAAAATTATGTGACTAATATCGAGATTCATGTAGGCCAAAGGAACAATTCGAGTTGGAAGCGTCATTGAGGAAGAAGATGAAGAGGAGGGTGAAGATACTGAAGAAGACGAATAATAGAATATGCTTTTAGATCCTCAGAGTTTTTTAGATTCTTAAATTTTTTAAATTTTTCAGACTTCTTATATTGAATGCATAAATTTGTAATTTACATGTGAAGTTCTAGATGTTTTATTGGCTATAGTTCTTATAAAATTTTAGCAGTACACATACTATTTTTTTTGGATATATTTGGCTCTTATAAAGATAGTACTTTTTTCATATTCTCTGGTTCAATGATTTTCTGTTGAGTAGCAATGTCAGGTTAGTTCATGAAACAGTTAAGGATCATGCGGACTTTTAGAATTGTTCCCTTCAAGTTGTTCAGTATAGTCTTTTTTCTCTGTTTCTAAATCAATGCAATCTTATGGTGAAAGTGTTCGCTACAGTTGCAAATAAGTTGGCTACTGAGGATCTAATCTATTTCTTAACAGTTAAATCATTCAGCCTCTCAAGGATGTAAATAAAGCTCATATTTCAGTTATAAGTAGTTACTATCTGTAAGGCTTCTAGTTAATCACAGTACATAGCTTATGAGTCATGGTTTAAGGTCTTTTTTTTTGCATAGAATGTTATTGCTAAATGGATACTTGTTGATTTAGCATTTGCAGAAGCTTACCGGGTAGAATAACTACTAAAATTATTTTATTAGTAAGCAACTTTCAGCAACTATTTCCTCTTTGAATGAAGTGTATCGTTTGATGGTTGTTGTGCTTGTTATATGCCAGTAGCCTATATTTGATTACATGCCCTTACAAGTTACTTTTCTAAAAGAAAAAAACGTTGCTTCAGTTGTATAGTTAATGGAACTGGAGAATTCCTACTTTACAAGAGTTCACTATGGGTGTCAGTTATGGCTCAGCATTAACCAAGCACAATACAGAGGATACAACAAAATATATCCTTTGATAAATGAGGAAAGCCATTTTAGCAAATGGGTATAGCACAGTCCCCTTGCTAAAACAATGTTATTAGTGTCTTCCAACCATATATACCACTATTGCTCATAATAGAACAAAGATTGTACAAATGCATCTGAAAGGAAAATATCAACAACAACATTTAGCAATGCTAAATCTAAATAAAAATGGTATTATGGATAAATAATTATAATACAACACACAAACATTTATCTCAAGTTTTTGCAATCGGTCATATACTTCAATTCAGTTCTAACATAAACAATTATATGAAATTCACAAGGATAAATAATTAGACTTCAGACAAGTTAATTGATCAAGGCAGGGACACTGGGTGGAACCGGAGTCTCATTTTGAATAGCTCGAGACGACATAGGAAAGCATAGATATACGTGACCGAGGAGATAGCATGAGAGGCGAGCTTTGAAGAGCTCACGTGTTAGGGTCGAGCCGAGCTTGAAGAGCTTGCATAGATAAGATGAGATGGTAGGTGACTGCAGAGAGGGAGGGCGTCGTCGTGGACGAAATTTCTGTTAGAAGGAAGAGGGTCGTGGGAACAAGAGAAGAATATGGAGCGGAGATGGGAGTTTGCTCACGAGTATGATTTTTCCCCCTCGCTTCGTAGCCCTAGAAATCTGAGAAGAAGAGGAAGCGTTAGATTAATTCTGTCTGTTTTTCTAATTTTATTTCTAATCTATCCTTTTGTAATAATAATGGATCTTTATTTGATCAAGATCATCCATCCAACGGCTAAAAACTTTAGTGGACTGAGCCCTCAGTCCACTTAAGTTTACAAGGGCTTTCTCTCTCTCTCTCTCTCTCTCTCTCTCTCTCTATATATATATATATATATATATATATATATATATATATATATAGATATGGAAAAAAGGAATATAAAGTGGCGGCTCATTTAGTAAAATGAGCTACCCATTAATGGGTATAGTCTTTAGGCCCACCTAGTTGTCACATCCATTGAGTGTGGGGTATTGTGTAAGTGAGTGGTAGCTCACTTTACTAAATGAGTCACCACCTCATATTCCTTAATCCTATATATATATATATATATATATATATATATATATATATATATATATATATATATATATATATATATATATATATATATATAACATTTGAAGAGATGTACATATCTTTTTACTTTTGATATTAGACCCTAAACATTGTAATTGCTATTTGGTCCTCATAATCTTCTAGTTCTCATCTTCCCCGACGGTCCAGACCCTCATGAAACTCATTTTCCCAACGGCTAAGTCCAAAAGATCAAAGAATTAAAGTTGATTTGGGATGAGAGAATTTGACTTTGTGTTTGATTTGGGGGCGAGAAAGGACAAGTGGAGAGAGGAAAATATTCCCCGTTCTAGGAACACGAGGAGAGAGAAGTAACAGGTTTTGGTTAATCCAAATTCAACCATGTTTGGACATGTCCAATTTGCAAATACTTCGGATACTTTCTCGTATCCTTCTTGTGTACATACTTTTGGTTTAAGTTGACTAGTAAGAAATCTTTGACATGTTATTCATATACATATTGGATATGTTTCATAGTATTTTGGAGTGAGGGCACGACAATACAAATCCATGCTAAAACAATAAGCAAATTTCCTCAAGAATGCAATTTCCTCCCATGCAGTTAGTCCCCTGATGGGATTTTCTGCAGTATGAACATGAAACTACTAACTGTTGATTCAATGCATACAATTATCCACAAACTGAGAGGCAGAAGCTGTACAAAATAAGATGTGCAGCCTTAATACAAGTAACAATGCAATTAAAGATGTCCTGATGAAAGAAAATAGAAAATAGAAAATAGAATATGTTCTTTACATCCTCGTATTTATTTCGATGGAACAATCTAGCTAATAGCGGGTAGCTAAAACAAAGGTTAGTCTAATGTTGAACCAAATGAGCTCTCTACTCTCATCTCTTGGAGGCAATCTCTGGGTCTTCTTTAACCGACTCATCAGAATCTGACTGATCTATGTCAATATTAAGGCTAGACATGGGTAAAGGCTGAGATGCATCCCCTCCGGCCCAAACCAGAGGCATCCTTTTATCGTCTTCCATCATCTTTGCAGCATAATCTGTGTAGTTGAAACTCGTGTGATTCTTTCCTCCGAATGCAGTCTCCAGCTCATCCATATCAAATAGCTCTTCCATGAACTTTTGAGAATTGTGGTCGACTGTGTAAACAAACTTAACTTTTTTGTTAGTCTTAGCCTCTAGAAAAGGTTTTACCACCTGCAAGTAGAAGTCAATTTTATATATATTTCAAAAACAGTAATAAGTTAATATGTAACAATGTCATAATAAAAAAAACAAAGCAAGAATATTATGATGTCTTCCAGGTACAACTACTAAAAAAAGGACAGAAAAACTATGTCAATGCTACATGTCTAACACAAGACTCAAGAGGGAATAAGGCTCTATTTCTCATGTTTAAACTGTAAAGACTATATCTTGCTTGTGAAAGTATGTAGAAATTCAAGTAAATATTGCAATAGAAAAAAAATACTGTAATCTCGTGTTAAGCACTCTACTTTTAAATATTAAATAGGAGCAGAGAGTAATCTGCAAACTTTTCAACAATAAAGCAAACACAAGTGTGGGAAACTTTATTGTATACATTACATGGTCTTTATCTATACACCCTTAAAATCTATCTTATTAGTAGAATTACCCCTCAAATCTGAATATTTGCTAATTTACCCTTATATTCTTAGACATTGAGTTAAAATACCCCTCTCATTGAGTCATTTAACATCATTAATTTCAAACTGAGGAGAAAGAGACAGAAATACCCTCGAAAGGGACAGAAATACCCCCAACACCAAAAGATAAAGTTTTTCTTTACCTAAATACCCCTCAAATATAGTATTTTAACCCCAAAAAAACAACAACAACAACAACAAAAAACCTATAAATCTGCATATTTGCTAATTTACCCCTGTGAACTTTAACGGTATTAAGTGAGAAGGGTAAAAATATCCAATGTGGGAGAATGTAAGGGTAAATAAGCAAATATCCAAATTTGGTAGGTAATCTGCAAATCAGATAGATTTGGAGATAATTTACATAGGCAAAAAAACCAAATATATATTATGTCACATCAAAATCAGAGTGCAAGAAGATTTTTTATGGAAAATCAGAGAATATTGAACATTCTGAAAGAGGGACAATCTAATGAATATTAAACATTTTGCTTGAGAAATCCGAATACCATAATAAAATGATAACATACCATCCAAAAAGATTCAAAGATCTTCGGAGGGTTATACAAAATCATTGCCCCTAGTCTTTCTGGATAGTGATCTTGTAGAACATTTGCTGTTTCTTTTGTCACCTTTACTGATATGTTCGACATGGTGAACCCATGGAAATCAATGAGCCAAACCATCTGCTCTTGGCCTTCTGGCAAATTTAAAACGGCATTCTCCATGCAGTACATTAAGTATCTAATCTGTCCCTGTGTTGAATTTGTGCTCTGCAGTTCAAAACATGCTCTCAACATCCAAATGCATCAATATCGATCATAGTACATACAAATTACAAGTTTAAAGAGGCTGAGAAGCAGCAGTTTAATTTCTAGGATTTATCAAACCTGGCATCCACGGGGTCTCATGACAAGGACAATTCTTCCGTACTTATCAACAAAATTTGATCTATAGATTTTCCCAGTCTCAGCTTCATGGGCTATATCCTCCTATAAACCATAGTATTGGTTAAAAGATAATGATACAAAAAATTACAAATAAAGTGATTGATTTGACTTAAGAATTTGAATGTTTTAACTATTTGTACAGAAGAATTCCCAAAAAATGAGTGCATAAATGCAGAGAATACTGCGTTTATGATACTGTTCCTTAAAATTGCTATGCACGCAGTTGATAGTGATACTTTCTAAAAGAACCCAAGCGGAGTAGCAGGCTAATTAGAAAAGGGATCCATTTTATTATAGTGAAGCAAGTTTATATGTAAAATGCGAAAAGAAGTTTGGTTGTTCAATATAATATGATATAGCTTCAAAGAAAAGTTCTACGCCAAATGTCTTATCAGATTGCTCTTCTGCAGCTCCAAATGTTTCTATTCCATCCAAATATATCATAATTAATTAAAAGAATTTCAATAAAGGATTTATTTTGAAATATTTCTGTAACAATTAAAAACAATTCAACCAAAAGCTTTCATCCCTTGACCATGAATCCAAAATGTTGCACAATTCACGAATTTCAAGGAAAAATATATGAATATCGAGTCAAATTGGAATATCAAAGATGGATTAGGAAGATGACTCATATAAGGAGAACCTTTTATCAGATGGTAAATTCTTCTGATGGTATTTCAAAAAGGGAATAGAAGTTGAACTAATTAATATTTATATGTTGATTATTGCATGAGCTCGATAGCCTGGTCTCTTTCAGATAACTGTGTGTATGTTGTGAACAAGGGGGGAATACTGTCTTTGCTTTGTGCATGAGAGAGCGGGAGGGAGAATTTCTTTTTGGCCATACTCGATAGAGGGGAATTTCTTTTTGGCCATAGCTGTAGACTAGCAATGTGGAGAAGGGGTGCCGATTTCTAGATTGTATAGATGTATTTAATATGAACATTGTGCATTATTTTTCTGAGTATTCAACTAATAATGTCTCTACATGCATACGATAACTTGTATAAACTTTGCTTGAGTACCATGATCCATGTCAGTACACATGCCTCCTAGAGAACAATGAAAGAACAAACATTTTGGTTAATCAAAGTCAAAGGAGGGGTTTCCAGAAATAGAAACTATATCCTCCATATAGATCTGACAATTCATCACAATTGTAAATTTTGAACTCGTTGAAAATTTTATCTTAAGTAATTACTGCAGTTAAACATGATGCTTGACACCAAGAAGTGGAATGAAGTAATACAAAGTTAGTGATGGAAAGCAGATGCATGCACGAGAGTAAAACAGTTTTTGAAGCAGAGATTCTACCCCGAAAGTTTTAGATATAAGCCATATGAAAAAAGCAAGACACAATTTAAAAAAAAGTTTAAAAAAACAACATGAAATACATGCTCTGTTCTTTATTTTACTTTATTTATTTATTTTTTTGGATTAGTGTATTGCAGGGGTTTTGACTCCGACTAACCCAACGAATTTCTTCTGGCTTGTTTTCCAGACGCCATTTTAGAGTTCCTTTAAGCATTTTAGTTGCTTTCCTAACGTTCCAGCTTCTTGCTGTCAAGTATCTTCTAATGCAGGCATCTGAACAGTAACGAGAAAATTTATCTGGCAGAGGTCCCAACAAAGCTCTTACTTCCTCAATCTGGAAAATGACAGAAAAAGAACATAAATCATGAAAAAACTGCACAAACTCTTTGAGCAACTTTGTTTGACAAAGCATGCCCTTGAACAAATAAATAGTCATCCTACCACCAAGTGGAAATAACCAAGCATACTGCATGACTCAGATTCTGATTACCTTGTTGCTCTGCTCTTCAAATGACGATTGCTTTCCCAAACTGATTGAAGAGTTCCTGAAGCTCATTATGTTTTAAAGATTTCTGAAGGGAAAAAAATTAGGAGCATATATCAAGTTTTATGGTCATAGAAACAAATCGATGATAATATTTGCCGCTCAAAAAGAAATAACGAGCGCAAAGAGGCATGCTTTATGCCATATTACACTTTTTCCTTGGAGAAAGGGTACATGCTTACTAATTATTATATGCTTTGACTACCTTATGACTTCAGAAGTTCACATACATAAATGAATATTGATGCAGCTCAAACGGAATTGTAAAATCTTCAACAATAAAGTGATCACCATGAATAATATGGAACTACACATATTAAATTTAATTTGTTAACCATTAGGCATATGTCTCACAAACATTTATGTATTATTCAATATTCAAAAAAGAGCATTCAACCAGCCATTCAATTGTATGATCAAAAGATTCCAGACACCGGATAATAGAACAATTTTACTATGTGTATCCTGTTTAGCTTAGAATTGTTTCACCATTCTTTGTCGTATACCATACATCACATCTTTTTACTGTAAGAATGACACTATGCAGTTCCCCCAAGTGAACCCCGTGCCAGCATGTACTGAATATAAAGCCAAATAATAAAGATTGCTTATCAACATAACCAAGAAACAGCATTCAGCACAATTTTACACATATTCACAAATACTTCAATAAGGAATCTACCAAGCTTTACCAAGCAAACTTGATGTTATAGCTGAGATATCCACATCAGTACATTTTAGGTATTCACATCAAGTCAATTTTCATGAAAAAAAAATCACATCATGAAAAAATAAAAACACATCATATAGAAGGAGTCTTTATTGGCACAATCGTTAATAAACTACAAGGAACACAAGATGTACTTATTAGCAGAGTAATTGTTCATTATTTTCTAGTATACAAAATTATAAATACAGAATGAAGGCATCTCAACCAAATGTTCTTCCAACTTGAGATTAAATGAATTCATAAAACAATGGACATAAACTCAATCAATCACGCCATTATCAATCTAGGTTATATCCAATTGCTAGCTTGATTTTGAAGAAATTATCCAGTGGTTGTAGTCCATTGCATTCCTGGTGCACCAGAGAAACGTTTACCATTGATATTGATTTAGATACTTGTACCCTAAGCAAAGGATAGATATCTTGATGCGCCATTAATATAATAGACACAGACCACACAATACTTTCTTGTGTTTTGACTTGTGAACTCCACTTGTACTCTATCATCCAACTTCCTCTTTTATCAGAGAGGAGGAAATGCCAAACATCTTAAATATTAAAAAATATTGAGAGAATTAAATGTTTAAAAATTATGAGGAAGAAACAAAAACGACAGATAATTTACAATACTGTGTTCACAATAACTTTTTGGCCATCAAATATAATCTAACGTAAAAATACCCACAAACATACTTCACTGATGGGGATTAACTTAAAATTGGTGGTTTTTTTTTTATAAAAACTAAAAATCTATTAATTCTTTTTATTTTATAATTACCGCACCTAACTTCTGCAATCCATTGTTAATTTCTTCAGGCAAAACAAGACCCAAATCGTCACAAGACTCCAAACATTCACATCAAAATTGACTTCCAAGAAAAACAAGGACCATATTGTAATTTTCCCAAACCAATTCATCTCCATCATTAAACTCCATGCATGAAAAGAAAACAACAAAACGCACCCATCAACAAATTCAACCACATAATCAAATTAATCCCATAAAAAATTTGATTTTGCGAAATGGGTTCTCAAAATTCAGCTCTGGACCACATCTGCATGCATCATTAAACAATATATGCAATAAAAAATGAAAACTGGAGATAGATGCAGGCGTATGACAAGGACGGAATGAATAATGGGTCTAATGTGCGCTAGGGCTTACCTCCGGCGAATTGAGAGGGCGATGGCGATCAATTCATCTCAAGAGAAAATTTAGCTGCAACGGAGAGAGAGATGTCAGAATTAGGGAATTGGTTGGTCCATTTGGACGGTTATTTATGTAAATAATTAAAAGTTGAATTTAGCATGTGTTAATGTTAATTAACACTAATGTTTAAGCAGTTGTAAAGTTTACATGAGAAACGTCTTTCTTCTTGGTATTTGCATATTCGGCAACTACATAAATGTATGGCTTTGGACTAATTTGCCTCTTTAACTATTAAAATGGTTACCACATGAGCTATTTTAGTCCCCATCCCAACCGCCCCCACCCCAACCAACCAACCAACCAAAAAAAAAAACCCAACCCCCCGCCCCCGCCCACTAGAAAGAAAAAAAAAACACAGGGGCGAAGCCAGCGATTTTATCTTTAGGGGCTAAGAATTCAAGATATATGATTTGTTTTCTTCTTTATTTCATAAAAAAATAATATTAAGTTCAAATGAAATTTTTATACTTCCTTTCAAAGATATCAACTCAATAGCATTGAGGTGCTTAATAACAACAAAGAAATAGAGCAAACCCCTTTTTGCAACATCAGTTAATATATATTTGAAACATAAATGAATAAGTAAATTAACAAAAACTCATTTCGAGATTACACTTAGGATATTAAATCATATAGTTTCTTTTTCTTTTTCTTTTTCTTTTTCTTTTTATGGAATAAATCATATGGTTTCTTCAACCACATCAAAGTGATTCGTCAATAATTCATTGATTTTAGATATTATGGTGATAATTTTTACCTGAATAAAAGAAAGTCCATGTTGTTAAAGTTCAAAGGTTGAGAAAATTTCATGGCTATTTGAGAATGAGGGTTAAAATTTGAAAAAAAAAAACCTCTTTTGTTTTTTGCTAGTCGGTGAAACCCTATCTTAAATAAATGATTTTGTTGGCCACTGTCATTTTAGTTACTAGGTGGGCTACACGTGCATTGCACATGGTCAAATATTTTGACTAAGTTTATATCTTCACTATGACTATATTGTGGACATAATTATTTTATAGGTTGAATTTATTTTTGTGACCGAAAAATAAGAAAGTTGATTAAAATAAATAAATTAAATTTAGGATAAAATATTATAAAGAAATTTTGAGTGTTTACATATAATAATACATAAATTTAAGAATGAAATGTAGTTATAGTGAATGAAATGAGTAGAAATAATCTATCGAATCCTTGTGAATCAGGTTGGTGAGCGGTTGATTGATTCCTAGTTGTTGTTGTAGTCATCACCTCATTAAATTATATATATATATATATATATATATATATATATATATATATATATATATATATATATATATATATATATATATATATATATATATATATATATATATATATATATATATATATATATATATATATATAAAATCTATTGAATCCTTATGAATTAGGTTGGTGAGCGGTTGATTGATTCCTAGTTGTTATTGTAGTCATCACCTTAGTAAATTGTTATATATATATATATAAAATCTATTGAATCCTTATGAATTAGGTTGGTGAGCGGTTGATTGATTCCTAGTTGTTATTGTAGTCATCACCTCATTAAATTATATATATATATATATATATATATATATATATATATATATATATATATATATATATATATATATATATATATATATATATATATATATATATATATATATATATATATATATATATATATATATATATATATATAAAATCTATTGAATCCTTATGAATTAGGTTGGTGAGCGGTTGATTGATTCCTAGTTGTTATTGTAGTCATCACCTTAGTAAATTGTTATATATATATATATATATATATATATATATATATATATATATAGGGAATGATGGATATGAGGTGGTAATTTCTTAAATAATTTCTGCAAAGAAATAGAGCAAACCCCTTTTGCAACATCAGTTAATATATATTTGAAACATAAATGAATAAGTAAATTAACAAAACTCATTTCGAGATTACACTTAGGATATTAAATCATATAGTTTCTTTTTCTTTTTCTTTTTCTTTTTATGGAATAAATCATATGGTTTCTTCAACCACATCAAAGTGATTAGTCAATAATTCATTGATTTTAGATATTATGGTGATAATTTTACCTGAATAAAAGAAAGTCCATGTTGTTAAAGTTCAAAGGTTGAGAAAATTTCATGGCTATTTGAGAATGAGGGTTAAAATTTGAAAAAAAAACCTCTTTTGTTTTTGCTAGTCGGTGAAACCCTATCTTAAATAAATGATTTTGTTGGCCACTGTCATTTTAGTTACTAGGTGGGCTACACGTGCATTGCACATGGTCAAATATTTTGACTAAGTTTATATCTTCACTATGACTATATTGTGGACATAATTATTTTATAGGTTGAATTTATTTTTGTGACCGAAAAATAAGAAAGTTGATTAAAATAAATAAATTAAATTTAGGATAAAATATTATAAAGAAATTTTGAGTGTTTACATATAATAATACATAAATTTAAGAATGAAATGTAGTTATAGTGAATGAAATGAGTAGAAATAATCTATCGAATCCTTGTGAATCAGGTTGGTGAGCGGTTGATTGATTCCTAGTTGTTATTGTAGTCATCACCTCATTAAATTATATATATATATATATATATATATATATATATATATATATATATATATATATATATATATATATATATATATATATATATATATATATATATATATATATATATATATATATATATATATATATATAAAATCTATTGAATCCTTATGAATTAGGTTGGTGAGCGGTTGATTGATTCCTAGTTGTTATTGTAGTCATCACCTTAGTAAATTGTTATATATATATATATAAAATCTATTGAATCCTTATGAATTAGGTTGGTGAACGGTTGATTGATTCCTAGTTGTTATTGTAGTCATCACCTCATTAAATTATATATATATATATATATATATATATATATATATATATATATATATATATATATATATATATATATATATATATATATATATATATATATATATATATATATATATATATATATATATATATATATATATATATAAAATCTATTGAATCCTTATGAATTAGGTTGGTGAGCGGTTGATTGATTCCTAGTTGTTATTGTAGTCATCACCTTAGTAAATTGTTATATATATATATATATATATATATATATATATATATATATATAGGGAATGATGGATATAGAATGGCGGCTCGTTTCTTAAATAATTTCTGCAAAGAAATAGAGTGATGAGGTCCACACTTTTGATGTGACTAGCAGAAGCCGACCTCACCACATAAATTTCTCTTGATAGCTCATTTAGTAAAATGAACCATACCTCATATAATATATATATATATATATATATATATATATATATATATATATATATATATATATATATATATATATATATATATATATATATATATATATATATATATATATATATATATAGGGTTAAATGGTTCTAAGGTGGCTCCTTAGGGAGTCCCTAAGGATGCACAATCCCATCCGTTCGTTTCACAAAGCTCAGAACAATCTGAGCCGTTCATTCAAAATCATATACCCCTAAAATATCCATCCATTCCCCCTTCCTTCATTCCTTGTTCGCCCCTCCAGCCCCACCTCCATGCCCTTCCACCTTCCTCCCCCCGCTCCTCCATCTTCCCTTCCACCCCCCCCACCCTCCCAGCCCCCCCCATTCCATCCCCCCCTCCCTCCATCTCCTTGCCCCCCTCCCCACCCTCCCCCTCCCTCTCGCCCTTCCCAGGCCCCTCGCCTCCATGATCCCCTCCCTCCTCCTCATTGTGCCTCTCTTGCTTGAACAAAATGAAGGGTCGACATCCATAATTTCTTCAAAATCAAAATCGGCCTCCTCAAAGCTCGATTTCGCACTCTTGCTTGAACAAAATGAAGGGTCGACATCCATAATTTCTTCAAAATCAAAATCGTCCTCTAAATGCAAGCGTCCTCCATCTTCGTAAGTAAATTGAGAAAACCTCTAAGCGTTAAATCTTGTTCTCTATCGGCACATGATGTGGGTAGAGTGTTTATGATTTGCCAAAATGGTCTAGTATTATATCTTGGATGAAAACCTAAATTAGAATGTTCTTTTTAGAAAGTTAAAGAAAATATTATAGAATTTACAATTTTTATTAATTTTAGAGAAAATGATGTAAAATTTTCCATTTGCTAAATGATCCTTTTGAGTCATTAATGCATTACTTATATGCTTTTCCATGGCATCTGACAAGTGATATAAACAATGACCGGCTTCTTTTCTATATTTGGGAAATCTTTTGCTAGTTAAATCCGATGACAGTTGTATAGTGATCCATACTCTCAATTCTTAACTACTAACCTTGATATTTGTTTGGACTCAATGGTATATAAAAATATTTATATCTTAACATCATATATATTTTTGTTAATGCTCAAGTTAAAGTTAATTAGACCTTCTTGAAATATTTAACTTATCGAGGTATCTTCCTTAGGATAAACACATGATGCTCAGTTAGTGTTGCCAAGGAACCTAGTGACACCAAAGGCATAATAAACTGATATAGAGACTTAGGTTGTATTTATGATCAAAACTAAATTTTAGGCTTTCTTCTTGCTAAAATAGTTGATGATCCAAATAAATGAAAGAAAACTCTCTTTGTTTAAGTATTTGGCTTTTAAAATATATCATTGATGTAATCGTTTGAATAAATAGCAAGATCCTAAATTAGTTTAGAGGTGTTCTCGGTGATTTCTTCTATGTATTTTCATGTATATATGTTTACAAAATATATATGATGTCTATATGTGTTTATTTCCTATTTTGCACTTTTAACTTTCCTAATGTAAAATCTTTGGTGATTTTTGTTATGTCAGTATTTATTTTAGGTGTAATGTTAGTGTTTATATTCATGTTATTTGGCATGTAATATATCCTTAGCTTTTCTTAATTTGCCCAATAATGTTTACTTTTAACCTTCTACACTTTAATTCTCTTGTAGGGCTATGATAACACATTTAAGAATTCCATCCAATCTTTGTTATTTTCAAGATTTAATTGATAAGCGTATAGTATTGGATGAAAGGCATATGAAAGAACTTCGAGAATACACCTTTCCACAACTTCCTCCGGATACCCACATCCTTGAGCAATCGTGAGATAGCACTTGATTGCTTGATTCAAAATTTTAATGCCGGTAAATGCTCATTTACGATTGGTAATAAAGATTGTGTGTTTGGTATAGATGATGTTTATCGCATTCTTGGTTTGCCAAAGGAGGGTATTCCAATCAAAATGAGTGGAGCGGCCTAATACAATCTACACCCAAATTGTACAATTATAAGACATCCAATGAGAAGAAGGGTAGTAGGGGTAAAGGCAAGAAGAAAGTCGTTGAGGAAAAGAAGGTGGTGATTTGGGGAAGCGTGATAGGATGGTGATTTGATTGTAGATATGGTGATAAAGACCCTATAACCTATGTAAAACTTATTGTGGCTTTCATTATTGGCTTTATATTATGCCCGCGGACATGTAGGACGTGCCTTGTGGGCATTTAGATATCTGAGCGCTTATCCACTCTGAAGAATTTCAATTGGTGTCGCGCGGTGTATACTCTTCTTTGCAAAGAGATGAGTAAGGCAAAGAAGTCCATTAGTATGAGGGGATTAGGGGATCGTGAGCGTGCCGGTTACATGGGTGGTTTTTCCTCCGTATTCTTGGTGAGTTACATAAGAATTACTTTGTATAATTTTTCTTTTTGACAATGATTAATTTTTATGCACATATTAATGTATAGTTTTCTTTGTAGGTTTGGTTTTATGAATTAGTGGGGGAATTAGAGTATACATCAGATATTGAATGGCTACCACCGCTCTTTTGTGTTAAGAATACCGGAAAGTGGAGGAGGACTATATATATATATATATATATATATATATATATATATATATATATATATATATATATATATATATATATATATATATATATATATATATATATATATATATATATATATATATATATATATATATATATATATATATATATATATATATATATATATATATATATATATATATATATATATATATATATATATATATATATATATATATATATATATATATATATATATATATATATATATATATATATATATATATATATATATATATATATATATATATATATATATATATATATATATATATATATATATATATATATATATATATATATATATATATATATATATATATATATATATATATATATATATATATATATATATATATATATATATATATATATATATATATATATATATATATATATATATATATATATATATATATATATATATATATATATATATATATATATATATATATATATATATATATATATATATATATATATATATATATATATATATATATATATATATATATATATATATATATATATATATATATATATATATATATATATATATATATATATATATATATATATATATATATATATATATATATATATATATATATATATATATATATATATATATATATATATATATATATATATATATATATATATATATATATATATATATATATATATATATATATATATATATATATATATATATATATATATATATATATATATATATATATATATATATATATATATATATATATATATATATATATATATATATATATATATATATATATATATATATATATATATATATATATATATATATATATATATATATATATATATATATATATATATATATATATATATATATATATATATATATATATATATATATATATATATATATATATATATATATATATATATATATATATATATATATATATATATATATATATATATATATATATATATATATATATATATATATATATATATATATATATATATATATATATATATATATATATATATATATATATATATATATATATATATATATATATATATATATATATATATATATATATATATATATATATATATATATATATATATATATATATATATATATATATATATATATATATATATATATATATATATATATATATATATATATATATATATATATATATATATATATATATATATATATATATATATATATATATATATATATATATATATATATATATATATATATATATATATATATATATATATATATATATATATATATATATATATATATATATATATATATATATATATATATATATATATATATATATATATATATATATATATATATATATATATATATATATATATATATATATATATATATATATATATATATATATATATATATATATATATATATATATATATATATATATATATATATATATATATATATATATATATATATATATATATATATATATATATATATATATATATATATATATATATATATATATATATATATATATATATATATATATATATATATATATATATATATATATATATATATATATATATATATATATATATATATATATATATATATATATATATATATATATATATATATATATATATATATATATATATATATATATATATATATATATATATATATATATATATATATATATATATATATATATATATATATATATATATATATATATATATATATATATATATATATATATATATATATATATATATATATATATATATATATATATATATATATATATATATATATATATATATATATTAATTTTAGAGAAAATGATGTAAAATTTTCCATTTGCTAAATGATCCTTTTTGAGTCATTAATGCGTACTTATATGCTTTTCCATGGCATCTGACAAGTGATATAAACAATGACCGGCTTCTTTTCTATATTTGGGAAATCTTTTGCTAGTTAAATCCGATGACAGTTGCATAGTGATCCATACTCTCAATTCTTAACTACTAACCCTGATATTTGTTTGGACTCAATGGTATATAAAAATATTTATATCTTAACATCATATATATTTTTGTTGATGCTCAAGTTAAAGTTAATTAGACCTTCTTGAAATATTTAACTTATCGAGGTATCTTCCTCAGGATAAACACATGATGCTCAGTTAGTGTTGCCAATGAACCTAGTCACACCAAAGGCATAATAAACTGATATAGAGACTTAGGTTGTATTTATGATCAAAACTAAATTTTAGGCTTTCTTCTTGCTAAAATAGTTGATGATCCAAATAAATGAAAGAAAACTCTCTTTTGTTTAAGTATTTGGCTTTTAAAATATATCATTGATGTAATCGTTTGAATAAATAGCAAGATCCTAAATTAGTTTAGAGGTGTTCTCGGTGATTTCTTCTATGTATTTTCATGTATATATGTTTACAAAATATATATGATGTCTATATCGTGTTTATTTCCTATTTTGCACTTTTAACTTTCCTAATGTAAAATCTTTGGTGATTTTTGTTATGTCAGTATTTATTTTAGGTGTAATGTTAGTGTTTATATTCATGTTATTTGGCATGTAATATATCCTTAGCTTTTCTTAATTTGCCCAATAATGTTTACTTTTTAACCTTCTACACTTTAATTCTCTTGTAGGGCTATGATAACACATTTAAGAATTCCATCCAATCTTTGTTATTTTCAAGATTTAATTGATAAGCGTATAGTATTGGATGAAAGGCATATGAAAGAACTTGAGAATACACCTTTCCACAACTTCCTCCGGATACCCACATCCTTGAGCAATGAGCAGATAGCACTTGATTGCTTGATTCAAAATTTTAATGCCGGTAAATGCTCACTTACGATTGGTAATAAAGATTGTGTGTTTGGTATAGATGATGTTTATCGCATTACTGGTTTGCCAAAGGAGGGTATTCCAATCAAAATGAGTGGAGCAGCGCCTAATACAATCTACACCCAAATTGTACAGAATTATAAGACATCCAATGAGAAGAAGGGTAGTAGGGGTAAAGGCAAGAAGAAAGTCGATGAGGAAAAGAAGGTGGTGATTTGGGGAAGCGTGATAGGATGGTGATTTGATTGTAGATATGGTGATAAAGACCCTATAACCTGTGTAAAACTTATTGTGGCTTTCATTATTGGCTTTATATTATGCCCGGACATGTAGGGCGTGCCTTGTGGGCATTTAGATATCTGAGCGATTATCCACTCTGAAGAATTTCAATTGGTGTCGTAGCGGTGTATACTCTTCTTTGCAAAGAGATGAGTAAGGCAAAGAAGTCCATTAGTATGAGGGGATTAGGGAATCGTGAGCGTGCCAGTTACATGGGTGGTTTTTCCTCCGTATTCTTGGTGAGTTACATAAGAATTACTTTGTATAATTTTTCTTTTTGACAATGATTAATTTTTATGCACATATTAATGTATAGTTTTCTTTGTAGGTTTGGTTTTATGAATTAGTGGGGGAATTAGAGTATACATCAGATATTGAACGGCTACCGCCGCTCTTTTGTGTTAAGAATACCGGAAAGTGGAGGAGGACTACCATGAAGAAATTACATAGAGATCCGAAGTTTCTTACGGATATTGGCCAAGAGAATAATCCTCCTATTCATAGGGCATCACCAGAAGTATATGTATATATCTTTGCTCTAATAGTTCATTATTTTTATGTCCCTTTCTTTTTTTAGTATCTTTATTTGCCACTATATAATGAGTACTAATACTTGTATATTTTTTTGTGTTATAGGAATCAAGGAAAGCTGAGTTGATTGCAATAATTGCAAAGACATCTGAGTTGAATGAGCTCACCGAATTGAGAATTAGAAGAGCGTGGCGTGATGCTAGAGGCATAAATAAAACAAGGAGAAAGAGGATGAGGGAAATAAAATGAGGATGAGGGAAATAAAATGTGGATGAGGAGGGAAATAAAATGAGGATGAGAAGGGAAATAAAATGAGGATGAGGGAAATAAAATTTTGGATGAGGTGGGAAATAAAATGAGGATGAGGAGGAAATAAAATGAGGATGAGGGAAATAAAATGAGGATGAGGGAAATAAAATGTGGATGAGGAGGGAAATAAAATGTGGATGAGGAGGGAAATAAAATGTGGATGAGGAGGGAAATAAAATGTGGATGAGGAGGGAAATAAAATGAGGATGAGGGAAATAAAATGAGGATGAGGGAAATAAAATGAGGATGAGGGAAATAAAATTTTGGATGAGGTGGGAAATAAAATGTGGATGAGGAGGGAAATAAAATTTTGGATGAGGTGGGAAATAAAATGTGGATGAGGAGGGAAATAAAATTTTGGATGAGGTGGGAAATAAAATGTGGATGAGGAGGGAAATAAAATTTTGGATGAGGTGGGAAATAAAATGAGGATGAGGGAAATAAAATTTTGGATGAGGTGGGAAATAAAATGTGGATGAGGAGGGAAATAAAATTTTGGATGAGGTGGGAAATAAAATGAGGATGAGGGAAATAAAATGTGGATGAGGAGGGAAATAAAATTTTGGATGAGGTGGGAAATAAAATGAGGATGAGGAGGGAAATAAAATTTTGGATGAGGTGGGAAATAAAATGAGGATGAGGAGGGAAATAAAATTTTGGATGAGGTGGGAAATAAAATGTGGATGAGGAGGGAAATAAAATTTTGGATGAGGTGGGAAATAAAATGAGGATGAGGGAAATAAAATTTTGGATGAGGTGGGAAATAAAATGTGGATGAGGAGGGAAATAAAATTTTGGATGAGGTGGGAAATAAAATGAGGATGAGGGAAATAAAATGTGGATGAGGAGGGAAATAAAATTTTGGATGAGGTGGGAAATAAAATGAGGATGAGGAGGGAAATAAAATTTTGGATGAGGTGGGAAATAAAATGAGGATGAGGGAAATAAAATGAGGATGAGGGAAATAAAATGAGGATGAGGGAAATAAAATTTTGGATGAGGTGGGAAATAAAATGAGGATGAGGGAAATAAAATGTGGATGAGGAGGGAAATAAAATTTTGGATGAGGTGGGAAATAAAATGTGGATGAGGAGGGAAATAAAATGAGGATGAGGGAAATAAAATGAGGATGAGGGAAATAAAATTTTGGATGAGGTGGGAAATAAAATGAGGATGAGGGAAATAAAATTTTGGATGAGGTGGGAAATAAAATGAGGATGAGGGAAATAAAATTTTGGATGAGGTGGGAAATAAAATGAGGATGAGGGAAATAAAATTTTGGATGAGGTGGGAAATAAAATGTGGATGAGGAGGGAAATAAAATTTTGGATGAGGTGGGAAATAAAATGTGGATGAGGAGGGAAATAAAATTTTGGATGAGGTGGGAAATAAAATGTGGATGAGGAGGGAAATAAAATTTTGGATGAGGTGGGAAATAAAATGTGGATGAGGAGGGAAATAAAATTTTGGATGAGGTGGGAAATAAAATGTGGATGAGGAGGGAAATAAAATTTTGGATGAGGTGGGAAATAAAATGAGGATGAGGGAAATAAAATTTTGGATGAGGTGGGAAATAAAATGTGGATGAGGAGGGAAATAAAATTTTGGATGAGGTGGGAAATAAAATGTGGATGAGGAGGGAAATAAAATGAGGATGAGGGAAATAAAATTTTGGATGAGGTGGGAAATAAAATGTGGATGAGGAGGGAAATAAAATTTTGGATGAGGTGGGAAATAAAATGAGGATGAGGGAAATAAAATTTTGGATGAGGTGGGAAATAAAATGTGGATGAGGAGGGAAATAAAATTTTGGATGAGGTGGGAAATAAAATGAGGATGAGGGAAATAAAATGTGGATGAGGAGGGAAATAAAATTTTGGATGAGGTGGGAAATAAAATGTGGATGAGGAGGGAAATAAAATTTTGGATGAGGTGGGAAATAAAATGTGGATGAGGAGGGAAATAAAATGTGGATGAGGAGGGAAATAAAATGTGGATGAGGAGGGAAATAAAATTTTGGATGAGGTGGGAAATAAAATGAGGATGAGGGAAATAAAATGAGGATGAGGGAAATAAAATTTTGGATGAGGTGGGAAATAAAATGAGGATGAGGGAAATAAAATTTTGGATGAGGTGGGAAATAAAATGAGGATGAGGGAAATAAAATTTTGGATGAGGTGGGAAATAAAATGAGGATGAGGGAAATAAAATGTGGATGAGGAGGGAAATAAAATTTTGGATGAGGTGGGAAATAAAATGAGGATGAGGGAAATAAAATGAGGATGAGGGAAATAAAATTTTGGATGAGGTGGGAAATAAAATGTGGATGAGGAGGGAAATAAAATTTTGGATGAGGTGGGAAATAAAATGTGGATGAGGAGGGAAATAAAATGTGGATGAGGAGGGAAATAAAATGTGGATGAGGAGGGAAATAAAATGAGGATGAGGGAAATAAAATGAGGATGAGGGAAATAAAATTTTGGATGAGGTGGGAAATAAAATGTGGATGAGGAGGGAAATAAAATTTTGGATGAGGTGGGAAATAAAATGAGGATGAGGGAAATAAAATTTTGGATGAGGTGGGAAATAAAATGTGGATGAGGAGGGAAATAAAATTTTGGATGAGGTGGGAAATAAAATGAGGATGAGGGAAATAAAATTTTGGATGAGGTGGGAAATAAAATGTGGATGAGGAGGGAAATAAAATGAGGATGAGGGAAATAAAATTTTGGATGAGGTGGGAAATAAAATGTGGATGAGGAGGGAAATAAAATTTTGGATGAGGTGGGAAATAAAATGTGGATGAGGAGGGAAATAAAATTTTGGATGAGGTGGGAAATAAAATGAGGATGAGGGAAATAAAATGTGGATGAGGAGGGAAATAAAATGAGGATGAGGGAAATAAACTATTCATTCATGGAATATTTTTGTAGGTGGTTGATGCATTTGTTATTCGACTTTGTTATAAGATTAAGACAACTAATAGTTATGATCGAAGTATACATGTTCTGAGACCACGGCTTGCGATAAGTAAATACATGTTTTTATTGGTTGGTTGTACTTATTTTAGGTTTACCCTACATTATTCACATTGATGCATCTTTTCAGCAAGCATTTCTTGAAGGAAATCTTGAATTGATGGCAAAACAAATGAAGGAAAATGTTTACGGCGAAGTTCTTAGAGTGTGAAAGAATTTTGATCCCAATTGTTAGCTCAGGACATTGGCACATGGTAGAGTTAGTGAGAGAGGAGAAAAACTCTATCACTACTCCTCAATCAAATCTCCCATTTATACGCCCGATCTTGCAAAATTGAGAAATAACTTTATGAGTTTCATAGAGAGTAATTGGACATTGGGAAATTAGAGCACCATGAAATTGTGCGGTTGCGCTCCTCAACAAGGATCGTATGTCATTCGTGCATTTCTTTCCTAATTCTCATTTTTAACTACATGATTTTCCATATCATAATTATTTTTTCCTATATGCGAACCTTGGTGTGGGATTTTTATGATTGAATTCATTAGAAGCATTGTTGAAAAGAGATCGATAACAATCACACAAGCCGATTGTCCAAAGTCTGAGCAAAGTTTTGTGCGGCTCTCTTGTATGCATGCGATTCACCATATTTGTGACGATTGTAAACACGATTCGGACTATGTAATTCACCTATTTTTGAAGTCATATCTCTTTTGTAACTACATTCATTCAGATGTTATATCTCTTTTTGTGTATGTACGAAGATCTGATTGACTTGTAGCTTGATTGAAATCACTTGATTTGTAGCTCGATAGCATTTCTTTCTGGTTTTGTAATTCCTTATTCAATTGTGGTGATTTTGATATTGATGGTGCAATGATGATTGTGATGAAACTTGCGAACAAAATTGTGGAGTTCAATGGTGAGTGTGATGAAATTTGTACCCGATTATTGGAGTTTGGAGTTCTTTAAAAATATTTTGTATCCACTTTTGTAACTACTTAGCCCGTTTTGTATCCAGTTAGTGGTATTTTGTAGCTCAAAATTCGGAAAAATTTTGGTTGAAACATTTTGTAACTACTTAGCCCAGTTTTGTACCCAGTTAGTGGAGTTTTGTAGCTCAAAGGTCTGGAAAAATTTTGGTTCATACATTTTGTAACTACTTACTAATGTTTTGTAACTACTTAGATTAGTTTTGTAACCAGTTAGTGGAGTTTTGTAGCTCAAAGGTGCGGAAAAATTTTGGTTCATACATTTTGTAACTACTTACTAATGTTTTGTAACTACTTAGATTAGTTTTGTAACCGGTTAGTGGAGTTTTGTAGCTCAAAGGTGCGGAAAAATTTTGGTTAAAAATTTTGTAACTACTTACTAATGTTTTGTAACTACTTAGCCCGTTTTGTATCCAGTTAGTGGTATTTTGTAGCTCAAAATTCGGAAAAATTTTGGTTGAAACATTTTGTAACTACTTACTAATGTTTTGTAACTACTTAGCCAGGTTTGTAACCGTTAGTGGAGTTTTGTAGCTCAAAGTTCGAAAAATTTTGGTTCATACATTTTGTAACTACTTACTAATGTTTTGTAACTACTTAGCCAGTTTGTAACCAGTTAGTGGAGTTTTGTAGCTCAAAGTTCGAAAAATTTTGGTTGAAACATTTTGTAACTACTTACTAATGTTTTGTAACTACTTAGCCAGTTTGTAACCAGTTAGTGGAGTTTTGTAGCTCAAAGTTCGGAAAAATTTTGGTTCATACATTTTGTAACTACTTACTAATGTTTTGTAACTACTTAGCCAGTTTGTAACCGGTTAGTGGAGTTTTGTAGCTCAAAGTTCGGAAAAATTTTGGTTCATACATTTTGTAACTACTTACTAATGTTTTGTAACTACTTAGCCCGTTTTGTATCCAGTTAGTGGTATTTTGTAGCTCAAAATATTTTGTAACTACTTACTCATATATTGTAACTACTTACTCATGTTTTGTAACTAATTACTCATATTTTGTAACTACTTATAATATTTTGTGACTACTTACTCATATTATGTAACTACTTACTCAAAATTTTGTAACTACTTACTCATATTATGTAACTACTTACTCCTATTTTGTTTTGTAACTACTTACAAAATTTTTGAAACAATATTTTTGAACTTTGAGCTACAAAACTCCACTAACTGGTACAAAGCTGGGATAAGTAGTTACAAAACATTAGTAAGTAGTTACAATATTTTTAACCAAGAATTTTCGGGACTTTGAGCTACAAAACTCCACTAACGGGTACAAAGCTGGGATAAGTAGTTACAAAATATTAGTAAGTAGTTATAAAATTTTACCGACACATGCTTACTCCATACAACCACATCATCAAATTGCAAAGTTAAGGTACATATAACCATACGGCTCAAAGAACACATACTAGCGTCCATACATATATGACTTCAATTCAAATTATCACATTCACACATGATTAATCCATACAACAACATATAGCTTTATCGCAAAGTTAAGGTACATATAACCACACGGCTCAAATAACACATACTTGCATCCATACATAACTTTACTTACCATTATCACATTATACCAAGACACATGATTAATTTTGGCACTCAATGAAAAGGGCTTCCATATAGCTTTGTTTGACCCTCCATTAACTTTCTCGAGCTCCACCTGTAACATTTTTCATCTACAAAAAAATTACAGCTTTATCATGACAAATGCATCAATATGAAAAATCATAAAATTATGATTAAAGATAATACCTTAGCTAAAGGACAACTCGTTATATAATGTCCTTTTCCTTACAAAATCCACAAAATCTTTGTTTTTATACTCTTTTCTTGTGCTATCTCCATTCGGACTTAATTCTACTAGCTTTGTGTTGGTCGTCCCTTTGTGGCAATGAGTTTATCTGGATCACGAATAGTGATTTGAGTCGCTTCCTCTATAGAGATTGGTATGGATGAAGTAGGCATCTTATTGCTGGCATTGCTCTCATTTCCATTATCGTTAAGTTCCTTCTCTTTCTTGTAATTCTCAACTTCTTCACAAAATAAGTCTAAAAGACCACTAAACTTATCATGAAGTGTACTTGAAATCAATGTATCTTCTAGTGCCTTGTTACATCTACTCCTAAGGGCCCAATGTTTAATGATAGAAAGTTGGTCTTCACTATTTGTAATGCAATTTCTAACAACTCCGCAACCAACATGTCTTGCATTAATTGTCCATCGTTGCATAATATATCTTGATGGAATCGCTAATACTTGTTTTTACTAAAATATGCAAGCTGTGTTTGCATAATATACCTTCCATTTCAAATCTCACACAGGAGCAATTAATTCTTTTTTCTTTGGATGCATCGAAGACAACATGATGCTTTACTATCTTCACGCTTCGGCCTCCTATCTATATTCCAAGCGGCATAGGTAGCACTTGCGCCATCCTTCGACAACTTTTCATGAAGCATGGAGTAACTATCCTTGAATTCTTTAGAAAGATAGTAAATATATTCTTTGTATAATTATCGAGCTTGTTTTTCAATTGGATGTTCAATTATCAATGTAGGAGTTGAGTTTGTGGACTTAAAATCTTGCTCAAGTTCTGCGGCTCGTCGAGATCCGATAGCATTATCATATTGCTTAACAAAATCATGTAACTTCGGTATTGGCATTCACAAAGCGATCAAAAAGCATTAATTCCCTCACTCTGTGAGTAGATGTCATACTGCGGTAAAAGTATCTTTAAGATACATAGAAGCCCAATGATCTCGATGATTGTATAGATTTACTAACCAACTCCTTTTGTCTACACCATATTTGTCCTTCATTTCTTCCCAGCGCTTTTCAAATTTTTCTTCGTTTTACTCCAATACCATTTGTTATACTTCATAGAAACTTCCTCACCATAATCACTATGCATTGATTGAAGATTTTGTAAGGCATTCCTATGAAGGTGCCAAGAACAAAAGCGGTGGCGAGTTTGAGGAAAAACTTTGTGAATTGCACCACACATAGCTTTATCTTGATCGATGATGATTGTTAATGGTGCTATACCGACATACATTTTAGCCATTGGCTAAATAACCATATAAAGGTCTCCTCCGTTTAAATTGGCCAATAGTGCACACCCAAATAGAGTAGATTGTCGATGATGATTAACACCGTAAATGGTGCAAGCGGCAATTTTAAATTATTTGTTCTATATGTAACATCAAAACAAACAACATCTCCAAATTGCAAGTAAGAAGTCCTCGCCCTACCATCCATCCAAAAAACACTTCTCATCGTCCCATCATTTTCTAAATCTAGTGCAAAGTAAAATTGTGGATCAGATATCTTTTTCTCTTGAAATTGGCGAACTATGTTCACGCACTCACCACCGACATTGTTTCTTCGTTTAATTCTAAGATGATCTTGGCATTCTTGTCGAGTGAGAGAGCCTTGTTCACTTCCATGAGCAACGTCTACAACCTTACAAATAGTGAAGGCGTAAACCTTGGTCGTCAAGAGTATCTATCAATCTTTTTGTCGATTGAGATCGATGAAGCGTCCGATGTGAGTAGTGCTTCTTTACCCGATTTGGGGTGGTTAATAGATGACCATTACGATTAATGATAAAATTTCGGACCACCCATTTTTCAGTGCTTCTAACAAGTCCAATAACCATCTTTGCTTTGCATCCACATCTTGTATCGAACTTTCGAATTACATTCTTACCATCTTCTCTTTTATCTTTTAAAAATTTAAAGCCTTCTTTGTCACATACAAATGTTCTAGATATGATTGCATCTTTCGTTCTCGACCAAGATGTATAGCCCTTGCGAATACCCAATCCCTTAAGTCTGGCATATGCATTGTAGAAATTATAACCTTCCTCATGAGTAGAGAACTCCATTCCGATACATAGATCAACAACATGATTACCTTCAACATTTTCAACACCAATAGGCTCATCAACATTTTCCTCATGCTCGGATGCCTATAAAAATAGAGAAACAAAATTAATAAAAAAATACTCAATTCATGCTTAAAGACAACTAATTTGGTATATGTCATTAGTTAGTAGTACACTATAATCAATGAGATATTATCACGAGAAAAAACTTGTCGTAGATAATAGATCACGGTCCTCGCCTTCAAGGTCAATAAGTTTGTTTTCATCTCCATCCATTGTTGTATCCGTGAAAGAATTGTTGGAGTGTCCATACAAGCTATCAAATTACAACATATAAGAAGTTTAAAATCAAAATCGTCATCAAGTTGATCCTTCAATTTGACTAAACAATTTCATTATCCAATCTCAAAACTAAAATCAATCCCAATGAATAATAGCCCATATTGTACCAAATTCAAGATATCGTTCGACTCTCAAATGAAATAAAATTATAATCGTTCAAACCAAATTTAAAGTTCATATCTAATTTAACAATAAATTCATGCCAAAACCTAAACTGAAATATAATTCCCACTATTATACATTTCTTCAAAAGGTCATATTAATAATTCATATCCCAATATAAACAAGAATTACAAGAAAAAATTCCTATTTAACTACGGTGAGCTCGAGGGAATGTCGGACTGGCCGAACAGTGAGTAATGAATAATAGCTCATATTGTACCAAATTCAAGATATAAGTTCGACTCTCAATTGAAATAAATTTACAATAGTTCAAACCAAATTTAACATTCATATCCAATTTAACAATAAATTCATGCCAAAATCTAAACTGAAATATAATTCCCACTATTATACATTTCTTCAAAAGACATTTTCATAATTCATATCCAAATATCAACAAAATTATAAGAAAAAATTCCTATTTAACTACGGTGAGCTCGAGGGAATGTCGGAATGGCGTCGAGGGCTCGAGCTTTGAGGAGTGGCGGTCGGGGCTCAAAGCGTGACAGGACATGCGTGATGGAAGCCCAGGCGTGAATGATGTGAGGCGCCACGAAGGCGGTGCGTCGCTAGTGAAAGGCAGGCTGGCCGGTAGCGGAATCGGCAATCACGGATGAAAAATAAGTCGATCAGAACAAATCAAAATCAAATAGGATCAAAGGTCAAAGACGGGTTGGGGCTGAAATTTTTAGGCGGCGATGTAATGAAAAGGGGGGAAAATGGATGAGATATTTTAGGGGTATATGATTTTGAATGAAGCGGCTCAGTTGTTCGAGCTTTGTGAAACAAACGGATGGGATTGTGCATCCTTAGGGACTCCCTAAGGAGCCACCTTAGAACCATTTAACCCATATATATATATATAGAGAGCAAGGCTCCTATGAACTTAAGTTTATAATGAATAGTGGTGCACCAACTTTTTTATCCACTCATCTTGTCTTGAGATTTGTGATGCACAAATCTCAAAGTGGGCTTTATATCTTTCACGGATCCCAAAGCAAGATGAGTGGTTAGAAAAGTTGGTCTATACTATTCCTATAAACTTAAGTTTATAAATATATATATATATATATATATATATATATATATATATATATATATGAGATTAATGGTATCGTTGACATATGAGGAGATTCCCTCATATCTTTTGGACGTGAATCTCACCAAGTATGATGTTAATAAAATAATAATTCTCTCCTCTCTTTATTCTCTCTCCTACTTGGTGGAGATTGTGCCACCTAGTATATGAGGAAAATCTCCTCATATGGCAAGGATACCCATTAATCTATATATATATATATATATATATATATATATATATATATATATATATATATAGAGAGAGCTCCTATGAACTTAAGTTTATAATGAATAGTGGTGCACCAACTTTTTATCCACTCATCTGTCTCCATCTCTCTTCAAAAGCGTAACAACTAATAGAGTATATGCCCAATCATGCATAACTATGAGCATGTCTGGCAAGTGGTCAAAGTGGACAAATAGATTCTTTTGGTTTATAAGCCACCAAAAATAAGTTAGGTTACTGTAGCTTATTTTTGGTGACTTATACATCATAAGGTTTGCCCAAGTAAAAGACTAATATAACCCTCATCATTTCATAAACTTACAAGCCCCATTTATCTTCCTCGAACCTCATTTAAATGACTTTTGATCATTTTGATAACAATGATGGCTTATAAGTCATCCATTTACCAAACATCCTACTATTAAAAATAAATTTCAATTCACTAAACTTACCAAACACTTTGGTTTATAATTCACTAGGCCAAAATCCATTTGTGGATTATAAGTCAAGTGGATAACTCAAAGTTGTCAAATATGCTCTAATTGACCCGTCCTTTTATTTCGATTAAATTTCTAGCTAGATGTTTTTGAGTGCCTCCATGTTGTTGAAGGCCCTATATTCCAAAAACATTGAATAGCCCTCTTTTCGTTGAAATACAAAAGGAAAAGAAAAAAATCTCCCAAGAGTTTTTAACAATCTAACTTCATCCCCAACTAGAGCGAAGGTAATGAAAACTTACTTCACTATTTCCATACAAAGCCTTTTAATTTCACAGCGTATCTTTTATCTCTAAATCATTTACATCGGTGTCAAACATATTTTTGATAGCATCATAGCGAAAAACCTATTCATAGAT
The DNA here is from genome assembly GCA_012295165.1 of Asparagus setaceus. Taxonomy (NCBI): domain Eukaryota; kingdom Viridiplantae; phylum Streptophyta; class Magnoliopsida; order Asparagales; family Asparagaceae; genus Asparagus; species Asparagus setaceus. The sequence continues at coordinate 29,412,371 of CM022704.1, forward strand.
CTACAAAAGACTGAGCAAAAAAGAAAATAACCACAGAGATAAAAAAGATTTAACGAAATTTGACAATCAATTACTTACTTATGACCTCAAAGCATAGTAGGTCATGGTTCCACTAGTAATCAACAAAGGCTTATAGTCAATCTCTTAAATCCTAATCTCACATCCTTGCAGTCTCTATTCTCTCTTACGGATACGGAAAAATAATAGTCACCCAAGATACATATCTATATATATATATAATTTTTAGAAATTTGTACTATTATAGAATTCTTTATTGTATGATTTCATTGTCCTTTATATAGGCATGTGGGTTCCCTGTACCTGCAATACGTAGAAGAAAAAAGCAACAGAGAGCAAACTTTGGTTCACTTTTGCTCCTTCATCCCTTCTCTTCTCAATATTGCATATATTATTGTTTTGCTAGTTTCTCCAACAACACACTGGGTTAAGTTGCACAACCCAAGTTTACACTTTATATATTGCTTTGTCATTAAATATGTGATACTTTCATTTTCATGCCTTTATGTTTTTTTTCTTTCTTAATCTAGTCTTATAATGCCTTTATATGGGTTTTCTGATCCATTCATCACAATACTTGTTACATTAATGTATCTTCTCAATTTTACGTGCTTGCTTGAATGCTTTCTGATAGTTCTGATTGCGCATCTGGCTACAGAGCCTTGAGGACTGTTTTGCTCTTATTGATCGCATGTTCTCAATTTATTATCTTTCTAGTGTCTCAGAATATTCTGTATCATCATGTATTTTCCTTTCCTCTTTCCTAGACATTGTTACTATCATATCTCCGATTGTGTGATATTTACTTTCCATTGAAAAGATGTAGCATTTTGTGGCCACCAAGCTATTGAAAGTATGTTATAATTTTGAGATCTAATCAAAGTTAGATGTATATATTGCCTAACTATGATTTCACAAACTTACTTGTTGTCTATTTGTAATTTTGTGATATATATATTACATACAGAATGGTGTTTCATCGCTAATGCTAATAACATCAGTCCGTCAATGATCAGCATTAGCGACCACCTATCTGTCGCTATTGTATAAAACATCAGCGATGTATTACCCATTCATTGCTGATGTACCTTCCGTCGCTTATATGCTGTAGCGACAGAATAATCCGTCGCCAATGTACATCAGCGATGGATTCTTCTGTGGTGTTCTCTTATTCGTTACGGATGTGCTTCAGCAGTGGATTTTGGGTCATCAGTAATGGATTTGTCGTTGTCTGTTTTCAACTAGTGGAAGTCCTTATCTTTATACATGTACGGTTAGCCAAGCCATCTCCTTATGGACTCAATTACCCTCACTCATCTGTCTCCATCTCTCTTCAAAAGCGTAACAACTAATAGAGTATATGCCCAATCATGCATAACTATGAGCATGTCTGGCAAGTGGTCAAAGTGGACAAATAGATTCTTTTGGTTTATAAGCCACCAAAAAATAAGTTAGGTTACTGTAGCTTATTTTTGGTGACTTATACATCATAAGGTTTGCCCAAGTAAAAGACTAATATAACCCTCATCATTTCATAAACTTACAAGCCCCATTTATCTTCCTCGAACCTCATTTAAATGACTTTTGATCATTTTGATAACAATGATGGCTTATAAGTCATCCATTTACCAAACATCCTACTATTAAAAATAAATTTCAATTCACTAAACTTACCAAACACTTTGGTTTATAATTCACTAGGCCAAAAATCCATTTGTGGATTATAAGTCAAGTGGATAACTCAAAGTTGTCAAATATGCTCTAATTGACCCGTCCTTTTATTTCGATTAAATTTCTAGCTAGATGTTTTTTAGTGCCTCTAGGTTGTTCATTATGTGTAAATTTCCACCTCCCCAACCTAGAGTAGCTACGTGTGGAAGTAAAATCTAGCTAGATATTTTTTGAGCTAGGAATTATGTGCATATTGCTAATTATGTGCATATTGCTAATTATGTGCATATTGCTAATTATGTGCATATTGCTAATTATGTGCATATTTCTAGAAAAGTTCAAAGTTGTCAAATATGCTCTAATTGACCCGTCCTTTTATTTCGATTAAATTTCTAGCTAGATGTTTTTTAGTGCCTCTAGGTTGTTCATTATGTGTAAATTTCCACCTCCCCAACCTAGAGTAGCTACGTGTGGAAGTAAAATCTAGCTAGATATTTTTTGAGCTAGGAATTATGTGCATATTGCTAATTATGTGCATATTGCTAATTATGTGCATATTGCTAATTATGTGCATATTTCTAGAAAAGTTCAAAGTTGTCAAATATGCTCTAATTGACCCGTCCTTTTATTTCGATTAAATTTCTAGCTAGATGTTTTTTAGTGCCTCTAGGTTGTTCATTATGTGTAAATTTCCACCTCCCCAACCTAGAGTAGCTACGTGTGGAAGTAAAATCTAGCTAGATATTTTTTGAGCTAGGAATTATGTGCATATTTCTAGAAAAGTTCAAAGTTGTCAAATATGCTCTAATTGACCCGTCCTTTTATTTCGATTAAATTTCTAGCTAGATGTTTTTTAGTGCCTCTAGGTTGTTCATTATGTGTAAATTTCCACCTCCCCAACCTAGAGTAGCTACGTGTGGAAGTAAAATCTAGCTAGATATTTTTTGAGCTAGGAATTATGTGCATATTGCTAATTATGTGCATATTGCTAATTATGTTATAATTTTGAGATCTAATCAAAGTTAGATGTATATATTGCCTAACTATGATTTCACAAACTTACTTGTTGTCTATTTGTAATTTTGTGATATATATATTACATACAGAATGGTGTTTCATCGCTAATGCTAATAACATCAGTCCGTCAATGATCAGCATTAGCGACCACCTATCTGTCGCTATTGTATAAAACATCAGCGATGTATTACCCATTCATTGCTGATGTACCTTCCGTCGCTTATATGCTGTAGCGACAGAATAATCCGTCGCCAATGTACATCAGCGATGGATTCTTCTGTGGTGTTCTCTTATTCGTTACGGATGTGCTTCAGCAGTGGATTTTGGGTCATCAGTAATGGATTTGTCGTTGTCTGTTTTCAACTAGTGGAAGTCCTTATCTTTATACATGTACGGTTAGCCAAGCCATCTCCTTATGGACTCAATTACCCTCACTCATCTGTCTCCATCTCTCTTCAAAAGCGTAACAACTAATAGAGTATATGCCCAATCATGCATAACTATGAGCATGTCTGGCAAGTGGTCAAAGTGGACAAATAGATTCTTTTGGTTTATAAGCCACCAAAAAATAAGTTAGGTTACTGTAGCTTATTTTTGGTGACTTATACATCATAAGGTTTGCCCAAGTAAAAGACTAATATAACCCTCATCATTTCATAAACTTACAAGCCCCATTTATCTTCCTCGAACCTCATTTAAATGACTTTTGATCATTTTGATAACAATGATGGCTTATAAGTCATCCATTTACCAAACATCCTACTATTAAAAATAAATTTCAATTCACTAAACTTACCAAACACTTTGGTTTATAATTCACTAGGCCAAAAATCCATTTGTGGATTATAAGTCAAGTGGATAACTCAAAGTTGTCAAATATGCTCTAACTGACCAGTCCTTTTATTTCCGATTAAATTTCTAGCTAGATGTTTTTTTTAGTGCCTCTAGGTTGTTCATTATGTGTAAATTTCCACCTCCCCCAACCTAGAGTAGCTACGTGTGGAAGTAAAATCAATCATTGTCCATACATGGGTTTTTTCTGGTATGAAATGAGTCACTTCAAATAGGTTCATTGCTTCGGCCCCGAATACGATTAATCCGACATGGGCTAATTTGAGCCCCAAGTAGTTTACCGAAAAAATTGATAAGTCTGGCATTCCCGGCCCACCAAGCAAAACTGGTGGTTTCTTGCTCACACCAACTAAGCTAAAGTTCCATTAAAGAGCGTTTCCATGGGGTAGAACCTCCCCAGGGAATGTAAAGCTTTCATGAGGCTAATCCTAAGCCGCCACCCAAGCATGAATGCCTATGTTTAAGAGAATGTTTTTAGTGTAGAAAGTCTCAAATTCAGGATCTTTCGCTATGAGGATTTCTTGGGAAACAAAGTCCTAGGCACGTAGGTTCAAAGCCAAACTGACTAGTCCAAGAGCACTCATCCATAAATCGGTTACTGGTACAAATAACATAAACAAAGCCTTAATTTCCTATATATATATATATATATATATATATATATATATATATATATATATATATATATATGTGTGTGTGTGTGTGTGTGTGTGTGTGTGTGTATTTTGATACAATTCGTTTCATTCCACTTTGTAATACTTCAGTAGATTTAGTTTTGTTTATCCTTTAGTTCAGTCTTAATTTCGATTTCTTCTGTAAAATGAAATTTTTATAAAAAAAAAGGAGTCTTTATGTCTCGTTACCGAGGACCTCGTTTCAAAAAAATACGCCGTCTGGGGGCTTTACCGGGATTAACTAGTAAAAGACCTAGATCCGGAAGTGATCTTAAAAACCCGTTGCGTTCCGTGAAAAAATCGCAATATCGTATTCGTCTAGAAGAAAAACAGAAATTACGTTTTCATTATGGTCTGACAGAGCGTCAATTACTTAGATATGTGCATATTGCTGGAAAAGCCAAAGAGCTTGGGCAGAATAGCAGAGGTGGTGCATATTGCTAATTATGTGCATATTGCTTGGTGCGGAAGTAAAATCTAGCTAGATATTTTTTTGAGCTAGGAATTATGTGCATATTTCTAGAAAAGTTCAAAGTTGTCAAATATGCTCTAATTGACCCGTCCTTTTATTTCCGATGAAATTTGTAGCTAGATGTTTTTTGAGTGCCTCCATGTTGTTGAAGGCCCTATATTCCAAAAAACATTGAATAGCCCTCTTTTTCGTTGAAATACAAAAAGGAAAAGAAAAAAAATCTCCCAAGAGTTTTTAACAATCTAACTTCATCCCCAACTAGAGACGAAGGTAATGAAAACTTACTTCACTATTTCCATACAAAGCCTTTTAATTTCACAGCGTATCTTTTATCTCTAAATCATTTACATCGGTGTCAAACATATTTTTGATAGCATCATAGCGAAAAACCTATTCATAGATCTACAAAAGACTGAGCAAAAAAAGAGAAAATAACCACAGAGATAAAAAAAGATTTAACGAAATTTGACAATCAATTACTTACTTATGACCTCAAAGCATAGTAGGTCATGGTTCCACTAGTAATCAACAAAGGCTTATAGTCAATCTCTTAAATCCTAATCTCACATCCTTGCAGTCTCTATTCTCTCTTCTGGATACCAGAAAAATAATAGTCAGCCCAAGATACATATCTATATATAGGGTTTTACCTTGACACTCCCTGTTGGAGTGAAATTCTATAGGTGCTCTATTCTGGATCCCAACACAATGTATTTCCCAGACAAATTAAACTCCACATATTTGTCATTGGTATGGAGTATCTTTCAAGAAACTTATCCCTTCTCAAAAATGATCCTAAATTCAAGCATCATCCAAAATGTGCTCCTCTCAATCTCACTCATTTAACATTTGCGGATGACTTGCTCCTATTTAGTAGGGGTGACTTGTTCTCAATCAATAAGATTTATCAATGCTTGGCAGACTTCAGTTCTATCTCTGGGTTAATTGCTAATCCCAGCAAATCTGCCATATTTTTGGGTGGTTTGAATGATGAGCAGAAAAATGCTATATGTGCTGAATTGGGTATGTCTGAAGGAGTCCTTCCTATTAAGTACCTTGGTGTCCCTCTAATTAATAAGAGATTATCATTTATGGACTGCTCTGCTCTTGTTGCTAAAGTTGCTAACCAATATATGAAATGGTCAAAGCACAGGAGTCTCTCATATGCAGGCAGAGTTCAGTTGATCAAGAGTGTCATTTTAGGTATTCAAACCTATTGGTCCAGTAACTACATTCTCCCTAAGAAAGTTCTACTAAAAATTGATGAGCTTTCCAAGAGTTTCCTTTGGGGCAGTATGGGAGGAAAGAAGAAGATAGCTCTGGTGGCCTGGGAAAAGATTTGTACAAGTCAAATACATGGTGGTCTAGGTGTTTATTCAGCAGTTTCATGGAATTTAGCAGCTACTATTAAGCTACTATGGTCCATACATGAGAAGAAAGATATTCTATGGATCAAATGGGTTCATGGCAATTACTTAAAACACAGAGACATATGGAATGCTCAGAAAAAAGTGGGAGATTCATGGATGTGGAAGCAACTTATCAAAGTTAGAGACTATGCATTGGATAGATTTGGCGGGCCCTCCTGACATGTTTACTCGTGAGTGCTCGTCATTTTAATGGATCCGTAAAGCTTTTTTTCTTGAAAAAAAAATGAAGGGTAAAGCTTGAGGAGGAGCCTTCCACTAAGTGCAGATTCTATCAGAACACTCTCATAGGACGAGATGATGTACCATATATGAATGTTTGGAAATTAGTTTAAGAATTTCTAACTCTTCTATTTATGATGTAAATCATCTCGTTCCTGTAGGAATAGTTCTGATAGGATCCTTATTCGTATTCCACCCTCAGGAGCTAACATAACATCATCCATCAGAATATTTCAAAAACAACGAATCAGTTATAAATGACAAAATGGCTAATTCCCACGTAAAGTATTGTTGAAGTTCCAACTTGCCCCCTAAAGTATCAATGTGCCTATTTTCCTCCTTATACAATGTTTCTTTGTTCAATGTGGTCCTTTTGTGAAACAACAATTAAATACTTAATGGAAGGTAAAGTGGCATATTACTTTTTTGGGATTTTAACTGAAATTTACAAACAACTCTAAAATAAATTTGAAAAAATATTAAACACAGGCTATAAATTGGAAATTACGAAAAAAAACCCAAAAATTATAAACAGCTCCATGAAAATCTGAAATTTACAAGCCTTGAAAAAAATCCAAAATTTACACAAAACACCCTAAAACTAGAAATTATAAACTGCACTTCAAAATTTCTAAAACTAAAGACAACCCGAGAATCTGAAAATTATAAAAGACTCAGAAAAATTCAAATTTTATAAAAAACCCTAAAAGATTTGAAAATTATAAAACACCCTAAAAATAAAAACTTGAAAACTCAAATTTACAATTCAGGGGTTATTGGTAATTTCGAGGATTTTTAGGTGTTTTTATAATTTCTATATTTTCAAGGTGTTTTTGTAAATTTGAATTTTTAGGGATTTTGTTGATATTTCGAGGGTTGTTTGTGAATTTCAGATTTCAAGGTGCTTTAGTTTCAATTTTTTGTGATGATTTTTGTAAATTTAAAATTTTCAGTGGTCATTTGTAATTTTATATTTTGATGAAGCTATTTATAACTTTCTAATCAGGGTGTTTTATGTAGTTTTTAATTTTGTTTCGAGGAGTTTTATAAATTGCAAACTTTTATAGGATTAATTGTTTGAAATTTTTAAAATTTACGTTTAGTATTCAACTGTTGTTTGACAAAAGAGTAGAACATGCACAAAACATGCACAAGCGGTTTTAGGGCTTAGTAGTCGACTAATCTGATGAGTAGTCGACTAATCGTGTTGTAGTCGACTAATCTGATGAGTAGTCGACTAATCTGATGAGTAGTCGACTAATCTGGCGGTCGAGAAACGGGTTTGGTTTTAAACCGGTTCGTTTAGAGTTTATATATAACCCTAAACCGATTATTTGGAAGTTAATGAAGCGCGTTTTGGAGCGACTTTTGAGAGGGTTTGTGCATCTTTGGAGAGGAGATCTTTTGAGATTGAGAGGTTTGTTTTAGGGTTTCTTTGTGAGAACTTGTAATCCTAATTTGTATTCTCTCTTTCTATTAGTGAAAATCCCCCTCCTTACCCGTGGGCGTAGGCAACTTGAACCACGTAAATCTCGTGTCTTTACTCTTTTATTGTGTTTTGCTATCGTTTGTGGTGGTTTCTCTCGGCGGTTCAGCGGTCCTGGCAAACAATTGGTATCGAGCTATTGTTGATTGGAAGTGGTGTAATTTCTAATTTGAGGGGTGTTCGGTGATTCCCGAGAAGCGGATTCACGAACAAGCGAGGATACAACCAAAGAAATCACCAAAGTGGGAAAATTCGAGATTGAAAAGTTCAATGGGAAGAACGACTTTTCTTATTGGAGGATGCGGATGAAAAACTTTCTAATTTCGCAAAAATTGCACAAGGCTTTGGATGGAAAGGAGAAGAAGAACAAGGATATGTCGATGAGGATTGGGAGGAGCTGGATCTGGAAGCACGGTCGATTATCCTATGCCTCGAGAGGGATGTAGCTTTCTTGGTAGATGGAGAGAAACGGCCATGGTGGAAGAAGTTAGAGGGTACCTTCATGACGAAGAGTCTAACTAACCGGATCTACTTAAAATCCAAATTGTATACTTGCAAGATGGAGGAGGGCTCATCAATCTGGGAACACATCAACAAGTTTGATAGGATCATATCAGATTTGAAAGACATAGATGTTAAAGTAGGAGGCGAGGATCGGCGCTTCTACTACTGCCAAGTCTTATGAGAACACGGTGCAAACACCGAGGCTTGTGGGAGAAAATCGAAGATGGATGAGACTAGAACGGCACTTCTAGCGGACGATCTTCTAAGACCGCAACTAGTGACATGGCCACCGGCGTAACAGGAACAAGCGAGGAATTTGTTTGCAAGAGGAAGGAGCAATGAGCGAGGAAAAGGCAAGGGAGGAAAGTCTAGATCTAAATCAAGACCTCTTGCGGGAAAAGGATGTTTCAAGTGCGGTGAAGTGGGCATTTCAAAGTCGACCGTCAAATAAGAGAGTAGGTGGAAAGAAGAACAACAACAAGATCGAGAGGAGAGGGCAAGGAAGAAGCGAGCTACGTTTGAGGAAGGGAGCGATAAGGAATGCTATGTCGTCCGCGGGTGGCGAGGAGATCTCCGGAAGTGGATTCTTGATTACGGTTGCTCTTACCATATGTGTCCAAATAGGAAGTGGTTTACTACCTACGAGGCATTGATGGGGAAGCTGTATTGATGGGGAATAACCATGCTTGTAAAACAGTGGGGCTAGGTAATATCAAAATCAAGATGCATGATGGAGTGGTTCGAACCTTGGCGGATGTGAGGCATGTTCCCGACTTGCGGAAGAATCTTATCTCGGTTGGTGCTTTGGACTCCGGTGGTTGCGGGGATTGTGACGGAAAACGGAGTGAAGAAGGTTGTTCGTGGTTCCTTAGTAGTGATGAAGGGTGTTCGTCACGGTAATCTATATACTCTCGTACGACGGTGACAGAGATGCAGCTGTTGAACCGGAAGTGGTGGAGACCCATGTGAGCACACACGGTTATGGCATAGGCGGCTTGGGCATATGTCGAGAAGGGTCTAGTTCGCTTGGTAAAGAGGGTCTGTGAAGAATCTGAAGGAACCGGCATGGATTTTTGCGAGGATTGTGTGTATGGAAAGTCACACGAGGTCAAGTTCTGAACAGCAAGTCTAAGAGCGGAGGGATACTAGATTATGTGCACACGGATGTTTGGGGTCCGCCTGCACAACCCAAGGGTGGTTCCGTGTATTATGTCTCGTTTATAGATGATTATTCTAGGTATGCTTGGATTTACTTCGAAGCATAAGAATGAGATGTTGAGACATTCAAGAAGTGGAGAACAATGGTTGAGAAAGTGACAGAAAGAAAAAGACTCGCCAGATCCATATAAATCTGCGAGTATGCGATGGTGCTTTCAAGGAGTTCGTGATCGGGAGGAATTGTTCGACATCGACGTCAGTCTACACCACGCCAGAATGGGTCGGAGAGATCGAACCGAACACCGGGGAGAAAGCGGTGAGTATCGCGATCTTATGCGGGATTGGGCAGCGAATGGTGGGGCGGCGGTGGCTCTGACTTGTTACATTGTGAACCGTTCACCACATTCGACATTGGATGGTGATACACCCTATAGGGTGTGGTCGGGAGCATGCGATTATGATAGGCTCGAATTTTCGGATGTACGCCTACTATCCGTCAACGAGGGAAAGCTTGGCGAGGGCCAAGAAGGCAATATTCTTGGGATATGCAAAGGCGTAAAGGCTATCGCCTTTGGTGTACGGAAGATTCAAAGTTAAGTGATCAGCGAGGGATGTTACCTTTGATGAGAAATCCATGATTGCTAGGGCGTCCAAGGATGATGGTGTTATGACTGGTGAGACTTCTAAGTCTCAGGTTATTGAAATAGAACCTAAAGACCAACTAGGTTCTAATCGTGCTCAAGTGGGAAGTCGAGGTAGATGATGAGCTTGGCGGGGAGGAGGTTCAGCGAGGAAAATACAGGCACTACAACAACAGCAGCTCGAGGATAATTTGGCTTCCACTAGGCCAAAGCGAGCATACAAGCAGGTTTTGAAGCTGGGGGCTGATCAACCCCTGAAGCACTATGGGCAGGCTAATATGGTTGAATCGCCTCTCGGTGGAGGAGGACGAGCGGTCTCCTTCAATGAAGCTATTCGGGACAAGGATAGTGAGAGTTGGTTGGCTGCGATGGAGGAAGAGATGGAATCTCTTCGGAAGAATCATACATGGGAGGTGGTCCCATTGCCCGTAGGAAGAAAAGCTATTGGTTGTAAGTGGGTGTTTAAAAGAAAGGAAGATCTTTGAGCTTCGGTGGTGTAAGATACAAGGCGAGGCTAGTGGCTAAGGGTTTTGCACAGAAAGAGGGTGTGGATTACAATGAGATATTTTCTCCGGTGGTGAAACATACTTCTATTCGGGTGCTATTGAGTATTGTTGCTCATGGTGATTTTGAGCTGGATCAACTTCGATGTTAAAACAGCCTTCTTGCACGGAGACTTGGATGAAGAGATCTACATGCATCAACTTGAGGGCTACAAGGTTGAGGATAAGGAGAATCATGTGTGTCGTTTGAGGAAGTCCTTTGTATGGATTAAAGCAATCTCCCGCAGTGGTACAAGCGATTTGACTCCTTTATCTTTGAAGCATGGATTTTCCGGCGATCATGATTGTTGTGTTTACATTCGAAGCTTCAAGGTAATTTTATCTATCTTCTTTGTATGTGGATGACATGCTTATTGCTTCTAAGAGCGGGGTGGAGATAGATAGGTTGAAATCTCAACTTGGTAAAGAGTTGAGATGAAGGACATGGGTCTTGCTAGGAAAATCTGGGCATGGAGATTAGAAGAGCGGGCGAATCGGCGATTGTTCTTGAGTCGGAAGGGCTACATAGAGCGGGTGATCGAGGTTGAGATGCAAAGTGCTAAGTCGGTGGTGACTCCATTGGCTCCACACTTTAGGCTTCGGTAATCAATCTCCCACTACAAGAAGAGAAGGCACATGGGCGTGTTCCCTATGCTAGTCAGTTGGCGGTTTAATGTATGCAATGGTGTGTACACGCGATATTTCCTGGCGGTTAGTGTGGTCCGGTAGATTCATGGCGAATCCGGAAAGGCGACCGGGAAGCGTGAAGTGGGTCCTCAGTACTTAAAGGGTACGTTGATAATGGCCTGTGTTTTGGTGGAGAAACATGTCGATTGGCGGGTTTGTGGACTCGGATTATGCGGCGATCTAGATAGACGGCGATCTACTACTGGTTATGTATTCAAGATACATGGGGCTCCGGTTAGTTGGCGATCGATGTTACAGCGCATGGCACTTTCTACTACTGAGAGGTCGAAAGTACATGGCCATGGCGAGAGTGAAGGAAGCATTGTGGTTGTGGGGTCTTCTAGGCGATTTGGGGATTGGCGAGGAAACGTGAACTTGTGGTGTGACAAATCGAGTGCAATTCACTTGGCGAAGAATCAGTTCATCATGCTCGTACCAAGCATATTGATGTCGTATCATTTTGTGCGGGATGTCATAGAGGAGGTGATATTTCTCTCATGAAGGTGCACACGAATGAGAATCCCGCGGACATGTTAACCAAGGTGGTCACAGGTAGTAAGTTTAAGCATTGCTTAGACTTACTTCATATCGACTCTTGTTGATTTGCCCAAGAGGGCATGGCCCTCGGGCGGTAATGGGTAAGGTGGAGATGATTTGAGGTGAACTACGGTGAGCTTGATCCGGTGGAGGGTAATGAGGCGCCGCTGTGTAGTGACGCACTGGATTGGCCCGGATTGGCTAATGGTGATCTCTCTAGATGTTCTTGGTGTTCTTACGGTGTTCGGTCCAAAATTTGAGGTAAATCAAATGATGTGCGAGGTGGAGAATTGTAGAACATGCACAAAACATGCACAAGCGGTTTTAGGGCTTAGTAGTCGACTAATCTGATGAGTAGTCGACTAATCTGATGAGTAGTCGACTAATCTGATGAGTAGTCGACTAATCGTGTTGTAGTCGACTAATCTGATGAGTAGTCGACTAATCGTGTTGTAGTCGACTAATCTGGCAGATTCGTAAAACGGGTTTGGTTTTAAACCGGTTCGTTTAGAGTTTATATATAACCCTAAACGATTATTTGGAAGTTAATGAAGCACGTTTTGGAGCGACTTTTGAGGGTTTGTGCATCTTTGGAGAGGAGATCTTTTGAGAGATTGAGAGGTTTGTTTTAGGGTTTCTTTGTGAGAACTTGTAATCCTAATTTGTATTCTCTCTTTCTATTAGTGAAAATCCCCTCCTTACCCCGTGGGCGTAGGCAACTTAGAACCACGTAAATCTCGTGTCTTTACTCTTTTATTGTGTTTTTGCTATCGTTTGTGGTGGTTTTTGCCTGCTACGGGTCCGCCGCTACCAACGCAGACCGCAGATTGAGCGTAAAATAAAAATATATGAACTTGGTAAAGGGACAAGTTGAAACTTCAAGAATACTTTTAAGGATACAATCATTTTGTCTTAGCATTTACAAAATCGAGTCCTCGATTGTGTCCAACAATTGCCAGGCCAATTCCGCACAAAGGATATCCCAATTTGATGGCCCCACTAAGTAGGGCCCATTTATCAGTATAAAATAACATAGAGATAGTATCGTCCAACCTTTTTTTTTTTTGGTCGTATAAAGCCAAATCTATCAACTTTTCTCTTTGAATACACCAAAGTTCCCTCCTCTTTCCCTCCTCCTAGTCTCTTTCCTTCACCTCCCATCCCCTTTCCATCAATATTGACCTCCATGAAACCCCTCATCGTCTTCCACCTCCTCCTCCTCCCTACCCTTCTCAATTGCGACCTAGCCAACGTCATCCAGTCCGAGTACTCTGCCCTGATTGCCCTCCGTCGAACCCTCAATTCGACCCTCCTCAATTCGTCTTGGAACGGCCTGCAATGCGTCTTTAATCGATCCTCATGGCAGGGAATCCGTTGCATCAACAATCGAGTCGTGTCGATAACCCTAGAGGGCATCGGCCTATCGTGCCATATGGACGACCCCTTCGCCCTCTCGAACCTCACTGAGCTCACTCTAGTTAGCTTCAAGAACAATTCGATCTCTGGAACAGTGTTTGATTTCTCCTTCAATCCTAATATCACTACAATCGACATGTCGATGAACAAATTCAACGGTTATATATCGAACTCACTATTGAATCTAAATCTACTAGAGACATTGCAGCTTGATCACAACAAGTTGAGTGGATCAATTCCTCCCCTTAACCAACCTAGTTTGAAGGTGTTCGATGTCTCGTACAACAAGTTAACGGGTCAGATTCCAACTACATCCAAACTCCAATGGTTTAATGGAGCATCCTACACTGGGAATCCTCAATTGTGCGGTCATCCGAGTCCTAACCCATGTCCGCACTTATCGGGCCCTGAATCCGCTGCCAACGACCATGACAGCGGGTCCAATATGTTCTCAAAATCATCTGTGCTTATAGTTGTATTCGTAGCGCTACAAGTCATTGGCCTGATTGCTTTCTTGTGGATCGTCTTTGTCCTGTACAAGCGGAGAAAAAGAAGAATTAGCATGGGGAAGACCCAGGAGAAGAGTGAGGAAGCTAATGGCGACGACGACAACGACAACGAAGAGAAGAGTGAGGAGAATATCGAAGTCATAAGCGACGCTGTTCGAAGGAAGATTGTGTTCTTCAACGGTGAAGGGGTGTTTCACATCGATGATCTTCTCAAGGCGTCCGCGGAGAGTATGGGGACTGGGAGCTTCGGGGCGTGCTACAAGGCGACACTCGGAGATGACCGGAATATTGTGGTGAAGAGGATGAAGGATGTCAGTCCTATGACCGATGAAGAGTTTGGTAGTCATATTAGAGCTCTTGTTGCAAAGGAACATTCGAACTTGTTTCCTCTGCTTGGTTACTATTGTTCAAGTGATGAGAAGCTCTTGATGTACAACTTGGCTCTCGATGGCAGCCTCTTTGATCGAATCCATGGTGAGTATATAGCAAGTGTATATCTTAGTTCTTGGCATAAATTTGTAGTCAAATGAAAGTCCTCGGGTTTAATTGACGGCTTGAGGATGTTATAACGTTAGCATACATAACTCTCTTTGGTAGATGATTCGTTCACATAGTTTAGGCTTACTCGATAAGAACACTAGACAATAGTTTTCTCCGTCAAAATTTAACACTTTCGCGGATGCACTTAATTTATTTTACAATCATAGTAACAATGTCAAGGAATCATCTATGATTCAGAAACGCCACGATTCAACCATGTTTCTACCATGTATTTAAGATCAACAACAAGGAAAAACCATAGAACTAGGGTTTCGTGTAGGATTTTTACATATTTTCAAATCTAGCAATCCGTGTATAGGTAAACCAAGTTAGATCTTATGAAAACTTCTCTAAAACATTAGAGAATCAGCAAGAAAGAACCCTATCAAGTTTTAGCATGAAAATCTAGGGTTTATCAGATCCAAAGAAAAATCTACAAAGAGATAACAAAGACAATCCCCATGAATAAAGAGCAAGGTGGAGAAAACCGTCGCTTGAATTGAAGATTGTCTCTTCCTGCCAAGTTTCCTCTCTCTCTCTCTCTCTCTCTCTCTCTCTCTCTCTCTCTCTCTCTATCTCCTCATGTCGAGTTTCCTCTCTCTCTCTCTAGTCATCCTCTCCTATGAACTCCTGCTTCCAAAAGTTACGTTTCAGAAAAAGGAAAAAAAAAACTTAAGAATCTAGGGTATTTGTAGGCATTGGACCTATTTGCAAATATTATGAATATCATTTCTTTTACTCTTCTAGTCCTGAGGGCTATATATGCTAAACCCATTTACTCTTAAGTCCAATTCATGATTAATTCATGAATCTAATTCTAATAAAGTTATACTTTTGGGAATTTCATAATTTTGAGGAGAAATACTTATATATTTTGCAATAATCTCCTCAATTAAATATATTATTTAATCGAATAATCCGGGACCTTATAGAAAGTTTTATTATCGTATTACTAGTAGACGTAAGCTTAGGCTAAACCACGTAAATCTTGGTGCTTACATTATATCCTTTTCTTATCTAGTTTGGAGTAGAGAGTATTTTGACCGAACAACTTGCGCTGAGGAGTCAACCTTGGTTTTCTTTCACTTCATTCTTGACCAAGGAGCCAAGGATCTTAGAGAGATTACGTGGTGACAACAGCATACAATGTGGCGGGTAATGGCTATGGTGGAGCTGATATGGGCTTTGGGTGCACGCAGTTGGTGGGGGCGGATCTATCTTGATCAAAGTGGTATCACATGACACCATTATGATCAATGACCACCAAAACCCTCACCCACTTACAACCCAAACCTCAGCCTACTAACAAAAGCCCCACAAACTAGGTGAACGTCCCTAATAAATCTCCATAAATCACTTATATTTCCAACTTTCATCTAACCCACCTAAGTTAAAATTTAAAATAAAAAATTTGAAGAAAAAAAGAGTGCAATTCAATTTCAGTATTGAAAACCTGCAATTAATCACTTTTTTTTCCTATCCTCAAGATCTCACAGGCCCTGGCTTCTTCTCTGTCCTAACGCCTACTTATCCCTAGCTCCTCCTCAGCTTCTGTCGTCAAGATTCTTGTTGGCAGTCCCTAACTCTGTCTTAACGAGTTTTTGATAGTTTCTATATGTAGAATTTAGGATAAGATCTATCCTTTAGTATATTTGCTTTTAAACATGACATTAATTTTATCCGCGGCTACAACAACTATTGAAAAAGGTTTTCTACAATGAAGCCTATAAAGTTGCAAAGTAAAAATGAGTGATGATTGGCTCAATAATTACTTGGTGGCATATATTTGATAGTGCTACTATTATGTGATTATGTACTTTTTAAAAAAATATGAAAACCTTTTGAGAATAATTGTAGTTTTAATTATTAATTATTTAGTGATATCACTTTTCAAAAATTGATGTCTTGTGACCTGGAGGTCACAGGTTTGAATCTCAAAACAGGTCCCCAAAGTGGAGGTAAGGCTACATACATCTAACCCTCCTCAGAGCCTACAATGGTGAGAGCATGATGCACTGGGTCACCTTTTATCATTTTTCAGAAATTTTGGATCCGCCGCTGACGGGTTGGACCCGTGAAGAAAATGTACAACACTTAAAAACTAACATTATATCATTGTGTTGATCTTCTCTGTATTTTTTCCAATTTTATCCCATAATTTGTTTTCTCAATAGACTAAAAATAACTACGTTATGCTTTTTCTTCTCGCTTTTAGTTTTCTAATTATCGATCACTGACTAATTACTGTCTAAAAAAAGGAGGAAGAGGGGAAAATACTAGAATCCCATTCAAATGGAGCTCAAGGCTCTCAGTGGCCAAACACATAGCCAGAGCCATGGAATTCTTGCACAGAACAACTAAGAGAGGAGATGAAGACTCTGCTCCTCACGGCAACCTCAAAGCCTCCAATGTCCTCCTCGAATCTGACGAAGTGGCTCTCGTATCCGACTACGGCCTACTTCCATTAATCCCCGCCCCACTCGCCCCCAAAAGAATGGCCGCATATCACTCGCCTGAGTACCAAAACAACCGAAAAATATGCAAGAAGTCCGACGTGTGGAGCTACGGCTGCCTGCTTCTTGAGCTCGTGACGCGTAAATTTCCAATGAACTCTCAGGTCAGACGGATGGACGGAGGGGAATTGGTCGGGTGGGTTCATCGGGCTGTGAGGGAGGAGTGGACTTGTGAGGTGTTTGATGCGGAGATAGCGATGGAGAAGGGGGCGATGCAAGGGATGTTCAGGCTGCTGCAGGTGGCGCTATGGTGCTGCGAGAGCTCGGTTTCCAAGAGGCCGGACATGATGGAGGTGGCGAGAGCGGTGGAGGGGATTGCGGCCGGCGTAGACAAGCTGGTGGAGGAGGAGCAGGAGGAGGAGTCAATGGAGGAGATCAGTTACTGATGAAGTGAAGTATGTATATATATTGTACGTCATAAGTTTTCATCAACGGAGAGATCTGTGTTGAACTCTTGAGTTTCGTGTGATAATAATTCTAATAAAGAGAAGCTGTAACCTTAAGAAATAATAGTCACTATCGTTGCAATAAAATTAGCTGTGAGTTTCATTAATATCATCTTGGGGATAACTTGCAAGTATGTGACATATGAATAGTATTTAACATTACATAGCAAAGATCATTAGTGTCATTTTTAAGATACTAGTGCCTCAATAAAGTATATACCACATTAATGTCTCTATCATCTTATAGTTTTCGTCATGGCCTAAAAAAAATTACCCCTTGATATGCTCAACATGATCACCAGGAGAATCATAAGTTGTTCACGTATTATCATGGATTAAGTTGAATAAAAGTAACAGCTGTACTAAAGTATTGATCTCCTAAGGATTGGAGAAACATTCACAGACAAAGGCAAATCTCTTTCATTGGATTGGATGTCAAATTGTTCTCATTTTTATACACTGTTATTTTCTTTTCTTTTCTTTTCTTTTTCCTTTTATTTTCCCCCTTGATCAACTTTGATTTCATTTGTCTTATTGAGAATAAAGATATTTTTCTATGTGTAGTGAAATAAAATAAAGGGTTAATTGAGGAGAGACCTCCGTACAATCGCCCAATTGTGAATGGGCCCCTGTAATTATTTAAACAATTTTCCCTTTTTTAATTTTTTTTTTGGTTGGGAAACTCTTGGAGAAAAAGATCAAACATGACAAAACCAACATCATGTGCAATTGATAGATTAACTAAAGCCATATCTAGCAAATTATCTGCCTCTTCAAAAAGAGTTAAATTCTTTTGAGTGCATTATTCAGGAAACATCCTTTTGACAGGAAACATCCTTTTGAACTCTCCAACAACCAAACTTAACTCATTATGCTAAACTCATGCTCCTTATCTCCCACCATCAAGAAATGAGGCCCCTCATCAACCAACATCCTTCCATCTTCCTCAATCCTGCTCGCATGCTTGCATGGGTTTATATCAAACTCGACATCTGATTTGTCTCCAGCCTTTAAGTGCACATTCTCGAATCCAATCAATTGTTTCATCGGCGCTCCACCACGTACATTATCCCTTCTCAAGAACAGCAACACTGAATGCTTTGCATCCATTGGACCGTGATTACTAACTCTCACTGCAGCAGAAATTTTCAGTTTCTGACACTGTTCAGATCCCAATTTTGATATATCATAACTAATGGCTTTTTGTGAATCCTTGACAGCTTGGAGTCTGATTGTTTTGTTCATGTGGAGGATTCTCTGAGTTGTAGAGGTGAACTCATAAGAAAATGTGGAGTAGCTCAGGCCATAGCCAAATTTGAAAACTGGGTTGCCAGTAAAAAACCGGTAGGTTCGTCCTGGATATTCAGTGGCAGGGTCTGCTCTCATCCTCATGTCGGTCATCGCCACATTTGTGAAGTCTTGTGGGTACCATGTAACCGGTAGCCTTCCCCCTGTAATATCATCCAGACCTTTAGAAGTTTAAAGAACTAATAATGCACCATAGATGTTAAATTTGCTGCATGCTTATTTAGTGTCATAAATTGGACAAATACAATTGTTGTTTACTTGGAGCAGACCATGATCCTCTCGAAGGTTTGAACTTGAACAAAGGCAACAGCCCCATCTTTAACCTAGGGAGTTCAATAACTTAAGCTCAAGAGGAATATTGATACAAAAGAATTCAGTCAAGGAGATATAGAATTGGACTGTCGCTTAGATTTTGAAAGATATATCATCATAACTGCGATATTAATACTTGAAATGCACAAATTGCATAGCAGTCCCCGTAGTGTTCATCAATCGTAATCCTTCCTATACCAATAAGTGATCTTTATTTTATCAGTATGAATAACTAAATACATGTGTCCCTGTGTATGGCCAACACTAAGAAAACTACAGAAGTGGTACATATATTGTTTTCTGTTCTATGAATATGTATCAAACTTTTGATTTAACTCATTCAGCTATCTAACATTTGATTTATCTTATTCTGTTGTGCAGATTTTAGCTGTGAATTAACCAAGTTCTCAGTTAATTGAACTTCTTGTTTAAAAAGATTACTAGATCTTTGAAAGATATCCAAACAGCAAAGTGATTTTCAGTTTTTCACCTGGATTATGTTCACCAAAGATAACATCAGCAATTGCCAGTCCACCAGCTTCACCGGGATAACCAGCCCACAACATCCCTCCTATATTCTCATCATCCTTTGCGAAACTAACATCCACAGGACCACCACAAAGTAGCACCAATATCACTGGCTTCTTTGCTTCTCTCGCCACGCTTGTTATTAACATTTGCTGCTTACCTGGCAGCACCAAATCCACTCTATCGAGCTTTTCCTTCTCTTCAGTTAAATCCAACCCCATGAGCATAACAACTTGATCTACTGACTTTGCCAATTGTACAACTTCATCAATTGAGACATCAACACAAGCCACATCCTCACACCCCTGCAGAAATTTTGTATCTGTAACATAGCTCTGGAGTGCCTGAAGAGGAGTTATGGAACTACAAGGAGGCCCTGCATAATTCCCTAACATGACAACGTTTGCATTAGGGCCAATAACACCGAGGGAAGTTGTCTTCGATTTTGTCAGAGGTAGGAGATGGGCT
Organism: Asparagus setaceus; assembly: GCA_012295165.1. Taxonomy (NCBI): domain Eukaryota; kingdom Viridiplantae; phylum Streptophyta; class Magnoliopsida; order Asparagales; family Asparagaceae; genus Asparagus; species Asparagus setaceus. Next base: position 29,432,319 of record CM022704.1, read on the forward strand.
GAGTTCTTTAGTAGGACTATGCCTTCTCTTGCTGCTTCAAGAGCCAAGAACTTGTTCTCCTCTGTGCAGACATCGGTGGAAGAGAGTTTTCCATAGAGATGGTTTTTTGGGTCTCCATTGAAGAGACCTAGCCTCATTCTTATTGAGAAGAGGTTGTGAAGTGCTCGGTTTATGTCAGACTCTGAAAGCTTTCCTTGTTGGACAGCTGAGGCTGCATACTTTTGAACATATTTACCACAATTCACATCCATTCCTGAGATATGTTTTGATCATATGACAAGTGAAGCAATAATTCATCAAGTAGTGATTGAATTTATAACACCCGAAAATTCTCAATCTAAATAAACCTGGGAGATAGATGGCAGTATGAATATTGCACATACCGGCTTTGAGAACATCTGCAACAGCATCTTCTGGTGTGCTTGCATATCCTTGAGCATCATGGATGATTGAAACTGCATCACAGTCTGAAGTGATGTACCTGTTTCCATCTCAAAATAGGATTTAGTGATATAGAAATATATTAGTTGTGGTATGTCTAAACATTCAATATGCAGCCAACAGAAAATTGAATTTGAAATAAAGCAATTGAAGTGATCACAAATAAGCGATATAATTGATGAATTTAAGCTCTTAATATCTTAAGATCTTACCCATAAAACCCCCAAGAATCCCTAGCAGTTTTTGTTAGAAAGTTGTAATCAGCGCACATTGGTACTCCATTAACTTGATTGTAAGAGCACATAATTCCGCTAGCTCGAGCCTCTTCAATACAACTCCTGAAAGGAGGCTGAAAACTATCCTCCAAATCCTGTATCGATACCTGAAACCAAGAATTAAATCCAATTCTCAAAACCCCACCAAAAGTAATTCCATTTTCTGACAAAATTAGATAAAAATTTACCACAGCGTTAAACGTGTATCTAGTTTTTCCCTTCCAATTGTCCATATCATAAGCTGTGAAGTGCTTGCAGCAAGCTGAAACCTTAAGCTCTTCAGAGTTATTTCCATCAGAGGAATAACCCTGAAGTCCTCTTACATAGTAGGTTGCATACTTTCCAGCCATCATTGGATCCTCCCCAGGTGTCTCTTGGCCTCGTCCCCATCTCGGGTCTCTAAATATGTTTATGTTCGGCGACCAGAATGTTAGCCCCTCTGCCTGCCCAGCATTGTACATTGCCCGAGCTTCTACTCCAATTGCCTTCAAATGTAACAAAGGTTGGAAATTACTAGGAAGCAGAATTTCGAGTCAAACGCACTAATCCTTCTGGTTGTAAAAGTAGAATAATCAAAACCAGTTCTTCTTCATGATACAGTTCAAAATATATGGATATGGAATAAGATGAAAAGTGTTTTCATGTCAATAAATGAAACATAAATGCTTTTAAGTAGAAAATAGGCCTCAGATGTTGTGAAAATATGGAATTTGCTCATAATCAAACTCATTTTTGGAATGCTGCTTTGTCAGACAAATTTGTGGACTGGTTTGGCTCTGATTTCGCGTTTATCAACAAAAGGAGTGAAACTTTGCTGTGATGGGGATCTTCTGATTAATCTGGAAAGAGCAAAACCTACATATCTTTATAGACAATCCTTTCAAACAGAAATCATCCACAACTCAGTCAGGCTTGCAAATTTTGATTCAATTATTTTGTTAGAAAAATTGTAGCTTTGTGGTGTTAATGTACACCTCTTGATATCAAGTTTTACTATGTAACCATTTTTTGCATTCCACACTTTTCCTCTTATAATTACATGGACTCCCTTCTTTTCCCTAAACCATCAAACCTCAAAATATTATCATAAGATCATGATGTCCACTACATGGCACTAGTACTCTAAACTCAATTACCAAACTAGACTGACCGAACTTAGTTTATACCTGCCCAATTTGGTACCAGAGTTGAGTATTGAAAGATGCAGCAGTGTGGATAACTTGAGGAAAACTTGTAACAGACTGAATCGAGCCATTGAAGTGAATCCCCCTGCCGGAGGTGGACACCCCGTGGAGGGACTCCGACCACCATTTGTATCCCGGAACACCCAACCGATCAATTGGAGGCGCGATGTCACCCAATTGAGCTATCTTCTCCTCTAAAGATAGACGAGAGATAAGATCTTCGACTCTATCGCTAATGGGCAATGTTGAGTTGCAAAATGAATGGGTTTTCGATAGAGGATTCGAAGGATCACATGAAAATGGAGGGGATAAAGATAGGAGTAATCGAAATCGGAATAGAACAACGAAGAAGAGAATTAGTGAAGGGCCAGTATTGATCTTCATCACTCTTGAGCAAAGACAGGAAGAAGAGGAAGAATGAGGGAGCTGAAGTTTTCTTTTGAGGCAAGAAGTTATGGGCACAAACTGAGGGAATGTTTCTATTTGAGTTGAAATGACCAGAGTGCCCTTCTGATGACAAGGGTATTTATGAGGTGATCGAGCAAGTTAAGGAAGGGTGTTTTGGGTAGTGGAAGAACTCGTCTTTTAAGTAGGAAGAGGACAAGGTTAGCCGTTGGGCTTTCAGGTGATTCCCGCCATGTTCTAAGCTTGAGTGTGAGTGATATGGTCACCGTCAGTGAGCACAAATGTACTCTCACCCTAACTTTTACTGCTCAAAATCACATGTTATTTGAGGACGAAGGCACTGGGTTAAGGAGGTGATGGGATCCCTACAAACGGTTGGTAGAGAGTTGAAAGGGCTGCATGCAGAGCAATAGAAGGAAAATTTTTGACTCTGATTGCTTTATTTTATTTTTGTAACGTAAAATTCGTGTAACGCTAAACGTCAGTTTGGTCTTCAACCATTTGTTTTGATGTCCAAATCATGGCTATTAGTTTTGTCTTCTTTTGTGGATTTTGTTTTCTCAATTCATTTTGAGCTTCTTTCTCTATCTCATCACTTACCTTCAGATTACCGGTGTATAGAAGAGAAATAGCACACACTTGTGTGAAATATGAATCCAGCAGATGCAGAACAGCAAAGATGATACTTCCAGCAGAAGATGGATACCCATCACTTGCATTGAGCTTCTGAGTCCAAGTTGATACTCAAGAACCCAAAAAGTTTTATCACCTGAGAAAAACTGTCGATAACTTGATCACAATAGACAGGTATCACAACTCCTCAGGCACGTACAGTAAACTAATGGATATACATTTTATGCATAAGATATCTCACGAGGGAAAATTATGAGACAGCTCACTTTAGCGGACGCAACAGTCCCAGGAGAAAATTCAGACATCAAGACTACTACAATTCACAAAAAAACGCAAATAAAGAAAACCAACATTCAGAGAAACCCTGTAGCACCCTCAGGCTTGAACTTGGAATTCTCAATCAGTCAAAACAACATACCGCTTGCAATAGCAGAGTCAGATACACAATAAAACAGCCATATATACATATATAGAGAGAAAGAAAAGACAACCAAGCACCAGAGATGTAACTAAATAGACACTGATAAAATTCAATTCCTATTATTTTAACACAGAACCATAAACGAGTCTTAAATCATAAACCTCCACGATTTGACACTAAAACATCAAAGAAGACAACCTGACACCACAAAAGAAACCAAGCCCTTTTTACCTTCGCCACCGTCGGTCAAGCACCCAGTTCTGCATCCAGACACCGGAAACCCTACCAACAGATTCAAGACAATTATTACTACGATCAAGAGAAACCACACTACTTTCACCAACCACAGACGCGACAACAAACGCAAGAATCTCCTCGTTTCATTTCTTCTTGGCCGCCGACTTGGTGACCTTGGCTCCAGAGGGATCCTTCTTCTCCACACTCTTGATAACACCAACCGCAACGGTCTGCCTCATGTCCCTCACAGCAAACCTACCCAATGGCGGATACTCGGAGAAAGTCTCCACAACCATGGGCTTTGTCGGAATCATCTTCACAAACCCAGCATCTCCGTTCTTCAGGAACTTAGGCTCCTTCTCAAGCTCCTTACCAGAACGCCTATCAATCTTGGTCAAGATCTCAGAGAACTTGACAGCAATGTGGGAGGTGTGGCAATCGAGAACAGGAGCATACCCATTACCAATCTGACCAGGGTGGTTCATGATGATGACCTGAGCGGTGAAGTTGGCTGCCTCCTTAGCAGGATCATCCTTAGAGTTTGAGGCCACGTACCCACGTTTAAGATCCTTGACAGCGACGTTCTTGACATTGAAACCGACATTGTCACCAGGGAGAGCCTCTTGGAGAGCCTCATGATGCATCTCAACAGACTTGATTTCAGTAGTCAGACCAGATGGCCCGAAGGTCACAACCATTCCGGGCTTGAGGATACCGGTCTCGACACGACCGACAGGGACAGTGCCGATACCTCCAATCTTGTACACATCCTGAAGGGGAAGTCGGAGGGGCTTGTCGGTGGGACGCTTGGGCTCATTGATCTGGTCCAGGGCTTCGAGAAGTGTCGGGCCCTTGTACCAGTCGAGGTTGGTGGACCTCTCGATCATGTTGTCACCCTCAAATCCAGAGATGGGGACAAAGGGGATCTTGTCAGGATTGTAGCCAACCTTCTTGAGGTAGGAAGAGACTTCCTTCACGATTTCATCGTACCTTGCCTTGGAGTATTTGGGTGTAGTCGCATCCATCTGTTAAGTATGCAAAAGAAATTTTGGTTACAAACAGTAGCATATTTAGTAAAAATGCTGAAAGTAATGCGATTCACAGTTGATAACTGTTTCTTACAAACAAAAATCAATATGCTCATACCATAAAATTTAAAGGAAAGATTTTGAAACAATAGGCTGACAAAATCATGAGAAGAAATAATAGAACAAGCATTTAAACAGAAACATTTTACAATGATCTCAAAAGTTATGCACTACGCTCTGACAAAGTTGTTACAAAATGAAATTTAAGAATCTATTTTCCAAATAGTATTTGTTATATGAACACAACTACCGATTTCAATTCTATAATATATAATTCAATCAGTTTACAGAATACATAAACTAGCAATAGAAAACAATTGGGATAACTTCAAAAAAACACTATAAAGAACTCCTTCATAATGCAGATTCCTCAAGAATTTACACCTATGTTCCTGGGTACTTCTATCATGAAGCCATACCCGTACGTGACACTCCTTGGAAACTCCTCACATATATACAAGCATTTATTCAAACATGTACTTAATCATACGATATATGTTTTAATGTAAACACTCCTCATACACTCCTGGGACAGCCTACATTTCACATTCATTTTTAAAACTTGCTGGACAAAAATTGAGTTCATTTCAGCTCATATTCAGTTAAGAACTACATTTTCAAAGGGTCTTATGTGTATCTTGCTCAAAATTATGATTACAGCCCCATGCATTTTAGCTGTGTCCCCGCACCCTACCTTTTACAAATTTGCAATGTCCCGTACCCTTACCGCATCCCCACCCATGCAACTTAGATTTACGGAGCCTAAAGTTCAAAGTGAAATTCACACAAACAGAAGTTTGAAATTGCATTGATAATTGGCTTCATATCAATAGTCATATTGTAGCTTGTTAAGACATAACAAATCTAAGAAAACTAGAAGGAATTAATATAAGCAAGTCTTGGTAGCAGCTTCTTACCTTGTTACAGCAGCAGATCATCTGCCTCACTCCAAGAGTGAAAGCAAGAAGGGCATGCTCACGAGTCTGACCATCCTTGGAAATACCGGCTTCAAAACCTCCAGTCGTCGAATCAATGATAAGGACAGCACAGTCAGCCTGAGAGGTCCCTGTAATCATGTTCTTGATGAAATCACGATGCCCAGGAGCATCAATGACTGTGCAGTAGTACTTGGTTGTCTCAAACTTCCAGAGAGCAATATCAATGGTGATACCACGTTCCCTCTCGGCCTTGAGCTTGTCAAGCACCCAAGCGTACTTGAATGATCTCTTGTTCATCTCAGCAGCTTCCTTCTCGAACTTCTCAATCACACGCTTGTCAATGCCACCAAGCTTGTAGATGAGGTGGCCAGTGGTGGTCGACTTTCCAGAGTCGACGTGGCCAATGACCACAATGTTAATGTGAATTTTCTCCTTACCCATGGTTGAACTGCAAAAAAAACTAAACTGCAAATACAGAGAACATATCACTTGTAAGAATTTTGTAATTACAAGCTTGATTTCATCTGGAATTATCCAATAGAAACATTAAAAGGAGACAAACAAGGGCATCACAAAGAAGCCAGATTTAACAAAATGCCAAAACTGTTTAACTTACTTTCTAAGGAGAATCACTACAAGTCTCTTAAAGAAAAAGATGTTTATGTCATTTATAAAATTTAAGTAAGCATGTTAAATTAAAAAATTCTACAACCTTATTACAAAACAAACATACACTTTCATCAATCACCACCTAATCATCCTAAATACTACTTAATTATCATTTTCAAATTGTAAGACAATGTTAAATGTACAATATTATTACTAAGAATTTGCAAATCCGTGTATCAACCATTCCATCCTGAATACTGACTACTTTATTCAGTAAGAAAATTCAGTCTCGAAGGATCTTATCACAATCACTTCCAAGTAATTTTTCATTGTTAAGACTAATGAGTTTAACTATACATGAACCTGAGAATACTAAAACAATCCCAAAGTATAACATGTAACATTTATGCAATAATGTTCTTTTATGATGGCTACCCACTGTTATTACAAAGGAATCTGGCACTAACATCTTCAGAAGTAAAAGATTCTAATCACAGAATTAAACATCTACACGAATATATATTGCAAAAGGTGCGATATGAAACAAAATCTGTAGGTGAGGCACAAAAACTAGGATTTCATAGAATCTCAACCCCCTGAAATTGGCTTTCTGTAATAAAACAATTAATATTATCTCAATTGTCTATAATCACTAGATCAAAAATCTGTATTCCCTTTTAACTACTCATCCAATTTTAACGACATTTAATCAGATCTTAGAAGAATGTAACTTTGAAATTTTCCACTAAGGCTCTGTTTGGTTTGATAGAAAGGGAGAGAAAGGAAAGTAAAATAAAAAGAAAGTCGGTTTCTACTGTTTGGTTTGAAAGAAAACAAAAAAGAAAAAGAAAATAATTTTCACTGTAGAAAAACCGATACTTATTTTTTCTTTTACCCTTTCTCTCCGCTGCCCTAGTGAAAACGAGGGAGAGCGAGGGAAACGCCTCGCTTGATGCCTCCGACTCTTTCCCGATCTCTCGCCTCTCTCTCCAAAACTCTGACTCTTTCCCTGATCGGTCTCCTCTCTCTCTCTCCTTCGTTCTCTCCTCTCTGTCTCCAAAACCCTAGTTTAACTTTGCCTAAACACTAGTTCGACGCCGACCAAAGCTTTGACACCGATCAAATCCTAGTTCGACGCCGATCAAACCCTTGTTCAACTTCTCAGTTTTCTACAACAAATCGACACTGTACCTCTCCGATCTGGTTCGATTTTCTCAGATTTGCTGAAGATTAGAGTTCTCCTCTTAGATCTCTCTCCTGTGAAAATGAATATAGCAAAGAAAAAACTCATCGATTCATCAGTTGAGGTAAATTTTTTTAATTTTCATAGTATTAGACATTATAGTTGCAACTAGCTTTTAGTCTACAGTTTATTTTTTAAATTTGTTTTTGAGGTTGGTGTTCATAGCTAAGGGAGATGATACTAGTTTTTGGATTAATTTCATATGAGATGAGTGAATCACAGCTTTTTAATTTTGATATATGGCAAATGTTTATAATTTAGCAAATACATTCATTATCGTGGTTGAAGAAGTTACTGGTGAAAATTTGTGACGTGCTTACTATAGGAAGTGTTTGTGACGTGCTTACTATAGGAAGTGTTTGAATTTGTAGACAAAAGAAGATGATGAATGGGCTATACAAAGGAAAAATATAAAATATTCAGCAGGGATCGTGGCTGCATATGCAGGTGCTATTATGGCAATTAATATCTACCAAGTGGAGTATATAGATAGATCTATCTTCGCTCAAAAAGATGAACATAGGAACTTACTTATGGAGCGAATTACTCAACAAAGTGATAGAGATTGTCGTGTCGTGAACAACCACGCATGGGAGTTAATGCTTTTGCTATACTGTGTCAATTGCTTAGAGAGACGGGACGTCTTTATGATAATAGGCGCAGTTCTGTAGAGGAACAAGTTGCTAAGTTCCTTCAAATTCTTTCTCATAACTGGAAGAATCGAGCGGTGAAGTTCAATTTTATGCGTTCGGCTGAGACTGTTAGCCCCCACTTTCACAAAGTATTAGAGGCATTACTATCTCTTGAAGATCAATTCATTAAACAACTAGATGGCTTCGAAGTTCCAGTAAAAATATAGACAAATCATAGATTTTGGCCCTATTTCAAGGTAAAAATATAAAATTTTTGTAATAAATGTTACATGCTAATAATAATAGTTAAGTTGCTAAGTACTTTGTTAATCTATTATAGAATTGTATTGGCGCAATTGATGGATCTCATTTTCGAGTGAAAGTGGCAAAAGAAGATACAAGAAGGTATCAAGGCCGGAAAGATTTTCCAACTCAAAATGTGCTTGCCGCATGCACCTTTGACTTGAAGTTCACATATGTCCTAGCTGGTTGGGAAGGGTCTGCTTCAGATTCGCGTGTTGAACAATGCATTAATACGACAAAACAAAATATTTGTTCCTCAAAGGTGACAACTCTTAGGTCCAATCATTTTCAAGATCAGATAAGACCTTGTTTATATGAACACATTCTAACTGTTGAATTTTATTCAATTTTAGGAAAATATTATTTAGTTGATGGTGGTTTTATGCTGAGGCCGGGATTCCTTACACCATTTAGGAGCACACGTTATCATCTCAAGGAATATTCAACAAGACAACCTGAAAATCCTCATGAGGTGTATAACCATCATCACTCTTCACTGTGAAATGCAATTGAGCGTGCTTTTGGAGTCTTGAAGAAGCGGTTTCCAAACTTGGGTAGTGGAACAAAACCTCATTACCCAATTGAAACACAAAACGATATTATATATACATGTACTATCCTACATAAATTTCTAATGGGTGTTGATCCTGACGAGGGACTTCTTGAACAAGTTTTGAACCAGATGATAGATGTTGAAGAAGCTCCTGTAAATGATAATGAAGAGTATAGGCGAGGGAGATTCTAACACAACAAATAGCCGATGACATGTGAAGAGATTATTAGAAATATTTTCATTCTTGAAATAAAAATTAAATATTCTTTATTTGCTCTTTGGGTTTTCACTACGATTTTGTTTATTTATTTATCTTGCCCTATTTTGAATTTTTTCTCCTGAAATGCTATTTGACTTCATTGAAGAATTGTAAAAGCTCTATACTAGAAATCTTAATAAAAGGACTAACTTGTAATTTGTAAAGGAAAAACTTCAGTTTCATGTTAATTTCAAAATATATAAATATGGGAAGACAATTTTCTCTACCCTGATGGAATTTAGCAAATACATTCATTATCGTGGTTGAAGAAGTTACTGGTGAAAATTTGTGACGTGCTTACTATAGGAAGTGTTTGTGACGTGCTTACTATAGGAAGTGTTTGAATTTGTAGACAAAAGAAGATGATGAATGGGCTATACAAAGGAAAAATATAAAATATTCAGCAGGGATCGTGGCTGCATATGCAGGTGCTATTATGGCAACTAATATCTACCAAGTGGAGTATATAGATAGATCTATCTTCGCTCAAAAAGATGAACATACTTATGGAGCGAATTACTCAACAAAGTGATAGAGATTGCCGTGTCGTGTCGTGAACAACTACGCATGGGAGTTAATGCTTTTGCTAGACTGTGTCAATTGCTTAGAGAGACGGGATGTCTTTATGATAATAGGCGCAGTTCTGTAGAGGAACAAGTTGCTAAGTTCCTTCAAATTCTTTCTCATAACTGGAAGAATCGAGCGGTGAAGTTCAATTTTATGCGTTCGGCTGAGACTGTTAGCCGCCACTTTCACAAAGTATTAGAGGCATTACTATCTCTTGAAGATCAATTTATTAAACAACTAGATGGCTTTGAAGTTCCAGTAAAAATATAGACAAATCATAGATTTTGGCCCTATTTCAAGGTAAAAATATAAAATTTTTGTAATAAATGTTACATGATAATAATAATAGTTAAGTTGCTAAATACTCTGTTAATCTATTATAGAATTGTATTGGCGCAATTGATGGATCTCATTTTCGAGTGAAAGTGGCAAAAGAAGATACAAGAAGGTATTGAGGCCGGAAAGATTTTCCAACTCAAAATGTGCTTGCCGCATGCACTTTTGACTTGAAGTTCACATATGTCCTAGCTAGTTGGGAAGGGTCTGCTTCATATTCGCGTGTTGAACAATGCATTAATACGACAAGACAAAATATTTGTTCCTCAAGGTGACAACTCTTAGGTCCAATCATTTTCAAGATTAGATAAGACCTTGTTTATATGAACACATTCTAACTGTTGAATTTTATTCAATTTTAGGAAAATATTATTTAGTTGATGGTGGTTTTATGCTGAGGCCGGGATTCCTTACACCATTTAGGAGCACACGTTATCATCTCAAGGAATATTCAACAAGACAACCTGAAAATCCTCGTGAGGTGTATAACCATCATCACTCTTCACTGCGAAATGCAATTGAGCGTGCTTTTGGAGTCTTGAAGAAGCAGTTTCCAAACTTGGGTAGTGGAACAGAACCTCATTACCCAATTGAAACACAAAAAGATATTATATATACATGTACTATCCTACATAATTTTCTAATGGGTGTTGATCCTGACGAGGGACTTCTTGAACAAGTTGATCAGGAAGTTTTGAACCAGATGATAGATGTTGAAGAAGCTCCTGTAAATGATAATGAAGAGTATAGACGAGGGGAGATTCTAACACAACAAATAGCCGATGACATGTGAAGAGATTATTAGAAATATTTTCATTCTTGAAATAAAAATTAAATATTCTTTATTTGCTCTTTGGGTTTTCACTACGATTTTGTTTATTTATTTATCTTGCCCTATTTTGAATTTTTTCTCCTGAAATGCTATTTGACTTCATTGAAGAATTGTAAAAGCTCTATACTAGAAATCTTAATAAAAGGACTAACTTGTAATTTGTAAAGGAAAAACTTCAGTTTCATGTTAATTTCAAAATATATAAATATGGGAAGACAATTTTCTCTACCCTGATGGAATTTAGCAAAATCTTACATGGAACCAGAGCTTGATTAAATCTTCCAAGTTGATACATTATATCAGTTAAAAAACTAAATTACTGTGCTGTTACTAGACCAGATGTTCAAATTTCAGATCTTGAGTTGGATTCAAAGGGTTCTCTCTTATTCCACTTGCTGGATACTTATGACAAACCCTTAGGTGCTAATTTGGGAACTCTTTATCCTTTTTGGAGAGGGTAAAATTTCAATCTTGTTGTCGTCTTACGCGTATCATACTTGTTCTATATGAAAATTTCAACCCATGATATGCATGAGTTTTTGCATGCATATACCTTAGACATGAAGTTTGTCATTAAGATTGAGAATGAGATATATTTATCTCTATTACAGGAAGCTAAGAACTAAACCTTGAATATTAGCATTCAGAATCTCTGTTCCTTTCTTTTTCTTTCCAGAACTATGAGTTGTACTTGTGTTGATAATTACTGAGTTGCTATTTGTATGTAGCTAGGCATGCACATACTTGATTCCTCTGTATGAACATGATGCAGTATTTGCAAAGAACCCTCTGTTATTGTCTAGTCTGGCTAAGATAACTTCATGCCACCATTCAGCTTTTCAGGTTCAAGTTACAGAGCAAACTGGATGCATGCACTCACATTCATGTATACACATATTAACATATGCAACGTTATTTGTGCATGCTTGCATTTGTTTGTAGATATGCACGCTCCCTGTTATTTTGATGTCGGTGAATTGTTACTCAGATGGGTCATGTGGGATCTCATATTCATGAACTACAGTAATTTTGCATAAATATTGTGTGTTCTTTGTAGGTAACTTAATATCTTGCGAGTGTAGTGTCTAGAACATGTGCTGAATCTGGCAAAAAGGTGCATGTGAATTTATGTGGCTGAAATTCTTTCTTGCAACAACTTAATATCTTGGAAGTGTAGTGTCCATTCATTTCCCATTTCTCTACTGCTAACGATATATTTATGCTTCACTTTTCAAATACTAACCTTTAAGTAATGTTGCATATTAACAAATAGGCAGCTCAAATGGATTCACAACTTGAAAGTCAATCAAGTTCAAAAAAAAAATATTGTATGGACAGAGAAGATGGATATTTGCTTAACTGAAACATTGAGAGAACAAGTGCACAAAAAAGCCCGATCGAAGTTTCTCATATCATGTTTATCAAGCAACATGTGCAAAGTTATACGCTAAATGTGGAATAAAGGTTGAAGTGGATCATATTAAAAACCGATTGAAGACACTTAAAAAAGATATGGGGGCATTTCAAGACATGCAGAATTCTTCTAGTGGATTTGCATTTAATCGAGTGAGGAGGATGATGGATGCGGAGCCAAAAGTTTGGGAAGATTACATAAAGGTAAGTTGAATAATTAGTCCTTTTAATTAGTCATTTATTGGTTTTGTCTGAATTATATTCTACATTAGTTGGGAGATTAATGCTCACAAATTATCTTATAAGTTGGTGTTTAGTTAACTATTCAAGATCCGTTCTATTTCTCTATTCTATGTATATAGCATGTAATGCATATAAATTGGTTAGACTTTGATCATAGTAGGTGCATGTTGATAGCAGTTGGATATAAATTGGTTAGACTTTGCCCTTGATACTAGCTGACTTCTTCTGATTGATAATGCTTACTTCTCCTTGTATTTTGTTTAATTGTAGCCTATGTTACCCGGGTACTTCAATCATGAAGCCGTACCCGTACCCGACACGTACCTGACACTTATCCGTATCCAAACTTCATGGACACTCTTTGGATGTATGCATACATTTACCCAGACATATACTCGATTATACGATATATGTTTTAATTTAAAATACTTGTCATACACTTCTTGGACCTATATATTATTTTCTAAAACTCGTTAGACATGAGTCCGGTTGTTTCAGACTATATTCAAATTAAAAACTATGATTTAAAAGAGTGGTTTGAGCGTCTAATTAAAAAACAAGTAGTTTCCAATTTATAATAATCAACAGGATAAAAGATAAAAGAAACTTAAAAATATGATAGGAAATTAATTTCAAATAGCACATGAATTGAAAAATAATAATGATCTCATATAAATTATTAATTTTGACATATATGTATAGTCGTGTCCCCGTACCTTACATTTCACAAATTTTGGTGTCCGTGCCCATACTCGCTTTTGATATCGGTACAGTACCGTTCCATGCAACTTAGATTGTAGCTCATTTATGTGATCAGGTTAGTTTTACGTATAAATTTGTCTTTTGATCCATATAAATTTGTCTTTGTCTTCTTTGTTTCCAATCTATGTCTAGTTTGGTTTATGTTCAACTCTACAAAAAGAACATATATGTATATAATTATTTATGCATGTCTTAATATCAAAAATGACATATTTTGGCTAGTTCCTGTAACTTCAACCATATTTATGCAAATCAAATGCACAAAGGTTATATTTTGGAACAGTGTTTTAAGTATGTAAGAAGAGGGTAATTTCCTTATTTCATTGTCGTTTTAGTATTTTGGGTGATTGGAATCCAAAAAGTGAGATGTGATCATGTTAGTTTTACAACAGGTTCAGATTATTCTGTGAACCTAGGCTAATCCAAAGGCCTATTAGTTTAGACCTTATGCATTCAATGTTACTTATCCCTTCATTAAACATGATCTCCAGCATCCATAGTAGTCAAGCTTGGAGCCAATGCATTCATTTCTTGCTAGCCTAGCTCATGTAAATGACCTTCACCAGGATCATTAATCCATTGATCATACCACCTCGTTTTTACACAAAAAGCATGGTGCCACTAGCAACTTGGGTGAAGAGCTTGATGGGCTAAAGAGCGGAATGGAGTCAATTGCTTCTGCAATTTGGAAGACCGGTCCTCGTTTTTACACAGGAGAGATATTTGAGGAGCTTTCAAAAGTTGAAGGGCTCAATGAGGATGCACAGCTTGTAGCCTACGACAATCTTACTGAGGATGCGGCTCGAGGAAGGAACTTCATTGGGTTACCAATTGATCGGAGGAAAAGGTGGATGGATATAAAGCTTGGATGGGCATCACACAATCTTGGTATCGGTATTAGGAGGTAATTTAATTTACACTCTAATTATTTTATTGCATAATTCATTGGGTTACCAATTCATCGGAGGAAAAGGTTGTTGTATTTAACTTTACATACTATACAACCAAAACAAAAACAAGACAAATGCATATAGCCATGGATGAGAGTATATGCATCCAATGAGCTACTCTGTGTAATGTTGATACAAGGAAAATGAATTTAGTGACTGCATCAAGAAGAATTTATGCTTGCTGAAGGTAGAAAACTACAATTGTAATCAACAACTGATTGAGGTACATGTTCTCTACAAAGGACATAGCTGAGGGTCTAGATAAAACATTACCATTTAGAAAAATGTTAATCACTCACTAATGTCTTTCCCTTCTGATTGTGGTAAAAAAATTTGAGTTCTTAAATTGATTCTGCAATTGAATTTCTTCAGCTCACCTTTTTTTTCATTTTTTGCTTTCATAACTCTTGTAGTGGTTTCCATTTAGCGGTTGAGAAAAATTAGTTGAAGCATCTTTCTTGTCATGTTTTAAGATTCTGATGATTAGTCTTAAGAAAGGAACTATTACACGACGAGTGGTAGTTTCATTTTTCTTCTAAAAGAATGTTAAGACTTCATTTTATAGGTTTTTGATGTTTATATTGTACTTATTTGAATTTTTTTGAACTAATTTCAGGGGATGAAGGATGCGAGATTGATGTTTTGATGGGCTCACTAAAGTCAAAAATCAAGGACTTCGTCAAATTTATCTCTCTCTCTCGTTAAGATTTTATATATGAAATTAATTGTAATAGACTTTGTTGGTTAAGATTTTCTATATGAAATTGATTGTAATAGACTTTGTGACTAGAAATGGATTTTACTTTATATTAGGAATATCATGCCATTTACTTTAGATTTTTTGGTTCTTTCATTGACCTTTCTTTATGCAAATATTATGTGTGAGAAATATTGTTCTCTAATTAGTGGAATTGTGGTTGTGCTTCGCTTGTTAATATTTACAAACTTGATGTTGATGACCACTCAAGTTTTTGTGTTAGGAAATTGCCAATTTTTTTAAATACATGTTTATTAACTTGTTACTTCCCATGATATGAATGATACTGATTTTGAATAATTATGCTTGAACTGCATCATTTTCTAGACCTTATTCGGAATCATCTTTCTTCACTTGAGGTTATGAATAACTTGCAAGTCCAAAACCATGTAAGATTATATGCAAATTAGAGTCATCAGAATTTGACTTAATTTTCTTGAGCTAAGATTGTGCAAACATGTTATGTAACTTATAAATTTTTGAAAATATGGTAGAATCACTATTTAATTTAATTATTTTTGTAAATTATTTAAAATCTAAATCTAATTCCAAAAGTATGAATTAAAATTATGCTGTCATAATTTTCTTCCTCTTTTCTCAGAAAGGTAACCAAACAAGAGAAAATGACTTTCTTATGAATTTTCTTCTAACTTTCATTACAATATTCTTTCTAACCAAACAATAAAAGAATATCATTTTCTTTTCTTTTCTTTTCTTTTCCTTTCTTTTTACTTTCTCTTTCCTTTTCTTTTCTCTCCCTTTCTCTCAAACCGAACATAGCCTAAAGGATCAAACAAATTACACTTCATCAGCTAAGGATTGATTTCATAGTTTATATCACAAATTCAGACTTTGCACATGGATTGCGATGATTTTCGCAGATGATAAGTAAATGAAATCAGATCTAGTTCAAAAATTTCCTAGTGTTTTCCCAAGTCCAAAAGGAAATTAAATTTTTTAAAATCAATAAATTATATAAATTCAGATGATCTAACATATTATAGCAAAAACGAAATCAGATGTACGAAATCATACAAAGAACTGAAACCTTTTCCACTATAATTACTTGTCTTAATCTATAAACCCTAGCTATTACCAAACCTCGCAATCAGTTTCACAAAATTAAGCAAACAAACTGCATCAAATTTAAACATGTAGAACTTAAAGAAACAATCAATTAAAGAAGAAATCTCGATTACAAAAAACAAAAAATAATAAAGATGGAAATATCTTACAGAGAGACGGGGAGAGAGCGAAACAAAAGGACTTAAATGAGGCGAGGGAGAAGTCCTAGGCTTTGCTGTGAAGTTATATACAGCTGACGCTATTCTACGAAATTGCCCCTAGGCTTTCCTACATATGAGGGGGCGTTTTCGTCATTTAGAGCGAATGGAGGTTTTCGGTGCTTGGCGGTAGGGTTGGGCACGGGTCGACCCGGCCCGCCCCGACATGGGTCACGACCCGGCCCAATCCGGAGTAGGCCGGGTCCTACTCGGTCCGTGATATATGCGGGTCACGGGTCGGTAGGGTTCAACTCCGGGCAGGGCGAGAGAACTGGCGGCCACCCGGCGGCAGGCAGGCGCTCGGAGAAGCCGGCCAGGTTATTTAAATTTTGCTTTATTTTTTTTGCACGTAGACCGGTTTAAGCTGCTTGGCCAGGCGATTTTATTTGACGGAGTTTTAACAAATATAAAACTTTTTTTTCCTTTTTCCTTTTATATTTGTAATTTAAATTTAAACTATAGGAAAGTTATTAACTTCCCGTGAACGTAGGTCTTTCATCGAAGTCCGAATCACGTATATCTTTATGTTTGTGATGTTTTATCTTTATACAATGTGTGTCATTGTGTGTGTGTGTATATATATATATTATTTTAAACAAAGAGTAAAATAGAAAAAAAAATAATTTAAATATAATTTAATAGATACAAGTACAAAGTTAGTATAGTTTATAAATTAAAATTTAAAAAAGAAAAAAAAATTAAAAATCCATGGGCCGACCCGACACGTGGAGTGGGTAAGTCCAGTGAGTCGATCCCGGACGGGGCGAGAGAAATGGACACGACCCACTCTAACCCGGGCGGGCTCGGGTCGGACTCGCCCCGGCCTTGAACCCGGCCGGTAGGAGTCCACGAACTGACACTGACCCTCACCCCTACTTGGCGAGAACAAATTGGCCGTTGGATTTGTATCTTTATGGTTGGGATTAATAGGGGAAATGGACTTCAGGTGAGTGTCTAGGTAAAGATTCTATTAAAACACTGTATAAAATGAGGTTATATATATTATTCACAATCCTTAGAGTATTAATTTAAGAATTATAATTATTTTATCTATGGTTTAAATCACCTCCCTCCTATAGTAATGGTTCAGACGAGAGTTCTTCGAGCTTCTTGTAAATTATATCCCATTAAGGTATTTGCTTGATTGAACTAATTATTATAAGTAAGAAGCATATCAAAAAAACTGGCTTTGAAAATCAAGAAGTAGGAAGAGGAGGTAATACCTTTTTAGCTGTTTCACATATTGAAACTAGTGGAAATATTACTTTTTCAACTTCATTGGGTTTTTTTTTTTTTTTTTTTTGAGTAACTTAATTGTAGGCGTTGAAGGAAGTATTGGACATAAGTTTGTTAGCGAAACAAATAATTTTTACAAAAGCAGTCTCTAGTTTCTTTACTCCAGCTATTTCATAGCTACTTCTACATAAAAAACATGTCTTTAATTGCAAAATTTATTTGTTTATCTATCTATTTACTTATTTCTATTTTTCAGCTTATTCCAATACTAACTTTTATGGGCCATTCAGTCTTCACTTTGAATATTGGGGCTGCAGCCGTAAGGGCAGGGGGTTGAAACACAATAGAACTAACATCGTTTAAGAGAATAAGACTATACAGTTGGGGCTGGGCCCTTTCTTGTAGTGCAAACACCAAAGACTTCCTCTCGGTGCTTTGTTTGTTTTCGTTAACTATTCGATTAAATTTGATTTGATAGTTCCTTCTATAATAAATAAAGAATTTTAATATTCAGTTTATGATCGAATATAATCTAACTAGATCTTTTTTTCTTTTTCTTTTTTTTTTTTTGAGTAACTTAATTGTAGGCGTTGAAGGAAGTATTGGACATAAGTTTGTTAGCGAAACAAATAATTTTTTACAAAAGCAGTCTCTAGTTTCTTTACTCCAGCTATTTCATAGCTACTTCTACATAAAAAAAACATGTCTTTAATTGCAAAATTTATTTGTTTATCTATCTATTTACTTATTTCTATTTTTCAGCTTATTCCAATACTAACTTTTATGGGCCATTCAGTCTTCACTTTGAATATTGGGGCTGCAGCCGTAAGGGCAGGGGGTTGAAACACAATAGAACTAACATCGTTTAAGAGAATAAGACTATACAGTTGGGGCTGGGCCCTTTCTTGTAGTGCAAACACCAAAGACTTCCTCTCGGTGCTTTGTTTGTTTTCGTTAACTATTCGATTAAATTTGATTTGATAGTTCCTTCTATAATAAATAAAGAATTTTAATATTCAGTTTATGATCGAATATAATCTAACTAGATCTTTTTTTTCTTTTTCTTTTTCTTTTTTTTTTTGTGACGAGGGAACTTCTCCGTAATCTTTCAGACCATGGGTGTCAAACCACTGAGCGTGGCTAAGGAGCACCCCTAATGCACAGCCTCGGGTATTCTAAAAAATTAAGTTCCTACAGATGCTCTCTAGAAGAGTCGAAACAGTTACTCATAGATAATCTAACTAGACATATACGTATGATTTGTTAGCTTATCAAATATTCATTTCAAATTTGTTCTCTTATAACTTGCATTATTACAATACTGTTATCTTTTTATCCACTCATAATTTTCACTTTAAATTCTATACTAATTTTAAAAGACTCTAAGAGTTCCATTTTTAACTAAATATTCAAATTATAGATTTATACATTATAATCATAGCACTTTTCAGTTATGAATTTAAATTCTACTTAAACATCAGATTCCTTAGATAACGAAATATCTCTTTAGCAAGATAAAAGTTTCTTCATACTTAAATAGTTTAATATTCATAAACTATAAATCATTAATCAAATAATTATATTTTATATTTTATATATTTCGTGAATATTCAAAAAATATTTTTATGCAACGAATTTAAAGAAATTCGTACAAAGATATTCGAACCCAAAATGTCAAAAGCATACAAATATGAACACGTCAATATTGAATTCTACCCGTTTTCAGGCCTACCTGCAAATATTTGGAAGAGTGTCGATCGAAGGTGTATCAGTTTCATAAATATTACATCTTATAGTCATTTATTGTATATTGACGTATGGTATGCTGTTGTGTAAAGCATGAAGGCAAGTTTAACAATAGGCCCTTCAATCTATCAGCTGGAGATAATTCATGCGATTCAGTTTACTAAATTTTACTTATGTCTGGTTGGAGTAAGTCATCAGATATATCTACAATTCAAACTAGGAAAAATACATATCAAATGATATTTGGGGTTTTAGTTCAAATCAAAAATTTCTTATATCTGTTGTGTTGCTATAAGTATAGTGGTCCATGATTACACTGGTCGTGCACTTCTTGCTTCTTCCAAATTTATTTCCCTGGTGTTTGACGTCCCTCTATGGAGGCTTGGGCCATTGTTGAAAGTGTGAAGCTAGCCAAGGATCAATCCATATTGAATATTGATATTGAATCTAATGCGAAAATCGTGATTGATGAAATAAAGGCTAGTAAGACTTGCTTAAATGGCCTTGTAATTCTCTCCAAGAGATTCGGGAACTGAAGTCGGAGTTTCCTCGTTGCTCTTTTCTCTTTGTGCATCGTGAAGAAAATGAGGTTGCTCATATTTTAGCTAAGTTAGCAATATTGTCAATGTGTGATTCTTCCTGAGAGGATACTTTTCCTCCACATACTGACTCTTTTATCCTTTGTATTACTTCTTAGCTTAATAAAATTTCAGTTACCTTTTTAGGAAAAAAAATTCTTATATCTATTCTAAATTCAAGACCTCATTCTAATTAATTCTCTACAGATGTTTAGTGCTTTAAAGGGTAAAATTCACAAAACCCCATACAAATTTGGCCATTTAAGAGAGAACACCCTTATTTTAATTTCAGAAAACCCCGTTATCTTTGACGGCACATTACCCCATGAACTTCTTTTATTCCGCATATAACTAAAACAGACCAAAAACACCTCGGTAATTAAAAATAAAATGAAATTAACAAAACAGATAAAAGGGTAGCTTCTAAAAAATGAGATGATATTTTTGTCTTTTTCTGTGACATATTAAACTTGACGGTGCTCCTTTGAGAGGTTAGACTGAAAAACCTTCAAGAGTTTAGTGGAATAGAAGAAGCCCAATGGGTCATCTGCAAAATTCCCCAAAGCTAAGGGAGTATTCTAGAATTAAAATTTGTAATGGGGTTATCTCTAAAACAGCCATAGCTGGGGTTTTGGTGAAATCACCCATAAATTGTACAAAACCCCTCAAAGTAATAGAGCGTTTGCCACGAAATCCCCAACCTTTTTTTATGAAAACTTTGAAAGCAAGGATTCCAAAGGTAGCTGTAGGAAGAAAGAATAATAACAAAGAGATGAGATGAGCTGTGGTTATGATTGGATTCCCTCCCTCTGTCTATCTTTCTACTTTATTGAATCATTGACCGAGATAAACATCATGGGCTATAAATAAATTGCAACTGGGTCCTTTTCAAAGGATAAAGCTTACAGGGATTCCAAGATGCCTCAAATTATTTGAAGCAACTATTAATGAACAGTTCCAATATGACAAGACTGCAAAGCTAACATTATGAGTAACCATCTTAATTTAATTGACTTGTTCAATTTTCTTTTTCCCCCTTTGACCATCCAAATCAAGCACCACAAACTTGTGATTGCTAGCGTTAGCAAGCAAACGCATCTAGATTTTTCTTGCGATTAGCTGTTAACCTCACACTCACACATATTAATGAGAATGACTCGCCATAAAATCTCAAAATGCTAGTCGGCAGATAGAGACTACAACTATTAGTCTTTGGATTTGAGTTTCTTAAATATGACGGGCGCAACAATGCCTCGTTGATCATGATGTGTCATCTCATATAATCAACTGCATGAAAATTTTCCTGAAGTAGACAATTTTCCAGCTGCAGATGAAAAGCCTTTCTTCTAGAAAACACGCTAATATTTGTGGCAACTTAGCAGATAGACTGTGGTGAAAATAATTTGAGAACTTGTAGTAAAATATGAAAAAGTGTAACAGATGGATGATACTATCTAGGTTATTGATAAAGCAGTTTTAGATATGGATTAGTATACCATAACTTTTAATGAATGGATTGAATTGCATAGAAGCCCTTATTGTATTTACTAATTACCAATTTGTAACAACTGACTTACAATTCACAGTGAAGAACGTTGCTCTGATCTCACAATTCACACACACACATTGAGATTGAGAAGACAAGAATTCAAGTACAATAAGAGCAAGACATGATATCAAATCTACAAAATACAAATATACTGATATACTTACAAAAGCTACAACAAGAGAGATACACCTGAAACTGAAAATACACTCCCTCACTGGCCTTGCCAAGGAAAAAAAATAACCAGCAAAAGACCATGAGATCTTACACTAAAAATTCTGAAAACCCGTCTAATAAAAGGCTGCGCAAATGCCAAAAATTCCATTTGCAGCAGCCAACTAGAGCACAACAAACCCAAATACTAAAATTAACAAGACAATATAGCATCCCAATCAACCTCATAAGAAGGGTACTTCCTCAACACAAAGTCCTCGGCCTCATCCCACGGCACCTCGTTGAAATCCAAGCTTTCGATCTCCGAGGCCGGAGAATTCACCACTCCGGTAATTGTCGAAGACGAGGAGGAGGAGGAGGAGGAGGAGGAGTCTCTCTCGACCGCCACAGCCTCCTCGGGCTTCTTTTTCCCCTTGGCCTCTCTCTTCCCAGAGGGATTCTTCTCCAAGTTCTGGCAGATTGCTTGGAGCTTAGCATCGACGGAGGAATGCAAATGAGCCCCAGCAGCAGCTGAATGCTTCAAATTAGGAAAGTTCAACCTTGCATAATCCCCCCTCAATTTGTAAGCAGCCCTGTCATAAGCCAGGGCAGCCTCCTCAGCAGTGTCGAAGGTGCCGAGCCAGAGCCTTGTTCTGTTCTTCGGTAGCCTGATCTCGGCAACCCATTTGCCCCAATGCCTCTGCCTCACTCCCCTGTAGAGCTTTGTGGGCTTGGATGGGGCTAAAGATGAGGCCTGGAGCTTCATGGGCTGAGGCCTGACGCCGAGGGCATTACTGTAATTTCTAGCTTGAAGGGTTCTTGAGATCATCAGCTGGTGTTGATGGTTGAGCTGGATCTGAGCTTGGATCTGCTGGATCTGAAGTGGGCTCAATTGGGTCAGCCCAACTGGCCCAACCCGGCTGAGATCAGGCTGACCCATCCCAAAAAGATTGGATTTTGACTGAGAAGAGTGATCAAAGATTGGATTTTGATGAGATGGGAGTGGGGAGAAGGAGTAAGGGGATGATGGGGAGAGAGAAGGAGAGTCGAAGGTTAAGGCTGAAGAAGAAGAAGGAGGAGAAGGGTAAGAATGAGAATGAGAAGGAGAAGAAAAGGAGGAGGTTGAAGGAGAAGCACCCTTTACAAAAGGTTCAAGTGCTCTCATGAGCTCCTCATCAAAAGGATCAGAAGCAAACAGAGCTGAACTATAGCTATTGCTATTATTATACATATCTATAGATGTAGCCATTAACAAAGAAAAATAAGAACAAAAGCCCAAGGTTTGTCCTCAAACAAAACCAAAGAACAAGAAGACAGGTATCTGAAATTTAAAATTTAAAAAAGCTAAAAATCAAGAGGTTCACTGAAAAAAGTAGCCTCTTTAAAAAACAAATAAAAATAAGACGAAAATAAACAGCCAGATGGTTGCAGAAAAAGGAACCGTCTTGGCTGGTAATACCAAATACCCAGAAGAAGAAAAAAAATCTGGATCTTTGTCCTGAAACTTCTATCTCTTCAAAAGACCTGAAATCAAAATTCAAAAATTTTGTTTTTGCATAAGAAGGACAGAAATTTGCAGAAAAAGACTCAGAGTAGCAAGTTGGAGAAGGAGGAGGAGGTTTCTGCAAGAAGAGAGGACTGGGAGGAGAAAATTCAGAACACTCAGGGGCGCTCACCGTGAAGTGGAAAAATCTTTTGTTCGGTGGAGCTCTCTTGAATAGAAAAGAATGGGGGAGTGGGTTTATATAAGCTCTCAAATTGAGCTTTGGTGTTGTATTAATTAAATTAAACCATGATTAGATTATTTAATTAGACGCTTAAATTACAAGCAATGGACATGGATCCTGACGTCACCGAAACTGATCAGTGAGCTGTGACTAATAAGATATCGACGCGTGTCAGACGAAACTGGCAGGTGTCCGGGGAGTTACTGAAAGGTGTCAGTTGATTACCACGTGGCATCAGCTTATTAGTTTGAATTTGGACTTTTTTTTTTTTGCGCCATCCGATTTGTTCTGCTTGCGTTCGCTCTGCGAAGTTGGTAATTTGCAGGAGCTTAAAGGTTTATTAGATTCATAAGTTGCGACACCCTATTTCATTTATGGGTTATTTAGATTGTAGTCCCTCAAAATCTTCAATAGTTTCATTTTAGTCACTCAAATTTTAAAGAGTCTTACAATTTGGTCCCTCTATAAATAACCTCTCAACTAATGTTTTTTTTTTCTAGCCGGAATTGGATTCAGGTATTTAAGAGATTCGTATATGGAGAAGAAAGAGGGGGAGAACATCTTGAAAATTGAAGGACCAAACTGCAAGACTCTTAAAATTTGAGGTACTAATGAGCAGTGTCATGATTTGAGGGACTAACATGGAATTACTAAAGTTTTTATGGACTAAAAGCTAAATAATGCTATTTCTTTTTGAGTAACCACTAACCACAGCAAGGTGTGCCCGAGAATTTTATTAACTAATTTGATGAATATTTGACATACTATATCTTGCTGGATCTGAGATACAAGTCTAGAGGGGGTGTGAATAGGGTTGTTATCATTTTTGGTCAAAAACATAGAATATGCAGCGAAAAAGATAAAATAAAAGCAATCAACAATAAACAAACACAAATAGCAACCAACCAGGAACACACAATATTTTATAGTGGTTTGGATAACAAATCGACGTCCACTCTTCCTTCTTGCAAATGGGCTTCCTCACTATGCAAAGAGTTCTCCTGAATCACAAACCCGATTCAGTAGGTTTACAAGACCACACCCTGAAATCTACCCACAATAAATCGTCTAACCTAACTCTCCACAAATGAGTGACACCTAGCTCTAACTAGTTCCAATCCTCAATTAATCGCGGCTTGAGTACGCCATAAAAATAAGTTCAAAATAAAACAAACGCAAACCATTAAAGCTAAGAATATCATAAAGATCTTACAACCCTTATGTTAAATAAACCAGCCTTCGATGAATATAAGCGTAGCTCGATGAAGAACGGTGTAGAGAATCAATCCAATGGCAACTCCCCTTACTGTAACGATCCGAAGATGTTGTGTGCGACGAGTGAGAGTTTGTCAACGCTCTAGGAGTCAAATCCTCCAATGAAATCTCTCTCTCTGACTCTCTCAATGATATTCAATTCTCAATAGGTCAGGAAAGATATATCCTAAACTTAGTAGAGATTGAAAATAAAAGAAAACAGAATATACAGCGTAAAAGATAAAATAAAAGCGATCAATGATAATCAAACACAAATAGCAACAAACTAGAAACACACAAGATTTTATAGTGGTTCGGATAATAATCCTACGTCCGCTCATCCTTCTCACGAAGCGTCGTCCTCACTATGCGAAGAGTTCTCCTGAATCACAAACCTAATTCAGTCGGCTTATAAGATCGCATCCTGGAATCTATCCAAAATCAGTCATCTAACCTAACTCTTTATAATGAGTAACACCTAGCTCTAGCTAGTTCCAACCCTCAATTAACACCGGCTTGAGTACGCCATAAAAATAAGTTCAAAATAAAACCAACACAAATAATTAAAGCTCAAAATATTAGAAAGATCTTATAGTCATTTTGTTAAACAAACCGTCCTTCGATGAATATAACATAGCTCGATGAAGAACGGTGTAGAGAATCAATCCAAGGAAAACTCTCCTCGTTGAAACGATCCGAAGATGTTGTGCGCGACAAGTAATAGTTTGTCAAGGCCCCAGGGGTCAAATCCTTTAATGAAATCTCTCACAAATCAAAACTCTCTCTCTCTCTCTCTCTCTCTCTCTCTCTCTCTCTCTCTCTCTCTCTCTCTCTATGATATTAAGTCCTCAATATGTCAGGAAAGAAATATCATAAACTTGATAGATATTGGAGATAAAAGAAACGACGAACGACTGAGACTAAATCTAGAATTTCTGTAATCAGCGTGTTTACCACCGCTGGTGACTCTCAACCATCGATGGTGTTGAGGCCCCATCGATGGTTGAGAGGGCCATCGATGATATAAAAGTGAAGTGTCTGGAGTAAAAAACATTGATGAGTGTTGTTGACCATCAATGAACTCTTCCCACCATCGACAGTGGATGCCTATCATCGATGATTAGGAGATTGAAATCAACTTCAGAGCTTATTTTGGCATCGTTTTGCCTCATACATTTTTTATACCTGTATTTATCTATACTATATCATCTCAAATAAATATCAGTATCAAATGATAATTTGTTATTACTCAAACAAGAAATATTGTACTGACTACGCCCTAATATATCTCTCCTAAGTTTGTTTGCTCTTTAAAATGTATTTTTTGAATAGCATGACTCTAAAAATTACTGTTTTTGCACATTCCTCCAAGGTAATCCAAATTTAAAAAAGCATTCTGATGAGAATCTAAGAGAACAAGCCACATCTGCCCATATTTAGAAGGGATATTTGAGCCAACCATGGAACCTCATTCATGAAGCAATTCATGCAGAATATGTGGCGGATGAGTTCATGGAGCAGTAGAACTGTCAGGAAACTAATTCTAGTTTATGAATTAGTCATTGACTTAGTATCGAGAAAAATCTATATCTTCCTATCTGAAAAAATTTAGGGACATATAATATATGTTTTTGGGATTGCTCGATATAGTAGAAACAACCATACCTGCTACGCAAGTCCATGATAATCAAAATATAGAGATTCTATATATCACCAGCATTCTTGTTCTAGTTATTTTTATTTAATAATAAAGTTGGAGTTTATTCTGGATAGGAATCAAATTATATTTCGATTCAAATTTGATTGATTTATTTCATCTATCATAAGAAGTTATTTAAAGCAGTACTACTATTTTTGGAAAATTATATATCTTGTAGGAGTAGATTATATTTTTATATTTAATAAAAACAAAGTAAACCATAGATGCAGCACTTATTATCGATAAAATTTTCCTTTTTATCTAACTGTGTGGATTCAAAGATGGTTCTTCATGGACTCGAAAAGTCCTCTTGACTTATTCTGAGGATTGCTTTGTGCTGCATTAGCAATATATCATCCCTAATTATCAAAAAAATATATGTGCATAGCAAGCATATGTATTTTTATGTGGCAAGTTTTGCTTAGATAATAGATTATAGATGGTTCATATATTTTGATTCTACAACTAATAACGAGAGTAGGTGTGAAGGGAAGAGATAGGGTAGATGCAACTATGATAATCCAGTTGAATTTGGTGGGAAAGTGATGATATTTTTGATGTAGATATGTGTGGTTTTGATCCAAAGTTACAAATAGATTCTTATGGTTGTGAGGAGGCCATGAAGGGTCTTCTGTGGACTAATGAATGAAGGAGAAAGGAGAACCTCTAAAAGCCTTTTGAGCGATTTCACGACAAACTATAGCTTCTCACAAAAAGAAGAAATCAATTCATGTGATGCTCGTGTTTGTGTATATTCTTTGAATCATTTGCTTCACTAACGCATCACGTTGGATTATTGTCATTGCTTATTGACTTTCAAGATCAAATTGGGGGACGGCATGCGATAGTGGCCTATGAACCTCATGGATATTTCACGCACAAAATTTTTCCTTTTTTTTTTTGAAATTTCAAGAAATTAAAGGGGGAAAAGTTTCTGTTTAATTTATGTAGTTGCTGTCTTTTTCGAAATGAAGATGAAAAGTCATATTTTGTTGCATAAAAAAAAAGAGAGAATATAACAAAATAAAACATCTTGTTCAACACTGTATAAATGCAACGAAAATTATGTACGTTTATGTTGAACAATTCTTATTTTCCCGTTTATGTTGAACAATTCTTATTTTTCCCTTCACAAGGACTTTTTGTCCTTCCCAAGTTGCTTGCGCCTCTAGACGTGTACCTAGTTCATCCTCAATACAAAAATCAGATTTATATATGAATACACAAGCTTCTAATTTCGTAGTACAAAAATATAAATATTATTTATTTATAATAATCATGGATTATTAATTTTGAAGTGTATTTCACTAGCATCGGAATTTTTCTGTTCATGTAGTGCTAGTAGAGAATTGAACCTTACTGATTTTCTAAATAATTCTTAGTTTTAGTCAAACTAGCTTTGATCATTTTAATATACATTTCTTTCTTTCTATTATTTGTACTTCAAAACGTTAGTTGGGATAGTAAACCAGAATATTAGCGATAAATGAGAAAATTAAATTGGCACCATTTTAAAATTTTCCTGGATATTCCTTTATTCGACAAACCCAATATTTATTTATTTTTTCCAAAAATGGAGCACACGGGAGGCTGGGAGAGTGTACTTATCAGGGGCAACTCAAGAAGAACCGGGGAGAAAGGGACCCACGAAAGCAACGGCTGATGTGACGTCACCTCCTGCATCAACTTGACATCAGCACCTTGTATGTTGGGTGGAAAAGATTCATACGAGTGCTTTCGAAAATCATATAATAGAGAACATAGGGAGGAACATATTTATAAACTAACTTTTAAATTGATTTTCAATATCAGTCTTCAGATCATACAAGTTAAGCTAGGTTACTATTAATAATATTCAATATGGGGATATTATCAATTTAATTTTAAAATTCAGAATCTAAAATTCAAAATTCTAAATGATCAATGTGATCTATGACATATAGACTACTTAGAAACAATTTTCAAGGATTTTGATGTGTTTTGAATTATTGATCAAGGGACAAAAAATTAAGCAACATTGTGAAAATTCTAAACTGTTAATTTTGACAACTTATGACACAGGGATTAATGACGAAATATTTTTTGAATGTTTATTTCTAGATATTTCATGTGTAGTAAATCACGTCTCACTGGTGTGGATTTTCAATTTCGGACTCTGAAAACATTTAATTGATAATATCCATATTTTAGATACTATTGACAATAACCTAGCTCAACTCTTGTTATCTTGAATTTTATATTATTTGCATTGATTCATTACTTTATCCGATATTTTAATAATTTAGTTTTTATATTAAAAATTTTCTTTGTTTATGGATTATATATATTGGTTTTCTAATTTAAATTTGATAACACGATATTTATATGGAATTTTTCAACATTAGTCCTTTAAGTATTTCACATTTTAAAATTAAGTCCCTCAAATCATTAAAATTACTATTCGATCCCCAATTTTAAAGTTATTATGAAACTAGCCCTTCTAATCTAAAGTAAAAGTAGCATACAACGAGCATAATTTAAAATAACCTATGAGAATTTGGGGACCTAATATCAAATTTAATGATTTGAGAGACTAATTTCAAAGTAATTTTAGTTTGGCAAAAAAAAAAAAAGGTTTAAGGAAAATAGATTGAAGAGAATGGTTAACATAGTTAGTCCATTTGCTAATCTGAAGTGTTGAATTTTAATTATTTTGTGATTAACTTTTAGTGTTTGGTAATAATTAGCATTTTGATTACTTCTTTATAAATAGATAGATTGTCTCTTAAACCATCTAAATATAAGTACCGATAAACAACTCAAATTGAAGGGTTAACTCATTTTATCCCTCTAGAGGGATTATCTTACCTTTTGCATTTTTATTTGACAAAACATAAGGTGCTGTTTGGCAACAGGTTAAGTGAGAGTTTAAGGAGACTTAACCCCTTCTTAACCTCCCAAACATAAAAAATCTATAGAAGGGTTAAAGTAAGTTAACTCTTCATAATTTGTCAAACGCAAAAAATGTATAAGGGTAAAGCTAACTCCTCTTGAGGGAATAAAATGAGTTAACTTCTTAAAATCGGGGTTTACTAATACTCCTATTTAGAAGGACTAAAAGTTAACCATTCTATTTATAAAGAAAATAGTCAACATCCTCTTTATTTCCAAACACTAAAACTGATCGCAATGACTAAAATAAAACCTATTTTACGGGTTAATAATTTAGCCCTTTGGGTTATCGAATGGGCTAACTACGTTAATCTTTTTTTCTTAATCATTTTTCCTTAACCCTTTGCCAAACGGGAAATGATTAACTCACTTTATTCCTTGTGTAATCTCTTTGTGTATGGCAGGTTAAAGAGGGGTTAACTAACTCTTCTTAGCACCGCACTCAACCCGTTGCCACCATAATGTGGGGCCTTAATAGTAATTTAAATAATTTGAGGCTCATTTCAAAATATGAAAGCCGTAAGGAGCTAATAGCAAAAACTCTTATTTATGAAGATTTCTATTTTCTCCATGACAGTATCCCCTGTATTTTCACGCTAGCGAGGAGCAAGTGAGGACAAAATATCGGTGATTGCGGCGCCTGACGAGGCTTGGACTCTAGGACCACCATTCTATTCTTTCCCTCCTTTTCATTACTTTCAACGCCACCACCCGTTATAATTCCTTTGATTCCTTCCTTCCCTTCGAGTGCACGCCGCACGATGCTTAGCTTTAAACTTAGATTAATTGAGCTCTCAGTCTGGTCAAGACTTTGTTTAATGATTTAGTCGACAATGGAAGTTGAAAGGACAGTTTTGACCCTGTCTCAATCGTCTTTTCATAATCATGCGACCAGGTTAATGAGTATGAAACGTGAGACGAGAGGATTTTTCTATATAAAATGATGGAACTCAATTTTAATTAAGTATTGTTATCAGCTTTCTCTCTCCTCATTTATTCATTTAGTGTAGATTGAGTAACATCACTATTATAGGAGAGAATCCCCACATATGATAAGAATACACATTTTTCTCATATATGATAAAGAACCGATTTTTTTTCTTTTTTTTCTTTTTGTTTAATTAAAATAAATGCAAATTTTGAATGAAGCAACTCGATGATTGAGTGAACTGATCAGATTTCTGCGCAAAATTTGTATTTCTTAATAGTATTAGTTTACATTTGTGAACCTAAACATACCACTATAATAGTCTGTCATCTTTTATGATTATTATTTAAAGGTGTAGTGTAGAATATATGACGTAGAATAATTTTTATGATTATTATTTAAAGGTATATTTGTCTCTAACGTGACCTTATCATTTTATATGTTTATCTCCTTTAATTTTTTCAGACAACTAGACATAGTTTCCACAATATAAAAATGTATTATTGACGAGTTTGTAAAGTTTCTCCGTGACGGCAGACGGTGAGGATTTTTCATCTCTAATCCATTCCTCAACTCAAAATGAAAAATCTCCAGTTGAGCATATAATGCCCAAGATGGTAATTATATCTTCATCTAAGATGTCGGCTCTCTCGAACAAACAAAACATTAAAC
This sequence comes from Asparagus setaceus, assembly GCA_012295165.1. Classification (NCBI taxonomy): domain Eukaryota; kingdom Viridiplantae; phylum Streptophyta; class Magnoliopsida; order Asparagales; family Asparagaceae; genus Asparagus; species Asparagus setaceus. The sequence goes on from CM022704.1 coordinate 29,463,153, forward strand.
ACATCATATGAAACTTGGCCTAGTTAGAGACCGTGAACCTTGGTCAAGCCAAACCAAAGGCTCGTGCTGTTGGGCCCCACCGCGGTCCTTCAGCAGCGTATCCTCCATAGCCGTCACAGCAGATAGCCCGCGTCCATTGGATATTTATCTAACGGTTGAAATGCTGGGTGTAAATTTGGGTGAAAAAGTACTAGGTTAGTTTTAGTTTTTCAAAAATGAAGAACAGTGAGTCACGGCGCTGTGTGACGTGGACACCACTGAAGGAGCTCGTGAGTGAGTGCGATAATTAATGGCGCGTTGCTTTCTTACGAGGACTCCTTTTACGCGTTCACATTGGATGCATATCCGTCGTTGTGAGGTGGGGCCCACGTAAATTTAATTATGTGGGGACCTCGAAGCGCGGGAAATTCGGGCTTCCTTCACATGCACGCTTGTACGTGGAGCGTTTTTTTTTTTGCCCCCTCTCCTTTTCGTTTTAGAAGCTATTTGCCCTTAAAACCCCAGAAACAAGTTGGCATGTGTAATTTTTACCATTGGTAGAAGCTAGTCAAGATGAATTGGTCTCCAAGAGAGCTGTCAATGAGTCACGCCCCAATTAGCAAACTAGTAATAAGCCAATAATGTGTTTAGCAAATGATCAAAATGATTTATTAGTTACTTTTGTGACTTGCGAAGTTATTTAGGAGGGATTTTTTTTTTGGGAAAATTGCTTCTAGCCCCAAAATAAAAGGCAAATTCGCCCTCACCCCAAGAATAAGTCAACAAGTTTAATACCCTCAAAATCAAATTTTGTCATCGATCACCCCCTCCAGTTCATATGTGTCCCTATCAGTGTACATTAATTTCAAAAAACCCCAAAATGCCCCATTCTCCTTTTTTTAAAAAAAAACCCTAAATGATCTCAATTGCTCTTCTCTACTCCGACTCTCAACTTCGACGGGCGACGGCGACCCCCCCTTTCCAACCTCCCACAACCTCCTCAGATCGCACCCTCCCTTTCCCTAACGCAAATAGTAGCAGAGCTTCTTCGCTTCTCTCCCTCATCATACGGAACCTCCTCCGCCCGTCTCCCCTTCTCCTCCCCCTCTCCTTCCTCCTCCGCTTTCCACGTGGCACCCCCATCCCCACGCTCCTCCCTTCCCTCAACCTCACCCTCTCCTCCAACCTCTCTATCAATGACATCCCCATCACCCACCCAAACCTCTCCATCAGCGGGCATCACGTCGTCTACGGCGCCGCCACCCCTTTTCCGGCCATCTTCGCCATCAACCCCACGTCACCGATAAAATCAAACTGGACTCGAGTTGTTATTCTTATGAGTTAATTAGTTGTTAAGATCTTGAGTTTATTGTTGACATTATGCGTTAATCGTTAAGATTTTTAGTTAGTTGTTAAGGTTATACATTAGTTGTTATTGTTGTGAGTTAGTTATTAACCTTATGTGTTAGTTGTTAAGGATCAGCTATCAAAGTTGATTCTCTTCTCTTTTTATTTTCATGGATCATTGTTTGTGGGTTTAACGACTAACTCATTAGTTTAACGACTAACTCATAAGGTTAATAACTAACTAATAAGGTTAACAACTATTTCATAAGTTTATAGCATAGTTGTTAAGGTTACAGTTTAGTTGATAAAGATACACGTTAGTTGTTAAGTTTACAACTTGATTGTTAATGTTACAATTTAGTTGTTAAGTTGACAACATAGTTGTTAAGTTTATATGTTTATTGTTAAGATTACAGTTTAATTGATAAGGATACACGTTAGTTGTTAAGTTCATCTTGGTTGTAAGGTTACATATTAGTGTAGGCAATAAAAATTGCCTTAATCCCTGCACAGCAACTCGGAATGAGCGAAAGAGCCTAAGGGTCCATCTGAGTGAAGTCAGGTCCGCCTAAAGGTTAAGTTCACCTGAATGCTTGACTTTACAAAATAGACAAAAGTGCTGATATCTCTCGAACCAGAAGAAATTGGGCAAAATTACCGAAACAATTGGCTCCGTCTCGTCGAGATAGTCGATTTTCATATATAATTCGTCCAATTCCGACGTACGGTTTGAAAGTTACGACCCGTTCTTCGTAGCATAAGAGGAGGATCGCCGGCAAATGAGGCTCGACATTCAACCGAGGTTCGCCAAGCGGCGAGGCTCTTCATTCGAGCGAGGTTCGCCAAGCGGCGAGGCTCTTCATTCGACGAGGTTCGCCAAGTAGCGGCTTCGACATTCAACCGAGGTTCGCCCAGCGTGAAGCTCTTCACTCGACCGAGGTTCGCCAAGCGGCGAGGCTCTTCATTCGAGCGAGGTTCGCCAAGTAGCGGCTTCGACATTCAACCGAGGTTCGCCAAGCGGCGAGGCTCTTCATTCGAGCGAGGTTCGCCAAGCGGCGAGGCTCTTCATTCGAGCGAGGTTCGCCAGCGTGGCTTCGACATTCAACCGAGGTTCGCCAAGCGGCGAGGCTCTTCATTCGACGAGGTTCGCCAAGCGGCGAGGCTCTTCATTCGAGCGAGGTTCGCCAGCGGTGAATCTCGACATTAAACCGAGGCTAGACCGGTGCAAGCTTCAAAGCGAGACTTGCTCAAGAGGCGACTCGACCTCAATACGAGGTTCGCATGTGGGCGGAGTTCGATCTCAACCGAGGTTCGCCTATAGCGGTGAACCTCGACATTCAACCGAGGTTCGCCAAGTAGCGGCTTCGACATTCAACCGAGGTTCGCCAAGTAGCGGCTTCGACATTCAACCGAGGTTCGCCAAGTAGCGGCTTCGACATTCAACCGAGGTTCGCCAAGTAGCGGCTTCGACATTCAACCGAGGTTCGCCTATAGCGGTGAACCTCGACATTCAACCGAGGTTCGCCAAGTAGCGGCTTCGACATTCAACCGAGGTTCGCCTATAGCGGTGAACCTCGACATTCAACCGAGGTTCACCTACAGCAGTGAATCTCGACATCCAACCAAGGCCGCCCACTTGAAGCATGGGAGATGTTACATCCCATAGTGGTCACATCCCACAGAGAGCATGGTTTCCCTCACAGTGGTCACATCCCACAAGGGGGGGCATGGCTCTCCTCAACTGAGCATGGCCATATCCCACAAATCAAGGGAGTGGCCATGCCTCTCCTTGCCTATTTATAAGCCACCATCTCCACATGAGGAGGGGCTTTTTTCTTTGGAGCTTTTGGAAAACTTTTGGAGAAGTCAACACTTGCGCACAAGTGAGATCGAGCTCTTCATCAGTAATCTCAAGATCATCTGCAACTCTGATCTGATCGTCAACGGGAAGCAACCTCGACTTGAGCATCGAGTGAAGCATCCTCTCGCCACCAAGAACCCATACAAAAGAGAAGTCAAATCAATCTTCTCTTCCTCTGTAATCGAGAGAATTTGATTGTAACACATTCATTCAATCAATAAACATTTTTTCGACCCTACGAAGATGGCGACCACATGGGAGCAACCATTCATTCGATGAACCGGTGGTGGCGCAATCGAACAAGGTTGCGGTTGGAACCGAGGTTCAAACCTTGGTCCTTGAGTTTGATCGAGTAAGTATGAGGAGTTCCTCTCCCGGGGGCATCTAGCCCGGTGGAGACGCAAGTGTCGGCGAGTCTCGTATGAGACTTTAGCCCGTGGCTCGTGTTGAATCTTCTCGGCGAATCTCGAAAGCCAACCTATGTCTCGACAAGGCTCCAAAAGCTAGCCAACAGGCTAAGAAGTGGGTGGTTAAGCGGCCCAACCCAACCTCGGAGGCCATTAGCCAAACTTTGGCTTCGCGGCGAACCTCGCCAACAATGTGAGGTCCTCTAAAGGGATGAACCTCGTCCACATGGCGAACCTCGCCAACAATGTGAGGTCCTCTTGAAAGAGATGAGCCTCGTCCAAGTGGCGAACCTCGCCAACAATGTGAGGTCCTCTTGAAAGAGATGAGCCTCGTCCAAGTGGCGAACCTCGCCAACAATGTGAGGTCCTCTAAAGGGATGAACCTCGTCCACATGGCGAACCTCGCCAACAATGTGAGGTCCTCTTGAAAGAGATGAGCCTCGTCCAAGTGGCGAACCTCGCCAACAATGTGAGGTCCTCTAAAGGGATGAACCTCGTCCACATGGCGAACCTCGCCAACAATGTGAGGTCCTCTTGAAAGAGATGAGCCTCGTCCAAGTGGCGAACCTCGCCAACAATGTGAGGTCCTCTTGAAAGAGATGAGCCTCGTCCAAGTGGCGAACCTCGCCAACAATGTGAGGTCCTCTAAAGGGATGAACCTCGTCCACATGGCGAACCTCGCCAACAATGTGAGGTCCCCTCCAAAGGGATGAGCCTCGTCCAAGTGGCGAACCTCGCCAACAATGTGAGGTCCTCTTGAAAGAGATGAGCCTCGTCCAAGTGGCGAACCTCGCCAACAATGTGAGGTCCCCTCTAAAGGGATGAACCTCGTCATCATCAAGGGTTCATTCAAAACAAGACGAGCGTCACCCGGTGCGAACCTCGTCCACATGGCGAACCTCGCCAACAATGTGAGGTCCTCTTGAAAGAGATGAGCCTCGTCCAAGTGGCGAACCTCGCCAACAATGTGAGGTCCTCTAAAGGGATGAACCTCGTCCACATGGCGAACCTCGCCGTCAGCGTGAGGTCCCCTCCAAAAGGGATGAGCCTCGTCCAAGTGGCGAACCTCGCCAACAATGTGAGGTCCTCTTGAAAGAGATGAGCCTCGTCCAAGTGGCGAACCTCGCCAACAATGTGAGGTCCTCTTGAAAGAGATGAGCCTCGTCCAAGTGGCGAACCTCGCCAACAATGTGAGGTCCCCTCTAAAGGGATGAACCTCGTCCACATGGCGAACCTCGTCATCATGAACCTCGTCCACATGGCGAACCTCGTCATAGCAAGCGTCAAAATGGCGAACCTCGTCATCATGAACCTCGTCATCATCAAGGGTTCATTCAAAACAAGACGAGCGTCACCCGGTGCGAACCTCGTCATCATGAACCTCGTCCACATGGCGAACCTCGTCATAGCAAGCGTCAAAATGGCGAACCTCGCCAACAATGTGAGGTCCTCTAAAGGGATGAACCTCGTCCACATGGCGAACCTCGCCAACAATGTGAGGTCCCCTCCAAAGGGATGAGCCTCGTCCAAGTGGCGAACCTCGCCAACAATGTGAGGTCCCCTCCAAAGGGATGAGCCTTGTCCAAGTGGCGAACCTCGCCAACAATGTGAGGTCCTCTTGAAAGAGATGAGCCTCGTCCAAGTGGCGAACCTCGCCAACAATGTGAGGTCCTCTTGAAAGAGATGAGCCTCGTCCAAGTGGCGAACCTCGCCAACAATGTGAGGTCCCCTCTAAAGGGATGAACCTCGTCCACATGGCGAACCTCGTCATAGCAAGCGTCAAAATGGCGAACCGTCATCATGAACCTCGTCATCATCAAGGGTTCATTCAAAACAAGACGAGCGTCACCCGGTGCGAACCTCGTCATAGCAAGCGTCAAAATGGCGAACCTCGTCATTTTGAACCTACCCAACAATATGAGGTCCCCTTGAAAGAGATGAGCCTCGTCCAAGTGGCGAACCTCGCCAACAATATGAGGTCCCCTTGAAGGATGAGCCTCGTCCAAGTGGCGAACCTCGCCATAGCAAGCGCCAAAATGACGAACCTCGCCATCATGAACCTCGTCATCATCAAGGGTTCATTCAAAACAAGACGAGCGTCACCCGGTGCGAACCTCGTCCACATGGCGAACCTCGCCAACAATGTGAGGTCCTCTTGAAAGAGATGAGCCTCGTCCAAGTGGCGAACCTCGCCAACAATATGAGGTCCCCTTGAAAGAGATGAGCCTCGTCCAAGTGGCGAACCTCGCCAACAATGTGAGGTCCTCTAAAGGGATGAACCTCGTCCACATGGCGAACCTCGCCAACAATGTGAGGTCCCCTCTAAAGGGATGAACCTCGTCCACATGGCGAACCTCGCCAACAATATGAGGTCCCCTTGAAAGAGATGAGCCTCGTCCAAGTGGCGAACCTCGCCAACAATGTGAGGTCCTCTTGAAAGAGATGAGCCTCGTCCAAGTGGCGAACCTCGCCAACAATATGAGGTCCATTCTAAACAAGATGAACCTCGTTCAAGCGGCGAACCTCGCCATCATGAACCTCGTCATAGCAAGCGTCAAAATGGCGAACCTCGTCATCATGAACCTCGTCATCATCAAGGGTTCATTCAAAACAAGACGAGCGTCACCCGGTACGAACCTCGTCCAGCGGCGAACCTCGCCAACAATATGAGGTCCATTCTAAACAAGATGAACCTCGTTCAAGCGGCGAACCTCGCCAACAATGTGAGGTCCCTCTAAAGGGATGAACCTCGTCCACATGGCGAACCTCGTCATTTTGAACCTACCCAACAATATGAGGTCCCCTTGAAAGAGATGAGCCTCGTCCAAGTGGTGAACCTCGACAACGACACAGTCCGCTTGAAACATGACGAACCTCGTCCAGCGGCGAACCTCGCCAACAATATGAGGTCCCCTTGAAAGAGATGAGCCTGCGTGCGGCGGCGTTGCGCCAACAACATGACGAACATCGCTCGTTGGCGAACCTCGTCATAGCAAGCGTCAAAATGATGAACCGTCATCATGAACCTCGTCATAGCAAGCGTCAAAATGATGAACCGTCATCATGAACCTCGTCATCATGAACCTCGTCATAGCAAGCGTCAAAATGACGAACCTCGTCATTTTGAACCTACCCAACAATATGAGGTCCATTCTAAACAAGATGAACCTCGTTCAAACGGCGAACCTCGCCATAAGCTTCGTCGCCGAAACCAAATGAGAAGGCAACCTCGCCCGGTTCGCCAAACTCGACTCAGAGAGCCTCTCTCATATGAGGCTCGTTTTTCAGGATCAACTGGGGGTACACCCACTTCTGATCTCCGTGATTATCTCACTCGCAAGCGTGATGCCAGTCAAAGGCAATCCTATTGCTGCTGTGAGAAGCTCATCTCTGCCATGCGCGCCCAATGTTCATCGACACATCAACCTTCTGTATTTGAGCGATTATCTGACCCGTCAACTAGACGAAGGCGGTTTCGCCATAAGAAACAAGCGGTCCGCGGTGGTCATTCCCCTGGAGTGACTATTAACATGGTTGGGAGAAGCGGGAGCAAGACCCCAACAGGCAGTCCTGAATCGTCTGACCCTGAGTATTCCCCAGGGTTACGAGGCGCATTAATCAATAGTCAAGGCGCCTATCGAAGCACCCGTCTTCGTACCAGAGCGGCAATCCCGTTTGACTATAGCCAATTGGATGGGGGTACCCGTGAAGAATCCGAGAACTCTGGCATGGCCACATCTCAACCTTCAAACACTGATATAAGTGATCAAGCCAGCGTCCTCATGGCTGATAAAGAGGAAGAGATGGCAAAGAAGATTGAAGAGCAACAAGCTCTTATTGTTGCTCAACAAGAGTCTATCAGACGCTTAGAAGTAATGATGGAGAAGCTCGTCGGAGGTTCCAAATCAAAGCATGAAGGCTATGAAGAAGATCGGGATGTCCACTCTGGGTCATCTGAGGCAGAGTCGAACCCACGCATAAAAGAGCGAGATCATAAGTTACATGATTTCCAAAAGCAGCTTGATGCCCTCAAGCTCCAAGGGCGTTTTAAGGAGCTGGGGGTGGCCAGACCATATCCAATTGAATGGGATACGGTCTCCTACCCGACAAAGTTCGAGCCATTGGACCTCCTGCAGTTCGATGGCAAGGGTTCTCCTACCCAACATATTTACTACTTCCAGGCGCAAACTGGACACATAATGGGAAACGATCCCATTATGACTCGGTTGTTCATTGGCACTCTCAAGGGGGTTGCTTTTGAATGGTTTCGCAGATTGGAACCTCGGGTCCATCACTTCTTTGGAAGGACATGGAAAGGCTCTTCATGGCCGATTCTTCGACGATGACACAGAGTATCTATGGCAACCCCGCTAGTCAGAAGCGAGGAAGAAAGAATCAGTAAGCAACTTTGTCAAGAGATTCGAGGAACCGATCATTGCGTGCGTGATCGATTTCGAGGCCACTCTCATCGAGATGTGCGGAATAATCTCTCCATCAACATTACGTCTAATATGGTATTTGTCGTAGCTTCGCTCGTGGAAAGACTTAACCCGCCAAGGAGAACAAGTCGAGAGCGTGCTCAAGCGTATGGAGGTTGAAGAGCTATTTGAATTTCGAGGAGGTGACGACCAAGATACCTTGGTGGTGGCGACCGCTTCCTCATCAAAACTCTTTTCAAGTAAGCCCCTGATGGCATCTGCCGAGCTCGCCAACTCGGAACCAAGCTATGGGACCGACTGTGAAGACTTGGCTATCATCGGCCAAAGATGATCGTTGATGCTTATATGCGTCAATCGCCGGAGGACCAGCATCCGACGGTAAATTCTTGAAGAAGTACTACCCGTAGTCTTATTTCAAACTCCCACTAAGTTATCATATTAACAATCACATCTGATAACTAATTTTCTCTAAATTCTCTCGCCAATCCTCGTCAATAGGATGGCGGGACCCCAAAACTATCATGTTAACAATCACCTCTGATAGTTCCCTCAATATTTCCTCCGTCAATCCTCTCAAACAGGATGACGGGACCACTCCCACTGTCATGTTAACATTACACCTCTGACAAATCAACTTACCAATCCTCGTCAATAGGATGGTAGGCCCTCAAAGTCGCTCCGTCGCGACAATCATGTCATGTTAACATATCACCTCTGACAAATTTCCCCCTCCAATCCTCGTCAATAGGATGGTGGGTCCTCAAAGTTGTCCCAATCGCAACAAATTCTTGTCGGGTTAACAATCACCTTTGATAAATTCCCCTCCCAATCCTTGTCAACAGGATGGCGGGCCCACATAACTGTCATGTTAACAATCACCTCTGATAGTCCGCACCGTCATTCCCGCAAATGACGTTGTCCAATCAAGCCGTCATACTCCTATTCCCATCATAGTTGTTATACTCTCACGTCACTGAACAACTTGATTGCTTTTTGATCACGATCGTTATACTTTTATGTCACTGAACGATTCGATCATTTCCAAATAGTGGCCTACCATGCGATGTGCCTCTATTTCAGCCATAGTCGTTATACTCCCATGTCAGCGAGCGACTCGGCTAACCCCACGAGTCATTTCCTAAATGATTTTGTTAAGTAATCCTTGTTGTTATACTCTCACGCCATCAACAACTTGATTGCTTTTTGATCACGATCGTTATACTTTTATGTCACTGAACGATTCGATCATTTCCAAATAGTGGCCTACCATGCGATGTGCCTCTATTTCAGCCATAGTCGTTATACTCCCATGTCACTGAACGACTCAGCTAACCCCACAGAGTCATTTCCTAAATGATTTTGTTCGTAATCACTGTTGTTATACTCTCACGTCACTGAACAACTTGATTGCTTTTTGATCACGATCGTTATACTTTTATGTCACTGAACGATTCGATCATTTCCACATGATGGCCTACCAGGCGATTTGCCCTTATCTTTTAATCCAACGCCTTGAACGGCTAAGGATAGAGGGGAGATTTTAGCACTAAGCCTAAAAGAAACTCCTCGCAAACTCACCATATTGAGGGGAAAAGTATGGCTAGCCCGATTCAAACGGTAATCGGTAAAGGCACATCAAATCCGTTGATAGCTGGGGGTTTGCTAAAAATCCTAGAGGGCGATCATTAGCTGCAAGTGAAGAATTCAACTTTACCAAGTTCGTTAGAGGGTTCCTCGCTCCGTCTGCACGGCGACCGTGTTACAAGTCTTCATATCCAAAGTGTTCCAGACTCCATTCAACCACATTCAAGTCTGAAAACTTTGGAGGGGGTTTTGTAGGCAATAAAATTGCCTTAATCCCCGCACGCTGTTTGAAAGCAGAGCCTAAGGGTCCATCCGAGTGAAGTCAGGTCCGCCTAAAGGTTAAGTTCACCTGAATGCTTAACTTTACAAAATAGACAAAAGTGCTGATATCTCTCGAACCAGAAGGAATTGGGCAAAATGACTGAAACAATTGGCTCCGTCTCGTCGAGATAGTCGATTTTCATATATAATTCGTCCAATTCCGACGTACGGTTTGAAAGTTACGACCCGTTCTTCGTAGCATAAGAGGAGGATCGCCCTTGCAGCGAGGCTCGACATTCAACCGAGGTTCGCCCAAGCAGCGAAGCTCTTCACTCGACCGAGGTTCGCCAAGCAGCGAAGCTCTTCACTCGACCGAGGTTCGCCAAGCAAATGGCTCGACATTCAACCGAGGTTCGCCAAGCGCGAAGCTCTTCACTCGACCGAGGTTCGCCAAGCGTGAAGCTCTTCATTCGACGAGGTTCGCCAGCAGTGGCTTCGACATTCAACCGAGGTTCGCCAAGCGCGAAGCTCTTCACTCGACCGAGGTTCGCCAAGCGCGAAGCTCTTCACTCGACCGAGGTTCGCCAAGCGTGAAGCTCTTCACTCGACCGAGGTTCGCCAAGCGCGAAGCTCTTCACTCGACCGAGGTTCGCCAAGCGTGAAGCTCTTCATTCGACGAGGTTCGCCAGCGGTGAATCTCGACATTAAACCGAGGCTAGACCGGTGCAAGCTTCAAAGCGAGACTTGCTCAAGAGGCGAGACTCGACCTCAATACGAGGTTCGCATGTGGAGCGGAGTTCGATCTCAACCGAGGTTCGCCTATAGCGGTGAACCTCGACATTCAACCGAGGTTCGCCCACAACGTCGAAGTTCGACGAGGCTCGCCTACAACAAGAGTTTGACGAGGCTCGCCTCCAACAAGAGTTTGACGAGGCTCGCCCGCAAAGATCAAAGTCAAACGAGGACGCCAGCCAATAACCTCGACATTCAACCGAGGTTCGCTATAGCGGTGAACCTCGACATTCAACCGAGGTTCGCTATAGCGGTGAACCTCGACATTCAACCGAGGTTCGCCAGCGGTGAATCTCGACATCCAACCAAGGCCCACTTGAAGCATGGGAGATGTTACATCCCATAGTGGTCACATCCCACAGAGAGCATGGTTTCCCTCACAGTGGTCACATCCCACAGGGGGGGCATGGCTCTCCTCAACTGAGCATGGCCATATCCCACAAATCAAGGGAGTGGCCATGCCTCTCCTTGCCTATTTATAAGCCACCATCTCCACATGAGGAGGGGCTTTTTCTTTGGAGCTTTTGGAAAACTTTTGAGAAGTCAACACTTGCGCACAAGTGAGATCGAGCTCTTCATCGGTAATCTCAAGATCATCCGCAACTCGATCCGATCGTCAGCGGAAGCAACCTCGACTTGAGCATCGAGTGAAGCATCCTCTCGCCACCAAGAACCCATACAAAGAGAAGTCAAATCAATCTTCTCTTCCTCTGAATCGAGAATTTGATTGTAACACATTCATTCAATCAATAAACATTTTTCGACCCTACAATTAGATGTTAAGTTTATAGTGTAGTTGTTAAGTTTATAGTGTAGTTGTTAAGTTTATAGTGTAGTTGTTAAGTTTATAGTGTAGTTGTTAAGTTTATAGTGTAGTTGTTAAGTTTATAGTGTAGTTGTTAAGTTTATAGTGTAGTTGTTAAGTTTATAGTGTAGTTGTTAAGTTTATAGTGTAGTTGTTAAGTTTATAGTGTAGTTGTTAAGTTTATAGTGTAGTTGTTAAGTTTATAGTGTAGTTGTTAAGTTTATAGTGTAGTTGTTAAGTTTATAGTGTAGTTGTTAAGTTTATAGTGTAGTTGTTAAGTTTATAGTGTAGTTGTTAAGTTTATAGTGTAGTTGTTAAGTTTATAGTGTAGTTGTTAAGTTTATAGTGTAGTTGTTAAGTTTATAGTGTAGTTGTTAAGTTTATAGTGTAGTTGTTAAGTTTATAGTGTAGTTGTTAAGTTTATAGTGTAGTTGTTAAGTTTATAGTGTAGTTGTTAAGTTTATAGTGTAGTTGTTAAGTTTACGGCATAGTTGTTAAGTATAGAGTTTGTGTTGGCAGAGAGGGGGTTGCACAGAGAGAGAGAGAGAGAGAGAGAGAGAGAGAGGCCCTAGGAAGTAGGGGTATAATGGGAAAAAGTAATGGTTAGGTGGCATTAGATTTAGGGGCTAGGAGCATAAAATGTGGATTTGGGTTTTTGTTGCCATGATGACTTTTCTTGGGGTGGGGGCATATTTGCTTTTTGATTTTAGGGGCTAGAAGCAATTTTCCCTTATTTTTTGAAGATCATAAGTTATATATCTTTGGCTTTTAGTGACTTTTGACTTTTATGATAAAAATGTTATAATTATTATTATAAAATAGTAATTTGTTTGGTCAAGTGAAGAATTCAACTTTACCAAGTTAGTTAGAGGGTTCCTCGCCCGCTCGCATCTAACCGCAGTTACAAGTCTTCATATCCAAAGTGTTCCAGACTCCATTCAACCACATTCAAGTCTGAAAACTTTGGAGGGGGTTTTGTAGGCAATAAAAATTGCCTTAATCCCTGCACAGCAGCTCGGAATGAGCGAAAGAGCCTAAGGGTCCATCTGAGTGAAGTCAGGTCCGCCTAAAGGTTAAGTTCACCTGAATGCTTAACTTTACAAAATAGACAAAAGTGCTGATATCTCTCGAACCAGAAGGAATTGGGCAAAATGACTGAAACAATTGGCTCCGTCTCGTCGAGATAGTCGATTTTCATATATAATTCGTCCAATTCCGACGCACGGTTTGAAAGTTACGACCGCTCTTCGTAGCATAAGAGGAGGATCGCCCGGCGAACCTCGACATTCAACCGAGGTTCGCCAAGCAGCTCTTCATTGAGCGAGGTTAGCCAGCGGCGGCTTCGACATTCAACCGAGGTTCGCCAAGCAAATGGCTCGACATTCAACCGAGGTTCGCCAAGCGGCTTCGACATTCAACCGAGGTTCGCCAAGCGGCTTCGACATTCAACCGAGGTTCGCCAAGCAAATGGCTCGACATTCAACCGAGGTTCGCCAAGCGGCTTCGACATTCAACCGAGGTTCGCCAAGCAGCTCTTCATTGAGCGAGGTTAGCCAAGCGGCTTCGACATTCAACCGAGGTTCGCCAAGCAGCTCTTCATTGAGCGAGGTTAGCCAAGCGGCGAGGCTCTTCATTGAGCGAGGTTAGCCAGCGGTGAATCTCGACATTAAACCGGCTAGACCGGTGCAAGCTTCAAAGCGAGACTTGCTCAAGAGCGAGACTTCGACCTCAATCTGAGGTTAGCATGTGGGCGGAGTTCGATCTCAACCGAGGTTCGCTATAGCGGTGAACCTCGACATTCAACCGAGGTTCGCCCCACAACGCCGGTTCGACGAGGCTCGCCACAACAAGAGTTTGACGAGGCTCGCCCAACAAAGTAGTTTGACGAGGCTCGCCTGCAAAGATCAAAGTCAAACGAGGATCGCCCGGCAATGTAACCTCGACATTCAACCGAGGTTCGCCTACAGCAGTGAACCTCGACACCCAATCGAGGTTCGCCTACAGCAGTGAACCTCGACATTCAACCGAGGTTCACCTACAGCAGTGAATCTCGACATCCAACCAAGGCCGCCCACTTGAAGCATGGGAGATGTTACATCCCATAGTGGTCACATCCCACGAGAGCATGGTTTCCCCACAAGGGTCACATCCCACAGGGGGGGCATGGCTCTCCTCAACTGAGCATGGCCATATCCCACAAATCAAGGGAGTGGCCATGCCTCTCCTTGCCTATTTATAAGCCACCATCTCCACATGAGGAGGGGCTTTTTTCTTTGGAGCTTTTGGAAAACTTTTGGAGAAGTCAACACTTGCGCACAAGTGAGATCGAGCTCTTCATCAGTAATCTCAAGATCATCTGCAACTCTGATCTGATCGTCAACGGGAAGCAACCTCGACTTGAGCATCGAGTGAAGCATCCTCTCGCCACCAAGAACCCATACAAAAGAGAAGTCAAATCAATCTTCTCTTCCTCTGTAATCGAGAGAATTTGATTGTAACACATTCATTCAATCAATAAACATTTTTTCGACCCTACAATTAGATGTTAAGTTTATAGTGTAGTTGTTAAGTTTATATGTTTATTGTTAAGATTACGGTTTAATTGATAAGGATACCGTTAGTTGTTAAGTTTATATCTTTGGTTGTTAAGGTTACAATTTAGTTGTTAAGTTTATAGTGTAGTTGTTAAGTTTATATCTTTGGTTGTTAAGGTTACAATTTAGTTGATAAAGATACCGTTAGTTGTTAAGCTCACAACTTTGTTGTTAATGTCGAGTTTAGTTGTTAAGTTTACAGCATAGTTGTTAAGTATACAATTTGGTTATTAAGGTTACAGTTTAGTTGTTAAGTATACACGCTAGTTGTTAAGTATACCGTTAGTTGTTAAGTTTATATCTTTGGTTGTTAAGGTTACAATTTAGTTGTTAAGTATACGCTTGGTTGTTAAGATTATAGTTTAATTGTTAAAGATACGTTATTGTTAAGTATACGCTTGGTTGTTAAGGTTACAATTTAGTTGTTAAGTATACACGTTAGTTATTAAGTTTCTGACATAGTTGTTAAGTATACAGTTTGGTTGTTAAGATTACAGTTTAATTGTTAAGGATACACGTTAGTTGTTAAGTATACAGTTTGGTTGTTAAGATTACAGTTTAGTTGTTAAGTATACATGTTAGTTGTTAAGTATAGAGTTTGTGTTGGCAGAGAGGGGGGGGGGTGCAGAGAGAGAGAGAGAGAGGCCCTAGGAAGTAGGGGTATAATGGGAAAAAAGTAATGGTTAGTTGGCATTAGATTTGGGGGCTAGGAGCATAAAAATATGGATTTGGGTTTTTTTTGTTGCCATGATGACTTTTTCTTGGGGTGGGGCATATTTGCCTTTTGATTTAGGGGCTAGAAGCAATTTTCCCTTATTTTTTTGAAGATCATAAGTTATATATGCTGGCTTTTAGTGACTTTTGACTTTTATGATAAAAATGTTAAATTATTATTATAAAATAGTAATTTGTTTGGTCAAATGTAGCTTATTTAGGTAAACTTTTACGCTATTTTTTCAAAGATGGGGTATACTAGCTTTCTAAAAAGAGATTATAAGGTAGTTTATTTAGTATTTTTACCAAACAGATAGATATGGAAAAACTTAACATAGAAGCTAATTTGACCAAAATAATATGCCTCCTAAACACCCTCTCAAGTTACTTTGAGATATTTGGCAATGGACTTATTTTAACTTACAATCCACTAAAAATAAGCTCTTGTATCTTAGCTTAATTTTTGGTAGATTATAAGCTACAAAGTTTGACCAAGTAAAAACATATATTCCCCTCATCATTTTACAAAATTTCAAGTCATGTCATTTTTGACAACAAGAATGAATTATAATACCCATTTGACAAACACTCTACTATTAAAAATAGAATATTATAATCTACTAAATTCACCTAATCTTATGGATTGTAATCCAAAGTTGCCAAACATGTTCTCAGTATTGCGCTTGATAATTTGCTATAATTTGTCTATTTAATTAGCCAATAGAAATCTAATATTAATTCAACCATGCAACAGAATGCTGCCTTTTATTTCTCGTTAAATCCACGTGATTCTGTGATCTTTTTTATTCCTCTATTCTGTAGTCAATCTACGGTATTATTGCCCTTTGTTGCTAGCACTCCTCAAAACTGAAAGTTAAAAGAAATAACATAATTACTTGGCCATATGTCTTTGGAAACACAAAGCTATCTTCGTTAATATAGAAAAATTTGAATGATTTCGTAGAAAGAGAGGAAGCTTCTTCAAAGAATGGACGAAAGCGAAAGATAACAAACAAAATCCAGAAACAAGTGTGGCATGTGTAATATTTACCAGTGGTAGAGTCTACTCAAGATGAATTGGGCTTCAAGAGTTGTCAATGAGTCACACCATTAATTAGCAAACTAGTAATAGGCCAATAATGCTCAATATTGCGCTTGTTTATTAAGCTATACTTTGGCCATTAAGCTATTAAAAAAAAATCTAATATTAAGTCAACTATGCAACATGATTATGCCTTTTGAGCTCTCAAATAGCTTACAATGATATCAATCCACTGCAAATGCTCCCAAATTTTAGCTTTCCAATAGGCTGAAACTCCAGTCTGGAATCTTTACTTCTAACGGTCAACTCAAGCAACACATTGAAAAAAGGTTGAATAATGAATCCACTAGCAAGTTTTGAGGCTCAATACAAGATAACACATCATTAAACTATCTAATATGAAGTCAACTATGAGAAATAAAGGTTCAAGAAATATAGATATATTAGTTAGTGGCTAATTGTGGCATCCATTAGCTGCAAATGCATGCCAACAAAAGTCCTATATTAAAACCATTTGGATAAAAAAAGATATAATAGTAAAATAGAATAAAGCATTCTTGGTTAGGTGAAACTGGGCTAACCTCCAATCATACAAAACTTAAACCACTTCTAGTAGTTGCATAAAATGGAGTCCAGAGTGGAAATTGACAAGCACGAAGTATGATGAAGATGACAATGTTAAGGTGTCCTATTGGAGCATCATGTTATCAAAATGAAGTAAACCCTGTGTGGATTGAATAATACTTCTTTACGTACATATTTGGGCTTGGGCTAGTCTGAATGATAGCCCCATGATCACATTATTGAATAGTTGAGTTTATTCAGCTAACTTATGCAATAATGTTTTGTTTCTATATGAAATCAGTGTCTTAATGCCATTTCTTTACTTAGAACAGAGCAGTACTAGAAACAAACCAATATATATACAATGACTTGCGCAGTTGGTATAAAAGTGATCTCTCACCGTGAGCAACATAAAAAACAATGAGAGGAATTTGGATTTACATTTAATCTTGGATTGTATCTCCCATTAAAACAAGATTTAGGTGTCAGTTCTTTCCCATTTTGTGAACTTAGGTACAGTTTTTAAATGATATGTCTGTGGGAATTGAAAAGGTCCATCAATACAGATGACACATGGACCCAGACTAATTTACTTGGACCCAATGGACCCAAAATGATTATCCTTATTAACTCATGAGTCCATATGTTTAATAACACATGTATCTAACTTTTTTTTTCATTATGAAAATAAATCGTCATCGCATATCTTTTTAGACCAAACTGTTACAGCAAACATGGGGCTGAAATCAAGATCACAAAACAATAACCAAAATAAAATCACAAAAAAGATCATAAGCACAAACAAAAGGATGTACGTGGTTCGTAGTAAGTCCTACGTCCACGAGCAACAACAGATAAATTTTGCTAAATCAGAATTGTTAGAACAAGTGCACAATCGAGTGGAAATAATTGTGAAGAACAAGCACAAGAATAAATAACAAACAATCGCAAACATAGAGATTTATGTGGTTCATCTAATTTGGATTACATCCACGGCAGAGACGTCAGAGAAATTTTACTACCGAAAGAGAAAGTACAATGAACAAGGCAATAGCCCTAAACCCTCAAAGAGAAAAAACCTCTCTGTTTTCTCACAGGAAATACAACGACGGCTACTCATAAAAATAGCCTTTTTCACTTATTTGATAAAACCCGTTAATTAGCCCTTAAGTTGGGTTAATCTTATCCGTCTACTATAGCAGTTGCTTAAGATGAAAAGTCTGAAACTGATGGATTAGAGTTGAGTCGAAATTCCGCCAGCGACCAAAGTTGACTGGGACTCAAAAATGAAGGAATCACATGCCAATCATCCAATGAGATAAAAAGGCACAAGCTGCTATTTGAGTGGGCTTGGGCTTCAACAATTCATGTTGGATTTAAATTGGACTTGAGAGTCCAAATTCTATTATGTGAACTGCCATTTTCAGTTGTCTAGTTTCAAATATTATGTGTGCTTTGTTGATGATTTTTCTAGATATACTTGAGTCTTATCTTATGTGCAATGAACGGAATTGCCGAAAATCTACACAGATTTCACTAATATGATTCATACTCAGTTCTACAAACAAATAAAATTTATTACAGTTGATGGTGCTAAAGAATGCCTTTCATCTTCTATGCAAACTTTACTGCACTCACATGATGGTATTGCTCAACAATCTTGTCTATACACCCATCAACAGAATGGGGTTGCTGAGCGAAAACATAAACACATCCTTGTTTTTTTAGCTAGAAAACAAGGGAAAGTCCTGTTCATTTCATTCATGTATATAAAAGATGGACACGAGGTTGTGTCCTACAAAAGTATAAATAGAAACGTAACCTTTCTCCCTAGTTAGTATGTAAGACCTTCTCCATAAACATATCAGTCAGGCTGACGAGAGGACCCTAGCCGTCATTCACCGCAACACTAATAAGGTTATGGACCAAAGCCGACCACATGACTAAAACAGGGGGGGGGGGGGAATGAAAATTTCTACCTTGAAAGAGTTCAAAAAAACTACAGTATACATGTGCTAAACTGCTTAGTGCAGCTCCAAAAGATAATTACAACTAATTATAAAGATAGAGACACAACAAACTTGGTTTTGATAAGTTATACTTGGCCTCTCCTGTCCTCTTCTTCTACTTGCTGCTGCCTCCTATTCTCTTCTTCTTCTTTTTGTACCGTCTGAGGCTCATTCCTTGTCTCTTGGCTGTACGGGACTGGAATTAATGGGGTTCTTGACCTTCCATTGCTATCTTGAGAGTTCTTGCAACTTTGCCTGATGATGAGCCTGTTCATTCAATGATGAAGTGAACTGAAGAGTTAATAACACTTTCTACAATTGGTGAAACATTGTGAAAGATCTTGTTATTCCGTGCATGCCATATGCACCAACATGTAATGGGAAACAATGATAGCCAAGTAGTTCTTTGTTTGGGAGATCTAAGGAATTCTCCTTTGGAGTGAATGAGTTCATGTAAGTTAATTGGCCATCCATTATGGTCAAAGTGAGCCTTGAAGAAGTTCTAAACATTAGCAGTGAATTGACAAGTAACAAAAAGATGATTTGAATCTTCCAATTCATTGAGGCAGAGGGAACATGTTTGATCTCCCTGCCACCCTTTTCTGTTCAAGTGAACCTTGGTGTTAAGTTTATTGAGAGATAGCAGCCAGAAATTTTTTGGCCTTGAGTGGAAATATGAATTTCCATATTTGCATAGAGATGGGGGATGCCACCCCTCCTCTAGAAGTGAACTTATATAGAGAGTTAATAGAAAACTCCCCTGAGTTGGATAGTGTCCATGTGGGAGAGTCAAGGGTCCCAGAAATGTCATCAACCTTGTAGGAGGGAAGGAAGAGAAGAAGGTTTTGTTTGTCCAGTCTATGTTGATGTTTAAGGTCTTCTTAGAGTAGGGTGCCATACCCAGATGCCATTGCGGAAGGAACCTTGGCTAGAAACAGTGACATTATGAGACAATGCCAGAGAGAAAGCATGTGGGAAGAGACTCTCCAGGGTGTTATCTCCAAAACCTGATAAGGGAATCATCACCCAACTTCCATCTTATATAGTTGATTAATGGTTCTCTGATGAGAGTGATATTATTTCAGTATAAAGAGTTTACTGAACTGTGAGATGAGCTTTGAATAGTGCTAGTTCTGCGTTTGTACAGAGCTAAGAGGGTAGAGCCAACAAAGGAATATCTTCTAATGGCATGCCATAGCCATTTAGATAGGAGAGAGTTATTAAGGTATTTAAGATCAATAAGTCCCAATCCTCCCTCTTTTTTGGGCATGCACACCACTTTCCATTTGACCAAACATTTTATAAGCTTGTTTGATGTTCCACCCCATAAGAAATTCTTTCTAACTCTATCAACTTCCTTTATGAGCCAATCAAGTAACTTGTAGAAAGACTTGTAGTACAGAGGTAAAGATGAGAGCACAACATTAATCAAAGTGAGACGTCCTCCAATAGAGAGATTATTATCCTTCCACTGAGATAATTTTGTTTTTATCTTCTCTATTAGTGGTTGCCAATCAGATCTATTAAGTTTCCCACATCTCAAAGGTAAGCCCAGATAGGTCAGAGGTAAGGTCAGCCTGATACCTCTATCTCTAATTCTACCAAAGTAAATTAAGGAAGTTTTGGCATAGTTGATGCTCAGACCAGTTATATTCTCAAAAATGTAGAATATAGCCTTGAGGACAGCTATCTCTTTGGGATTAGCATTAGCAAAAATAAGAGTGTTATCAGCAAACTGCAAGGATCTGATATTGAATATGGCAACAGGGAGGGGAAGAACAGAGAGATTTCTATTATCCACATTTCTGTATAGCATCTTGTTTAGCACATCCACTATCAAAATAAAAAGCATGGGGGACAGAGGATCTCCCTATCTCAGGCCTCTCTTACAGGGGATAGGTATAGTAAGAGATCCATTAACCATAATAGCACATTTAGAAGATGACAACATGGCTGAGATCCATGCACACCACCTGGCACCGAAGCCTCTATGGTTTAACAGACCAAGCAAAAAAATTAAAGCTCACACAATCAAAAGCTTTGGCAAAATCCACTTTCATCAAGGCCACCTCTTTGCTAGGTCTAGCACATCTATGAATAATCTCATGTGCTATCAGGATAGAGTCAAGAGTAGATTTCCCACTCTAGAAGGCTGACTGAGTATTATCAACAAGAGTTGAAAGAGAAGGTGAGAGCTTGTTGGCCAGAACTTTAGTGAACACTTTGAAGATACAATTGAGGAGACTTATGGGTCTGAAGTCTTTGATGGAGCTAGCATCTTTGGTTTTGGGATAAGACGGATGTTGGTCATGTTAAGCTTATGGAGGGAGGATGGATCATTATATAAGTGCTCAAATAGACTAACAAGATCAAGTTTCAAAGAGTCCCAAAAAGTTTGATAAAAGAGCATAGAGAGACCATCAGGGCAGGAGCCTTGTTAGCATTCATTCCAAAAATTACAGTTTTAATTTCTTCCTCAGAGAAAGGGACCTCCAGATGTGAGAGGTCAGGAAATTGGGTGGGGTAGAGAGAAGTCCAATCAAGAGCTAAGGATGAAGTGTGTTTAAGACCAAAAATGTTAGAGAAATGTTCATGGAAAGCCTTCAATTTGTCAGATTTAGATAGAAGAAGTTTGCCAGAATGGTGAATAGAAGGAATAAAATTTTTCCTCCTGTGGTGAGAGGCTGTTTTGTGAAAGAAGGCAGTATTTGCATCCCCTTCCTTCAACCACTGGATCCTAGATCTCTGGTGCCAATATATCTTTTCTTCTTTGATATAAGAGGAATACGTTTTTTTGAGTTCCTTCCTTTTGTCAAGCTCTAAAGAAGTCAGAGGTCTAGTTTCCTCAGACTTATCAAGATAATCTATTTCTTTAAGGATAGAGAGCTTTTTATTGGACAAGGAACCCACTATATTCTTCTTCCACCATTTCATTCTTCTTTTGACAAGTTTTAACTTGTGAACAAAAGAGAAGAGGGGGTCACCATTACACGAGAAGGAGGACCAACACTGTTGAATGAAAGAGATAAAATCTGCATTTGATAGCCAGGATTTTTCAAATCTAAACAGAGAGGGGGGGAGGGAGGATACCTCTAGTGTCTAGGATGATTGGAGTATGATCAGAGCAGGAAGCATGGATGGAGCATTGAAGAGTAGATGGGAACTTGAAATCCCAATCTGGGGAGACAAGGAATCTATCTAACCTAACCAGAACTGGGCTCTCTTGGTGATTTGACCAAGTGAAATTTTTGCCATGCAAAGGTTGATCAATCAAGTGAAGATGATCTATAACCTCTCTGAAGAATTCAATGTCTTTGAAAGAACCTGACCTCCCACTACGCTCATTAATGCTAAGTGTAACATTAAAGTCTCCACAAAGAACCCATGGTTCTTTAAACATCAGACGAATTCTCTTTAATTTCCACCAGCAGACTTCTTTATCTTCCTTGTCTATGGGTGCATAAACAGAAGTGAAGAGGAAAGACCAGTTAGATGGTCTATGGAGCAGGACCACAGAGACAGAAAAGATCCCAACAAAGGATGAGAGGAGAGTGAAATCATCACTCCAACCTACTAAGACACTATAGGCGTTGAAAATTGCCTATAAGTCCCCGAACACAGCTCGTGACGATGAGATAACGATCGACGAGCCATCCGATAATATAACGGTGAACCATTGACATCGTAACAACAAGCGAGTCGACGAAACGCATGAAGTGAGTCAGAAACAGAGACCTTCTTAAGCGCGCTTTTCAATCTAGTTGGCTTGGCAGTATTGAGGGTCTTGCGCGGTCGTGGCGGGAATAAGGGGCTGGCGCCTGGCCGAGGGTCCGAGGGGTGGCATACCCGTGGTTCGAACAGTGCCCCAAAGCTAAACGGTATACACGGATCGTCTTGGGATGAGTGTGAGGAGCGACCTAAGGGTGGCTCGGCCAAGGCGTACAAGTCAATGAAGCGATGAATCGTATGCAAACGATTCGAGATAAACTCAATCGCGAAGCTTTAGAATCAACTCCGAACCAAATCGGACTCGAAACAATGAAACGACACACGAGAAAACCGCCGGCTGCTAAGGCCGACACCCCCGAGGTGTCTCGCCCAAGATGGGCTTTTTGCCCGATTCGACCGCATCCGCATTCAAATCCTATAAATATGAGGAGGGGGTCTCATTTGTTGAGATCTAGATTTTTAGAGAGAGGCCGAAGCTCTGTCAGAGAGAGATCTGAATTTTGGCGAGCCTTCATCAACCCGTCGGATCTCGATTCGTGAGCGATCATCATCGGCGAGGAGTTCGAGTCAGAGATCGGATCTGAATCTACCCTCTAGATTAAGCCGTCTTAATCCCGGGTCCGTGTTTGATTTTGCTTGGTCGATCTCATCCACCCCGGCAATTATCTCCTTCGTGAGATAGTTCCGTCGGTGATTGTTTCCTTCGTGAAATAATCCCCATAGATCTGTAGATCTCGCATCAGATCACGCATCAGATCACGATCACGCGGCGGTCCACGGACGGAAAAGAGTCCCCGGCACCGGCAAAGATACCCACGCAAGCGAGGATCTGATAAACGGGTCTCGCGTTTGTTCAAAAGGAGTAAAGTTGTAATCTTTTTTAATTGTTCATTGTAAAGCCTTATAAAAAGGCGGTCTTTTTTATTGAATCTCGTTTTAAGTGATCAAAGTTTGTAACAAATTCAAGCAATGACAATCATCCCGACTTTCACTGCGAACAAACTGGCGACCACAGTGGGAGCCAACGATCTCAAATCTGAGATCGTCGTGCCGCAGCCGCGGATCGCGATCCCGGTCGAGGAGGAGGTCGAATACGAGTTCGACCAACAAAAGTTCGAGGAGTATCTCTCCTCCTCATCCAGATCTGCCTCCCCCTCCAAATCCAGACGGATCCCCGCTGCAAGGAGGATCTGCTGGTCATCAGATCAAAAATCCGAAGACGAAGATTCTAACCCTACCGCCACCCAAGTCACAGCAAGCAGCATCCCCCCAGCTCCCAAGAAGGCTGAGACTGAAGATCTGAACTCCTCCGCGGAGGAGATAACCCATGATGGCGTGCCGTCTCTTTCCAAGAGAGCCCGCCAACGAAGACGACAAAGCCAGGCGCGTCGATTCACCAAGGCTATGGAATCAGTGGATGGGATTCGCTATGAGGCGGATCTCAGAACCAAAAGAGGCAAAAAGCATCTAAATCAAGCAGCTAACGGTTCTTCCAAGCCGTCAATAAGTGAATGGGTCCGAGTCAAATGAAACCGCTCAACGCCAAGAGCGATCCGAAGCTGCCGCGACTCTTGCGCGACGACGAAGCTCTCATCCGAGAGGCCCGGATAATGAAGAAGGAGGAAGTGGCCAAAAAGCCACCCAAGATGCGCCAAGTTTGGAGGCCAAAACCGAACAGCGATTCATGCAAAGGCGAAGCTTGATCAAGGATCACCAAGCCGATCGAATCAAAGAAAAGTCGCCTCACGACCAATTCCACTTCCGGCGATAGCCCCCAAATTGCCGTCAGACTCTACTCCCGCTTCGGTTGAGCCCGCTAGCTCATCCCTAGGCAAGAAGACGGTGTTGGAACGCCTCGGCCCGTTGCAAGATGATCGAGGCAAAATTTCGATCAAAGAACGCTTGGGCCCGTTGAGGAAACCCCGGGTCACTCCCAATGCAGGGGGTCGCACCCACCTCAACAAAGACAGAAGAATCCCGCAGCCGCCGCGACCGCTACTTAATCGGTTCAAGAGCCCGTCCAAAATTCACACTCGCGAAGGCATACGTCGCGGCGAGTGACTCTTGAAAGTCCTATCCATCCTCAGAAGGAGACGTTCTCATCTGATGATGACGACGTTATACCTGAGAAGTCGTGCCAACACACGATAGGTTGCTCCGGCATTCGTGCCGACGAGTTGTACTATCGTGCTGGGGGTACAAGTAGATCCCGAAAGAGAAATGCTCCAGAATCAAACCCGCCTTGCTTGTGCTCAAAACTGATCAAGGCAGTGTTGTCGGAGTGCAACTGCACTAAAATGACTCCAAAAAAGGCTTCGGTATTTGACAGGCTTGGCACCGCATTACCGAAACCCATGTCAAAGCGCTTTCGCGGAAGGAGATCAGTGTCTCGAATCGAAGAAATCCCGGCAGTCACTATCAACATGACTAGTAGGGGACGTCGTCACGTGCCGTTCCCAGGGCATCGCAACGAATGACTCGTTTGCGGTCCGGGATTGTCAGACGACCCAATTATTACAAGATGCAGAGGGGATTACCTTCAGATGATAAAGCGTCGGACGCTGGCTCGGCGATTGCCTCCGACAATAGAGTTTCCAGCATGGGTCAACCCCGTAAGACATTCATGATTAGTGCGGAACAAGTAGCCCAGATGCTTGAAGAGGCCCTGAACAAGCAGAAGGAGAACTTCCAGTTCGAGATGCAGATGCCATGCAGCAAATGAGAGAAATGCATGACCAGCAAATCCAAACACTGACCAATCGTCAGGGTGAGTCTGTCGTCGCAACAATGCCAATCAAGTGGATAGCGATTCAGACAGGGACGAAGATCACAACGAGCATAACGAAAACCCGGAGGTGGTCGTGAGAACGCCAATGGCGACGCCGTCGAAGTTGGTGAAAATGAAAAGATCAAGGATCTTGAGAGCAAAATCAACACTTTGATTTCTGCTCAAGAGGTGAAGAAAATCAGGATACCATGTCAGTACCGGAGAGTGGGAGTCGATCCCATATCCGTCAAAATTCAATCTGATTAACTTCACGTCGTTCGACGGAAAGGGGTCCCCCACTCAGCATTTGATTTACTTCAAATCCCACTTGGGGGTTATCTCCGAAAATGAATCCTTGATGGTCCGGTCATTCGTTAGCAATCTACGAGGAGCTGCCTTCGATTGGTATCGCCGTCTCAAAACGGGTAGTGTTAACAGTTGGGATGACATGGAGGCTATGTTCCTTGCTAATTTCTTCGATGACGATACTGAGATATCCATCGGGACGTTACTGGATGAAAAATAGAAAGACGGAGAGACAGTCGATGCCTTCGTCAAGCGGTTCCGAAACAAGGCAATGAATTGCCGGGACCGATAACTGATGAGTTCATCCTCCAAACTTGCCACAACAATCTCTCGTTGGATGTGTTGGAAGCAATGGGAACGATACCGTCCAAGACCTAGAAGGATCTGAAGGTACGCGGGGAGCAAGCCGAATGATTCCTTAAAAGGAAGAAGGCGGAAAGGGGCCAGCAGACGATAAATGCTCCAAAACAGAACTTCGTCCCTCGCGGCAAAGTGAAGGCACAAGCATATGCGGTGAACGCCAATCCAACCGTCCAACCACAACCGCAGCAACAACCGCAACAGTCGCAGTCTCAGTGGCAATAATGGCCGCAGAAACAGAAGACTTCAGAACCGAGATTCTCAAAGACCTACTCCTTCAGCGAGGATGAGATTCCTAGTCTTTTCAAGTATCTCGTAGAGAATAACAAGATCAAGCTACCTCCGATCCAAAATCAAGAGGAAGCAAAGAGGGTTAACGATCCGAAGTATTGCGCCTTCCATAGGGCAGTCCACCACCCCACCAAGTCATGCTACGGCCTTAAGGATAAAATCCAGGCCTTGATTGATGTGGGGGTCATCACACCGAAGCCGTCCAAAGAAAAGAAAGTTGGGGCGAATGCGGTGTCCATCAGCTTCGGATCAGTACCTTTAACTTGGTTCGAACCAAATCGGTAGTGAAAGTGGGGATGAAAACGGTGAACGATGATCCTCACCAACAACGTCTAAAAGGGATTGTGCTACATACAGCCCCAAATGGCGAAGTTCTATGGGTTCACCCAGATTTGCTCGAGGATGATCAATGGGCAACCTCTTCATCTAAGAAGAAGTCGAAGAGCAAGGGGAAACAGTGTCATGTCACGTCAACAGTCTTGGAAAAGGGTGATGAACGAATGGTGGCATTCGAGCTTTCCGAAGAGGAACATGAAGCATTTACCACCGAGGCGGACCACAGTACAAGTACAAGTATCGAAGCTTCTAATCCAAATGCTAAAAGGCAGGCCAGGCGGGGATGGGCGACTCCTCCTGGCGCTGAAAAGTTCTGGCCGACAGCGGACATGGCTAAGGAGAAGCAACCCCAACATCAGGAGGTTCAAGTTTAAGCAGTCTCGTTTCAAACGCCTGATTGGAAGAGACAAATAGGAAAGTTCGAGCACTCCGTATAACCCGATGTCATGGCCCAATTGGCTAACATCCGTGAGAATAACTCTCTGACCTGCGGTATCAAAGAAACGGGGAAGCCTTACAAGAGGCCTTGGCTGACTCTGAAGTGTTTCTCACTCAGATCGAGCCAACTCTGAAACCGAGTTGTCATTTCGGCAATGCAATCTTGCGTAAAGTGCCCTGTATTACCTTTACCAAGGAGGACATGCAAGCGAAAAACTAGAAGCATGATAGGTGTTATACCGAAGTACATTGCTCAGGATTCCATTCTGGATCGGGTTCCGCTAGAGCATCATGCCCGCCGCTCTTCAATGGCCTCGATTCCCGGCTGGAAGTTGGCATCAACAGGCACGGTGATTTACGGATTTAATACCAGTGGGTCTCGCCCGCTTGGTAAAATCCAGATAAAGTGCCAAATGGGTGATTTGAAGTCTGAGGTCACATGCTATGTGATTGATGCCGAGACTTCCTATAACTTATTATTGGGTCGGCCATGGATCCATAATAACGTTATAGTCCCCTCTACTCTTCATCAGTGTCTAAAATATGTAGACGCGAATAATGAAGTCAAGACGGTGGTCGCGGATAAGCAACCGTTCAAAGGATTGGAGAACTACTTTACTGACTCCCTCCTTTACGGTAACGAATCCGATACTGAATCATCGGCCCAAGGCACGGACAGTGGTGAAGAAGCTGATACCAAAGCCGGGCTTGATTACGATGGAGGTTTTGTTATAAATGATATTGTCCCCGTTGTAGTCAATCTTGACGATGAAGAATCGTCGGATGGTAGTTGTAACTGACAACTTACCGACAATGAAATAAATAATGATTTAGAGTACTCGCTGTCTCTTAATAATGTAATCGAAGAGCTATACGATGATCCCGACTTACACATGCCGGTTCGGTCGTCCTGTATAACGAGGGACCTTGATTCCCGAACAACACTCGTCATCCACACGCCGCGGAGGTGAAAAGATCGATCTACGATAAAGGAGAGCGTTCCCTTTACGAGATCACTTCTTAAGAAGATGATGGCGACAGCAAGCCAATGATTCCTTAAAAGGAAGAAGGCGGAAAGGGGCCAGCAGACGATAAATGCTCCAAAACAGAACTTCGTCCCTCGCGGCAAAGTGAAGGCACAAGCATACGCGGTGAACGCCAATCCAACCGTCCAACCACAACCGCAGCAACAACCGCAATCAGCCGCAGCCCGCGGCAATAATGGCCGCGAAGCGAAGACTTGAGCGAGATTCTCAAAGACCTACTCCCGGCCGAGGATGAGATTCCTAGTCTTTTCAAGTATCTCGTAGAGAATAACAAGATCAAGCTACCTCCGATCCAAAATCAAGAGGAAGCAAAGAGGGTTAACGATCCGAAGTATTGCGCCTTCCATAGGGCAGTCCACCACCCCACCAAGTCATGCTACGGCCTTAAGGATAAAATCCAGGCCTTGATTGATGTGGGGTCATCACCGAAGCCGTCCAAAGAAAAGAAAGTTGGGGCGAATGCGGTGTCCATCGCCTTCGATCAAGACTTTAACTTGGTTCGAACCGTCGGGTAGTGAAAGTGGGGATGAAAACGGTGAACGATGATCCTCACCAACAACGTCTAAAAGGGATTGTGCTACATACAGCCCCAAATGGCGAAGTTCTATGGGTTCACCCAGATTTGCTCGAGGATGATCAATGGGCAACCTCTTCATCCAAGAAGAAGTCGAAGAGCAAGGGGAAACAGTGTCATGTCACGTCAACAGTCTTGGAAAAGGGTGATGAACGAATGGTGGCATTCGAGCTTTCCGAAGAGGAACATGAAGCATTTACCACCAGGAGCGGACACGAGTACAAGTACAAGTATCCCGAAGCTTCTAATCCAAATGCTAAGGCAGTTGTGGGCGGGGATGAGAGCGACTCCTCCTACCTTGTGAAAAGTTCTGGCCGACAGCGGACATGGCTAAGGAGAAGCAACCCCAACATCAGGAGGTTCAAGTTTCGAAACAGTCTCGTTTCAAACGCCTGATTGGAAGAGACAAATAGGAAAGTTCGAGCACTCCGTATCGCTTCGATGTCATGGCCCAATTGGCTAACATCCCGGCGAGAATAACTCTCTACGAGCTTCTGCGGCTGTCAAAAGAAACCAGGGAAGCCTTACAAGAGGCCTTGGCTGACTCTGAAGTGTTTCTCACTCAGATCGAGCCAACTCCTGAAGAGCCAGAGTTGTCAGCTCAGCAATGCAATCTTGCGGCCAAGTGCCCCCCTGTATTACCTTTACCAAGGAGGACATGCAAACGAAAAACTAGAAGCATGATAGGCCGTTATATTTTACCGGGTACATTGGCTCCAGCGAAGTCAACCGGATCCAATTCGATCCGGGTTCCGCTATGAGCATCATGCCCCTTCGCCTAATGTATAGCCTCGGGATTCCCGCCAGTAAGTTGGCATCAACAGGCACGGTGATTTACGGATTTAATACCAGTGGGTCTCGCCCGCTTGGTAAAATCCAGATAAAGTGCCAAATGGGTGATTTGAAGTCTGAGGTCACATGCTATGTGATTGATGCCGAGACTTCCTATAACTTATTATTGGATTGACCATGGATCCATAATAGCGTTATAGTCCCTCTACTCTTCATCGGTTCAAAATATGTAGACGCCAATAATGAAGTCAAGACGGTGGTCGCGATAAGCAACCGCTCAAAGGATTGGAGAACTACTTTACTGACTCCCTCCTTTACGGTAACGAATCCGATACTGAATCATCGGCCCAAGGCACGGACAGTGGTGAAGAAGCTGATACCAAAGCCGGGCTTGATTACGATGGAGGTTTTGTTATAAATGATATTGTCCCCGTTGTAGTCAATCTTGACGATGAAGAATCGTCGGATGGTAGTTGTAACTGGCAACTTACCGACAATGAAATAAATAATGATTTAGAGTACTCGCTGTCTCTTAATAATGTAATCGAAGAGCTATACGATGATCCCGACTTACACATGCCGGTTCGGTCGTCCTGTATAACGAGGAAACACCTTCAGGATTCCTTCGGAACAACACTCGTCATCCCTGCCAAAAC
Source organism: Asparagus setaceus (assembly GCA_012295165.1). Taxonomy (NCBI): domain Eukaryota; kingdom Viridiplantae; phylum Streptophyta; class Magnoliopsida; order Asparagales; family Asparagaceae; genus Asparagus; species Asparagus setaceus. The sequence continues at coordinate 29,492,846 of CM022704.1, forward strand.
AGGAGGTGAGAAAGATCTGATCTACGATAAAGGAGAGACGTTCCCTTTACCAGATCACTTCTTAAGAGAAGATGATGGCGACGGCAAGCTCGCCGCTCATTTGTTCAGGTATAGCCCGGAAGTGCAAAGCCTAATGAAAAGGTGGGGGTACGACCTTACACGGGGAGAGGGTCTTTGTTTCGGCCGAGGTCCTCGAGTTCCACCCAAAGCTGCGCACGTCCCGAAAGGGAAGCCCGACAACTATTATGGATTCAAGAGAGGATTAGGGTACGTCTCTTCTTCGGAGGATGAATGTTGCTGGCTAATCGATGGCCAATCGCCCAATCCGGACAGAGATGGATATTCGTCTGACTCCTCCGCGTGGGATTCTGACGTTAGCATTGGCGAAATTTTTAAAGGGTTAATGTCAAATATGACTACAACCGATCCTGCTACAATGGGGGATGACGAGCAGATGCCGGCATGGGACGATCCGTGGATTCATCACTTAAATGTGCAATATGGGGATCGATTTGAACAGAGGGAACCCCCTACCGAAGATATAGTCGTTCAAATCAATATGGGCGATGAAGCTAATCCGAAACCCATATTCATGAGCCGCGCCCCCGCACGCAGAAAGAAGAATTAATCGCTCTCGTTAGGGAATATATCGACGTGTTCGCTTGGAACTATGAAGATATGCCGGGACTCGACCCGAATGTGGCAACCCACCACCTCAATATCAAATCGGATGCTAACCTGTCAAGCAACAGCAAAGACGGTTTTGTCCACGTGATCATGGAAGCAATTGTGGCGATGAAGAGGCTCATAGAGGTGTTTCATCAAGAACAACATCCCGATCGGTTTTGCTAATATTGTCCCGGTTCTAAAAAAAATGGGACAATCAGAATCTACATCGATTACAGAGATCTGAATTTCGCATGCCCAAAGGACGATTTCCCTCTCCCAATCATGGATGTGATCGTCGATAATACGTGTGGATTCGAGAGGATGTCCTTCATGGATGGCTTTTCGGGTTATAATCAAATCAAGATGCACCCGGATGATGCAAAACACACGGCGTTCAGAACTCCTCTCTGCGTTTTCTGCTACACTTCGGGCTAAAGAATGCATGCGCCATATATCAGCGAGCAATGATAAAAATTTTCTAGGAACATTTCCGAAAAATGGTCGAGTGCTACGTCGATGACTTAGTTGTCAAGAGCCGCGACAAAAATGACCACATCAAGGACCTGAGGACGGTGTTTGATCTCACGCGGAGCCATCAATTGAAGATGAACCCTACCAAATCCTTCCTCGGAATGTCCAGCGATAAATTCCTTGGATTCGTCGTTACCACTAAGGGTATCCACATCGACCCAAATAAAGTGAAGGCGATAAATGAATTGCAACCCCCGAGAAACCTGAAAGAACTCAGAGGGTTACAAGGGCGACTAGCATATATCCGGCAATTCATATCGAATCTTTCTGGGAAATGCCAGCCTTTCTCCAAGCTAAACAAGAAAGGCGTGTCATTTGTTTGGGACGACACCTGTCAGAAGGCCTTTGAGGATATCAAAGCATATCCGCGAATCCCCGCCCTCGTTAATCAAGTCGTAAACCATTCTTGATTTACGCCAAGGCGATGAACCACTCGTTGCGCCCTCGCAAGAAGACGATAACAACGGCCACGAGTAGGCAGTGTATTACCTCAGCCCAACCCTAGTGGGTGCTGAATCCCGCTATCCGATGATCGGAAAGAATGCCTCGCATTGGTCTTTGCGATCCAAAAGATGCGGCATTACTTAGTTGGGCAAACGATTTATGTTATTTCCAACGTAAATCCAGTCCGGATATTCATGACCCAACTAGCATCCATGAATTGGCTTGGCAAAATGGGTTTTACTACTGTCTCAGTATGACTTGCACTTCAACCAACAGAAGTCGGTCAAGGGACAGGCGATTTGTGATCTTTTGGTAGCAAACCCGACGACGGACGCAGCTGAATTATATGATGACTTACCAGATGAAACCCACGTGGTCAACACTACGTCGCATCAAAAAATATGGCGACTATACTTTGATGGAGCTTCTCGAGCAACCAATGTGGCGAGCGCCCCCGGATGTTCTAAGATCTCTTCCAGAGTCAGAGTTGTCTTAGTTTCCCCGGGGAAGCATGTAATGCCTCGAGCCTACTCACTAACCGAACCGTGCTCCAATAATGTGGCCGAGTACAACGCGTTACTTATTGGGCTTAGTTTCGCCAAAGAGCTGGGGGTCGAATACCTCGAAGCCTTCGGAGATTTCCAACTCATTGTCAGATAAGTCCGTGGGGACTACAAAGTCAGGAACCCGGACTTGGTCCCGTATCACCAGGCAGCCGTGGAGATGACAGATTCATTTGAAGAATTCTTCATCGAGCATATTCGCGCCAAGAACGATACGGATGCATTAGCGAGATCGTGTCATTAGCTAACCTCCGAGATCAACAATTAGTCATCGAGAACTCACCAACTCTTCGTGCCAATATATAACGAAGAGGAGGATGATAAAAGGATAGCCATCAAAGAAGTGCACTCAACTCGAGTTAAACTAGAGCGCCGGGATTGGCGATTTCCTATAATCGACTATGTCCTGCATAGTATTTTGCTAGAGGACGTAAAAGAGAGAGAATCGATCCGACGAAGGGCGCCGAGATTCTTTTATGATGCAGGGACCCAAACGCTGTATCGCCGCGCGTATGACGGTTTGCTACTTAGGTGCCTCTTGAATAAAGAAGCAGACGAGGTCCTGGAGGAAGCACACGGGGGAGAGGCTAGTGCACACCAACCTGGTCCCAAGCTTTATGATCGTGTCAGAAAAATGGGATACTTCTGGCCAACGATGATTAATGACGCAATTGAGTACGCTCGAAAGTGCCATGCATGTCAAGTACACGCGAATTACATGCATCAACCCCCGGAGCATTTGCATCCTTCGGCTACATCTTGGTCATTCGAGATGTGGGGTATGGACATTGTGGGTCCTATTTTCCCTCCGTCGGTAAAAGGTGATCGATTCATTTTCGCGATTACCGACTATTTCTCTAAGTGGGCTGAAGCAATTCCGCTTAAAGAAGTAAAGACAAATAACGTCATCAGGCTCATCAAGCATCACGTCATCTATCGACACGGCGTGCCGAGACGGATCATACATGACAACGGTCCTCAATTTATCAGCAACGCCTTCATCAAGTTTTGCGAGAAGTTCAAAATCCAAAATGTCTCATCGACGGCTTATAATCCCGCTGCAAACGGATTAGCAGAGGCGTTCAACAAGACAATCATTAAGATCTTGTCGAAGCTTGTGAAGACTAATAAACGTGATTGGGACGATAAACTTGGAGAAGCACTCTGGGCATATCGCACCACAATACGCACACCGACCGGAGCTACCCCGTATTCTCTGATCTACGGATGTGAAGCCGTGCTCCTATTAGAGATCCAAATCCCGTCACTCCGTATTGCCTTCGCAATCGAGATGACGATGGAGGAACAACATCGGAGGCGTCTTGAAGAGCTCGAGATGTTAGACGAGAAACGCTTGGAAGCTCAACAACGCATCGAGTTTTACCAAGCCAGAATGTCGAGGGCTTTTAACAAAAGAGTCCGACAGAGAAGTTTTAAGGAAGGAGACCTGGTCCTCGCTGCTCGACGACCAATAATTCTCACTTCTAAGAAAAAGGATAAGTTTGAACCCAAATGGGAAGAACCGTTTGTGATAGATACAGTCTATTCAAACGGTGCATATCGCCTAATTACCCAAAATGGCGACATGCAATTAATGCCGATAAATGGGAAGTTTTTGAAGAAGTACTATCCTTAGTACATTCAGGATAATTTATTTGACGGGAAGTTCCTCATGGGATGTTTCACCCAGCACCCATTGAGGATAACCCCAATTTAATTTCTACCACAAAATCCCTCACTGATCAAGCTCATTGACAGTGGGTCCATAGAAAAACCTTTCTGATCTTCCACTATAAAAATCCCTCACTGATCAAACTCATTGACAGTGGGTCCACAGAAAAATCTTTCTGGTCCAATCCACCAACAAAATCCCCTCTTGATTCATTTCATGAACAAGAGGTCTACTTTCAATTCGGAGTTCTTCTTTGATAAACAAATGAATTCCTGAATTACCTCCTTTTCCAGGTCGCGCCGAATGAAGGTGTGCGCCGGAATTCTTAGATCAGGTTATGCCGACTGAAGGTCACCTGAATCTTTCCGATTCTCGGAGTGGAGATCCCACTCTTAGTTTCATCCTCTTCCGTGTCGCAATCGACGAAGGTACGGATTAGAATTCTCGTGAGCGTGTTATGCCGACTGAAGGTCACCTGAATCTTTTCGATTCTCGGAGTGGAGATCCCACTCTTAGTTTCATCCCTTTTCTAGGTCGCGCCGACTGAAGGTATGCGCCGGAATTAGAATTTCCAAATCAGGTCATACCGACTGAAGGTTGCCTGAATCCTTTCGATTCTTGGAGCAAAGATCCTACTCTTAGTTTCACCTCCTTTTCGCTAGAAATAGGATATAAAATTCTCCCTCTCCAGCTCCCTTTTCCTGGCCATACCGACTGAAGGTGTAGGCTGGAATCATAATTTCATCTTTTCCACGGTTTAGTCTTTTTTTCGATTGAAGAAGACACCAGAGTTCGATTCTGGGATATTTTATCCCGAAGCCTAAGAAGGGATAAGTCTACGCCACCAAGCAACGGTTTAGTCTTTTTTCCGATTGAAAAAGACACCAGAGTTCGATTCTGGGATATTTTATCCCGAAGCCTAAGAAGGGATAAGTCTACGCATAATCCGCATCGTAACACGCGCTGCCGGTTTAGTCTTTTATCCGATTGAAAAAGACATCAGAATTCAAGTCTGGAAAATTTTATCCCGAAGCCTAAGTAGGGATAAGCCTGCATCTAATATATGTAGCCGGGTAGTCTATTCCCGTGAGAAAAACAAAGCCTATGTATTCAATATCATAGCACCAAGTCTAAAAGAGTTTTATTCTTTTAGCACAACGTCACATGCAGAACGGGTTGGATAATCCACATGCTAGCCCGATTCAAACGGTAATCGGTAAAGGCTCATCAAATTCGTTGATGGCTGGGGGTTAGCCAATAACCTTAAAGCCAACGCCTAATACGCGTCGCCGATTAGTCTCTTGCCCGTAAAAGATAACAAAGTCTACGTATTCCACATCGTAGCATTAAGTCTAAAAGAGTTTCATTCTTTTAGCATAACGCCACGTGTGGAACGGGTTTAGATAATCCGCACGCTAGCCCGATTCAAAAGGTAATCGGTAAAGGCTCATCAAATCCGTTGAGGGCTGAGGGTTTGCCAAAATCCCTATGAGTATTGTGGTTGATTATTCTAAATGAAATGAGAAATCACAATAAACAGCGATAAAAGAAGCTTGAAGGAGCCCCTCCTGCAACTCAGCCTTGAAAGACTCCTCATTCGCATTCAGCGTCTTCGCAGCTTCTTCCTCGACTTCAGCCAACTTTTGCTCCGAAAGCTCAAGTTTCTTGGATAGGACGGTTCGAGCTTCCTCTTCGTTGATTCTGGGATGTGGATTTCTCGACAAGGGCGATTTTAACTGATCTACCGACTGGCTCTGAACCTCGAGTCCAAAGAAAACTCGAGTATCGCACCACGCCTGTGAGAAGTTCCACTGATCAACTATAGGAAGAAGCACCGGTTGCTCGCAACTCCTGCAACTTCTAAAGCTTGAGTTCCTTCGCTGACAAGGTCATCACCAGCCAGGACCCCGGATATTTTCAACGGGGTTATCACCCATTGAGGGTCACTTTTCAGCCGGTTCGGTTTATGCGAGCCTCATATTTATTCCAAAAAGGTATATGAGTATAAACTATTTCATATTTTTATCGGGAAGTTTCTGGAGAATATATTCTTAAGGATAACTCGACAACCCTCAATCTCCTCCCACGGTGATTATTTACTCCAAAAAGGTATATGAGTATAAACTATTTCCTATTTTTAGCGAGAAGTTCCTGAAAAATATTTTATGTTTTAAGGATAACTCGACCAACTCCAAAAAGGTATATGAGTATAAACTATTTCCTATTTTTGTCGAGAAGTTCCTGGAAAATATTTTATATTTTAAGGATAACTCGACAACCCCCAATTTACTCCCACTGTGTTTAGTTTTACGACGCCGGACAACGCGTCGCAGTGGAAAATCGCCGATTGAAGGTTGAATTTCAAGAAAATATTTTTGACGCCAGTCAACGCCGCGATAGAGAATTCACCGATTAAGGGATGAATCTCGAAAATTCCTCCCCGTGGTCGGGCTTCTACGACAGTAACGAATGGAGAATTTACCGATTAAAGGTTAAAATTCAAGAAGTTGGATGGCCAGTTCGACGACAACTCACCAACACGAGTTAAAGCAAAAATTCATTCATCGCCTTCGTCAAGATTTCATACGTCGACAATAAATGCAAAGACCGCGACACTTTCACCATTCTACAAAGCATCGGATAGTCCGGAAGAATTGGAGAAGTCAAGATTCAAGCCATTTTCGTGACTCGCTATACCGACCAAGGTGTGGGCCTATCATATCCAAAGTATTTTGACTTCTCCTATAAAAGAGCGAGGCCGAAACATTTTGGAGGGGTATCTAAGCGTTGAAAATTACCTATAAGTTTCTAAACGTAGCTTCATTGACGATGATCTAACGCACGAGCCATCCGACAATATAACGGCTAACCATTGACATCTAACAACAAGCGAGTTGACGAAATGCATGAAGTGAGTTGGCAGAGAGAGCTTTTAAGCCGCGCTTTTCTAAGTCATGCTTCACAGAGTATTCAGGGGTCTCTGCCCGTTAGCGAGCCGGGTCCGGGGCGGCGCGACTGTCGGGGGGTACATACCCCGGCGGGGTCGACAGCCCCAAAGCTCGACCGGTATACACGGTGACGTCTTCCGGATGAGTCACCGGGAATGACCCAAGGGTGCTTCGCCAAAGCGCACAAGTCAATGGCGAATGTGTATGCAAATGATTCGAGATAAACTCAATCGAAGCTTCAGATCAACTCCGAATCAAATCGGACTCGAAACAATGAAACGACACACGAGAAACGGGTTTAGATAATCCGCGACGCCAGCCCGATTCAAAAGGTAATCGGAAGGCTCATCAAACCGCTGAGGGTCGAGGGTTTGCCAAAATCCCTATGAGTATTGTGGTTGATTATTCTAAATGAAATGAGAAATCACAATAAACAAATGATAAAAGAAGCTTGAAGGAGCTCCCTCCTTAACTCACCTTGAAAGACTCCTCATTCGCGATTCGCTCTCGCAGCCTTCTTCCTCGACTTCACCAACTTTTGTTCAAAGCTCAAGTTTCTTGGATAGGACGGTTCGAGCCTCTTCGCTGATTCTCGATGTGGATTTCTCGACAAGGGCGATTTTAACTCGATCTACTCGCCTCACAGATCTGAACCTCGAGTCCAAAGAAAACTCGAGTATCGCCACGCCTGTGAGAAGTTCCACTGATCAACTATATAGGAAGAAGCACCTGCTCGCAACTCCCGCAACTTCTAAAGCTTGAGTTCCTTCACGACAAGGTCATCACCACCAGACCCCTGATATTTTCAACGGGTTATCACCCATTGAGGGTCACTTTTCAAATTCTGGCTCTATTATGAGCCTCATATTTATTCCAAAAGGTATATGAGTATAAACTATTTCATATTTTTATCTGAAGTTTCGAGAATATATTCTTAAGGATAACTCGACAACCCTCAATCTCCTCCCACGGTGATTATTTACTCCAAAAGGTATATGAGTATAAACTATTTCCTATTTTAGCTAGAAGTTCCCTCAAAAATATTTTATGTTTTAAGGATAACTCGACTAACTCCAAAAGGTATATGAGTATAAACTATTTCCTATTTTGTCGAGAAGTTCCCGAAAATATTTTATATTTTAAGGATAACTCGACAACCCCCAATTTACTCCCATCGTTTAGTTTTACGACGGACAACGCTGCCGCAGCGGGAAAATCGCCATTGAAGGTTGAATTTCAAGAAAATATTTTGACGCTACCAACGCCGCGATAGAGAATTCACCGATTAAGGGATGAATCTCGAAAAATTCCTCCCACCGTGGTCGGGCTTCTACGACAGTAACGAATGGAGAATTTACCGATTAAAGGTTAAAATTCAAGAAGTTGGATGGCTACCGACGACAACTCACCAACACGAAGTTAAAGCAAAAATTCATTCATCGCCTTCGTCAAGATTTCGGCCGTCGACAATAAATGCAAAGACCGCGACACTTTCACCATTCTACAAAGCATCGGATAGTCCGAAAGAATTGGAGAAGTCAAGATTCGAAGCCATTTTCAGGACCTGTTATACCGACTGAAGGTGTGGGCCTATCATATCCAAAGTATTTTGACTTCTCCTATAAAAGAACGAGACCGAAACATTTTGGAGGGGGTATCTGTAGGCGTTGAAAATTACCTATAAGTTTCTAAACGTAGCTCGTGACGATGATCTAACGATCGACGAGCCATCCGACAATATAACGGCGAACCATTGACATCGTAACAACAAGCGAGTTGACGAAATGCATGAAGTGAGTTGGCAACAGAGAGCTTTTTAAGCGCGCTTTTCAATCTAGTCATGCTTCACAGAGTATTCAGGGGGTCGCTGCCAGTTAGCCGTAGGGAGTCCGGTATGCGCCACAGTGATACCGGGGACGGCCCCAAAGCTTCGGCGGTATACACCCGGTGCGTCGCCGGGGATGAGTCGTGGGAATGACCCAAGGGTAAAACCGGCCAAAGTACAAGTCAATGAAGCGGCGAATCGTATGCAAATGATTGAGATAAACTCAATCGCTAAGCTTCAATCAACTCCAATCAAATCGGACTCGAAACAATGAAACGACACACGAGAAAACCGTTCGGCATCTCGGCCAGGTCGAGAACACCCGAGGGTGTCGACTGTCGAACACCACCGGTGAGACACCCGAGGGGTGTCACCGGCTGCTACCGAGGTGTCACCGGCACGGAAGTGTCGGAGGTGTCCGGGTGTCTCGACTAGATAGGCTTTTACCCGATTCGACCATCAGCATTTAAATCCTATAAATATGAGGAGGGGGTCTCATTTGTTGAGATCTGAATTTTTGGAGAGAGGCCGAAGCTCTGTTAGAGAGAGATCTGAATTTTTGAGCGAGCCTTCATCAACCCCGACGATCAGATCTCAGATTCCGATGAGCCGATCATCATCGAGCGAGGAGTTCGAGGAGTCCGAGATCAGATCTACAGATTTACCCTCCGGATTAAGCTTCGCCTTAATCCCGTGGTCCGTGTTTAATTTAAACAGTCGATCTCATCCACCGGCAATTATCTCCTTCGTGAAATAGTTCCCGTCGTGATTGTTTCCTTCGTGAAATAATCCCCGTAGATTTGTAGATCTCGCGATCGATCACGATCGATCACGATCGATCACGATCACGCCGGGCGTCCACGGACGAAAAGAGTCCCCAGACCGCAAAGATACTCCACGCAAGCTTGGTGATCCGATAAACGGTCCCGCTTGTTCAAAAAGAGTAAAGTTATAATCTTTTTGATTGTTCATTGTAAAGCCTTATAAAAGGCGGTCTTTTATTGAATCTCGCTGTGTTTATCAAGTTTATAACGAATTCAAGCAATGACAATCATCCCGACTTTCACCGTGAACAGACACTACCTCTTGATTCACAAGAGTCTAAGCAAGACCAAGACTTAATTTTGTAACCTCCAATAGAATTCAGTCTCCCCTCGTAAAGAGCTATAATTTTCCTCGCAATCCTACTACATCTATTCCTGACATAGTAACATAAACATATCCTTGAAGTTACTAGATTCCTAATGCTCTCTGCTTCTATTCTAAAATGCTATTAGGCGAAAGCCATATTGACTGATGTTTTACTCATTAACATCACGTTATCATATGCTATTCAAAACATAACTCTATAATTTTGTCTTCATGAGTCTAAATTTGATTATTCTCTTCTGCGCACTTTTGGATGTATTTGCTTTGTTTTGTTGCCTTCTCATAAGTGAGATAAACTTTCTCCTAGAACAAGCAAATGCATTTTCCTTGGGTATAGCCCATAGATAAATGTTATTCAGGTTATAATCCGTCACTAAAAGACTTCAGGTTGTCTTTCATGTATCTTTCTTTGAAAATAATATTCCTTACTACTCCACATCTCATACTTCAGACATTTCATTCTTAGACACCACCACTAATATTGAGCCCACAACTCTTTTCTACCAACATACACACCATCTCAGAAGCAACTGCTCTCCATCTATTCTCGCCTAAACTAACAATTGTTGAATCTTCACCTTTACTATCATCTTATATGGATACTACTACAGCCTACATCCATGCCTACTGAACTTCCAAGGGTGATCCGCTTCTTCCTCACAATCCATCTCACTTTAATTAACTTCGCCAAGATTGATCTTTAACCACCACTATATGCTCTTCTCGCATTTTCATCCTTTATATCTGCATTCCCTACAAGAACCTAAGTCTTATTCCAAGGCTGTAAATAATCCAGAGTGACAACATGAAATGAATGAAAAATTAAAAGCTTTCTAAGGTACCCATGCCCATGATCTTATTCCCTTACCTACTGGTGTGAATCCAGTGAGTCACAGGTGGATTTACAAACTTAAAACCAAATCAGATGGTTCTGTTGAGTGGCACAAGGCCCGCTTGTTACTGGAGGATTCTCGCAAAAGTATGATATTGATTATGATGAGACTTTTGCTCCTTTTGCAATGATGATTGTAGACAGTCAAAAAATCCTCTAGGCGAGGGTCACAAGCATCCTAGTTGTTAAAGCTTCAAAACGAGACTCGTTAAGGCGAGGCTCGACCTCAATACGAGGTTTGCAATGAGGAGCGGAGTTCAATCGTAACACGAGGCTCGCACGAGAAATGAAGCTCAACAGTTATATGATGAGGTTCGTCCCCAACACTTAAAATTGACGAGGCTCGCCCACAACATCAAAGTTTATGACTCTCCCACACTATCAAAGTTTGGCGGTTCTCCATTCGTACTAAGTCCGCCAAGCAAAGAAAGCCCTCTTGTCGACGAGGTTCGCCAAGTAGCTTAACCTCGCCATTCAACCGAGGTTCGCCACAGCAGCGAACCTCGCCATTCAACCGAGGTTCGCCACAGCAGCGAACTCGCCATTCACCGAGGTTCGCATGCCAGTTGAACCTCGCCATTCAACCGAGGTTCGCTTACAGCAGCGAACCTCGCCATTCAACCGAGGTTCGCCACGAGTGAGCCTCGACATTCAACTGAGATTCGTCAACGCAGCGAGGCTTAAAACCCAACCATTTCATCCGAGGTTCGTCTACAACAGCGAAGCTCGCTATCCTACCAAAATGCATAAATGAATCTAGCCGAGGTTCGCCAAGCAATAAGCTCGCCTAAGAAACCGGTTCATCCAAGCAAATAACCTCGCCATTCAATCAAGGTTCAGCCAGAGCAAAGCTCGCCATCTAACGGCTCGAGGCTCGCCATAACAAAGAAAGGCCACGGCCACGATGTTCACGCGGTATCGCTATACCCACGACCACGCAGAACTAATCCACGCTCCTGACGATTATAGCACACCGCTATGTGCTTAATTGTGATAAATAGTCTTGACCACTATGGAAAAGGGAACTTTGGAAAATTCAGACTTGTGCGCAGAGAGATTGAGTTCTTCATCAATCATCAACAACTTTGTTCGATCACAACGGAAAGCGGATCTCACGCGAGCATTGAGTGAAGTCTTCTTTCGCCACCAAGAACCCATATAAAAAGAGAAGTCAAATCAACCTTCTTCCTCTCAGAATCGAGAGAGTGTGATTGTAATTCTTCAAATTCAATCAATACAAAACTTTTTCGACTCTACGTAAGATGGCTAACAAGGGAGCAACCGCTCATTCCGATGAATTGGTGGCGCATCGCATAAGATTGCAGGGAACCGAGGTTCAAACCTTGGTCATCGAATTCGATCGAGAGGCACGGGAGTTTTCCTCCTCGGGCATCTAGCCCGCTGAAGACACGCAGTGTCGCCGAAGTCTCATATGAGACTTCACTCGCGGGTTTCGCTGAATCCTCTCGAGCGACTCGACGAGCAGCCTCTCTCAAAGACAAGGCTCCAAAAGTCAACCGGCTAAGAAATGGGTTGTTAAGCAGCCCAAGTCCACTTCGATGTTTTAGCCGTTTTGGCTTCCGGCAGCCTCGTCGCTTATGAGAAGATCGACCTTCTAATGGTCCACTTTCGACGCATAGACAACGCGCTGCACACAGTAAACTAAGCTCACGACGCTCGAAGCTTTGGTCTCGCTGGACGGATTCCACTATCGTCCGAAGAAAATCAACGAACCTCGCCATCATCGGGTTCATTCAAACAAGACGAAAGTCGCCTAATCATAACCTCGCCTACAAGACTAACGCCGCCCCCGCCGCGAGCCTAGTCCAAATGACAAACTCGTCAGCTTCGCCCAAATCAGCGAAGCTCGCCTGCCGCTAACTCGCCACAACGCTGGTCCTCAAAAGGAACGAAGCTCGCTTCTAGCAAATAACCTCGCCTACAAGGTCCCTTTGAAGGACTAACTCGCTCAATGGCTAACCTCGCCAAGAACATGAGGTCCCTTTAAAAGGGTCGAACTCGCCAAAGAACATGAGGTCCCTTTAAAGGGTTGAACCTCGGCCCAAGCAATGAACTTCGCCAACATGAGGTCTCCTAAACAGATCTAACTCGCAGAACGCGAACCTCGCCGCCAAAATCAAAGAAAATGGCAACCTCGCCAGTTCGCCAAACTCGATCTAGGAAGCCTCTCTCATGAGGCTCGTTTAGTCACCGTGGGGAACACCCACTTCGACTCCGCGGATTATCTCACTCGCAAGCTGATGCTAGTCAAATGCGCCTCATTGTCTGCCTGGAGAAGCTTATTTCGCGATGCGCCCAATGTTCATCGACGACGCCTTCGCTTTTGAGCGATTGTCCAACCCACAACTGACGAAGGCGGTTCCACCATAAAAGCGAAAGCCCGCAATGGTCATGGAGTGACTATCAATATGGTGGGGAGAAGCGAGCAAGACCCCGATAGGCAGCCCCAATCATCCGACAGTATTCCCCTGGTTAAGAGGCTTTAATCAATACTGCATGCCTATCGGCACCCGCCTTCGCATCGGAGTGGCAATTCCACTTGACTATAGCCAATTGGTCAGTACCAAGAAGTTGAGAATTCGCATGGCTACATCCCAACCTTCAATATCGACTTCGATCGTGCTGTCCCATGGCCTAACGAGAGGAAGAGATGACACGAAGAATAGAAGAGCAAAGTTACTATTCTTATGCAACAAGAATCCATCGCTTTAGAAATGATGATGGAGAAACTTGTGGGCAAGAAGAAGATGGACGGGAGGATCCAAATCGAAGCAAGAAGGCTATAACGCGGAATCATGACGCCCACTCAATGTCATCGAAGCGAATCAATCCGCGACAAAAGAGCAAGATCATGTGTTGCGGATTTCCAAAAGCAAACCGGATGCTCAAACCCAAGGGCAATCAAAGGAGCCGGGGTGGCGAGGCCATATCCTATAGAATGGGACGATGTCCCATATCCTCCAAATTCAAGCCACTTAACTTAGTGCGCTTTTAAAAAGTTCTCCGCCACAACACATCTACTACTTCCAAGCACAAACCGGCATATAACGGTAATGATCCTATTATGACCCGATTATTCATTAGCACTCTTAAGGGAGTCGCCGAAAGTGGTTCAAGGTTAGAGCCTGGTTCTATCAACTCTTGGAAAGATCCGCAGCGCTCTTTATGGCCCGATTTTTGATGATGACACTGAGGTGTCTATGGCCACTTTGTCGGGTCGAAGCAAAAGAAGACTCGAGTCACCGACGCTTGTCGTTTATTCGGACTGCTCTTTGCACTCCCTGACCAGCTCTAAGTTTACATTCATCTGATGTGCGAGCCAACCTCTCGATCAACATACTTTCTAAGATGGGTGCAGTTGAGGCATACTCTGGAAAGAATGGTGAGGCAAGGCTAACAAGTTGAAAACATGATTAAGAGGATCGAGGGAGGAACCTCGTGACTCTCGCCTTAAAAAAGGGGTAACCGTAATAATTTTACTCCTCAAAAGCAATCAAGGGGAAGGAGACTTTAGTCGTGGAAGCCCAACCTACTTCAAGATCCTTCAAGCGTAAATCAAACGCTTCGACAACCGCCCTCGAAGAAGTATGATTTTAAGGATGACCAAAGTTATCCCAATCCTCAAAACTTTACTTAAAATGAACAAGATCACGCTCCGAAATAAAGAAGCCTGAGGAAGCTTCAAGGACTGATGATCCAAAATATCGATGTACCATTAATGGTACACCATCCGACGGGTCATGTTACATATTGAAGGACAAGATCCGTGTCTTGCTAGAAGCAGTGTTATGACTCTCGGGAGGATCAAAAGAAGGTGTCTCAGAAACATGGTCAGCCTCCACTTGGCGATTTTGCGAATTCCGCGTGACGGGTAAAACCGATCCATCAAGCGTAGCCAAAGTTGTGAACTTTGATCTCCAGCGGCGGAAGCACAAGGTATGGTCCCTTACACTACCGAAGGCAAATATGTGGGTTCATCCCGACTTGTTATCGATGAACAATGGACTCTTCAAAGTCAAAAGGGAAGTCTTGTAACGCCACCTTCCACAAAAGGAGCAAGTCAATGACTCTACCGAAGAACAAACCGCCTCGGCCGCGACATCCCTGATCGGGCTAGCCACCCGAGGCGGAAAAGAGTTCCTAAGGGAGTACCCCGGCAACGCCCGATGTAGCAGCAAAAGGAGCCAGCCAGTGGGTCCAAGACAAGGGAGATCCGCTACAACAAAGCACTCAGAAGGACATGCCCGAACTTCAAGGCTCCTTTCCAGCCTGGACGTGTTAACCCAACTTCCAACATCCCCAGAATTACTTTATTTGAGCTCTTATGCCTCTCTCAATCTACCGTAGAAGCTCATGAGAAGGCCGGGGATAATGAAGCTGCCTCGCTCATTTCCTGAAAGGACAATGTAGTTTGTGCCCAATGTTATCGTGTTCAAAGGCCAATACCTTGCATTACTTTTTCATCGAGGACATGCAAGTGAAGAACCCAAAGCACGATAGCCGCTGTACTTCATCGCTATATCGGATCCGTCCAATCAACCGAGCTCAAGTTGACCCGGATCTCAGATTGAGTATCATCCCATTGAGAATTATACAACATCTGGGATATCACGCACCGTTAGCAACAACCGACTACCATCTACTTCAATGCTACAAATTTCGCCCCTTGGCAAGATCAAACTCAAATGCCAAATAGATTTGAAGACGATGTTACCGCTATGTCATCGACGCGATACATCTTACAATTTGCTCTTGGGCTCAATTCGATCCATGAAAATTTGATTGTCCCATCTACGCTGCATCAATGCATGAAGTATGTAGATGAAGAAGGGATGGAAAACATTGGTCATGAAAGGCAACCATTCAAAGGTGTGGAGAATTATTTTACTGATTCTCGCCCACTACCTTGAGGAAGGCCAAACCGATGAACCACGATCGAGGACTATGACAGCGAAATGAAGTCGACATAGAGTCCCAACAAGGTGTTGTTTTCAATGATGTAAAACCCTTTGTAATCGACCAATGATCCCGATGACGACATAGTCGATTTTAATGAAAATTATGATTTAGCTTACGACGGGTGTTAAAAGTCATACCGACTGATGTCGTAAATTCTTCCACGGCTGTGGCGTCAACTCGCATTGCACATGCCCATTCACCGCCATTTATGACAACTCAAAGGCACTTTAATTCTTCACAAGTGGTTTTTGTGATACCGTCCCTAATAATGGTCGAAGACATTATCTTTGGGCAGTCAACAAACCATTGCAAGCCGAGGTGGAACAACCCCAAGCAAAGAAAAGAACCCCAATTTTCATATTTCACGACGGCAACATCCGATGAAGAAAATGGGATATGACTTCCTTCACAAAGAAGGGTTAAATTACTTAAAAGGTATCAAAACGCCGATCCGACCGCTTATGTCCCTAAGGCTCGATGATTACTATCATAAAACTCGTAAGGGTTGGGATATGAGTCACCGCACTCATGGCATGTTATGACCGAGGATGAGTTAGATCACTCATCTTCAAGCAACTTCCCCGATTCGACGCCAAGATAGGACATGAATTTAAGTCCTTGATGGTCAATATGACTCACCGATCCAATAGAGATCCAAGAAGATGATTCTACCGCTATTGGAAGATCCAATGAGTCAAGAAATGGGAATGCAATGGGAACATCGCTTTGAACAACGGAACCACCCATCGATGACAAAATAATCCAAATAAATATGGGGACCTAATCTAATCCAAAACCCATATTCATGTTTATAGTTTGACGGCTAAAAGGAGAGCCTTATCGCTTTGGTACAGAATATATCGATGTCTTCGCATGGAGTTATGAAGATATGCCGGTTTAGACCCTCAAGTGGCCATGCATCGCCTTAACATTAAGCCGAGCTAAACCTCGTTAAACAACAACAACGACGCATTTTCCCTCAGTCATGAAAGCCATCGAAAGAAATCGAGAAGCCGATCAAGGCAGTGGTTCATCCGAAGTGCAAAGATCCCGACCGGGTAGCAAATATAGTACCCGTGGTAAAGAAAACTACGATCCGACCGCGGCGCTGATTACCGAGACGAAATACGCATGTCCGAAAGACGATTTCTACCAATTACTTGACATTATCATCGACAACACATGTGGATTCGAGGATGTCTTTATGGATGGCTTTTCGTGGTACAATCAAATCAAAATGCACCCCGATGATGAAAAGCACCGCTTCCTCAACACCGCCGAATATATCGTTATACGCCATGCTTTCGCTTGAAAAAACTAGGGCTACATACCAGAAGATGACCACTATTTTCCCAAAACATTTACGAAAACAAAGGGAGTGCTATAGATGATTTAGTAGTCAAGAGTCGCCGCAAAGCGATCATTGCTAACGAATTTAAAGACAACATTTGAGATAATGCGGCACATCGCTTGAAGATGAACCCGACTAAGTCTTTTCTCGGGATGTCTAGTGGCAAATTTCTAGGTTCGTGGTCACAGCAGATGGTATCCGCTCTCGACTGACAAAGTCAAAGCTATCCAGAACTTCCACCTCCTAGAAGCCTCAGAGCTTCGTGGTCTCCAAGGGCGCTTTGGTTTATATTCGCAGATTCATTTCCAATTTATCTGGAAATGTCAACCCTTCTCAAGCTCATGAAGAAAGGTGTATCGCTCGCTTGGGATGAAGATTGCCTAAGGCATTCAAGAGATCAAAACATATCTTTCTAATCCCCTCAGCAGTTGCACCTAAATCAGAAAGCCCTTCCCGATTTACATCCATCTACAGAGTATGCTAGCGTGTCTCTTAGCACAGATCTACGACAATGGCCATGAACAAGCAGCCTATTACCTGACTGGCCGGGGCCGAATATCAATATCCTCCCATTCGAAGGAATGTTTGGCTTTGGTCTTTGCCATCCAAAAGATGCGACATTCGGGTGGGACGACTATACACGCCATCTCTAGAATCACCCATACGGTATTTATGACCCACCGCACGCTGAATGGCCGAATGGCTAGATGGGCATTGTTATTATCTCAGCAGACGATATTCACTTCAAACCGTAAAGCGTGAAGGGTCAAGCCGCGGTGACCTTATGGCTAACCATCCATTGAAAGGTAAAATCGAATTGTATCAAGACATGCCCGATGAACCTTATGAGGCTAATTTGGTCTCTAAGGAAACGTATGGCGCTTGTTCGATGGAGCCGAGCCACCCCCGATGGCCTCAAGCTAGCCGGAGGGGTGGTATTGATATCTCCACAAAACCACGGATACCGCTGAAGCCGTGGTCGCTGTCGAACCATGCACCAATAACGAAAGCGTAGTATAATGCGCTATTGATTGGTCTCGACATAGCCAAACATTTAGGCGGAAACACCTTGAAGCATTTGGGGATTCACAGCCTAATCGTGAAAACAACTAAGAGGAGAGTAACGAAGTCGCACTAAGACCTTATCCTCATCATGCGCCGCGGACTTTAGTCAATCTTTTGAAGCTTTTACATTGATCATGTGCCCCGCTTGCGTAACACTTATGCCGATGCGCATGCTCTCTTGTTACGCTTAGCCCCGCCGAGAATGCTACTCAAAGTGTTATTGTGTCTAGTCGGCAGCCTATTTCACCAAAATATGCATTACAATCCAAGCAAATAAGACTAACCTAAGTCACTTGAAGCACGATCGGGCGTTTCCGATCATCGACTATGTCTTGTATGGGATATTGTCTCAAGACATAAAAGAAAGAGAGTCAATTGCCGACAAGCATCAAGATTTTACTATGATTCCCAATTACGACTTTATATAGAAGGTCGATGATGGGTTATCGCCCATGTTTGTCAACTAAGGAAGCAGAGCAAGTCTTGAAAGAAGCTCATAATGGTGTTTGTGAGCACACCACCGACCTAAGTTATGGGACCGATTATGACTTGGGTATTATTGGCCAACTATGGTAAAGACGCCAGAAGCTTACGCTAAACGGTGCCATGCATGCCGACACTAACTATCATCAACCGCCGAACACTTGCATCCTATCGCTACGCCCCGCCATTCAAACATGGGGAATGGACATTGTTGGTCCAATTTCTCCTTCTTCAAAAGGACATCGCTCATATATAAGGATAATCGAAGTGCGGCGGCCATCCCATTGAGATTGGTCAAGACAAGTGATGTGATTAAATTTGTTAAACATCATGTCATATACCGATATGGTGTGCCTGCAGATTGTCCACCACAATGGTCCACAATTTGTCGGCCATATTTCACGCTGCTCATGATAAATTCAATCCGAATTTAGCATCAACATTTTACTACCCCATAACCGACAAGTCGAAGCTTTTAATAAGACGATCATCAAGATCCTTACTAAGATGGTTTCTTCAAATAAGAAGGATTGGGATGATAAGTTGGGACAAAGTTTGTGGGCTTATCAGACAACGGTTCAAGACACCAACGGTACCACCCCATATTCTTTAGTTTATGGTTATAAGCTATTTTACCGATGGAGATTCAAATTCGGCCACTACTTAATGGCATTAACCACGTGAATGACGACGAAGAAAATCATCGCCGACGCTTTGAGGAACTTGAAATGCCGATGAGAAGCTTACTACGTGCTCAACAAAGATATCGAAGTTAACCGCACCGGATTTCTAAAGCATTTGACAAGAAAGTCCGAGGTCGTATTTTCAAGGAAGGCACCTTGTGTCACGGGTCCGACCGATGATCCTCAATTCTAAGAAGAAGGGGAAATTAACCAAAATGGGAAGGACCATTCGTAGTGGAGTCCGCTTATCTGAATGCATCACCTAACCAATCAAGAAGGCGACAAAATCATGATGTTTATCAACCGTAAATTCTCAAGAAATATTACCCCTAATTAATTATCTTATTACTAGGTATTGGCTTACCAAGTAATATTCCAATATTTTATATTCACAATATTCGCCAAGCTTACAAATGACGATTATTGTCCAATATTGGCCTACCAAGTGATGTGTCAATATTCTTACAATGTCCACCATTTCCCATAAGTGATGTTCATTATCCTATATTGGCCTACCAAGTGATGCTACCAATGTTCTAATTTCACCCCTATCAGCTTCTTTCATCGAATAGCGGTCTACCATGCGAGGTGCCTTTATTTCAACCATAGTCTATACTCCTATGCCATCACTCGACCACTCCCACATGGTCATTTCATTGAATGACTTTGTTCATAATCATTGTTGTTATACTTTCATGTCACCAACAACATGATTACTTTCTCGATCAATGACGCTATACTTTTATGTCATGAATCCATTCGATCACAACTTTCACACTATCTTATTCCCCGTAATAGCCTACCATGCAATTTACCTTTATTCCAATCATAGTCGCTATACTCTCATGTCAATGAACCACTTGACTACTCCCACATGATCATTCCTTTAAATGATTCTGCTTGTAATCCTTGTTGTTATACTTTCACGCCACCGAACAACTCTCGATTCTTTGATCACAATCATTATACTTTTATGTCAATCAATGATTCGATCATCCTCATATGATTTTATTCCTATTAATGACCTACTAGGCAATTTGCCTTTATCTTTTAATCCAACGCCTTGAACGGCTAAGGATAGAGGGAGATTTTAGCATTAAGCCTAAAAGAACCTCCTCAAAACTCATCATACCGAGGGGAAAAGTATGGCTAGTCCAGCTCAAACCAAGAACCGGTAAAGACATACCAAGTCCGCTGATAGCCGGAGTTTGCTAAAATTCCAGTTGCAAATGCAAATTGCACAAGAAAACATTAAATGGACACCAAAGACTAAATTTTATAACAAAGTCAAGGGTACATAGATTACAAGTTCTCAAGGGTTTCGGATTTCGTAGCAATCTTGACCATAGTTTCCTTGTGAGCGACCTTAACCTCCTCCGTCACCGCTTATGAAGATCGCGCCGAAGAATACAGATCCGCTCACAAAGAAGCTTAGCCCATCCAGTCATTGATTCAAATTTGCATCGCGCCCTCGGTTCGCCGCGATTGAGCTATCGAGTTTGATGTTTCAGTACCGCTAGCCCACTCTCGCTTCTGCCAATTTTGCTTGAATATCGATGAGTGCGTACTTTTATAGAGTCAACCAGAGTTGTTGGTTACGCCGACGCCGAACCCTTTTTTCATCATACGTAGATGTGGCCTTTTCAAAGAGCCGCCAATAGACCGCTTCTTCTCGAGTAGTTGGCGCTGGAGCTCAAATTGTATCATCTCTTATTCTCCTAAGCCGCATAGCACGGTCCTCAATCATGGAACGGCGGACCGGTCACCGCTTCTTTGCCATCCGTTGAAAGGGTCTCACTGCACTGCATAAGTTCGTAAGGCAACAGGCAGAGCGCTGGTCGCTTTGCATCACATCCAAGAGAGGTTCCAATACGCCTTTGATCCCGAAAGTCACCACCACGCCTAACACTTGAACAGAGACTCTTTTAGATGGTGAGGAAATTATGGCGAATCATAGATACTCCCCGTGATTCTTTTGACAAATCAAAAGAAGAGGGGGTACCAGCAGAAGGATTTGAACCCGACTCGACAAGCCGAGAACGGATTGGCGACTTCAATCGGGAGAGTGGCCACCAAAGCCAAAGGAGGTCTCGTGCACACCGCGGGCAGGGATCGCGTCATCATCTCGCGCCCGGGTTCTCGACTCAAAACAACAGCCATCACGGAGACTCTTCAAGATCACCGTGCATACTCTTGGCAAAGATCGTGAGGGCCTTCAAGAATGGGGCTCAAACCGGTGGCAGCCTTCAATCAAGCTTCTCTCCTTACACGCTTGACTACACGCTTGGTCCGAGGAGGCCCCGGTCTTTAGATCCTTGAGTGGTTGGCACCAAAGCTTAGCCTCCGTGTCTCGGCGGGTGGCTTCGGGGCACAGCCCAACAGCCGGTCCAGGAGGTAGAACTTTCAAGAGGATCCTCCGAATATGTTCCATGGTTCTCCAAAAGGAGCCAAATCTCCGTGTGTCTCTCGATACAGTTCAACTGGAGTTTCTTCAAAACCGCCAGAAGAGATGTTGCTACAGACTCATCTAGAGCCTCATCTATATCCTACCGGGTCTCATGTGGGCCGGATTGACGGATGGCTCGAGTCCCATGAGGGTCGGATCGGGCGTGAGGGCTCCATATCGACTTGGGGTTTAGCAGTCCCAAAGATCCGCTTCTTTGCAAAACCTTTAGTCCCTAATGCGGCTCCTGAAGTCCGCCTTCCTATAACGCCCCAATCAATCGTGAGCCTTAAGAGTTGATGTTAAAGCCTCATCGCTTGCCATGCAATGCCACTTGCAGACGCTGAACGCCGTCCGATTGAGGGTCTCGCTATGAAGAGAAAACGAAGCACCGCGCGCCACCGACGGTCCAATACCAAGCCCCGCTCCCACAACTAAGCCGCAAATGGCCGGATTGTAATTGAGGATTGATTACCGACATACAGCTTGGTCATACCAACCGACGAAAGCAAAGCAAGGTAGATAAGCTTCGCGACATATAGGACCAAACGGCATACAAAATATTCCTGGCCGGATGCTCATGAGCCATAAGAAGCAGCCTGCAAGTGATAGAGTGGTATAACCCTCGAGCATTGGGTTCATCCACTAAAGCTTGTCCATAGTCAACCCCGTGAAATGAGGGAGGCACCGGTTAAAAGAATAACTCTTATAGTCCCTGAGAGCCGCGACCGGGCCATGTAATGCTTGGTCCAATCGACGCCTTCTAGCCTCCGATGAAAGGAGTAACTTGTCCCTCCACATGCAAGGTGTACCCATAAGAGTAGGGCAATGCATGACTAACCACGCCATAAGATAGCGGCGTACCCCAATTCTCAGCCCCACCATGGCGTAAGGCATAGCAAAGACGCCGCGAACCCGCAGCGGAATACCGCAATCATGGCGTGAAGAAGTGCATATTGACGCGGCGCCAAGCGCATAGCAGGAAAATCACTGATGCCAAGAGGTCAAAGCCGCCAGGGATGACGATGTGTTTGAGCCACAACATGAGGTAGCCTCGCAGCACGCCTTCAAGAAATCGCTCCCCGCCCGTAAAGATAAGTGTCAAATGTCGCCCCTTCCGAAGCCATGCTCGTGCAGTTAGTCACATAGACATTGGAAGGTTACCGAAAGCACAAGCCGCGACAAAGCACCTACCAAGAGGACCCTGGGCACCACTGCATCTTTCTTATCATCTAGCCCCTCAAAGAGGTAGTGAGCCCAAATGTCGTGGACTAATGGACTTCTCCTTCTTATCGGCTACCGTGCCTACATGTGCAAATATGATAATGGCACATCACTTCCCAATAGGTCTCCACTACTGGGGTGATCTCTTTCAAATCGCCAGCTTTTATACCCCGATGTACTCCTCATACTGGATACCTCCCATGAGGTAGTCCGTAAATCTCGCCATCTCATGCAAAGCAATCCCCAACTCGCCATCCGTGAAGAAAGTGTGAGTATCAGATTATACAACTCCAAGATTCCAAGGAACTGCTGAGAATTGTTCCTCAAACCCCTTGAGTTGCCCCATAGGAGCCCAAGGCCAAACCAACCACGGCATACTCTTCTA
This sequence comes from Asparagus setaceus, assembly GCA_012295165.1. NCBI lineage: Eukaryota > Viridiplantae > Streptophyta > Magnoliopsida > Asparagales > Asparagaceae > Asparagus > Asparagus setaceus. The sequence continues at coordinate 29,516,153 of CM022704.1, forward strand.
GAATGTATTCAAGTGATGCGAGGCCACCATTGCTAAGGACCCCATCGAGACCCAGAGTCCGAAATCCTTGGCGGGAATTGCCCTTCCGCCTTATGGAAAGCACGACCAAAGGTGTGGCACGCGACAACTGATTCACCAACAGAAGCTCCTTTGAAAAGTCCGTTGTAGACCGCTACATGATGACCATGGCGGTCCACTTGTGCACCATCTCGAAAACCACCACACATTACTCGCCTTGAGTGGGAGTTAGATCCCAATTCATCTTCCTAGGAGTAGAAACAAAATTTTAGCTTGAATGAAAACCATGCTCCATTGCGGCAAGAACATGTAGCGTGAGTTCACCACCCCGAGCCACTTGTATGAACCCAAGTCCAATAGATCCGATCCTCAAAGATCATCGCCAAACAAGAAGAAGCTTTATAATCGGTCCCTGCTGATGATTCCGAGGGGCATCCAGAATCCAACGCCTAAATGTGGGTGTCGAGGGTTCGAGAGCGCTTCAATTCTTCTTCATTCCTATCCACAAATGCGTGAACGCTCATGAGGGGAGAGAAAGTCGTTCTCTTGAGCACCATTTGCTCCGAAAGCACCCCGCTGAGGGATGGGGTAGAGGGATGCTCAACTACACAAAAGAAGAAGAAGTTAATCTTAGAGGCTTAAATCGCCACTTCAAAAGACAAAGTCACTCAAGAGCTTAACTCGCCAAACGCATCGAACTTCGGCATCAATGGGCTTAACTCGCCGCATAAACGAACCTCGCCAAGCTAGGCTCATCCAACAAGAAAGCAAGCCTCACTAACGAGACTCATCTTCCAAAACGAGCCTCGCCAAACGACTCGCCCTCCAGACAAACGAGTCGCCAAACGAGACCCATCCCATAAGAAGACGAGCCTCGCTAAACAAGACTCACCATTCAAAGAGACAGACTCACCAAACGAAGCTTCATCTAAGATAATCAAACCTCGCCAAACACGAAGTTTCAAAACAGACCCTATGGGGATCCGAAAATCAAGAACCTCGCCGAGGTTTATCAAGCCAAACGAGGCAAGCCTCGCTAAAACCCGGGTGCGCTTAGAAAGTTACGATCTTTGAGATCGATCTCGCCTCCGAAAGTGTTATGTCACGAAATCAACTCTCACGCAGATATAAATCATGTTTGGCGAAGCGATGCTCTTACTTTTACCCGTGGAAAGCCGGACGCGTGGAGCGAGCCGAAGTCCCAACGCTTTTGCCTTGCAAGAGCGGTTTTGGGGCCATTGCTTCGAAGGCCAAGGAGGATTTCGTGATCTAAATTTGTGGCTTGAGGAAGATGAGCGTGGGGAACTTTCGCTGCCTTTCGTTGTCATATATAGGGTCTCAAGAACCCAACCGACGGCCAGATATATGGCCCGACCGGATCATCGACGCGAGATCCATGACGAGATCCGGGATATGACAAGTCACCCAAGGGGGCTAATCCCTAATTTGCCACGGATGCGGATTTAAAGAGAAATCGGAACGAAACGCCAAGGGTCTGAGTGCGAGGTTCGTGGCCTTGCTCTCATACGAACTCCCCGGCGAGGTTGGAGTGCGGTTCGCCAATAGCTATTAGAAAAATTCAAAGTATTCCGCACTCCCACAACTGATTCAAGTCTGAAAACTTTGAAGGGGGTCTTGTAGACAGTAAAAATCCTCTAGGCGAGGGTCACAAGCATCCTAGTTGTTAAAGCTTCAAAACGAGACTCGTTAAGGCGAGGCTCGACCTCAATACGAGGTTTGCAATGAGGAGCGGAGTTCAATCGTAACACGAGGCTCGCACGAGAAATGAAGCTCAACAGTTATATGATGAGGTTCGTCCCCAACACTTAAAATTGACGAGGCTCGCCCACAACATCAAAGTTTGGCGAGACTGCTTCCACTATCAAAGTTTGGCGAAGTTCTCCATTGAGACTAAGTCATGGCGGCAAAGCCCTCTTGTCGGGCGAGGTTCGCCCAGTAGCGAACCTGCGCCATTCAACCGAGGTTCGCCACAGCAGAACCTCGCCATTCAACCGAGGTTCGCCACAGCAGAACCTCGCCATTCAACCGAGGTTGCGTGATGAACCTGCGCCATTCAACCGAGGTTAGCCTACGGCGGTGAACCTCGACATTTAACGAGGTTACCTCTGATAGTGAGCCTCGACATTCAACCGAGATTCGTCAGCGTGAAGCTTAAAACCCAACCATTTCATCAGGGGTTAGGTCTACAATGGCTTCGCTATCCTACAAAATGCATAAATGAATCTAGCCGAGGTTCGCCAAGCAGCGAAGCTCGTCGGCAAACCGAAGTTCATCCAAGCAGCGAACCTCGTCATTCAATCAAGGTTCGAGCGAGCAAAGCTTCGTCATCTATGGCTTCGAGGCTCGCCATAACGGCAAAGGCCACGAAGGCCACGGCGATACGTGGGTATCGGTTATACCCGACCCGCGATAACTAATCCCGTTCCCGATTATAGCACACCAGTTATGTGCTTAATTGTGATAAATAGTCTTGGACGACTATGGAAAAGGGAACTTTTGGAAAATTCAGCACTTGTGCGCAAGAGAGATTGAGTTCTTCATCAATCATCAACAACTTTGTTCTGATCGTCAACGGAAAGCGGATCTCTACGTGAGCATTGAGTGAAGTCTTCTTTCGCCACCAAGAACCCATATAAAAGAGAAGTCAAATCAACCTTCTCTTCCTCTGTAACCGAGAGAGTGTGATTGTAATTCTTCTTCAAATTCAATCAATACAAAACTTTTTTCGACTCTACAATGATATGTATTCATACTCTGATTGCACGTTTTGCTATTAAGAAATGGCTTCTTTATCAAATGGATGTAAGAAATGCCTTTTTAAATAGTGATCTATCTGTGGTTGTCTATATGCAACCTTTTCCCGTGGTTTCTGCTTCTACATGACATGTCTGTCATCTTTGATGAGCTATTTATGGTCTCAAGCAAGCTCTTGAGCTTGGTTTGAGCACTTTCGCCAGGCTATCCTCTCCGCAGGGTTCGCAGAAGGTATAGTTGATTATGCTATGTTTTGCAGTACCACTCCTCAGGGTATCGTTCTTCTTCTTTTCTATGTTGATGATAAGATTATCACATGGAGTGATCATGTAGCTATTGCATCTTTGAAGCGATATCTTCAAGCTGAGTTTGAGATGAAAGGCTTAGGTTTTCTATGGTATTTTCTTAGCATCAATGTGACATATTCTCCTCGTGGATATCTGTATTATAGCAAAAGTATATTGCTGATATTATTGATCATGCTGCCGTGAGTGACCTTGATGTCCCTACACCCTCTTTAGTTTTCACATCTATGAAACTTCATCTCAAACTTTAATACGATGATGGTGATTCTTTACCATAGCCTATGCATTACAGGGAGCTCGTTAGTTCTCTCATATATCTATTAGCTACTCGTCTAGACATTTCTCAGGCTATTCATGTTTTTGACTAGTTTGTCAGCGCTCCTACCTCAACTCATTATGTAGCGTTACTTGGTGTGCTTTGTTATCTTCACAGCACCGTTGCTCATTCCCTATTTTTAACTCAGAGTCGTCTCTTTCTCTACATGCCTATTCTAATGCTGGATGGGCAGATGATCCTGATACTCATTATTCCATCATATCTTCTACATTTTTTGGGCTCCTCTCTTATTTCTTGGTGCAGCGAGCATCAGAATGTCGTCTCACATTCCAGCACCGAGGCAGAATATAGAGCTATGGCTAATACTGGTTCAGAGCTAAAATGGTTATGCCACCTTCTGAGTGATATGGGTGTCTCGGTGGTGACACCTGTTCCTTTACACTGTGATAATACGAGCTCCATTGCTATTATTACTAATCCTGTATTCCATGAACGAACAAAACACATCGAAGTTACCCTTATCGTCCTCTAGAATTTCACACTCACATTGCCAAGAACTCTTGTCCAAGATTGAAGCAAAAGTGAAGACTTGGGGGCCTCTTAAACTCTCTTATGTAGGAAGAATATAGCTAATCAGGTCAGTTCTTTTCAGTCTTTATATATATTGGACTGGTGTTTATCTCCTACGAAAGAAAACTGTTAAAACCATTGATAAGCTATGCAATACTTTTATTTGGGGGTCTAGAGAGGGAAGTCACATAATGCATCTGATTTCCTAGCATAATGTGTGTGTGCGCCTAAAGAAAATGGGGGACTGGGTTTAATTTGTGCAAAAAATTAGAATGTTGTCTCTATGATTAAGCTCTTATGGTCTGTTCATATGAAGCAAGATGTTTATGGATTAAATGGCTCCATGAATTCTACCTTAAAAACAATTCTCTTTGAGAAGTACATGCTCGAGCTATTGATTCTTGGTTCTGGACGAAGCTACTCAGCATCGGAGATTGGTTGGTTCAGAAATTTGGTACTAAAGATGAAGTTTTGGCTAAATTTGGAAGTTGGACCATCGAAGACAAATTTTGTATGTCAAAGGCTCTTCACGAACTGTTCTATTTTAATTTGCAACCTCTGGATTGGACCTCTATTGTTTGGAAAGGATTGGCATTGCCAAGACACTCTATTGTTGCGTGGCTTGCTGGTTGGGGGAGATTACTTACTCAAAGTAGGCTGGTACATCTTCATATTGTTGTTGAAAGTGAATGTATCCTCTATCATCAGGATCATGAGGACCTGAATCACTTATTCTTTTATCGTCCATTTTCTGCTATGGTGTGGAAGAAGTTGCTAAGCTGGTTATGCATTGACAGGGACCCACTATCCTGGCAAGATGAGATAAAGTGGTTTATTGTATATTCGAGAGGGAAGTCTTTCAAAAAAAGGATTGTTTGTGCATCCTTTGGTACTACGCTATATCAGGTTTGGTACTACGCTATATCAGGTGTGGAGGGAGAGAAATTTTAGAAGGTTTCAGTCAAGGAACAAGAGTGTAAATGAGATAGCTAGGATTGTTAAAACTAATATTATTGCTAGAGTTATGGATAGTAATGCTCCTCCTCGGTATTGAATGGATTATGAATTTGTAATTAGTCTAAGGAGTTTTAAAGTTTGTTGTTTTGTTTGAAGAGTTTTGTGTAATGCCTGCGTATGCACCTGGCGTTGAGAGCCCATCGGCATATATTGCTACGGTCATGCCGTTCGGCCTCAAAATCTGGCGCAACATACCGAGCAATGGCGGAGATTTTCGGGATCATCTTGGGAAAAGCGGTCGAATGCTACGTCGGCGATTTGGTCGTGAAAGCGTGACAAAGGAGATCACATCAAAGATCTTAGAGCGGTATTGAACTCATGCGGACTCATCGGCTAAAGATGAACCTGCCAAATCCTTCCTTGGGATGTCGGTGGCAAGTTCCTCGGCCGTCGTCGCAGACAAAGGAATCCACGTCGATCGACAAAGTGAAGGCAATTCAAGAGTTGCAACCTCAGAAATGCGAGAACTTCGAGGGGTTACAAGGGCGATTGGTACATCCGGCGGTTCATATCGAACCTATCAGGAAGTGCCAGCCGTTCTCCAAGTTGAACAAGAAGTGTCATATATTTGGGGCGGCCTTTGCGAGCGATTGAAGAGATCAAGTCGTATCTCGCTAAACCTCTGTTCTTGTTGCAGCGATCGGAAAACCGTTTTGATCGTCAAAGCGACGGATCACTCGTTAAGCGCTTTACTGGCGCCAAGGCGGCGGCGGCGGTCCGCGAGCGGGTGTATTACTGGCGAACATTAGTGGTTCTGAGTCGATATCAATGGTGGCGGTGCCTTGCATTAGTGTTGCGATTGAAAAATCGCGGCACTATTTAGTCGGACGATTTATGTTATCTCTAGCGTAAATCCGGTCCGATATTTATGACCCGGCCGGCCTCGATGAGTTGGCGTTTGGCGAAATGGGCCTTGCTCTTGTCCCAATATGACTTGCACTTCAAACAACGAAGTCGGTCAAAGGACAAGCGATTTGTGATCTCTTGGTACGCCCGGCGAACGGATGCGGTTGAGCTATATGATGATCTTCGGATGAAGTTCAAGAAGTCAACACTACATCGCACCAACAAATATGGCGATTGTATTTTGTGAAGCTCGAGCCACCATGTGGCAAGTGCCCCGGATGTTCTAAAATCTCCAGGTCGAGTTGTCTTGATTTCCCGGGAATCATGTCATGCCCGTGCTTATTCACTCACGAACCTGTTCCAATAGCGTAGCGAATACAGCGCTACTTATCGGACTTAGCCAAGGCGGGGGTCGAATATCTCGAAGCGTATGGCGATTCACAATTGATAGTTAAGCGGGTTCGTGGTGACTACAGTCGAGAATCGGATCTAATCCCTATCATCGGATAGCGTTGAAATAGCGGACTCATTGAAGAGTTTTCATCGAATATATCCAGCGCCTCCAAAGCGCTTATGCGGATGCCTTTGGCGTTAGGCGTGTCGTTAGCACAACCTTAGAGACCGAGCAACTAGTCACGGTCGGGACTCACCAACTCTTCGTACCATTATACGATGAGGCACAAGAAGATAAGGGGTAGTTACCAAAGTGTATACAACCCAAACCAAGTTGGAGCCAGATTGGCTTTCCTATCATCGATTCGTCTTACATGGTATTCTACCGAGAGGCGTGAAGGAAAAGTCAATCCGTGAAGAGCTCAAGATTCTTTTACGACCACGAGAACCGGATGTTATATGGCAGAAGTGCGATGGTCTTTGCTCGATGCCTCTCAAACAAAGAGAAGGTCCCGGGAAGCACGAAGGTGAATGTGGTGCACACCGGCTGGTCCCAAGCTCTGATCGAATCGGAGAATGGGCTGCCGGCCAGCGATGATTAATGGCGGTCGATGCGGCTCGGAAATGCCGCAGCGTGTCAAATTCCGCGAATTATATGCATCGGCCTCTGGCGGTTGCATCCTTCCGGCCACATCGGCCATTGAGACATGGGGAATGGGCGTCGTAGGTCCCATTTTCCTCCGTCGGTCAAAGCGTCGGTTTATTCTAGCAATCACCGACTACTTCTCCAAGTGGAAAAAGCAATCCGCTAAAAGTCAAAGCTGGATTGTCAAATTTATCAAACACCATGTCATTTACCGACGGTGTTCCAAGGCGGATCGTGCATGACAACGGTCCCCAATTCATCGGCAATTCCTTCATCGGGTTTGCGAAAAGTTCAAGATACAAGATGTCGTCAGCGACTTATAATCGGCGGCAAATGGATTAGGCGTTCAACAAGGCGATTATCAAAATTACATGAAGCTTGTGAAGTAACAAGCGAGGCGGGATGAACTTCGGGCTTGCTACGGGCATATCGCTGCATGCATACGCGCTGGAGCGACCGTACTCCACGGTTCACGGGTGCGGCGATTCTCCGTTGGAAATTCAGATTCCGTCGCCATGCGCCCTTTCAGCAGAGATGGCGACCGAAGAACAACATCAAAGCGTCTCGAAGAGCTTGAGATGTTAGATGAGAAGCGCTGGAGGCTCAACAATGCATTGAGTTCTACCAAGCTAGGATGTCGAGGGCTTTCAACAAGAAAGTTCGACGAGAGAACCTTTAGAAGGAGATTTGGTCCTCATTTGCTTTCGGCGAGATAATCCTCACTTCCAAGAAAGGTAAATTGAACCTAAATGGGAGGGTCGTTTGTAATAGAAGCGGTCTACTCTAATGGTGCATACCGCCTAATTACCCAAAATGGCGGCCAGGCAATAATAGATAAATGGGAAGTTCTGAAGAAATACTACCCTTAGTATCTTGGGATAACCCATTCAGCGGGAAGTTCCTCGTGGGATGTGTTACCCACTTTCCTTGAGGATAACCCTAGATTTATCCTCCATCATAATTTCCCCACCGATCAAATTCCTTGGCGGTGGGCCTACAAATTACGGTACATTACCAAAATCCCTCTTGATTCGTCTATGAACAAGAGGCCCTCAAAATCCCTTTTCGTAGAATAGAATATAAAATTCTTCCTCTCAAGCGTAGATCCCTTTCGTGGTTAGCGAAGGGTTAAATCCATCCTTTTCAGTGTTGTGGCCGAAGGTAAGCTCTTGGAACTTTCATCTTAGGTAGCGCCCGTGAAGGTATCTTGTGGGATTTTCGAACCGGGTTGTCCGGTGAAGGTCACGAGTCTTTTCGGTTCTCGGTGGAGATCCACTCTTAGTTCCATCTTCATCTTAGGTAGCCGTGAAGGTATCTTGGGATTTTCGAACCGGGTTGTCCGTGAAGGTCACTGAGTCTTTTCGGTTCTCGGTGGAGATCCACTCTTAGTTCCATCTTCATCTTAGGTAGCGCCGGTGAAGGTATCTTGGGATTTTCGAACCGGGTTGTCCGTGAAGGTCACTGAGTCTTTTCGGTTCTCGGTGGAGATCCACTCTTAGTTCCATCTTCATCTTAGGTAGCGCCGATTGAAGGTATCTTGTAGGGATTTTCGGACCAGGTTGTCGGTGAAGGTCACTGAGTCTTTTCGGTTCTCGGTGGAGATCCACTCTTAGTTCCATCTTCATCTTAGGTAGCCGTGAAGGTATCTTGTAGGGATTTTCGAACGGGTTGTCCGGTGAAGGTCACTGAGTCTTTTCGGTTCTCGGTGGAGATCCACTCTTAGTTCCATCTTCATCTTAGGTAGCCCGTGAAGGTATCTTGGGATTTTCAGACCAGGTTGTCCGTGAAGGTCACTGAGTCTTTTCGATTCCAACGAGCAAAGGAATCTGGCATTAGCCTCATCAGGAAATAGAACACATTCTTCCTTTCCACCTCGATCAATCTTCCGCGGTTCGGTCATTCTCCGGTCAAAGAAGACACCAAGGTTCATCTTGGGGCATTTTATCGAAGCCTAAGAAGGGATAAAGCCAGCGCCTCCTGCAGCGTTGCGGTTTAGTCTTTAGATTGAAGAAGACACCAAGGTTCGTCTTGGGGTATTTTATCCGAAGCCTAAGAAGGGATAAAGCCAGCGCCTCTGCAGCGTTGCGGTTTAGTCTTTTCGATTGAAGAAGACACGAGTTGATTAAGGGTATTTTATCCGAAGCCTAAGAAGGGATAAAGCCAGCGCCTCTGCAGCGTTGCGGTTTAGTCTTTCTCCGATTGAAGAAGACACGAGTTGATTAAGGGTATTTTATCCGAAGCCTAAGAAGGGATAAAGCCAGCGCCTCACCGCAGCGTTGCGGTTTAGTCTTTTCGATTGAAGAAGACACCAAGGTTAGATCTTGGGGTATTTTATCGAAGCCTAAGAAGGGATGAGTCCGCGTGTAACCGCAGCGTTGCGGGTTAGTCTTCCGTGAAAAAAGGCGAAGCCTCGTATTCAACATCGTAGCATTAAGTCTAAGAGAGTTTCATTCTTTTAGCACAGCGTTGTGTGTAGAGCGGTTTAGACAATCTACATGCTAGCCCAACTCAAGCGGTAGTTGGTAAAGGCTCATCAAACCCGTTGAAGGCGGGGGTTGATAACCCTAAAGTCAGCTCACAGCGTTGCGGTTTAGTCTTTCTCCGATTGAAGAAGACACGAGTTCGATTAAGGGTATTTTATCCGAAGCCTAAGAAGGGATAAAGGCGCCTCTGCAGCGTTGCGGTTTAGTCTTTCTCGATTGAAGAAGACACGAGTTGATTACAGGGTATTTCGTCCGGACCTAAGAAGGGATGAGTCGTGTAACCGCAGCGTTGCGGGTTAGTCTTCCGTGAAAAAAAGTCGAAGCCTATGTATTCAATATCATAGCAACAAGTCTAGAAGAGTTTCATTTGCACAGCGTCCGCGTCTTGAGCGGATCGATAATCCATGCGCTAGCCAACTCAAGCGGTGGTTGGTAAAGGCTAATCAAACCCGTTGATGGTGAGGTTTGCCAAAATCCTATAAGTATTATGGTTAATTATTTACGGCCAGTAAAGAATCATAATAAATAATGTGAAAGGGATGGATCTTATTCATTTGAAGCAAATATAGAAGGAGCTACAATTGTCGAGACAATTGATTCAAGCAAAGTTATGATAATACATCTAAATAAAAATCGTAGCGACTGGTGAACAAAGAGCGAGAAAAGTCTCCTGATCAGACTTCATTGGCAATCCGGTAATGTGAAGGAAGCAAAGGTCGGCCTTGGTGGCTAATTTTTTCCTGGATCGGCGAACCCGAACCTTGGCTTCCTTCTCAAGTTCCTCTTGAGTTAGGCAATAGCGGCCGCGTGTTCCGACGCTGTCGCCTCGAGGACTTGCTTCTCCGTTCGATGACATCACGGACTCTGGTGCACTCCGCGTGAAATCCTTCGCGTCTTCTCCTTGAGCAGTCGATTCACATGCGTTCGACATGGGTGTGGTACAAGTTTATCTTCGGCGCAAGCGGCTGTCATCATATGAGTTCGAAAATATGATCTCTTGCTCGATATTTTCCTCTGAAAAGCGTTCACGAGAAGCCTTGATCCGAGCTTATCGGAGTCGTATCACCTCATCGCATGATTCAAAAGGCTAAATCCTCCACGGGTATGCAAGAGTTAGCCCGGCTAGTGAGCTTTGCTCACAGCGATTAACTAGTGAGGGCCACCAACGAATTTCCTCCAAGATACTCAATATGAATGGGCCATAAAGGTAAGCCCATCTAACCTCGATAATAGAGATCGCTGTTTCAAACCATTCTCCAACAGGTGAAGGAGACCCATCCGCGAGCGGTCGAGGCGGGCCGATTTTGGCGGGGCAATCGGCGATAGGTTGAATTCGTGGAAGTGGTCGTCAAGATTAACAGGGGGCCTCCACCCGCCTATACTCGAAGGGTCGGAAATCTGGTTTCGGCAAGGTTGTAAGGAAGTTGGATGATAGGCGATCCCTCAAACTTCGTCATCGAGAAATTATGATAGTAGGCTCGAGGCTTGCGGGTTTCTTCATGCGGTGTTAAGCCTGCTGCGGTTCGCTTCCTCGGTGGAAAAAGGCCTTCTCGGATGACCTTAAGAATCGAGACTTGACATTGGGAGCCGAAGTAGGCGAATAATCATGAAGCATCCGCCTACCACAAGAGAACAAAGGGTTAACAGATCATTTAGGAGGAATATCTTAAGGAAAGAACTCTTCGAGAAACCCATGAGATTGAGTCCGACCTTATAGCGATGCAACGATTTCACCGTCTAGAATACGGGAGAGCGATAAATATAGTCATGAACAAAGCAACAATATCCCGTTCTGAAGTAAAGAATGCGGTATGAAATCGCTCCCGTTAAAACGAGTGAGCTTTGAAGCCTCAATCCTCACGAAGGAGAATCTCGGCTCTTCAATCGCCTCACAAAGGAGAGCGAAGCGGGGTCATAGCGAGCGTGCACAATTTGAAGCCTCAATCCTCCGAAGGAGAATCTCGGCTCTTCCCAATCGCCTCACAAGGGAGAGCGAAGCGGGGATACAACGCATATATGTCGCGAGAATATTATGGCGCTGGCGCACCACGAAAAGAGGCGTGCATTCCGCCCGTCTTGAGTTGATCGACTCCTCGAAGCGTGATCTCTCCCCGAAGCGACATGGAACAATACAACAAAAAGTGGATACATGGCAAAAATCAGCAAATAAAGCGTCAAAAGATACACAATCCGTCGCGAGAACAAACCGAGCGTCGGCCTTGTGCCGGTTTCGCCCAGCGCCCGGCGCGCCTGGCGCCCGGCGGCTTGCCAGCAGCAACGCCAACCTTAATGTGGCCCAGCGCCTGTAGTAGCGGCGTAAGCGCACCGGCCTTATTTGCCGGCCATGGCCGTAGCGTAGCGCCAACCCGCCCGCCCGCCCTTGTGATCCGCCGCCGCCCAGCGCTGAACCGCCGCCGCCTCGATGCGTCTCCCTCGCGTCACGACACATGCAAAGAAAAGGAGAAAAAAGAGAAAAACTTCATTATGCATACCTTGTTGATCGAGGAAGAAAAACGGCGAAGCGAGATGAAAACAAGAGAGAAACCTGATAGGTGCGGCAAAAAGAGGTTTGTGGGTATTTATAACAATCCCACATGGACCCAATCCTCTTTGAATAAGGACTCTTATTTGGCAACAAGTAGGAATTCTAATTGGAGCCCAATTAGATATCAAAAGGACAAATCAGCCCCAATTAGGAGCCTAATTGGAACCTCAATTGGATGCCAAAACAATGCCAAATCAGTCGTTAATGGGCCCTATCCTCTGCTATATTTGAAAGATTACGAAGGTTTATTGGGGATAACACCTCGCGAAGGCCCCATCGGCCTTAATCAGCGTCGCCTAATCCTACTCAACTAGGATTACAGGTATAAGCTGTTTCCTAATTTGTCGAAGTTCGGAAGAATATTTTCACAAAAATATTCTTAGGGATAACTTCGATCGTCGCGGATGCATCGGCGCCCGATCCAGCAATAATCCTCAACTAGGATTCAGTATAAGCTGTTTCCTAATTTGTGAGAAGTTCGGGAAGAATATTCTCACAAGAAATATTCTTAGGATAACTTCGATCATGCGAATGCATCGGCGCCGATCAGCGGCGTTAGCTAATCCTACTCCACTAGGATTACAGTATAAAGCTGTTTCCTAATTTGTTGAAAGTTCGGAAGAATATTCTCACAAAATATTCTTAGGGATAACTTCGATGCGGTGCATCGGCGCCAAATCAACGTCGCTAATCCTACTCAACTAGGATTCACGGTAAAAGCTGTTTCCTAATTTGTCGAAGTTCAGGAAGAATATTCTCACAAGAAATATTCTTAGGGATAACTTCGATCATCGCGGTGCATCGGCCGATCAGCATTAAGCTAATCCTACTCAACTAGGATTACGGTATAAATTGTTTCCTAATTTATTGAGAAGTTCAGGAAGAATATTCACAAAAATATTCTTAGGGATAACTTCGATCGTCTTGGGATTACACGGCAGATCAACAGCGTCGCTAATCCTACTCCAACTAGGATTACAGTATAAGCTGTTTCCTAATTTGTCGAGAAGTTCCCGGAAGAATATTCTCACAAGAAATATTCTTAGGGATAACTTCGATCGTCTGCGGATTACATCGGCCGCCGATCAGCAGCGTCGCCTAATCCTACTCAATGGGATTACAGTATAAAGCTGTTTCCAAATTTTCAACGAGGAGTTCTGGAGAATAAACCCATATTCTTAAGGATAACTTCGATAACCCTTAATTTCCTCCCAAGTAATATCCAAGAAGAATAATCGGCGAGGCGTGAAAGTCATGGCGACCGGGACGATATGTCGATCAGAAGAAACTTCACCCGCAGTGGATAATCACATCGACAACGGTCAAAGCATCGCTTGCGTGAAGGCTAAGGCGATGGTTGAAAGCCAAATGGTCTCTGTTTCAACAAAGGAATCCTCGGAGGATATCTCCATGAAAAGATCAGTCCTCGGCGTGGTTAAACCAACAACACATGTGATGATGGAAGAATTAGCCGATTAAAGGTTATGAAATTCCATGTATCCGAGCGACCAGCGTGTCGCTAACAAGGTTTTGCCGACATACGGATAAATCAAAAGTCCGATGGTTAGTCAAACAACGACCGACCCGACCGAGTTACAAGCAAAACTCACCCACCGCTTGAATCAAGATAATAGCGGTCGGACAATAAATGCGGCACCGTGATCTTATCGGGGAATCCTACAAAAGCTGGATGATCTGAAAGAATCGAAGACTTGAAGCTATCTTGGGACCCTCGGCCGGGCGAAACCATCATGTCAAAGCATCGGACTCATTAAAATTGAGGCGAGGCGGCTTTGGAGAATCTGGCGTTGAAAAATACTTACAAGATCCTCGAAACCAACTTCGTGGCGAAGTGTGAATGACAACCCATCGAATGATCTGAGACGTCGAATCGTTAAAGCCGAACTTCGACGGAATGGCGTCTAAACGGTTCGCCAGGACTTGAGCGAGACGTCGGGGTTCGAGACGTTGAGCGGAGCGAACAAGTGAACCGAGTCAAGTATAGAGCGGAACCAAGCGAGAGCGGAAGGCAGCCGGGAAAAACGGCGCAAAATGGCAAAGCGGCGCCTCTCGGCCAACGGCGAGTTACCCGGCAAGTGGCGAAGTGAAGCAACCACAATGGCCAGGCCACCTCGGACTTGAAAGGGGTCTCGACAACTTGGTAGGGTATTTCGACTTGATGGTAGAGCCACCTCGACCAACTTGGTAGAAGTGGCTCGACAAAGTGGCCGAGCGGCCGTCACCCTATTGTATAAATAGGGGGTCTTCTTGGTCACGGGGATTTTGGACTTGGCGGGACTTTGATGGGATTTTGGATATTCTCAAAGAGCTCTTGCGAGATCTACAAGCCGTCGGCGCATAGTTAGAACTGCCGTGAGCATAAACCCGATCGGCGTCCGGATCTGGCGGAAGATGGCGAATTGGTCGAACTCTGAGATACCCTCTAGATTAAGCCGTCTTAATCTCGGGGATAGCTTGTGATTTCTCCTAGTAGATCTCACCCTTTCGGCGATCCTCTCCTTCGTGAGTGTGATCCCCTCGGTACCGTGATGAAGCCTTTACATCTGTAGTTCGAACCGGGTCTCCACGGATTGGAATTGCAGGTGGTCCACGGACACAATAAGTCCGACGGGCAAAGAACCCATAGCGAGGATCAGATATAGAGATCCTCGTGTTTGTTCACTAAGGATAAAAGTTGTAATCTTTTTGATTTTCATTATGCCTTAAAATAAAAGCATTTCTTTTGAATTTCGTTGTAGGCCAAAGAAGCGTAAGCAAAATTCAAATCAATGACGATCATCCGACTTTTACATGAGCAGTTTCACCGGCACCATTGAGGATAACCCGATTCAATTTTCTACCACAAAATCCCCCAGCGATCAAGCTCATTGACGGTGGGTCCCCGAAAAACCTTCGATCTTGCACTAAAATCCTCACGATCAAACTTATGGCGGGATTACGAAAAATCTCTGCGTTCAATCCATCAACAAAATCCTCTTGATTCATTTCACGAACAAGAGGTCTACTCAATTCGGTTCTTCTTTGATAAACAAATGAATTCTGAATTACCTCCTTTTCAGTCGGCCGGAAGGTGTCTTGCCGAATTCTCGGTCGAGTTATCTTGGTTGAAGGTCTGAATCTTTAGATTCTCGGTGGAGATCCCACTCTTAGTTTCATCCCTCTTCGAGTCGTATTTGAAGGTATCGTAGGATTGGAATTCTCGGGCGGAGTTATGCGGGAAGGTCACGATTCTTTTCGATTCTCGGTGGAGATCCCACTCTTAGTTTCATCCTTTTCTAGGTGGTAGTCAGCGTAGCTAGTATCTGCCGGAATTAGAATTTCCAAATCAGGTCATACCGTGAAGGTTACTGAATCCTTCGATTCTCGGAGCAAAGATCACCGCTCTTAGTTTCACCTCCTTTTTGCTAGAGATAGGATATAAATTCTCCCTCTCCGGCTCCTTTTTCACGGCCATCTTGCCGGCAAGGTGTAGGTGGAATCATAATTTCATCTTTTCCACGGTTTAGTCTTTTTCGATTGAAGAAGACACGAGTTGATTACGAGTATTTTATCCGAAGCTTAAGAAGGGATAAGTCTACAGCGTCACCCGTGTTGCGGTTTAGTCTTTTAGATTGAAAAGACACGAGTTCGATTCGGGTATTTTATCCGGCCTAAGAAGGGATATGTCTACGCAGCGTGTCAGTATCGTAACCTGTATTTGCCGGTTTAGTCTTTTATCCGATTGAAAAAGACATCGGAATTCAAGTGCGGAAAATTTTATCCGAAACTAAGTAGGGATAAGCACGCATCTAATATATCGTAGGGTAGTCTATTTCGTGAGAAAAGCGAAGCCTATGTATTCAACATCATAGCACCAAGTCTAAAGAGTTTTATTCTTTTAGCACAGCGTCACATCGCGAGCGGGTTGGATAATTAGCATGCTAGCCCGATTCAAGCGGTGTCGGTAAAGGCTCATCAAATCCGTTGATGGTGGGGGTTAGCCAATAAAAAGCCAGCCTATCTGCGTCGCCGGTTAGTCTCTTGCGGTAAAGATGATAAAATCTCATTATTCCACATCGTAGCATTAAGTCTAAAGAGTTTCATTCTTTTAGCACAGCGTCATGTGGAGCGGGTTTAGATAATCCGCCGCGCTAGCCGATTCAAGCGGTAATCGGTAAAGGCTCATCAAATCCGTTGAGTGAGGGTTTGCCAAAATCCTATGAGTATTATGGTTGATTATTCCAAATGAAATGAGAAATTACAATAAGGCGGTAAAGAAGCTTGAAGGCCCCTCCTGCAGCCTCGGTATGAAAGACTCATCATTCGCATTCAGTCTTGCGACTTCTTCCTCGACTTGACCAACTTTTGCTCGAAGCTCAAGTTTCTTAGATAGGATGGTTCGAGCTTCCTCTTCGTTGATTTTGGGATGTGGATTTCGACAAGGCGATCTTAACCGATCTACGGCCCGCTGCATCTGAACCTTGGTCCGCAAAACTTCGAGTATCGGCATGCGCTTCGAGAAGTTTCGATCAACTATATAGGAAGAAGCACGGTTGCTCAAACTCCGCAACTTCTAAGCAGGTTCCTTGCGACAAGGTCATCACCGGCCGGGACCGGATATTTTCGGCGGTTATCACCCATGAGGGTCACTTTTGGTAGGTTGGTTTATCACGAATATTTACTCTAAAAGGTATATGAGTATAAACTATTTCCTATTTTTATCGGGAAGTTTCTAGAGAATATATTCTTAAGGATAACTTCGACAACCCTCAATCTCCTCCCACGGTGATTATTTACTCCAAAAGGTATATGAGTATAAACTATTTCCTATTTTTAGCGAGAAGTTCACGAAAAATATTTTATGTTTTAAGGATAACTTCGGCCAACTCAAAAGGTATATGAGTATAAACTATTTCCTATTTTTGTCGAAGTTCGAAAAATATTTTATATTTTAGGATAACTTCGACAACCCCAATTTACTCTTGTCGGTTTCACGGCCGGACAACGCGTCGCGATGGAATCGCCGATTGAAGGTTGAATTTCAAGAAAACATTTTGGCCTTGATCAACGCCGCTGATAAATTCACCGATTAAGGGATGAACCTCGAGAAAAATTCCTCCCGTGAGTCGGTTCTCTGACGGCACCAATGGAGAATTTACGATTAAAGGTTAAAATTCAAGAAGTTGGATGGCTAGTTCGGCGACAACTCACCAACACGAGTTAAAGTAAAAAATTCATTCATCAACGGGTCAAGATTTTGGCAGTGGTCAAACAATAAATGCAACACAGCGACACTTTCGATCATTCTACAAAGCACTAGATAGTCAGAATTGGAGAAGTCAAGATTGAAGCCATTTTGGGCATGTTATAAAATTGAAGGTGTGGGCCTATCATATCAAAGTATTTGGCTTCTCCTATAAAGAAACGAGACGAAAATACTTTGGAGAGAATATCGTAAGTTGAAAATTGCCTATAAGTTCCAGGCGGCTTCGTGATGATGAGATAATGATCGACGAGCCATCCGACAATATAACGGTGAACCATTGACATCGTAACAACAAGCGAGTCGGCAAAGCGCGAAGTGAGTCGACGAAGACCTTTAAGCAGCTTTTCAATCTAGTCGTTAGCCGAGTGTCGGTCTGTTGCCCGGTCAGCCCAGTAGAGTCCGGTAGCGACCACAGGTGAAGTGGCATACCGGTGAGGTCGGTATACACCGATTCGTCTTGGGATGAGTCTGAGGAGCGACCAAGGGTGGCTCGGCCAAAGGCATACAAGTCAATGAAGCGGCGAATCGTATGCAAGCGATTCGAGATAAACTCAATGTGAAGCCGGAATCAACTCGAATCAAATCGGACTCAAAACAATGAAGCGACACGAGAAAACCGTTCGTCTCTGAAGGCGAGACACCCGAGTGTCTGGCTGTCGAGACACCACGAGTGTCTCGACCAAGGCTGAACACCCGGTGTGTCGGCACCGAGACACCCGGGTGTCTCGGCACAGGGTAATCGGCCAAGCCGAGATACCCGAAGGTGTCTCGCCCAAGATGGGCTTTTACCCATTCGACCGCATCCGCATTTAAATCCTATAAATATGAGGAGGGTCTCATTGATGAATCGGATTTTTGGAAGGGCTGTTAGAGATCTGGTTTTGGCGAGCCTTCATCAACCCGTGATCGAGATCTGGTCCGTGACGATCATCATCGGCGAGGAGTTCGAGGAGTCCAAGATCAGATCTACAAATCTACCCTCGGATTAAGCTAGTCTTAATCCCGAGTCCGTGTTTGATTTAAGCAGGTCGATCTCATCCACCCGCCATTATCTCCTTCGTGAGATAGTTCCGTCGTGATTGTTTCCTTGTGAAATAATTCCCGTAGATCTGTAGATCTCGCATCAGATCATGCATCAGATCACGATCATGCGGTGGTCCACGGACGAAAAAGAGTCCCCGGTACCGGCAAAGATACCCACGCAAGCGAGGATCCGATAAACGGGTCCCGCGTTTGTTCAAAAGAAGTAAAGTTGTAATCTTTTTGATTGTTCATTGTAAAGCCTTATAAAAGGCGGTCTTTTATTGAATCTCGTTGTAGCCGAAGTTTGTAGCGAATTCAAGCAATGACAATCATCGACTTTCGGATGAGACACCACCTCTTGATTCACAAGAGTCTAAGCAAGACCAAGACTTAATTTTGTAACCTCCATAGAATTGATCTCCTCTCAGAAAAGGCGTACAATTTGGTTTCCTGCAATCCTACTACATCTATTCCTGACATAATAACATAAACATATCCTTGAAGTTACTAGACTCCTAATGCTCTCTGCTTCTATTCTAAAATGCTATTAGGCGAAAGCCATATTGACTAATGTTTTACTCATTAACATCATGTTATCATATGCTATTCAAAACATAACTCTATAATTTTGTCTTCATGAGTCTAAATTTGATTATTCTCTTCTGCGCACTTTTGGATGTATTTGCTTTGTTTTGTTGCCTTCTCATAAGTGAGATAAACTTTCTCCTAGAACAAGCAAATGCATTTTCCTTGGGTATAGCGCTGCGCATAAATGTTATCTGTGTTATAATCCGGTCACTAAAAGACTTTAGGTTGTCTTTCATGTATCTTTCTTTGAAAATAATATTCCTTACTACTCCACATCTCATACTTCAGACATTTCATTCTTAGACACCACCACTAATATTGAGCCCACAACTCTTTCTCTACAAACATACACACCATCACGTAGCTAAATCTGTTCCTCCATCTATTACGCCCAAACTAACAATTGTTGAATCTTCACCTTTACTATCATCTTATATGGATACTACTACAACTACATCCATGCCTCGACTAACTTCCAAGGGTGATCCGCCTCTTCCTCGTCACAATCCATCTCACTTTAATTAACTACGCTCGATTATTGATCTTTAACCACCACTATATGCTCTTCTGCATTTTCATCCTTTATATCTGCATTCCCTACAAGAACCTAAGTCTTATTCCAAGGCTGTAAATAATCCAGAGTGACAACATGCAATGAATGAAAAATTAAAAGCTTTCTAAGGTACTCATGCCCATGATCTTGTTCCCTTACCTACTGGTGTGAATCCAGTGAGTCACAGGCAGATTTACAAAATTAAAACCAAATCAGATGGTTCTGTTGAGTGGCACAAGGCCCGCTTGTTACAGGAGGATTCTCGCAAAAGTATGATATTGATTATGGTGAGACTTTTGCTCCTTTTACAATGATGATATGTATTCATACTCTGATTGCACTTTTTGCTATTAAGAAATGGCTTCTTTATCAAATGGATGTAAGAAATGCCTTTTTAAATAGTGATCTATCTGTGGTTGTCTGTATGCAACCTTTTCCCGTGGTTTCTGCTTCTACATGACATGTCGTCATCTTTGATGAGCTATTTATGGTCTCAAGCAAGCTCTTGAGCTTGGTTTGAGCACTTTCTGAGCTATCCTCTCAGCGGGGTTCGCGAAGGTATAGTTGATTATGCTATGTTTTGCAGTACCACTCCTCGAGTATCGTTCTTCTTCTTTTCTATGTTGATGATAAGATTATCACATGGAGTGATCATGTAGCTATTGCATCTTTGAGCGATATCTTCAAGAGTTTGAGATGAAAGGCTTAGGTTTTCTATGGTATTTTCTTAGCATCGATGTGACATATTCTCCTCGTGGATATACGTATTATAGCAAAAGTATATTGCGATATTATTGATCATCTTTGCCGTGAGTGACCTTGATGTCCCTACACCCTCTTTAGTTTCACATCTATGAAACTTCATCTCAAACTTTAATACGATGATGGTGATTCTTTACCATAGCCTATGCATTCTGGGGCTTCGTTAGTTCTCTCATATATCTATTAGCTACTCGTCTAGACATTTCTCGGGCTATTCATGTTTTGACTAGTTTGTAGCTCTTACCTCAACTCATTATGGCGTTACTTGGTGTGCTTTGTTATCTTCCACGGCACCATTGCTCATTCCTATTTTAACTTAGAGTCTCATTCTCTACATGCCTATTCTTTGGATGGGCGGATGATCTGATACTCATTATTCCATCATATCTTCTACATTTTTGGGCTCCTCTCTTATTTCTTGAGTGCGGCAAGCATCGAATAGATCTCACATTCCGACGCAGTGAATATGAGCTATGGCTATCGGTTCGAGCTAAAATGGCTATGCCACCTTAAAGTGATATGGGTGTCTCGGTGGTGACACATGTTCCTTTACACCGTGATATCTGAGCTCCATATTATTACTAATCAGTATTCCATGAGCGAACAAAACACATCGAAGTTACCCTTATCGTCCTCTAGAATTTCACACTCACATTGCCAAGAACTCTTGTCCAAGATTGAAGCAAAAGTGAAGACTTGGGGCCTCTTAAACTCTCTTATGTAGGAAGAATATAGCTAATGGTCAGTTCTTTTAGGTCTTTATATATATTGGACTGGTGTTTATCTCCTACGAAAGAAAACTGTTAAAACCATTGATAAGCTATGCAATACTTTTATTTGGGGGTCTAGAGAGGAAGTCACATAATGCATCTGATTTCCTAGCATAATGTGTGTGTGCCTAAAAAAATGGGGGTGGGTTTAATTTGTGCAAAAATTAGAATGTTGTCTCTATGATTAAGCTCTTATGGTCTGTTCATATGAAGCAAGATGTTTATGGATTAAATGGCTCCATGAATTCTACCTTAAAAACAATTCTCTTTAAGAAGTACATGCTCGAGCTATTGATTCTTGGTTCTGGACGAAGCTACTCAGCATCAGAGTTTGGTTGGTTCAGAAATTTGGTACTAAAGATGAAGTTTTGGCTAAATTTGGAAGTTGGACCATCGAAGACAAATTTTGTATGTCAAAGGCTCTTCACATGTTCTATTTTAATTTGCAACCTCTGGATTGGACCTCTATTGTTTGGAAAGGATTGGCATTGCCAAGACACTCTATTGTTCGTGGCTTGGTTGGGGAATTACTTACTCAAAGTAAGTGGGTACATCTTCATATTGTTGTTGAAAGTGAGTGTATACTCTATCATCGGGATCATGAGGACTGAATCACTTATTCTTTCATCGTCCATTTTCGCTATAGTGTGGAAGAAGTTGCTAAGCTGGTTATGCATTGGAGGGACCCACTATCCTGGCAAGATGAGATAAAGTTGTTTATTGTATATTCGAGAGGGAAGTCTTTCAAAAAAAGGATTGTTTGTGCATCCTTTGGTACTACGCTATATCAGGTTTGGTACTACGCTATATCAGGTGTGGAGGGGGAGAAATTTTAGAAGGTTTCAGTCAAGGAACAAGAGTGTAAATGAGATAGCTAGGATTGTTAAAACTAATATTATTGCTAGAGTTATGGATAGTAATGCTCTCAGGTATTGGAATGGATTATGAATTTGTAATTAGTCTAAGGAGTTTTAAAGTCTGTTGTTTTGTTTGAAGAGGTTTGTGTAATGCCAGCGTATGCTCTGGCTTGAGCATGTACATAAATGCTCATTGGTTAAATGGAATTTCATTTACCAAAAACAAAAAAAAAGCACATCGAAGTTGACTGCCATCTAGCTAGTCATCAGAAATATATTTCAAAGCAGATTATTCTTCCTCACATACCCTCTAAGGATCAGATGGACTGATTTATTCATGAAACCTCAGACTACCGCTCAGTTTCGTCAGTTTTTGTCCAAACTCTCGTTATTTGATCCACCGCAAGTTTTTTTTTTGGGGGGGGGGGTGTTTGTGTTAAGAAAGTTATATCCTATATATATTTTGCTTGTATATGAGTTGTCTTATATACCATAATTACTCTTCCTTGTATAAATATATAGCTCTATAGACTACCTCTGTAGACTATCGCTAAGTTTTGCTAGTTTCTGTATATATTCTACTTGTGTATGAGTTGTCACAACTACTCTTCCTTGTATGTATATAATTACTCTTCCTTGTATCTATATATTGATGTAGAAGTCTATTCAATAATATACTATCTTTTCCAAATCTTTGACTAAGAGGCCCTAAGTCCATAATTATCCTCTACTCGTGTCAAGAGAGCTAAATAACAAAAACAGAATCACCTTGGATTGTGGCTCTGCACTAAATCTTTTAGAAATATTTCTACTTAATTAAATATTAAAAAGCTGCTACTCTTTCTCATTTCAAGAAAGTAGTAGAGAGATTCATGCAACAGTACTTTCTAACATTTGCCCAATTGGTGACCAGTGCAAATACTTTACCTGTTCGTTCTTAACAACAGAGAGGGAAAAGAAAAATAAGAAGAAGAAGAAGAGGGGGAAAAAAAACATGTGGATACAGCCACACACTGCTTACTAATTATGAAGAATACTTTCCACAAGCACCTGCCACCCTCTTCTCCGCCTCCTCCCCCATCACAACACCACCACTCCCTCCGCAGGTGACCTCCCTCCTCTTCCCTCCTCCCAACTCCTCAGCCTCGACAGCCCTGCCCCTCTTCCTCACTCCGCCGTAAAACTTCACAACATCCACCAAGATCCCCAACCCTCCTCTTTTACCCCAAAACCCTACTCCCACCTCCGCCGCACCCTCGACAATGGTGGCTTACCAGCCTCAATCCGGTCCGATATTTATGACCCGGCCGGCCTCGATGAGTTGGCGTTTGGCGAAATGGGCCTTGCTCTTGTCCCAATATGACTTATATTTCAAACAGAAGTCGGTCAAAGGACAAGCGATTTGTGATCTCTTGGTACGCCCGGCGAACGGATGCGGTTGAGCTATATGATGATCTTAGGATGAAGTTCAAGAAGTCAACACTACATCGCACCAACAAATATGGCGATTGTATTTTGTGAAGCTCGAGCCACCATGTGGCAAGTGCCCCGGATGTTCTAAAATCTCCAGGTCGAGTTGTCTTGATTTCCCGGGAATCATGTCATGCCCGTGCTTATTCACTCACGAACCTGTTCCAATAGCGTAGCGAATACAGCGCTACTTATCGGACTTAGCCAAGGCGGGGGTCGAATATCTCGAAGCGTATGGCGATTCACAATTGATAGTTAAGCGGGTTCGTGGTGACTACAGTCGAGAATCGGATCTAATCCTATCATCGGATAGCGTTGAAATAGCGGACTCATTGAAGAGTTTTCATCGAATATATCGCGCCTCCAAAGCGCTTATGCGGATGCCTTTGGCGTTAGGCGTGTCGTTAGCACAACCTTAGAGACCGAGCAACTAGTCACGGTCGGGACTCACCAACTCTTCGTACCATTATCACGATGAGGCACAAGAAGATAAGGGGTAGTTACCAAGAAGTGTATACAACCCAAACCAAGTTGGAGCCAAGATTGGCGCTTTCCTATCATCGATTCGTCTTACATGGTATTCTACCGAGAGGCGTGAAGGAAAAGTCAATCCGTGAAGAGCTCAAGATTCTTTTACGACCACGAGAACCGGATGTTATATGGCAGAAGTGCGATGGTCTTTGCTCGATGCCTCTCAAACAAAGAGAAGGTCCCGGGAAGCACGAAGGTGAATGTGGTGCACACCGGCTGGTCCCAAGCTCTGATCGAATCGGAGAATGGGCTGCCGGCCAGCGATGATTAATGGCGGTCGATGCGGCTCGGAAATGCCGCAGCGTGTCAAATTCCGCGAATTATATGCATCGACCTCTGGCGGTTGCATCCTTCCGGCCACATCGGCCATTGAGACATGGGGAATGGGCGTCGTAGGTCCCATTTTCCTCCGTCGGTCAAAGCGTCGGTTTATTCTAGCGATCACCGACTACTTCTCCAAGTGGAAAAAGCAATCCGCTAAAAGTCAAAGCTGGATTGTCAAATTTATCAAACACCATGTCATTTACCGACGGTGTTCCAAGGCGGATCGTGCATGACAGCGGTCCCCAATTCATCGGCAATTCCTTCATCGGGTTTTGCGAAAAGTTCAAGATACAAGATGTCGTCAGCGACTTATAATCGGCGGCAAATGGATTAGGCGTTCAACAAGGCGATTATCAAAATTACATGAAGCTTGTGAAGTAACAAGCGAGGCGGGATGAACTTCGGGCTTGCTACGGGCATATCGCTGCATGCATACGCGCTGGAGCGACCGTACTCCACGGTTCACGGGTGCGGCGATTCTCCGTTGGAAATTCAGATTCCGTCGCCATGCGCCCTTTCAGCAGAGATGGCGACCGAAGAACAACATCAAAGCGTCTCGAAGAGCTTGAGATGTTAGATGAGAAGCGCTGGAGGCTCAACAATGCATTGAGTTCTACCAAGCTAGGATGTAGGGCTTTCAACAAGAAAGTTCGACGAGAGAACCTTTAGAGAAGGAGATTTGGTCCTCATTTGCTTTCGGCGAGATAATCCTCACTTCCAAGAAAGGTAAATTGAACCTAAATGGGAGGGTCGTTTGTAATAGAAGCGGTCTACTCTAATGGTGCATACCGCCTAATTACCCAAAATGGCGGCCAGGCAATAATAGATAAATGGGAAGTTCTGAAGAAATACTACCTTAGTATCTTGGGATAACCCATTCAGCGGGAAGTTCCTCGTGGGATGTGTTACCCACTTTCCTTGAGGATAACCTAGATTTATCCTCCATCATAATTTCCCCACCGATCAAATTCCTTGTGGTGGGCCTACAAATTACGGTACATTACCAAAATCCCCTCTTGATTCCGTCTATGAACAAGAGGCCCTCAAAATCCCTTTTCGTAGAATAGAATATAAAATTCTTCCTCTCAAGCGTAGATCCCTTTCGTGGTTAGCGAAGGGTTAAATCCATCCTTTTCAGTGTTGTGGCCGAAGGTAAGCTCTTGGAACTTTCATCTTAGGTAGCGCCGGTGAAGGTATCTTGCGGGATTTTCGAACCGAGGTTGTCCGGTGAAGGTCACGAGTCTTTTAGGTTCTCGGTGGAGATCCCACTCTTAGTTCCATCTTCATCTTAGGTAAGCCGTGAAGGTATCTTGGGATTTTCGAGACCGGGTTGTCCGTGAAGGTCTGAGTCTTTTCGGTTCTCGGTGGAGATCCCACTCTTAGTTCCATCTTCATCTTAGGTGCGCCGTGAAGGTATCTTAGGGATTTTCGGACCGGGTTGTCCGTGAAGGTCACTGAGTCTTCGGTTCTCGGTGGAGATCCACTCTTAGTTCCATCTTCATCTTAGGTAGCGCGATTGAAGGTATCTTGTAGGGATTTTCGGACCAGGTTGTCGGTGAAGGTCACTGAGTCTTTTAGGTTCTCGGTGGAGATCCTCTTAGTTCCATCTTCATCTTAGGTAGCCGGTGAAGGTATCTTGTAGGGATTTTCGAGAGGGTTGTCCGTGAAGGTCACCGAGTCTCTTCGGTTCTCGGTGGAGATCCACTCTTAGTTCCATCTTCATCTTAGGTGGCCCGTTGAAGGTATCTTGGGATTTTCGAGACCAGGTAGTCCGTGAAGGTCACTGAGTCTTTTCGATTCCAACGAGCAAAGGAATCTGGCATTAGCCTCATCAGGAAATAGAACACATTCTTCCTTTCCACCTCGATCAATCTTCCGCGGTTCGGTCATTCTCCGGTCAAAAGAGACACCAGGTTCATCTTGGGGCATTTTATCGAAGCCTAAGAAGGGATAAAGCCAGCGCCTCCTGCAGCGTTGCGGTTTGAGTCTTTAGATTGAAGAAGACACCAAGGTTCGTCTTGGGGTATTTTATCCGAAGCCTAAGAAGGGATAAAGCCAGCGCCTCTGCAGCGTTGCGGTTTAGTCTTTTCGATTGAAGAAGACACGAGGTTAGACTTGGGGTATTTTATCCGAAGCCTAAGAAGGGATAAAGCCACGCTCTGCAGCGTTGCGGTTTAGTCTTTCTCCGATTGAAGAAGACACGAGTTGATTAGGGCATTTTATCCAAGCCTAAGAAGGGATAAAGCGGCCTTACTCTGCAGCGTTGCGGTTTAGTCTTCTCGATTGGACATTAATCTTTGTCGAAACCCTAGAAGGGATGAGTCCGCGTGTAACCGCAGCGTTGCGGGTTAGTCTTCCGTGAAAAAAGGCGAAGCCTCGTATTCAACATCGTAGCATTAAGTCTAAAGAGTTTCATTCTTTTAGCACAGCGTTGTGTGTAGAGCGATTTAGACATAATCTACATGCTAGCCACTCAAGCGGTAGTTGGTAAAGGCTCATCAAACCCGTTGAAGGCGGGGGTTGATAACCCTAAAGTCAGCTCACAGCGTTGCGGTTTAGTCTTTCTCAGATTGAAGAAGACACGAGTTCGATTCGGGGTATTTTATCCGAAGCCTAAGAAGGGATAAAGGCGCCTCTGCAGCGTTGCGGTTTAGTCTTTCTCGATTGAAGAAGACACGAGTTGATTACAGGGTATTTCGTCCGGACCTAAGAAGGGATGAGTCGTGTAACCGCAGCGTTGCGGGTTAGTCTTCCGTGAAAAAAAGTCGAAGCCTATGTATTCAATATCATAGCAACAAGTCTAGAAGAGTTTCATTTGCACAGCGTCCGCGTCTTGAGCGGATCGATAATCCATGCGCTAGCCAACTCAAGCGGTGGTTGGTAAAGGCTAATCAAACCCGTTGATGGTGAGGTTTGCCAAAATCCTATAAGTATTATGGTTAATTATTTACGGCCAGTAAAAGAATCATAATAAATAATGTGAAAGGGATGGATCTTATTCATTTGAAGCAAATATAGAAGGAGCTACAATTGTCGAGACAATTGATTCAAGCAAAGTTATGATAATACATCTAAATAAAAATCGTAGCGACTGGTGAACAAAGAGCGAGAAAAGTCTCCTGATCAGACTTCATTGGCAATCCGGTAATGTGAAGGAAGCAAGGTCGGCCTTGGTGGCTAATTTTTTCCTGGATCGGCGAACCCGAACCTTGGCTTCCTTCTCAAGTTCCTCTTGAGTTAGGCAATAGCGGCCGCGTGTTCCGACGCTGTCGCCTCGAGGACTTGCTTCTCCGTTCGATGACATCACGGACTCTGGTGCACTCCGCGTGAAATCCTTCGCGTCTTCTCCTTGAGCAGTCGATTCACATGCGTTCGACATGGGTGTGGTACAAGTTTATCTTCGGCGCAAGCGGCTGTCATCATATGAGTTCGAAAATATGATCTCTTGCTCGATATTTTCCTCTGAAAAGCGTTCACGAGAAGCCTTGATCCGAGCTTATCGGAGTCGTATCACCTCATCGCATGATTCAAAAGGCTAAATCCTCCACGGGTATGCAAGAGTTAGCCCGGCTAGTGAGCTTTGCTCACAGCGATTAACTAGTGAGGGCCACCAACGAATTTCCTCCAAGATACTCAATATGAATGGGCCATAAAGGTAAGCCCATCTAACCTCGATAATAGAGATCGCTGTTTCAAACCATTCTCCAACAGGTGAAGGAGACCCATCCGCGAGCGGTCGAGGCGGGCCGATTTTGGCGGGGCAATCGGCGATAGGTTGAATTCGTGGAAGTGGTCGTCAAGATTAACAGGGGGCCTCCACCCGCCTATACTCGAAGGGTCGGAAATCTGGTTTCGGCAAGGTTGTAAGGAAGTTGGATGATAGGCGATCCCTCAAACTTCGTCATCGAGAAATTATGATAGTAGGCTCGAGGCTTGCGGGTTTCTTCATGCGGTGTTAAGCCTGCTGCGGTTCGCTTCCTCGGTGGAAAAAGGCCTTCTCGGATGACCTTAAGAATCGAGACTTGACATTGGGAGCCGAAGTAGGCGAATAATCATGAAGCATCCGCCTACCACAAGAGAACAAAGGGTTAACAGATCATTTAGGAGGAATATCTTAAGGAAAGAACTCTTCGAGAAACCCATGAGATTGAGTCCGACCTTATAGCGATGCAACGATTTCACCGTCTAGAATACGGGAGAGCGATAAATATAGTCATGAACAAAGCAACAATATCCCGTTCTGAAGTAAAGAATGCGGTATGAAATCGCTCCCGTTAAAACGAGTGAGCTTTGAAGCCTCAATCCTCACGAAGGAGAATCTCGGCTCTTCAATCGCCTCACAAAGGAGAGCGAAGCGGGGTCATAGCGAGCGTGCACAATTTGAAGCCTCAATCCTCCGAAGGAGAATCTCGGCTCTTCCCAATCGCCTCACAAGGGAGAGCGAAGCGGGGATACAACGCATATATGTCGCGAGAATATTATGGCGCTGGCGCACCACGAAAAGAGGCGTGCATTCCGCCCGTCTTGAGTTGATCGACTCCTCGAAGCGTGATCTCTCCCCGAAGCGACATGGAACAATACAACAAAAAGTGGATACATGGCAAAAATCAGCAAATAAAGCGTCAAAAGATACACAATCCGTCGCGAGAACAAACCGAGCGTCGGCCTTGTGCCGGTTTCGCCCAGCGCCCGGCGCGCCTGGCGCCCGGCGGCTTGCCAGCAGCAACGCCAACCTTAATGTGGCCCAGCGCCTGTAGTAGCGGCGTAAGCGCACCGGCCTTATTTGCCGGCCATGGCCGTAGCGTAGCGCCAACCCGCCCGCCCGCCCTTGTGATCCGCCGCCGCCCAGCGCTGAACCGCCGCCGCCTCGATGCGTCTCCCTCGCGTCACGACACATGCAAAGAAAAGGAGAAAAAAGAGAAAAACTTCATTATGCATACCTTGTTGATCGAGGAAGAAAAACGGCGAAGCGAGATGAAAACAAGAGAGAAACCTGATAGGTGCGGCAAAAAGAGGTTTGTGGGTATTTATAACAATCCCACATGGACCCAATCCTCTTTGAATAAGGACTCTTATTTGGCAACAAGTAGGAATTCTAATTGGAGCCCAATTAGATATCAAAAGGACAAATCAGCCCAATTAGGAGCCTAATTGGAACCTCAATTGGATGCCAAAACAATGCCAAATCAGTCGTTAATGGGCCCTATCCTCTGCTATATTTGAAAGATTACGAAGGTTTATTGGGGATAACACCTCGCGAAGGCCCCATCGGCCTTAATCAGCGTCGCCTAATCCTACTCAACTAGGATTACAGGTATAAAGCTGTTTCCTAATTTGTCGAAGTTCGGAAGAATATTTTCACAAAAATATTCTTAGGGATAACTTCGATCGTCGCGGATGCATCGGCGCCCGATCCAGCAATAATCCTCAACTAGGATTCAGTATAAGCTGTTTCCTAATTTGTGAGAAGTTCGGAAGAATATTCTCACAAGAAATATTCTTAGGATAACTTCGATCATGCGAATGCATCGGCGCCGATCAGCGGCGTTAGCTAATCCTACTCCACTAGGATTACAGTATAAAGCTGTTTCCTAATTTGTTGAAAGTTCGGAAGAATATTCTCACAAATATTCTTAGGGATAACTTCGATGCGGTGCATCGGCGCCAAATCAACGTCGCTAATCCTACTCAACTAGGATTCACGGTAAAAGCTGTTTCCTAATTTGTCGAAGTTCAGGAAGAATATTCTCACAAGAAATATTCTTAGGGATAACTTCGATCATCGCGGTGCATCGGCCGATCAGCATTAAGCTAATCCTACTCAACTAGGATTACGGTATAAATTGTTTCCTAATTTATTGAGAAGTTCAGGAAGAATATTCACAAAAATATTCTTAGGGATAACTTCGATCGTCTTGGGATTACACGGCAGATCAACAGCGTCGCTAATCCTACTCCAACTAGGATTACAGTATAAGCTGTTTCCTAATTTGTCGAGAAGTTCCGGAAGAATATTCTCACAAGAAATATTCTTAGGGATAACTTCGATCGTCTGCGGATTACATCGGCCGCCGATCAGCAGCGTCGCCTAATCCTACTCAATGGGATTACAGTATAAAGCTGTTTCCAAATTTTCAACGAGGAGTTCTGGAGAATAAACCCATATTCTTAAGGATAACTTCGATAACCCTTAATTTCCTCCCAAGTAATATCCAAGAAGAATAATCGGCGAGGCGTGAAAGTCATGGCGACCGGGACGATATGTCGATCAGAAGAAACTTCACCCGCAGTGGATAATCACATCGACAACGGTCAAAGCATCGCTTGCGTGAAGGCTAAGGCGATGGTTGAAAGCCAAATGGTCTCTGTTTCAACAAAGGAATCCTCGGAGGATATCTCCATGAAAAGATCAGTCCTCGGCGTGGTTAAACCAACAACACATGTGATGATGGAAGAATTAGCCGATTAAAGGTTATGAAATTCCATGTATCCGAGCGACCAGCGTGTCGCTAACAAGGTTTTGCCGACATACGGATAAATCAAAAAGTCCGATGGTTAGTCAAACAACGACCGACCCGACCGAGTTACAAGCAAAACTCACCCACCGCTTGAATCAAGATAATAGCGGTCGGACAATAAATGCGGCACCGTGATCTTATCGGGGAATCCTACAAAAGCTGGATGATCTGAAAGAATCGAAGACTTGAAGCTATCTTGGGACCCTCGGCCGGGCGAAACCATCATGTCAAAGCATCGGACTCATTAAAATTGAGGCGAGGCGGCTTTGGAGAATCTGGCGTTGAAAATACTTACAAGATCCTCGAAACCAACTTCGTGGCGAAGTGTGAATGACAACCCATCGAATGATCTGAGACGTCGAATCGTTAAAGCCGAACTTCGACGGAATGGCGTCTAAACGGTTCGCCAGGACTTGAGCGAGACGTCGGGGTTCGAGACGTTGAGCGGAGCGAACAAGTGAACCGAGTCAAGTATAGAGCGGAACCAAGCGAGAGCGGAAGGCAGCCGGGAAAAACGGCGCAAAATGGCAAAGCGGCGCCTCTCGGCCAACGGCGAGTTACCCGGCAAGTGGCGAAGTGAAGCAACCACAATGGCCAGGCCACCTCGGACTTGAAAGGGGTCTCGACAACTTGGTAGGGTATTTCGACTTGATGGTAGAGCCACCTCGACCAACTTGGTAGAAGTGGCTCGACAAAGTGGCCGAGCGGCCGTCACCCTATTGTATAAATAGGGGGTCTTCTTGGTCACGGGGATTTTTGGACTTGGCGGGACTTTGATGGATTTTGGATATTCTCAAAGAGCTCTTGCGAGATCTACAAGCCGTCGGCGCATAGTTAGAACTGCCGTGAGCATAAACCCGATCGGCGTCCGGATCTGGCGGAAGATGGCGAATTGGTCGAACTCTGAGATACCCTCTAGATTAAGCCGTCTTAATCTCGGGGATAGCTTGTGATTTCTCCTAGTAGATCTCACCCTTTCGGCGATCCTCTCCTTCGTGAGTGTGATCCCCTCGGTAACCGTTTCCTTTAGTGGCAGCGAGCTTATCTGTAGTTCGAACCGGGTCTCCACGGATTGGAATTGCAGGTGGTCCACGGACACAATAAGTCCGACGGGCAAAGAACCCATAGCGAGGATCAGATATAGAGATCCTCGTGTTTGTTCACTAAGGATAAAAGTTGTAATCTTTTTGATTTTCATTTATGCCTTAAAATAAAAGCATTTCTTTTTGAATTTGGTTGTAGGCCAAAGAAGCGTAAGCAAAATTCAAATCAATGACGATCATCCGACTTTTACATGAGCAGTTTCACCGGCACCATTGAGGATAACCCGATTCAATTTTCTACCACAAAATCCCCCAGCGATCAAGCTCATTGACGGTGGGTCCCCGAAAAACCTTCGATCTTGCACTAAAATCCTCACGATCAAACTTATGGCGGGATTACGAAAAATCTCTGCGTTCAATCCATCAACAAAATCCTCTTGATTCATTTCACGAACAAGAGGTCTACTCAATTCGGTTCTTCTTTGATAAACAAATGAATTCTGAATTACCTCCTTTTCAGTCGGCCGGAAGGTGTCTTGCCGAATTCTCGGTCGAGTTATCTTGGTTGAAGGTCTGAATCTTTAGATTCTCGGTGGAGATCCCACTCTTAGTTTCATCCCTCTTCGAGTCGTATTTGAAGGTATCGTAGGATTGGAATTCTCGGGCGGAGTTATGCGGGAAGGTCACGATTCTTTTCGATTCTCGGTGGAGATCCCACTCTTAGTTTCATCCTTTTCTAGGTGGTAGTCAGCGTAGCTAGTATCTGCCGGAATTAGAATTTCCAAATCAGGTCATACCGTGAAGGTTACTGAATCCTTCGATTCTCGGAGCAAAGATCACCGCTCTTAGTTTCACCTCCTTTTTGCTAGAGATAGGATATAAAATTCTCCCTCTCCGGCTCCTTTTTCACGGCCATCTTGCCGGCAAGGTGTAGGTGGAATCATAATTTCATCTTTTCCACGGTTTAGTCTTTTTCGATTGAAGAAGACACGAGTTGATTACGAGTATTTTATCCGAAGCTTAAGAAGGGATAAGTCTACAGCGTCACCCGTGTTGCGGTTTAGTCTTTTAGATTGAAAAAGACACGAGTTCGATTCGGGTATTTTATCCGGCCTAAGAAGGGATATGTCTACGCAGCGTGTCAGTATCGTAACCTGTATTTGCCGGTTTAGTCTTTTATCCGATTGAAAAAGACATCGGAATTCAAGTGCGGAAAATTTTATCCGAAACTAAGTAGGGATAAGCACGCATCTAATATATCGTAGGGTAGTCTATTTCGTGAGAAAAGCGAAGCCTATGTATTCAACATCATAGCACCAAGTCTAAAGAGTTTTATTCTTTTAGCACAGCGTCACATCGCGAGCGGGTTGGATAATTAGCATGCTAGCCCGATTCAAGCGGTGTCGGTAAAGGCTCATCAAATCCGTTGATGGTGGGGTTAGCCAATAAAAAGCCAGCCTATCTGCGTCGCCGGTTAGTCTCTTGCGGTAAAGATGATAAAATCTCATTATTCCACATCGTAGCATTAAGTCTAAAGAGTTTCATTCTTTTAGCACAGCGTCATGTGGAGCGGGTTTAGATAATCCGCCGCGCTAGCCGATTCAAGCGGTAATCGGTAAAGGCTCATCAAATCCGTTGAGTGAGGGTTTGCCAAAATCCTATGAGTATTATGGTTGATTATTCCAAATGAAATGAGAAATTACAATAAGGCGGTAAAGAAGCTTGAAGGCCCCTCCTGCAGCCTCGGTATGAAAGACTCATCATTCGCATTCAGTCTTGCGACTTCTTCCTCGACTTGACCAACTTTTGCTCGAAGCTCAAGTTTCTTAGATAGGATGGTTCGAGCTTCCTCTTCGTTGATTTTGGGATGTGGATTTCGACAAGGCGATCTTAACCGATCTACGGCCCGCTGCATCTGAACCTTGGTCCGCAAAACTTCGAGTATCGGCATGCGCTTCGAGAAGTTTCGATCAACTATATAGGAAGAAGCACGGTTGCTCAAACTCCGCAACTTCTAAGCAGGTTCCTTGCGACAAGGTCATCACCGGCCGGGACCGGATATTTTCGGCGGTTATCACCCATGAGGGTCACTTTTGGTAGGTTGGTTTATCACGAATATTTACTCTAAAAGGTATATGAGTATAAACTATTTCCTATTTTTATCGGGAAGTTTCTAGAGAATATATTCTTAAGGATAACTTCGACAACCCTCAATCTCCTCCCACGGTGATTATTTACTCCAAAAGGTATATGAGTATAAACTATTTCCTATTTTTAGCGAGAAGTTCACGAAAAATATTTTATGTTTTAAGGATAACTTCGGCCAACTCAAAAGGTATATGAGTATAAACTATTTCCTATTTTTGTCGAAGTTCGAAAAATATTTTATATTTTAGGATAACTTCGACAACCCCAATTTACTCTTGTCGGTTTCACGGCCGGACAACGCGTCGCGATGGAATCGCCGATTGAAGGTTGAATTTCAAGAAAACATTTTTGGCCTTGATCAACGCCGCTGATAAATTCACCGATTAAGGGATGAACCTCGAGAAAAATTCCTCCCGTGAGTCGGTTCTCTGACGGCACCAATGGAGAATTTACGATTAAAGGTTAAAATTCAAGAAGTTGGATGGCTAGTTCGACGACAACTCACCAACACGAGTTAAAGTAAAAAAATTCATTCATCAGCTTCGGGTCAAGATTTTGACAGTGGTCAAACAATAAATGCAGCACCGCGACACTTTCAGTCATTCTACAAAGCACTAGATAGTCCGAAAGAATTGGAGAAGTCAAGATTCGAAGCCATTTTCAGGGCATGTTATAAAATTGAAGGTGTGGGCCTATCATATCAAAGTATTTGGCTTCTCCTATAAAGAAACGAGACGAAATACTTTGGAGAGAATATCGTAAGTTGAAAATTGCCTATAAGTTCCAGGCGGCTTCGTGATGATGAGATAATGATCGACGAGCCATCCGACAATATAACGGTGAACCATTGACATCGTAACAACAAGCGAGTCGGCAAAGCGCGAAGTGAGTCGACGAAGACCTTTTAAGCAGCTTTTCAATCTAGTCGTTAGCCGAGTGTCGGTCTGTTGCCCGGTCAGCCCAGTAGAGTCCGGTAGCGACCACAGGTGAAGTGGCATACCGGTGAGGTCGGTATACACCGATTCGTCTTGGGATGAGTCTGAGGAGCGACCAAGGGTGGCTCGGCCAAAGGCATACAAGTCAATGAAGCGGCGAATCGTATGCAAGCGATTCGAGATAAACTCAATGTGAAGCCGGAATCAACTCGAATCAAATCGGACTCAAAACAATGAAGCGACACGAGAAAACCGTTCGTCTCTGAAGGCGAGACACCCGAGTGTCTGGCTGTCGAGACACCACGAGTGTCTCGACCAAGGCTGAACACCCGGTGTGTCGGCACCGAGACACCCGGGTGTCTCGGCACAGGGTAATCGGCCAAGCCGAGATACCCGAAGGTGTCTCGCCCAAGATGGGCTTTTACCCGATTCGACCGCATCCGCATTTAAATCCTATAAATATGAGGAGGGTCTCATTGATGAATCGGATTTTTGGAAGGGCTGTTAGAGATCTGGTTTTGGCGAGCCTTCATCAACCCGTGATCGAGATCTGGTCCGTGACGATCATCATCGGCGAGGAGTTCGAGGAGTCCAAGATCAGATCTACAAATCTACCCTCGGATTAAGCTAGTCTTAATCCGAGTCCGTGTTTGATTTAAGCAGGTCGATCTCATCCACCCGCCATTATCTCCTTCGTGAGATAGTTCCGTCGTGATTGTTTCCTTCGTGAAATAATTCCGTAGATCTGTAGATCTCGCATCAGATCATGCATCGAGATCGATCATCGCGGTGGTCCACGGACGAAAAGAGTCCCGTGCAGGCAAAGATACCACGCAAGCGAGGATCCGATAAACGGGTCCCGCGTTTGTTCAAAAGAGTAAAGTTGTAATCTTTTTGATTGTTCATTGTAAAGCCTTATAAAAGGCGGTCTTTTATTGAATCTCGTTGTAGCCGAAGTTTGTAGCGAATTCAAGCAATGACAATCATCCCGACTTTCACCGTGAACAGACACCACCTCTTGATTCACAAGAGTCTAAGCAAGACCAAGACTTAATTTTGTAACCTCCAATAGAATTCAGTCTCCTCTCAGAAAGAGCGTACAATTTGGTTTCCTGCAATCCTACTACATCTATTCGACATAATAACATAAACATATCCTTGAAGTTACTAGACTCCTAATGCTCTGCTTCTATTCTAAAATGCTATTAGGCGAAAGCCATATTGACTAATGTTTTACTCATTAACATCATGTTATCATATGCTATTCAAAACATAACTCTATAATTTTGTCTTCATGAGTCTAAATTTGATTATTCTCTTCTGCGCACTTTTGGATGTATTTGCTTTGTTTTGTTGCCTTCTCATAAGTGAGATAAACTTTCTCCTAGAACAAGCAAATGCATTTTCCTTGGGTATAGCGCTGCGCATAAATGTTATCTGTGTTATAATCCGGTCACTAAAAGACTTTAGGTTGTCTTTCATGTATCTTTCTTTGAAAATAATATTCCTTACTACTCCACATCTCATACTTCAGACATTTCATTCTTAGACACCACCACTAATATTGAGCCCACAACTCTTTCTCTACAAACATACACACCATCTGTAGCTAAATCTGTTCCTCCATCTATTCTGCCCAAACTAACAATTGTTGAATCTTCACCTTTACTATCATCTTATATGGATACTACTACAACTACATCCATGCCTACTCGAACTTCCAAGGGTGATCCGCCTCTTCCTCGTCACAATCCATCTCACTTTAATTAACTTCTGCTCAGTATTGATCTTTAACCACCACTATATGCTCTTCTGCATTTTCATCCTTTATATCTGCATTCCCTACAAGAACCTAAGTCTTATTCCAAGGCTGTAAATAATCCAGAGTGACAACATGCAATGAATGAAAAATTAAAAGCTTTCTAAGGTACTCATGCCCATGATCTTGTTCCCTTACCTACTGGTGTGAATCCAGTGAGTCACAGGCAGATTTACAAAATTAAAACCAAATCAGATGGTTCTGTTGAGTGGCACAAGGCCCGCTTGTTACAGGAGGATTCTCGCAAAAGTATGATATTGATTATGGTGAGACTTTTGCTCCTTTTACAATGATGATATGTATTCATACTCTGATTGCACTTTTTGCTATTAAGAAATGGCTTCTTTATCAAATGGATGTAAGAAATGCCTTTTAAATAGTGATCTATCGTGGTTGTCTATATGCAACCTTTTCCGTGGTTTACGCTTCTACATGACATGTCGTCATCTTTGATGAGCTATTTATGGTCTCAAGCAAGCTCTTGAGCTTGGTTTGAGCACTTTCGCCAGGCTATCCTCTCCGCAGGGTTCGCAGAAGGTATAGTTGATTATGCTATGTTTTGCAGTACCACTCCTCAGGGTATCGTTCTTCTTCTTTTCTATGTTGATGATAAGATTATCACATGGAGTGATCATGTAGCTATTGCATCTTTGAAGCGATATCTTCAAAGTGAGTTTGAGATGAAAGGCTTAGGTTTTCTATGGTATTTTCTTAGCATCAATGTGACATATTCTCCTCGTGGATATCTGTATTATAGCAAAAGTATATTGCTGATATTATTGATCATGCTGCCGTGAGTGACCTTGATGTCCCTACACCCTCTTTAGTTTTCACATCTATGAAACTTCATCTCAAACTTTAATACGATGATGGTGATTCTTTACCATAGCCTATGCATTCTGAGGGCTCGTTAGTTCTCTCATATATCTATTAGCTACTCGTC
This sequence comes from Asparagus setaceus, assembly GCA_012295165.1. Classification (NCBI taxonomy): domain Eukaryota; kingdom Viridiplantae; phylum Streptophyta; class Magnoliopsida; order Asparagales; family Asparagaceae; genus Asparagus; species Asparagus setaceus. Next base: position 29,553,578 of record CM022704.1, read on the forward strand.
TAGACATTTCTCAGGCTATTCATGTTTTTGACTAGTTTGTCAGCGCTCTTACCTCAACTCATTATGTAGCGTTACTTGGTGTGCTTTGTTATCTTCACAGCACCATTGCTCATTCCCTATTTTTAACTCAGAGTCGTCTCATTCTCTACATGCCTATTCTAATGCTGGATGGGCAGATGATCCTGATACTCATTATTCCATCATATCTTCTACATTTTTTGGGCTCCTCTCTTATTTCTTGGTGCAGCAAGCATCAGAATGTCGTCTCACATTCCAGCACCGAGGCAGAATATAGAGCTATGGCTAATACTGGTTCAGAGCTAAAATGGCTATGCCACCTTCTGAGTGATATGGGTGTCTCGGTGGTGACACATGTTCCTTTACACTGTGATAATACGAGCTCCATATTATTACTAATCCTGTATTCCATGAACGAACAAAACACATCGAAGTTACCTTTATCGTCCTCTAGAATTTCACACTCACATTGCCAAGAACTCTTGTCCAAGATTGAAGCAAAAGTGAAGACTTGGGGGCCTCTTAAACTCTCTTATGTAGGAAGAATATAGCTAATCAGGTCAGTTCTTTTCAGTCTTTATATATATTGGACTGGTGTTTATCTCCTACGAAAGAAAACTGTTAAAACCATTGATAAGCTATGCAATACTTTTATTTGGGGGTCTAGAGAGGGAAGTCACATAATGCATCTGATTTCCTAGCATAATGTGTGTGTGTGCCTAAAGAAAATGGGGGACTGGGTTTAATTTGTGCAAAAAATTAGAATGTTGTCTCTATGATTAAGCTCTTATGGTCTGTTCATATGAAGCAAGATGTTTATGGATTAAATGGCTCCATGAATTCTACCTTAAAAACAATTCTCTTTAAGAAGTACATGCTCGAGCTATTGATTCTTGGTTCTGGACGAAGCTACTCAGCATCAGAGTTTGGTTGGTTCAGAAATTTGGTACTAAAGATGAAGTTTTGGCTAAATTTGGAAGTTGGACCATCGAAGACAAATTTTGTATGTCAAAGGCTCTTCACGAACTGTTCTATTTTAATTTGCAACCTCTGGATTGGACCTCTATTGTTTGGAAAGGATTGGCATTGCCAAGACACTCTATTGTTGCGTGGCTTGCTGGTTGGGGGAGATTACTTACTCAAAGTAGGCTGGTACATCTTCATATTGTTGTTGAAAGTGAGTGTATACTCTATCATCAGGATCATGAGGACCTGAATCACTTATTCTTTCATCGTCCATTTTCTGCTATAGTGTGGAAGAAGTTGCTAAGCTGGTTATGCATTGACAGGGACCCACTATCCTGGCAAGATGAGATAAAGTTGTTTATTGTATATTCGAGAGGGAAGTCTTTCAAAAAAAGGATTGTTTGTGCATCCTTTGGTACTACGCTATATCAGGTTTGGTACTACGCTATATCAGGTGTGGAGGGAGAAATTTTAGAAGGTTTCAGTCAAGGAACAAGAGTGTAAATGAGATAGCTAGGATTGTTAAAACTAATATTATTGCTAGAGTTATGGATAGTAATGCTCCTCCTCAGGTATTGGACTGGATTATGAATTTGTAATTAGTCTAAGGAGTTTTAAAGTTTGTTGTTTTGTTTGAAGAGTTTTGTGTAATGCCTGCGTATGCCCTGGCTTGAGCATGTACATAAATGCTCATTGGTTAAATGAAATTTCATTTACCAAAAAAAAAAGCACATCGAAGTTGACTGCCATCTAGCTAGTCATCAGAAATATATTTCAAAGCAGATTATTCTTCCTCACATACCCTCTAAGGATCAGATGGACTGATTTATTCATGAAAGCTCAGACTACCGCTCAGTTTCGTCAGTTTTTGTCCAAACTCTCGTTATTGATCCACCACAAGTTTTTTGTGGTGGGGGTGTTTGTGTTAAGAAAGTTATATCCTATATATATTTTGCTTGTATATGAGTTGTCTTATATACCATAATTACTCTTCCTTATATAAATATATAGCTCTATAGACTACCTCTGTAGACTATCGCTAAGTTTCGCTAGTTTCTGTATATATTCTACTTGTGTATGAGTTGTCACAACGACTCTTCCTTGTATGTATATAATTACTCTTCCTTGTATCTATATATTGATGTAGAAGTCTATTCAATAATATACTATCTTTTCCAAATCTTTGACTAAGAGGCCCTAAGTCCATAATTATCCTCTACTCGTGTCAAGAGAGCTAAATAACAAAAACAGAATCACCTTGGATTGTGGCTCTGCACTAAATCTTTTAGAAATATTTCAACTTAATTAAATATTAACAAACTGCTACTCTTTCTCATTTTGAAGAAAATAGTAGAGAGATTCATGCAACAGTACTTTCTAACATTTGCCCAATTGGTGACCAGTGCAAATGCTTTACCTGTTCGTTCTTAACAACAAAGAGGGAAAAGAAAAGGAAGAAGAAGAAGAAGAGGGGGAAAAAAAACAACATGTGGATACAGCCACACACTGCTTACTAATTATGAAGAATACTTTCCACAAGCACCTGCCACCCTCTTCTCCGCCTCCTCCCCCATCACAACACCACCACTCCCTCCGCAGGTGACCTCCCTCCTCTTCCCTCCTCCCAACTCCTCAGCCTCGACAGCCCTGCCCCTCTTCCTCACTCCGCCGTAAAACTTCACAACATCCACCAAGATCCCCAACCCCTCCTCTTTTACCCCCCAAAACCCTACTCCCACCTCCCGCCGCACCCTCGACAATGGTGGCTTACCAGCCTCAATGGCATCCAGAATGTCTGCTACGGCCCACATTGTCGGGTACGTGTGCACTGTGCTCGGTGCAACCGACACATGGAGGTGGCCGCTGGGGACCAACGACCCGCTGAGCAAGGCCCTGGAGAGTAGCTTGATTGCTGCCGACATTCTAACAGCGCGCTGCATCTTTTTCAATGTCGAGTCTGATGATGAGGACGACGACGACTTCGACTTGGGTGGGAGGCTGGTGGTGGAGATTTTGGTGCTGGCCTTGGCAGCAAGGGTGAGAATTTTGGTGTATGCATTGGCCCAGTTGGCGGGTTCGGGTTTCGGGTCGTCCAACTTGGATCCTAGAAAATTTGATCCAATAAGATGAGAGAAAGAGTTGAGAAAGAGTCAAGTCAAAGTCTTCTTTGGTTTGACTTGTTTGATCGAGTCCAAGGTGGGTATATATGTCACCTATGAAGCTATTTATATCTAAAATGACGACCTTATATGGGATACGACAAGATTAAAGTCAATATCGTAAAGACCATACTTCCGACAATAATCACATTAACTAATTAACTAAATAATAATAAAATAACGATAAAACTAATTTTGGCATGCATATGCTTTAGATGATGCAGAGAAAATCATAGATACTTAATTTTGTTAAGGATGCTCATACGTGACTATAATGCCACATAATTCAAAAGGATAAGAAAAAAAATCGGTTTAGATAGGAGTAAGATTTAATATTTAATAACTTAAGTGAGCGGGTTAAAATTCCTAGCCCCATTTAGGGAAGGGAAGGGGCATCAATTAGTTGGACTACCATTTCTCCACAACAAAATTTTGATGTCATGAACAAGTATTAAATATCACTCACGCATTATTAATTAGATCAATTTTTCAATCATACAAACATAAAATTTGACTGACAGACCAATTATCTTTAATTTAAAGTTGAAGACTTGTACAATTCACATGAAATAATGAAATTGCTAGTTATGTGTACATAAATGAATATAGAAAGTCATTTACATATTAATGAAAATTATAATTGAGAAAATGGTATCCATTATTAGCCTACTACTAGAAATTCTATGAGAAACATCACTGTAGAAATTGGATGGTTTACACCATATAAGAGAGTAACTATAATTCCAAAATTACCCTCAAATTTACTACCCATATCCATTCTATTCTACAGGGGGTATTCTGATGGAATCTTTAGATGATGAATTAGAGGGTTAAAATTACAAAATTCAATTATTCAACTAATGGAAAAAAAAGGTTGCTATTTATAGCTAGTTACCATCTTTGGCCACGAGATCTTGATAAGCACAGAAGCTACCAAAGATCTCCTCCAACATCTTCAACTGCTGCTCCATCTGCCCTCCTGCCGGCAATGCCAGCCCATAAAGCAGCCCCGGCAGTGCAAACACAAATGAGCGGGGCCCGACACGGAGGACCATGGAGTCCTTTGCCAGCATCCACTGGTGGTCCCCGACCATGCAAGTCACCATGGACACTGGGTTGCCCGATAACCTTATTATCCGCACCGATAAGTCTCCTGCCCGAAATGCCTTCGAGGCTTCAAAGCGGTCACCAGAAAGGATGAAAAGATTCGTAGGATGAGCGCCGGCTTTGATGTTGAGGAGCTCGGTGTCGGTGCCTTTCCGGTACTCAGCGGATCTCCATACCTTGAGCTTGCTCGCTGCTTCATCTTCTGTGGCCATTTTCTCCTTGTTTCGTTCGCTTGCTCGTCTTACTAGAGAAAAATGAATTGTTAAGTGTGTCCTTGTCATGCCTTCAAAATTTCGATAAAATAAAATAAAAACATCTAATATGATTTCAGAGATTTTAAAAAGAGGAAATATGAAATTAAAGAAAGTCTGTGTTATGGCCAAGTAGCTAGGTATTATGTTATCTATGTTACCAAGGAAAAAAACAAAGATGCTGCTTGGCAACGGAAGTTACTTCTAGCATTGTTAACACATGTTACAGCAAAATATCTAGATGTGCAAGATTCAAGGGTAATTTCGTAGTTTGTGGAAAATACTGTGAAGAGCTCATTAATTAGTACAAACAACATGCAATGATATTAACCCCTGAGCTGACCCACATATAACATCTCATAACGTGAAGACAACAGCAAGAGGAGGTTAATGCAAAATATTATTATTTTAAGTAAAAAGCACTTATACATTTATAACTAATGCAGAATATTTCACTCCAAAATACTAGGAGTATCTTAATTTTATAGTCTTTTGACCAATATTAATACTTATAGTTTAAACTTTCTTCCACCTTTCTTCAGTGGCCAGCAAAGACAAACTAAGCGAGTGAAACTTTGATAGCTAAAAAAAAAAAAGATGCTGGTTGGCAACGGGAGTTACTTCTAGCATTGTTAACACATGTTACAGCAAAATATCTAGATGTGCAAGATTCAAGGGTAATTTCGTACTTTGTGGAAAATACTGTGAAGAGCTCATTAATTAGTACAAACAACATGCAATGATATTAACCCCTGAGCTGACCCACATATAACATCTCATAACGTGAAGACAACAGCAAGAGGAGGTTAATGCAAAATATTATTATTTTAAGTAAAAAGCACTTATACATTTATAACTAATGCAGAATATTTCACTCCAAAATACTAGGAGTATCTTAATTTTATAGTCTTTTGACCAATATTAATACTTATAGTTTAAGACTTGTACAATTCACATGAAATAATGAAATTGCTAGTTATGTGTACATAAATGAATATAGAAAGTCATTTACATATTAATGAAAATTATAATTGAGAAAATGGTATCCATTATTAGCCTACTACTAGAAATTCTATGAGAAACATCACTGTAGAAATTGGATGGTTTACACCATATAAGAGAGTAACTATAATTCCAAAATTACCCTCAAATTTACTACCCATATCCATTCTATAGGGGTATTCTGATGGAATCTTTAGATGATGAATTAGAGGGTTAAAATTACAAAATTCAATTATTCAACTAATGGAAAAAAAAAGGTTGCTATATATAGCTAGCTAGTTACCATCTTTGGCCACGAGATCTTGATAAGCACAGAAGCTACCAAAGATCTCCTCCAACATCTTCAACTGCTGCTCCATCTGCCCCCTCGCCGGCAATGCCAGCCCATAAAGCAGCCCCGGCAGTGCAAACACAAATGAGCGGGGCCCCACACGGAGGACCATGGAGTCCTTTGCCAGCATCCACTGGTGGTCCCCGACCATGCAAGTCACCATGGACACCGGGTTGCCCGATAACCTTATTATCCGCACCGATAAGTCTCCTGCCCGAAATGCCTTCGAGGCTTCAAAGCGGTCACCGGAAAGGATGTAAAGATTCGTAGGATGAGCGCTGGTTTTGATGTTGAGGAGCTCGGTGTCGGTGCCTTTCCGGTACTCAGCGGATCTCCATACCTTGAGCTTGCTCGCTGCTTCATCTTCTGTGGCCATTTTCTCTTTGTCCTGTTCGCTTGCTCGTCTTACTAGAGAAAAAGGAATTGTTAAGTGTGTCTTGTCATGCCATCAAAATTTCGATAAAACAAAATAAAAGCATCTAATATGATTTCAGAGATTTTAAAAAGAGAAGAAGTATGAAATTAAAGAAAATCTGTGTTATGGCCAAGGAAAAAAAAAACAAAGATGCTGGTTGGCAACGGGAGTTACTTCTAGCATTGTTAACACATGTTACAGCAAAATATCTAGATGTGCAAGATTCAAGGGTAATTTCGTACTTTGTGGAAAATACTGTGAAGAGCTCATTAATTAGTACAAACAACATGCAATGATATTAACCCCTGAGCTGACCCACATATAACATCTCATAACGTGAAGACAACAGCAAGAGGAGGTTAATGCAAAATATTATTATTTTAAGTAAAAAGCACTTATACATTTATAACTAATGCAGAATATTTCACTCCAAAATACTAGGAGTATCTTAATTTTATAGTCTTTTGACCAATATTAATACTTATAGTTTAAACTTTCTTCCACCTTTCTTCAGTGGCCAGCAAAGACAAACTAAGCGAGTGAAACTTTGATAGCTAAAAAAGAAAAAAGAGAAGTTTTAAAGGTTAGAAAATAAAGCACTATACCCCATAAATATGAGATTGGTTAAGTAAACATTGAGAATTGAAAAATATTTACAAGAAGGAGGTAAAAGTAGAAAGTAAAAATGAAGATATATAAAGAATTGAAACCTTTAACTTACCAATGGAATGAGTTTATATATAATATATATTAACGAGAGAAGCAAAGAAGAGAGAAGAAAGAGAAATTTTGAGCACAAGTAGAAGCACAATGAAGAGCTTTATATATACACAAGAGAGAGACAAGACAACAGAAAAAACGCCCCCGTGGCAAAGCTGGACATTAGGCGTGCATGGCATGCGCTGCCACCCGTCTCCAAACGAGAAAACCAACCAAAAAAAATCTGGAAAAGCACACAAATTCTAGAGAGAGAAAACTCACAGGGGCATTCCAGGAAGACAATTCTAGCGTCTTGCCAAGTGGACGCCCAGGTGGTGGTCTCGGGCCCATACGTGGCCCACAGTTAGAGCTACGTGGCTCTCTGCATGCTCTCCGTTGCTGACACGTTGCAGCCACTGAGTACAAAATTGTGGTCATCCACCTTTCCTGCAATGCCCCTGTGGAGTTACTTGCTCATGGAATGACCCCTCGAGGTTCTTCGGTTAAAGTGGGTAACTGATGTTTCGGTTTAGGCTGGGCGTCTCCGTTATCACGTGACGAGGGCACAGCCACTGAGGCCTGACCCGATAACCCGCTTTGATTTTCTATTAGGGGGTGTTTGGTTCATTTTCTTGAAATTATAGGAAATATTTTCCACTCAAATTATAGGAAATGATTTTCACCCAAATAAAGTTTTGAAAAGTAAAAAAGTATAAAATTTTCTTTTCTTTTGTTTGGTTCAAAACAAAAAATGGGCCTTGGTACTTTATAGAAATGTCAAGTTTTCCTTTTCTAGGAAGTTATTTGGTTCAAAACAAGTAAAAAAGTACGGGTTTATTACTTTTTTAATATAATTGTCAGCTTTCCATGTGATTTCCTCTCTTTTTGCTAGGAAGTTGTTTTCCCTCTTTTCCGTACCTTTTAAGAAATGTTTTCTATAAACCTAAAGTGAATCAAACACATGAAATTGCAATTGTAGGAAATATTTTATTTACGAAACTTCCATTTCTCAAAAAAATTTCCTAAAACGTGTGAACCAAACACCCCCTTAGTAGAGCAATGAGGGGGAAACTCCTTAAACTAAAACAAACTAAAATGAAAAAAACCAATCATTTGAGGTCATTTTTTATCCGCAATGCCCTGATTAATGAATTGGTAAATCTCATATAGCATCCCCTCGAGAACTGTACAATCAAGATCCTAATTGATTCCCAACTTTACGAGAAAGTTCGCAACTTGATTCGCCTCCATGTGTACACGTGCAACGTAAGAGTCTATTATGGCTTTCTCAAAAGCTCCCGGTTCCTAATGATATTATAGTGAGGATTACCATTTTGTAATATTTTGAATGACATCTATCTCCTTCTCAGGTTCCATTCCCAGCTCAATACGCGGACAAAATCGTTCCCAAGCCAAATCAAGCCCTTAGAAAATAGCCCCTAATTCCGAGTCAAGCGCATCAGTAGCGCTCAAACAATCTGTGAAACCAACAACCCAAGTTCTTTTGTCATCACGAAGCAACCCCCAACCCTAACCAAATCCTGGCGCAATCAATGTGTACTTAACGCTTCATCGGTCTTAAACTTCAATCATTCCTCTTGAGGAGCTTCCCAGCCAACTATAACCCTCGGGCTCATTAGATTTTCCAACTCCCTAGTAATATTCATAAAAATCATACAATACCATTCTCATACACTCGATTGCATTGCTCGTTTCCAATGTGAATGGGAGTGTGTATGCCCATTGTGCTAGTACCAAACACTTTGCACGGCTTCCCCAAGAATAGTAGAGCAACATGAGGCCCACATGCTCATTGTTGGATCTTGGATGCAAGCCTAGAGGGAGGTGAATAAAAAACCATCATTAATTAGAGTATAAAAGATATCATTTGAGGTAATTTCTTACCCCTAATGTCCTGTTCAATGAATTGATAAATCTCATATAGCATCTCCTCGAGAACTGTACAATCAAGATCCTAATTAATTCCCAACTTTACGAGAAAGTCTGCAACTTGATTCGCCTCCATGTACATGTGCAACTTAAGAGTCTCCTATGGCTGTCTCAAAGCTCATGGTTCCTAATGATATTATAGTGAGGATTACTATTTTGTAATATTTGAATGACATCTATCTTCTCCTTAGGATCCATTCCCAACTCAATAAGCGGACAAAATCATTCCCAAGCCAAATCAAGCCCTAAGAAAATAGCCCCCAATTCCGAGTCAAGCGCATCAGTAGCGCTCAAACAATCTGTGAAACCAACAACCCAAGTTCTTTTGTCATCACGAAGCAACCCCCAACCCTAGCCAAATCCTGGCGCAATGAATGTGTCCTTAACACGTAATCGGTCTTAAATTTCAGTCATCCCATTTGAGGAGCTTCCCAACCAACTATAACCCCTTGGGCTCGTTAGATTTTCTAACTCCCTAGGAATATTCATAAAAATCATACAATTCCATTCTCATACACTTCGATTGCGCTGCTCAGTTCTCAACGCGAATCAGAGTGTGTATGCACATTGTGCTAGTACCAAATACTTTGCATGGCTTCCCCAAGAATAGTAGACTAGCATGAGGCCCACACACTCACTATTGGATCTTGGATGCAAGCCTAGACGGGGATGAATAAGGTTGCACATATACTTTGCCAAATTAAAAACAAATATCAACATATGCGGCGAGAATTAATGCTTTACAGGTCGTCCTCTGGGAAATTTTGTTAAGAAAATTCTATCTTAAGATCCTAGGGTTTGAAAAAGATTTTGTGTTTGAAGGATGTTGGTATTTTTATTAATAAACTTAAACTAGGTTACTTAGGCTAGGTCCACTAGGTTTCTAAACTAGATCTTTTATTTAATCTCTTTATTTAGTAGAACCCTAAAAGCATAAGCTATATGTCACTAGAAATTATAACCGATCAATTAGTCCTAATCTTTTATTTACTAGAACCCTAAAGGCATAAGTTATGTCTCGTTAGAAACTATAACCTATCAATTAGTTAATCCTAGCGTTTGAATTAATTAATCTAGACTTTTTATTACTAGGGTTTAATCTTCTAAGTATAGGTTATGCCTAATTAAAGTCTATAACCTATCAATTATAATTAACCCTAACTTTTATTAATCTAAACTAATCAACTTCTTTACTTAACCTAAAGAGATCTTTTTATTAATCTAGATTAGTTACCTAGCTTCGTTATACTAAGCTTCCTAATGGTGATTAGCTACTCATGATTAAATAAAGAGAAAAGAAGATAAAAGAAAAATTAAAGTAAAGAGAAGAAAGAGCAAGAAAAATAAGAACAACAACAGAAAATAAATATAAGAAATTAAATAACTTACTAAATTGAAGAAACTAAAAAAAGAAGAACTTGAACTCCAAAATAGCAAGCAAAATGAGAACTTTTTTGAATTCTCAAGAATTAAATGTGTAAAATACAATGACCCTAGGCCCCTGTTTATACATTACAAGAATCTCTCACAATCGTCGGATTAAACTTGATGTCTAAGTAATCCTCATAACCGTAGGATTTGTCTTGGTCAAAGATTAATTGAATATTTCCATAATATAAATAAGAGTATAAAACCTGAATAAATTTAGATTTCTGCCATAATCAAATACTGATGATAGAATTTGAGAAATCTGCCCATCTGGATTCTGACATCTCGATTCTTGTATAGGCAGTTTTATACTCTTATTCGATCGAGATAGGCGATTTTCATAAATAATATGTTAGATTCTGACATCTAGATTAGAAGAAATTGATTTTTCTTTATAGTTGATAATGTAAATCTGAATTTAACTTAGATTTTATTTTTCTTGTCCTCCAAGTAATTGAATATTTTCTTTTCTTCTTGATTCTCTGTTGTAGATTTGATTGTTGCTTGATTGATTCTTCTAGAATATGGGCTTTTTGGCTTCAATGGGCTTCATTGGGCTTCTCTTTATTCAAAATTAAATTTTCCTAAAAATTCACTAAAAATACCCGAGTAGCAATTAAATATATATATAAATAAGGAAAAATTGCTTACAGCCCCCAAAATGGGGACTGGAATTCGCACCCTCAAGACTTTTCAACACCCATTACCCCCCAAAACCCCACAATTTATTCCTTTAGCCCCCTCCAGCTCACATTGCTCTCACATGTGAGCTTTGTAAACATGGAGAGACCAAAATAACCCTCACAGAGTTTACCAAATCGGTGAAAAACTTGGAAAAAAATCGAAGAAGATTGGTTTGGGTTTTCATTATTGGATGCCGATTAGAAAGGGGTTTTGGAGGAAATAAAACTAGTTCCCTCCAATTTAGTTCCTACAACTATCTTCTACCTCTCTTCTCTCTCATAGCCATTAATTTCTCTTCATCTACTCTCTCTCTCTCTCATGTCCATTAAATTCTCTCCATAATTCCTCTTTACTTCATAATGACGGAAAGATCCCTCCTTAGCATGGTTACAAACACAACAAGCAACGAAGAGGGCGACGGTATTTTCCTAGTTATTAATGACTCTACAGAAATTATTAGCTTAAAGTATCAAGTGTCCTAAAGGCTTAAGCTACCATTGCAAGCGCTTTCATTGAAATTCATATCCAAAAGGGAAAATAGTTCAGTTTGCAATTGAAAACGACGACAACTTGAGATTAATGTTTGAGTATTATGTTCGTAATTGTATTTACAGAAATTAACTTATATGCTACCACAGATGCAGATGCTTCAACTTCACAGAACATCAAGAGTTCTCCAAAAAATGTGTAAGCAAATGCATTTTTAACTTTTTCTCTGAAATTATACTTGGTTGTTAGCCTTATAGGTTAGTTGTTAAGTTTTTGAGTTCGTTGTTGACCTTATCGGTTGGTTGTTAACCATAATAGTTAGTTCTTACCTCTATCTATTAGTTGTTAAAGTTACAATTTGATTGTTAACCTTATGAGTTTATTGTTAACCTTATGAGTTGATTATTGAGCATATATTGTTGTTAACCTTTTAACGATTAGTTGTGAAGGTTATGAGTTCATTGTTAACCTTATAAGTTGGTTGTTAACCTTAGTTATTAGTTATTAAGGTTTTAACCTTATGAGTTGGTTGTTAACCTTAGTTATTAATTGTTAAGGTGCGAGTTGATAAACTATAATAGTTGGTTGTTAACTTTATGAGTTAGTTATTAACCTTAATAGTTAGTTGTTAATGCTTATAGTTAACTGTTAAGTAATTATGTGCCTTCTTACTTATACATGATAATCCCGATGATAAATTCCTAATGCATAGCTGCTCCGGTTAGCCAATCATGTAATGATGAGCGTATTCCTAACGGTAATCCTACTGGCGATATTATCATGATGATCGATGACATGATTAACAACCAGATCAATATCCCAGCTGAATAGCACACATCCATACGTGAAGAGGGACATAAATTTGATAGTGTTATTGAAGTTAGATTATCACTTCAATATTATTCAATTGTAAAAAGGTTCGAGTATGATTTTTATCATAATGAACAAAAATGTATAAGAGGGCATTGTCGATACAAGGACACACATAAATGCTCTTGGATATTGTTTACTTCCCTGCTGCGAAATTCCTCGATTATAGCTATAAAGAAATTCCATGCAACTCACACTTGCGGTCAATATGGGGCTAATGCTAGTAATTCAAGGGTATCACGCAAATTCATTGCCACTCAAATACAATATGTTCTAAAGGTTAGGCCAGACCTTCGGCCAATTGATATCAAGATGACTTTCTCTCATAGTTTGGCATCAAGATTACTTACAGCAAAGCGTGGCTTAGTAAAGAGAGAGCACAACTTGAGCTGTTCGGTGATGATGATGAGGCTTATGATTCATTAAGATGGTAAAACAGCTTTGTTGTTAAGTATTAGTGCTTATGTTTGTAATAGTTGTTAATATTAATCCTTAATTGTTCAGTATACAGCTTCATTATTAAGGTTAGTTAAGTAATTGTTAAGTTCTGATTATAGTTGTTAAGTATAAAGTTTAGTTGTCAAGTTTATTATTTATGGTTGTTAAATATATCAAAAAGTTTAGTTGTTACAAGTTAGATGTTTCCTAATATTAATGAGTCATTGTTATATTTATACAGGTATGAGATTATGGTTAAAGCCTCTAATCCAGGAAGTTGTATTGCCATTGGTGCTATTGACGGTAGGTTTAGGTATTTGTTCTTGAGTTATAATGCTTGTATTCAAGGGTTCATAGATGGATGTAGGCCTCTATTATTTTTTGATGGGACATTTCTTAAAGACCGCTACAAAGGTATATTACTTAGTGCCACAGGATATGACGGCAACCACGAAATATTTCCTCTTACTTATTGCATATGCGACCAAGAGAACGAGGAAAATTGGAAGTGATTCTTTCAAGGACTGTGGTCTATACTATATAATAGGGACCATCCTTACAATCCCCCACATCAATTGTTCATAATTTCTGATGCGGATATGGGTATTAAAGTAGCGGTTGAAGAATTCTTTCCAAATGCATTGCATTCTTGGTGTGTTCTCCATCTAGTTGAAAATTTCTAGAAAAAGATGAAGGAGTTGGGACATAAAGCAAATAATGCTCAAATATTGGGTGACTTGTTATAATCCGTAGCTTATAAGTTCACAATTGCTGTGTGTGAAAATTACATGAAAGAATTTGCTTTGATAGATCAAAGGGCTTATGTTACTGCAATGAATTATTCCCCAGAGAGATGGGCAAATGCTTATTTCCCTAGTATAAGGTATGATATTGTTTGATTTAGTTTATTGCTGATTATTTTTTAGTTAGTTGTTAAGGTTAAACTTTAATTGTTAACCTTACAGATTCATTGTCAAGTTTAAGGCATAGTTGTTAACTTTACAGTGTAGTTATTAAGTATACAGCATAATTGTTGAGTTTACAACGCAGTTGTCAGAGTTATATGTTGGTTATTAACGTTATTTGATTGTTGTCAAGGTTATTAGTTTGTTGTTAAGGTTACAGTGTATCGTTAAGAATATAGCTTGGTTGTTAAGATTACAGTTTAGTTGTTAACACATTTATTGTTAAGGTTCAACAATACTTGTTTATGCTTAAGACATTTGAGGTTGGCGAGGATGATGGTGGAGAGGTGCGAGGAAAGAGGAGGAGGAAGGAGGTGGAGTGGAGAATAAGTTTAAATAGGAAGAGTAGAGAAGGAAGAAAGATAATTTGGAGATATCAAAAGATTCAGGGGTGGAAAAAATAAAAATTAGATTTAGGGGTTGAAGACATTTGACTTTTTACTACAGGGATGGGGATTCATCTTTTTCTTGAGGGTCTGGGAAGCAATTTTCTCATTCCTTATATACAATTTCATTATCTGAGTTTCATTTATTAACAAAGAACTTATTTTGTTTAATTTATGAATTTATATTGCTATAAAAGTATTTCAACATTTTGCAACATATGAAAAAATTAAAATATATATATATAAAACATGTATATCCACGTACAAAACACAAGCACTATGCTAGTGGGTAAAAATGAACAATAAGGTGTGATGACCACTATAAAAAAAGTAGTGGATAAAAATGAACAATAAGGTCTGCTCTTCACTATAAAAAATTAGTGGAGAGATCACCACCTTATTAACAACCATTCATTTGTTTAGTGGACAATTGTGATTTGCTTTTGAATGCAAATTAAGAAGGAGTGTAATTCATAAAGGTATAATCAGTGTCAGATTTAAAATGAATGATAAACCATATAGTAAACAAATCAATGACATATAATAAGACAATAGTCTCTACACTATTTTGTGGTGGGGGAGAGATCCAGATTCGGTATTAAAAGATCAAAGTAGGTGAAACTACCGAGCGTGATTAACCTCGGTTAAATGGGGTTGTCTCACAAAAGCCACCTTTAAAATAGGGAAAATACAAAAACCATATTTAAAGTTCATTTTATACATAAACCAATATTTCTAGTTTCAATCAACCACTTTGAACTATTTTTTTATGAAATTTCAATTGTAATCTTCAAACTATCCTTGAAAAAATACATATATCAGTCACATGACATGTATTATTAACCAAAGTTGTGTAATTTTCAAGGGCATTTTGGAGATTTCACTAAAAATTGACTAAAAAATCACGGTGGTTGATTGCAATGAGAACTCTTTTAATGGTGGTTCCTATATATAAATTAAACTTTCTATATAATACTCCCTTTAAAAGTGTGAATATGGGAAAAAGTTTTCTTGGACAATATTGTTCTTAATCTTTTAAATATCACATTGTGATCCTATCATAATTAATAGAATCCTTTACATAGATCTATAATATATTACTTATGATCATATCCTAAATAATAGAAATACCTTTAATAAGTTCATAAAAATCCAAAAGTTATAAAAATTGTTCTTAAAAATCTGAAAATTATACAAAGCACTCTTAAATTAGAAAATTACAAACAACCCTTAGAAACCAAAATTTTCAAAAATCCTTAAAACTTTAAAAATTTCAAACAACCCCTTATGTAGCTACAAACTACAAATTGCCATTTGAAAATTCTAAAATTACAAGCATCGGGATCTCCTCTAAAACCCAAAAGTTATAAAAACACCCTAAAAATCTAAAATTATAAAAGAAACTCTGAAAATCTAAAATTTTTTACATCACTGAATAATATAAAATTATAGGCGAATCCTAAAATTTGAAAATTACTAACAAAAAATTCAAAACTACAACAAATACCATAAAAGTATGAAAATTTTGAACAGTCCCTAAACAACTGGAAATTATAAACAATACCACGAAGTTGAAAAATTACAAACCCTTTGAAAAAGCTAAAATTATAAAAATAACATGTCAAAAAATCCAAAATTATAAAAAAAATAACTTGAAAATAATAAAATTTCAAACAGTTCCATGAATACTCTATAATTACATACAACGCCCTAAAAAATTTAAAATTCTGAGACTTTTAAAATCTAAAGTTCTTGAAAACACCCGAAAAAGCAAAAAAAATTAAAAAAACACCCTGAAAATCTAAAATCTTCGATCAACCTTTAACAACCTGAAAGCACTACGAGTATTCAAATTTTACAAATAACCTCTAAAACTCTCAAAAATAAAAATTATGGTTGTCTAATAAATTCTCTATGAAAGATTTTATCAAATACTTCTAAATAAAAACTAACATTTATCAATTACTTCTAAACAATGTGAATGATGTACAGAATACAATCAACTGTTGATCTAACAAATTCTCTATGAAAGACTTGGGGTGAGGTATCATCATATAATTTGGGACTTAAACTCTATAGAGATATAGCTAACCGGTTAATAGCATTATCACAATCTACTTATATTAATATGATAGTGGCTAAGTTTAACTTGCAATATTTAAAGAAGAGACTTATTTCTTTTGGACACAGAGACACTTTTTCTAAGAAAATGTCACCTCATCTGAAAAGAAGTTGGAAAGAATGAAGCAATGCACATATGTTTCTGTTGTAGGTAGTCTTATGTATGCAATGTTGTGTTACTAGGCTAGATATTACTCAAGAAGTAAGTAGAGTTGGTAGATAACAATCCAATCTTAGAGAGGAATATTGAACAGCTAAGATATTCTTAAATATCGTGGCTGAACAAAATATTACTGTTTAGTGTTTGGGGGTGATCCTTTAAAAGTTGAAGGATAAACAGATTCTAATTTTCAGTCGAATCCTAGCAATAGAAAATCTACATCAGGGTTTGTCTTTGTGTTAAATAATGGAGCTATTAGTTAAAGGAGTTGTAAGCAAGAAACTGTAGCCGATTCTACAACTGAAATAAAATATATTGTAGCTTGTGAAGCAGCAAAAGAAGCAGTTCGTATTAAAAAAAATTCGTGCAAGAGTTAGGTGTTGTTCCTACTATCGAATCTCCCATCACTTTACATTGTGATAACAGTGGAGCAATTGCACAAGCTAGAGAGCCTAGGGCTCATTATAGATCAAAACACATCGAAAGAAAATATCACTTGGTAAGAGATATTGCCAAGGGAGACATAAACATTGCCAAAGTTACTTTCTACCAATAATGTGGCAAACCCATTGACTAAACCTTTAAGTCAAAAGGCGTTTGAGAAACATGTTGACAATATGAGTTTGAAATTTGTATTGGATTAGTTTTGAATGCAAGTGGGAGACTGAAAGATGTATCCTCTACAAAGCTAAGAAATTTGTTATATGATAATAAATAAGAGTTTACATGCATATTTACACAACCCCCAAAGATATAGAATTTTTGAACAACCTCCTGAATAAAAGCAAATTACAAGCAAAACCATGAAATTTAAAAATTACTAGCAACCTCCTCACTAAAAATTCTAAAATTACAAAAATCGTCCAAAAATATGAGAATTTTGAATAGTCTCCTAAACAACTTGAAATTATAGACAACACCCTAAAAATTTTAAAATACAAACAACCCCCATGAAAAATCTAAAAATTATAAAAATCACCTCAAAACTCCAAAATTACAAACAATCACCTTAAAATTAGAAATTTTTGAACAGTTCCATGAACAATCTATAATTACATCTGACACCCTAAAAATTTTAAAATTACAAACAAACTTCTAAAATCTTAAGTTGTAGAAAACAATCTGAAAAAAGTGAAAATAAAAACACCTTGAAAATCTGAAATCTTCGATCGATTCTCGAACAACCTAAAACTATAAACAACCACTAAATATTCAAAATTACAAACCACCTTCGAAAAGTCTTTAAAAATAGAAAAAGCATTCCAAATTTTAAAAATTATAGAAAACACACAATTACAAAAAACATTTGAAAATCTAAAATTTACGATTCGATCCCTGCACAAACTGAAATTACATTGGTCCTAAAAAGTTTGAAGATTAGAAAACCATTATGAGAATATTAAAATTGCAAATTACCTTTTGAAAAAATAAAAATAAAAATAACTCCCTAAAAATAAAAATTGAAAACAAGCTCCTAGAAAAATAAACCGCACAATCACCTTAAAATCTGAAAGTACTAAAACCTCTAGAGCTCAAAATTCGTAGTTGAAATTCTAATGATTCCCAAAATAATGGATTGGAATTAATTACAAAATTTCATATTCTAACAATTCCTTGAATCCAAATACAAACTTAATGTAATTTCAAAAGAACACATGACATTTGAAGAATTATGAAGAAGACCCTCTAAACTTCATTCTCTTTGAACAAAGGATAGCAAATGCTACAAGATTTTAATGGGAGATTTTTTTGGTGAATTATATGTCGACGTTATCTCTTTGAGATCATAGATTCTCATGGGATTACTCTCATTGATATGCAGTTGTTTTTTCCTTAGACATTGCTTTGTAGTTGACCTGTAGGATTTTTCCTACAAGAAAATAGTATCTCTCAAAGTTTGAAAACTTCCCTAAAGAGATCAAGGCTTTGATACCTACTGTTTTCTTGGATAGATGTCGCTTTTCCTGAATAATGTTGTTGTCATTTAGCATAAAGAGTGTGATACAGCAGTTGTGTGAAAAGTTAATTTTTGGTTAGAAGTCTTTAACCCATATTAAAAATCATATTAATTTTTGCATTAGTAATTAGTAACATATTGATATATAATTTTTATTATTTTTAAACTAATATTTTGGATCATGTAACTAATCTTCTTTGCTGGTCTCATGTGAATTTTGACAAATATGAACTTAATATAGATTTCCCATCGCATTAGCCATTATGCATTTGCTATATAGCATAAAAGTTATTTGATATGTCCGATAGATCAAAGTTCTAAAATTACAAGGTGGAACTTTTGATATGTCCTTTAAATCAAAGTTCTAAAATTTATAAGGCATAACTAAATTCAATGCATTATCAAGTTTGATATTAGTCTATAAAATGTTACCATCATGTTATATATCATCATCAAGTGGAGGTTTAAAACATGATCTAATTTCGTGCAATAAATTATATGGTAACCATAAACTATTTCACAAGCGAGTTATAGTAAAGATATAAATATGTTTCTCAAAAAAATAATGATATAAACCCCATAAAATAATTAAATTATTCGATCACGCATAACGCATGCATCCCACCTAGTATAAGTTAAACTTGAAACTTTCTATTTATTTTCCTTTATTTTCCTTATTTTAAATGTGGTTTTTTGAAAAAGCCGGTTTAAAAACCCAAAATTTATCTATTAACTAAAGTTATTGAGGCTAGCATTGTAGCTAGTGTCATTTCATAGCTACAGTGCACCTCAATAGCTTTATAGATAGAAAATTGGCTAAATATCATAAAACCCCTTAACTTTGGATGATTATCAAAAAAAACCCCTTAACTTTGAAATTATTAGAAAGCCCCCTTAAGTTTAGGGCTTATCATAAAACCCCCTTTAACTTTGAGAATATATCAGAAAACCCCCCTAATTTAAGGGGGTTTTCTGATAAAATCTCATAGTTAAAGGGGGGGGGGGGGTTTGTAATAATCCCAATACTTAAGGGGGGTTTTCTGATATTTTAAAAGTTAAGGGGGGTTTTCCGATAGTTGTCTAAAGTTAAGGGGCGTTTTCTGATATTTAGCCATAGAAAATGTATATGACAAACGGTATATAATAAAAGGTTTTTGCACATAGATCCAAAAATATAAACCAATTTATGCTTAAGCCCGTCAACTTCCAAACTTACTCTATGCCGAAATTGATCATCAATGTGAAATTTCACACAAAATCACAACCATAAACTAATTTACTTTTAAAATCATCAACTTGACTTTCAAACCAAAATGCTTAAAATTTGCACATAAATCCAAAATTAAAAATAAATTTACTTTTAAGCTCATCAACTTCTAAACCGACTATTAATGCAAATGCTCATCAAACGTAAGAATAAAAACTTAATAATATAATATAAGAAGTTTTTGCTTATAAACTCAAAGTCGCACCCCTCTTTGCATTTAAACTTACTCAGGAAATGGATTCGTACCTATAAATCCAAAGTCTTATCACGATTTAGTTTGACTCACCTGTTTCCAAAATCTAAAGTACTCTAGCGAATTATGTTTAAACTTACTTTGTATTTAAAGAGTTTGGTGTACGATTTAATCTATGGTATTCTACTTTAACTTGCTATATTTCTTTTCTAAGCGGTTAAGTATATAATGTAGTTTTTGAAATAAATACTTGAACCATTATTTTTTTGCTTTTTTCACACAAATGTCGCGGCATCTAACAGTATATTACTTTTGCCTCTAAAACCAAAGTTTTACCCATATTTATTATTAAGCTTGCACACTTTTTTTCGGTATACCCCCGTGGTTTCCCCTCGCAATCGCGAGAGACTAGTCCACGGTTCGAGCCAAGAGAGCGGCAGTACACCACTCTGGTCCAGTGGATTTTTTTACAGGCGTGAGGGATCGAACCCGGGTTCCCTAGCTTTCCCCCACCCTGGACGCAAGCCTGCTAGCCACTTGCGCCACCCGACTGGGTTAAGCTTGCACACTTTAAAATCATTCTTTGACCTAATGCCGCATCCAAAATTTTAATGCTACTTCCAAAAAAGATTTTTGTCTATAAAATCAAACTTTCCTCTATTTATTTGTGAACTCACCCACTTCCAAATTCACTCTTAGAAACAAACTACTCTTTTAAATTATGTTTAAATCCACTGCGGCCATATTTGGATTGAGTACTTGTGTATACTAAAGTTATTAGGTCCACAACTGTAGAAAGTCTTTTCAAGCTACGGTAAACTTATTTAATATATAAACTGAGACAGTTAGAATATTGAAATTGTTAAATTGCCAAGTTGGTTAGTCCTCCCCTATAAACTCATACCACTTATAAGTGGCCCGCGTTTGATTCCTCAAACTTCCAAAATTTTTAAACATTTACTTAAAAATTCTTTTCATTATGAGTCTTTAAATCTTTCATGTTTTGATATTAAATTCTTCAAATCATGAAAATTGTTCGTAAGTTCTACAATTAGAAGTTAATTAGAAATTGATCTCTCAAATCATTAAATTAATATTAGGTTCCTTAATACTTAAAAATTATTTTGAAATTACTCCATTCAATAAAATATAGAATCAATAACTAAAGAGATTAATTTAAAAGATTAGAGAATTAGAGGACCTAATAACATTGCTATTAACTTGAGGGACTAATTTCAAAATAATTTGGAATATGGGAACACAATAGCAATTTCAATGATTTTGAAGCTTATCTAATTAAAAAAGTTTAATATTTTATTTTAAGTTCTGGACTCAAAGTTTACCCCATTTTATTCTGAAAACCATGTACTTGACTTTTTTATTCCAATATTAATGTCTTACAACTCTCATATTTTGAAACAAATACCTTAAATCATGAAAAGTGCTATCATGCGGTCGATTCTTAACTCATTTGAGTTGACCCTCAAATTATTAAAATTACTATTAGATCCTTCAGTTCTTAAATTATTTTGAAATGTCCCTCTAATAAAAATAGAAATAATAATTAGAGTCATTAACTTGAAATAATTACGATAATTGTGAGACGATGACAAATTCAATGAGTTGGCGGTTTATTTGAAAATAAGTAATATATGTATATTATAGCTCTAAAAATATTTTAATCCACAAATTTAAATTTAAAAGAATTTTCTAAACAAATTGCTTAACAATTAAGTTTTGACTTTGGTCAATTTTGCTCCTAAGGGGGTTATTGGTTGGGACAAATTGGGGCTAAGTGGGAAAATTATTCCAATGGGATAATTTTATCCCTTTGGGATATTTTGAGTGGGATAAAGTGGGATAAGTTGGGATAATGGGATAATTTGAAGCTTTGATTTGACAATTCATGTGGGATGATTGATGATGTGGCACCTTATTAAAATATAATATTTTATTTATCAATTAAGTCTAAATTAATTTATCCAATTGGTTTAGTATATTATTTAATATATTATTATAATATAATATATTATTTTACTTTATACTAAAATATAATATGTTATATTATAATTACTAATTAATTATAACTATGTTTAATGTTATTAATTAATATTTTATATTATATTATAATAATATGATATATTACATAATAATTGATATATTATACGAACAATATATTTAATATAATATTTCAATAATGTAATATTTAATTTAATATAAATATAAATATCATAATATTTTATTTTATTAAAATATAACATTATTAAAAATATTATATTATTATTATTATTATATTATATTATATTTTATGATAATTACTATAATTTATTTATCCAATAGATTTAATATGTCATTTAGTATGTTATTATAATATAATACATTATTTTACTTTGTAGTAAAATATAATATAATTAATATTATTAATTACTTATTATATTATATTATAATAGTATGCCATATTATATAATAATTCATAGAATATATGAAATATGTAATATAATATTTCAATAATATAATATTTAATTTAATATATTAGGATATAGTATCATTGGTTATAATTTACTGCATAAAATATCATAATATTTTCTTTTATTTAGTATAATATTATTTAAAATACCATATTATAATTAAATATAATATAATATTATATAATAATTACTATAATATATACGAGAATATCTAAAATGTATTATATTATAGTACAATAATATATTTTATTATATCAATATAATATATGAATATAATATAATATTATATTAACTATAGTAAAATATTAACTACAACTAATATAATATAATATAATATATTATAATATATTATTATATTGGTTTAATATAATACAATATAATATTATATAATAATTCATAGAATATATGAAATATGTAATATAATATTTCAATAATATAATATTTAATTTAATATATTAGGATATAGTATCATTGGTTATAATTTACTGCATAAAATATCATAATATTTTCTTTTATTTAGTATAATATTATTTAAAATACCATATTATAATTAAATATAATATAATATTATATAATAATTACTATAATATATACGAGAATATCTAAAATGTATTATATTATAGTACAATAATATATTTTATTATATCAATATAATATATGAATATAATATAATATAATCATATGACATGATTTATTATATTATATAATTAAATATAATATACTAACATATTCAATAATTTTAATATTATGCTATATTATATTATAATATATTATTATATTGGTTTAATATAATACAATATAATATTATATTAACTATAGTAAAATATTAACTACAACTAATATAATATAATATATTATAATATATATTATTACATTATTATATAATATTATAATAATACAATATAACATTATAATAAATATGTTGTACTATTTTATTATGATATAATATACTATGTGATATTGCATAATAATATATAATAAATATAATAGAATAAATATACATAAAATTAAATTATAATAATATTTTATTCTATTACATGATAATATAATATAATATAATATATTAAATATATTATTATTTTATATTTTATATATCATGGTATATACTTATAATATAATTATCATGTATTAATCAAGTAATATAAAAATGTTTCAAAATTATCCCAATTGCCTTCAAAGTGGAACATAATTGTTCCAATATGAAGGATGGGGTAAATTTTACTATTGGGGCAAAAATTTATACATGAGTGGAATAATTTTATTCCAAGTGGTGAAATTGTCCCACTAGTGTTCCAACAAATCAATAATAACAAAATATATTATCCTTCTTCCATTATCCCAATGAATAACACCATAAAGTAGAATCCCAAAAATTATCCCATTATCCCCCTAAATGTCCCAATGAATAAACCCCCCTAATAAACGAAATCAGCACCCATCCCCTGTGAGTACGAAGACCAATGGCTAGCTTAGCCCTCATACAGGGCTACTCATCCGCCGAAGACGAAGAAGAACGGCATCATCCCGCAGGCTCCGACGACTACGATTCAGAGAGAGCAGACGACGACGACAGCGACGACGAGGCTAAAACCCCTCGATCTCGTCGAAGAAAGAAAAGCCCTCCCCAAACCCTAGCCCCAAATTCCTCTCTCCTCCCCTCCGCTCTCGACGCCTTCGCTGAGGTAATCATCAATACTACCCTCTTTCTTGTGAATTTTCCTATCTAGGGTTTTTAATTTTGGATGGCGGGGTTTTAGATCGCAGGGCCGCCGGAGTTCTTGAACAATGCCGTCGGGGTTGGAGAGAGGAGGGAGGAGGCTGAGGAGGTTGATTTTAGAGGGAGGAGGAATAGGGCCAGGAGGGAGAAGAAGAATCTTACTGCTGGTAATTGAATATGAGTTAACTTTCCCCAATTTGTTTCATGAAGGCTCAGTTTGAAAATGGTATTGTTTTGAAATGTACATGCAGAATGCAAGAATTTGATATTTTTAGGAAGATTATGTCTTGATGGGTGCATATATTGTGCTAAACTATCTGTCGACTTAGTTTTATAGCGCTCTAGGCTCCCGCCTTGGCCTAGGCAGTACATAGGCCACCCGCCGAGCACCTAGGGAAGCTTGGGCCGTTATGCGGACTGCAAAGCATAGGTTGTAGTCTGGTTTCTCTGTTTCCATCTCCACGTCCTCCTACCTCCTTGGCCTCCTACACTGTCTCTGAATACCTGCTCCATCTACTACAACCTTCAACAAAATCTCCTCTGCCTCCAGTTAAATAAAAAAAAGAAAAAGAAATCTGTCCAGGCCCGCCTAAGCGGCCGCCTAGCGCCTAGCGCCTTGGCGCTAGGCCAAGGCGCTAGGCGACGGGTTGGCTTCTAGAGGCACCTAGCGCTTACTGTAACATTGTGTCGAATTGGTTGCTTCAAGGAGGAACACAATTTTTTGTTGAAATGTTTAGAGTCTTTCTGAAATTCTTGCTCAAGAATTTCTAGTTAAATTAGTTTTAAGAGAAGAGTTCTATGTCTTTTTTTGGGGTAAACAATGTTCACGGAATATAAGGATGTTTTGAATTTGTGTGCTCTAAGCAGTTAGTCCCAGTGTTATCAAAGGCACACGTCTCACTACACCTCATGCGCCCTGAGATGCGTGGCTATTGCAGCAGCGCCTTTTGCGGGTCGCAAACACCCCTCGCAAACATAGCCTCGTACATTTTTGTTCTTTAACATTTCAGTCGGGTCTTTATACCCGAAAACTCATTTCCAGGAAGAAAAATAAAACCATTACGCCTTTTTAGTAGCCCAATTAACAACCCTAACTAATCCTCGTTCACTTTTGATTTTGCCTTCATATTAGTCTCGATTTGACTTTTGATTTGGAAAATTATGAACTTCGCTATTATGTTAGATCTGTTAGCAATAGGAATTAAGACCTCATATTGTGATTTGATAGTTATTTATCTTGACATATTTTTATGTGAAAGTTCATAAACATTTTTCCTGCTTCATTATCTATCTTGTAAACTATGTGTACGGTGTGTGCACCTAGCTTCATTTAGGCGTGTGCATCGCGTTGTGCCTTGCGCACAAAGGCGGAGCTGCGGAGGGACATGGGGCCAAAGGGGCCTTGGCCCCACCTTGGAAAATGACACAAAAAAGAAAAAAACAAGGGTTATTGACTAACTGATTTTTAAATTAGAGGGGCTAAAATGTATAGCCCTCAACAAACAAAAACTCCGCTGGTCTGCTTGAAATGGTTGCAAGTTCCTTCCACTCTCTGGTTCTTCTTCTTTCTGCCATGGATTAGCTTGAACTGGGCCTAATAAAAAACTAGAGCAAAGAGAGGAGAGAAGAGGAGTAAAACGAATTTGGGTAGAAAAGAATCACTGATTTTTTATTACTAAAAAAACTGATGTCAAGCTTCCTCTTGTGGCCTAATTAAAGGACCAAAAGAGTGGAGTTTTGCAGTTAACTCCTAAACTTTACAAATATCACAAAATAAACCTTGTCAACACAAGAACTTATCAACAAATCCCAAGCTTTTGCGTCTAATATGTGTGATCCTAACACCTCTAGACCAGTTTTCTTCTTGCCAATAGATCACTTTGTTTCACTTCTTTCTTCTCGTGATCCGCTTGGTTGTTTTCTCGGCTGCGAACAAATTGCGAGACTATTTCATAAATAATAATATCTATGGGTTATATTTGAACATAATAATATGCGTTTAAAACTTTTGATATCAAAATATTTTATCTTGTTTCAGTCACATAGCTATTCCTTAAGAAATTGAGTATCTTAAATGACCAGGATCAAGGGTGGCTCAATCATTAAACAATTTCTTAAAACAGAAACCGAGTATCTTCTACCAACTAGAGTGAGGTAACGCACCACCACCGTCACCCGCCACGTTAAAAAATTGTAGATAATTCAGATGAGCACGAACTTGTCGCAATAAGAAGGCTATTGTTAATACTGTGTTCTAATTGGAAATATGATTTTCAAAGTCTTGCTATGTAATAATGATTATATGTTCTTTGCAAAAATAATTAATATGTTATCGTGTTTAATTTTGGACCCCCTTCCCAAAATTCCTAATTCTGCCACTGCTTGCGCATATAAGCGTAAAGGAACTTTGCGCTCCGCATTGTGCCTTGTGCATTGATAACACTTGGTTCTAATTGTGGATGACTTGATGTAGTCACATACTCTTATGTTCAAGGTTTTAGCTTTTTTTTTCCAGTTTATTGGTGTTTTAGGTGGAAATTTTAATGATTTGGATATTATTTTTTAGGTGTGGTGGTAGAGGCAAAAGCTCAGTTGGTTGGGATTCGTGATAGAGTTAGAAGTGATATAGAGGGAAGCAATCCTGCTCCAGTTACTGTCGATACAGCTGGGGATGGCAAACGAGTAATTACAGCCTCAAACCCTGAACCGAAAGATGCTGCAGATCTGCTAAGGTACTTCCTTTGCTCTTTAATATCAAGGCAAGTGCTTAAGACAATTGTGGTGTTGGTCTTTTACCATTTATTCTAGTCAGAATGCCTCAATGATGTCTATCAACTTATCAAGTACACCTTTTGCAGGCGAAACCCCATGTTAAGAATATGGAAGAATCTATTTCACTAATAACAAAATAGGAGGTGATGTTTGGCTTATTGAGTAACTATTCAGCAAAATAGTTGATTTGCCAGTAAGGGTGGTTAATTGGCAGGGTTGGGTCTTGGAGGTCCAAAAATCAAGACCAGGCTAAAACTTTTGGCAAAAAGGAAAATGTAATATATATATATATATATATATATATATATATATATATATATATATATATATATAGAGTAAGGCTCCTATGAACTTAAGTTCATAATGAATAGTGGTGCACCAACTTTTTATCCACTCATCTTGCCTTGAGATTTGTGATGCACAAATCTCAAAGTGGCCTTTATATCTTTCACAGATCCCAAAGCAAGATGAGTGGTTAGAAAAGTTGGTGCACCACTATTCATTATGAACTTAAGTTCATAGGAGCCTAGCTCTCTCTCTCTCTCTCTCTCTCTCTCTCTATATATATATATATATATATATATATATATATATATATATATATATAGACACAAGTTCCTGATGGTTGAGTGACTTAAAATGTCCAACACAACAGCTCTTGGGAACAGTAGGACACCGGACTCCAATAGAACATGCACATTACATGTTGATTCTATATATGTAGAGGAGAAACTAGTGGTGGCAATTGAGTTACGCGTAGCATAATGAGTGTTCAGGCTCGTGCGTGCTGAACATGTGCCATGCCAGACGTGGGCATAAGTTAGTTGGATCTGAATCGTTCTCAAAGCACGGCTCGATTTCTCTATGCTGGACCTATCTTGGCTCGATGGCACGATCAAGCTGAGATGGGCTAGGCATCTGCTATGCTCAGTCCCAACAGTTTTTTTAGCAAACTTACATAAATTAAATTTCAGAATTTTATATTGCCAATATAGACAAAAATAATATAAAATTTGAAGAGAAAACATACTTCAATAAGTTATTGAATAGGTTTCAGATACAAGATTACAAATATAATAAAAATTACCAAAAAAAAAGATTACAAATATAAGTGAAATTGAATTCAATTTTAGATTTTTGTTGAGAAAATTGTATTATTTGGGTATTCTTTTTGTTGGCTTGAATCTAGTTAGAACTAGATAGTGACTATCAGCAGTAGAAACTTGAAAGTTGAGTTTCTTGAGGATTCATTCGCTCTCTCTTTCCAAGCGTGTCTAATTAGGTGTTCAGTTCCCCTGCTCCTTGAAATGGATATACCATTTATGTTGTTTACATTATGCCTTCGGGCCCTCTCGTTCATTATGTTTGTAAATGTTTCCAAACTGTGGATGTTGATGCTTGTCCGAAAGACTTCTCAACATTTTTTTACAGAGGGCGTCTGTTCAAGTGCACCGTTACTAATAGGCTGGGATGCTATTTCTATTTTGAGGTCATTAAGTGGAATGTTAGATGTGTCCATTACACGTGCTTGCAATTGTGGTCTTTTCAACAACAGTGAGTGTAATGTTTAATCTCGAGGTATCAATATCGCTGCCACTAGTGCTATATAGTTGAGGAGTGACTATCCATACTAACTACTTATAAAAAGAAAAATAGAGAAAAGAGATGTACTGGAGATAGTGAACGTAGCTTTAGAGGTGAGAGACCCTGCAGATAAGAAACATTTTTTTTACAGAATGGCCTGAACTAGAGAGCCTTTATTTAACTTGGAAAGTTGGGGAGTTTAGAGCGATTCAGAGTAGGAAAATGTGTGAAATGAGAAGAGGATGTTGAGTGTGAGTGGAAGAAGAGGGTTAGAGGGTACTTGTGGAGAAAAAAACAACATAGCACTATTTGTTGACTTATTTGTTATTTCATGACATTATTGAAGGTCCGGATGACTATGGAGTAACAGTCACACTTCTTAATGCCTTTTCTTTCGATTCTTCCTTTATCCATTATAGGTTTACCTAAGCATTTGTTCTTTAACACAACAACAGCATGTTTCCGATTTTGTTACATGAGAAGTGAGCAACCCTTAGGATACTGTATCTTTAGTGTGATGTCGGTTCTTGTGTATGATACCTAATCTTTTCTTTCTTTCTTTTTTCTTTTTTATAATGGAGTACTTTGACATTTCTGAAAATTTTGCTTCTATAATGTAGCTGTAGACATTTGGGTGCCCATCTTGAATTCCTCTTAGACTTTCTTTCAATCAGCTCAGAGTATCGTTATAAACTCCCTCTGATCCTGGCATTTTAGCTCCCATAAAAGGAATATAAAACAAACTATTTATTTGGTTATTCAATTAATTTGATCCTGACTACCGGGCCTGGAAAATCCTCATTGTCAAATAATCATAGCATCATAGCATTAGTGATATTACAACCATGAAATAAGTATTTATTTCGGCTAAAGTTCCCACTCACTGGAGAGTATATGCAAGACTTCCAATGCTTTACTTTTGTTTCCTTGATGAAATTATTATCAGGATGTGCCTTCAATGTGGGGTTCCAAAAACCTATTCACATAACCGAGGCATGGTTTGCCCTTTATGTGGAGATCGCCCTCCTGCTGACCCACTGAAAGAGTCCGAGAAAAAGAAAGGATCCACCATCAAAGATAAAGAGAAGAACAAAAGGATGAAGGGACAATCGAGCCATGCGACATGGAAGAGCGAAACAGAGATGCAATTAAGGCAGCAGTTTGATTAGAAGAGAAACCAAATGCTATGAGAGGTTGATAAATGATTGAATCATCTTTCAGAATCCTGTACTGTATGTGTAATGGAACTGTATGAAACTGCTTTTGATGAATACTTACAACTTTCCTTCTAGAGTTATGTGTTCAGCACATAATGAGCTTCTTAATTCAGGTGCGAATTAGCAAAATTATTTTGTAATTTGTACAGTTGATTTAATTGTCTGTTATCTAAATTGTTCATCTGAGCATTGACAAGAAACTTCTCTAGATATCTGCTGAATCTTGCAATGCTTTCATGAACCTCTTGATGACTTATTATTGGTGGATCGTATTAGAAATTTCAAATATTAGCAAGTCTAGAATTATTTAGCATGAATTGTTGAAGGTGATTATACCAACTCAAGATTACGGGTGGTTAATCAAGCTCAAATTGGACTCCATGTTAGTTCAATTTCTGAGAATCATGTTACGATAATTAATCAGTTGTACCCGTTAGCAAGAAATATTTTTCATCAAGTGAGCCAATATGGTTAAGAGGATGGATAATGAAAGACTTAGATTTAAGATTGAACTATTGTCTACGTATGTGTGTCAACTGTCAATTACAAGAACATGTTTGATATTGATCTGCAAGGCCTATTTGCAAATCCACCCAAGTAACCAAATTTTGCACGATTAGGATACATCATATTTGTTAGAAATTGATTATGATCTGAAAGAATTTTATCGATTTAATTTGAAGCTACAAACTAAGTAGTAATAACAATCTCGAGTCAGATAAAGGATCAAAATAAGTCCTAAAAAAATATGTAGTAGGAAGAAGCAAGGCAAAATGTCTAAACTAAAAGAGACAGTATGTGAAAAGGCCAAAAAAAAAAAAAAAAAAAAAATCATTCTTTGTGGACAAAAACCATGCACATCAAAACTCCAACCGACAATCCACTAGAAAAGGAGAAGATGAGAAAATCAAACTTTTTAATCCATCATCATAAACTTCTATTATTGCCTTGTCAAAGCCAACCATGCACTTACTTCCAATGCATATTACTCTCTGAATCACTACTTTGTGTTGCAGAATTCTTTGATTAACTACCTTCATCTGAACAATCAACACACTTACATCGGTATCAAATCAGAAGAAAAATCACTATTTGAATCACAAACACTTGCCGTAGTACTCAAACCATCCATGCTTTCATCCTCCTCTTCCTGTTTTATACACAAGCGAGGATCAAATGAACCAACGTAATCTATGATTCTGAAGCAACAAGATACAAGTAGAGGAACCAACAATAACTGTAAGTTTCGGTATAGGAGACTTGCAACAATGGCTTCGAGATACAGGACGCATACGCCATAGCCTAGAAAAGGATCAAATTTCGCCAACATTTTGAATTCTCTGTTTTGGAGATTTCTTTTGAGCTTCAGAAGAACTCTAGCCGAGATTTTGAGGGTGGGTTTTGAAGTTAAATAGTGAAGAGTTAATCTTATGGATTCAAAGTACAAACTAGAGCTATAGATGAACTTGATAAGGTTTAACTAATCTAAAATGTCTTGTGAATTGATTTGATGGGTTCTTGATTGAAGCTCAAACTACTTCAATTGAAAGAAATATTTAAAAGATTAAAAAATAAGATAAGTAGTTTTGTACTTGGTTTAATGTAGATGAATGTTTTGGTAGAATTTAATCAGAAGGATTACTTAACAAGCTAATCTAGAAAGTTATTGATAAGGATTAGTTATACAGTTGACTTGAGATGCTGAAAGTTTCAAATATTATATCTAGTGTTCCTCCTATAATCCCACGACTCCTTACTAATCCTTTCTTTTCTTGTTTTCAATTTGTTTGGCATATTCTTATAAATTGAATGACGTATAAATATTTGAGCAATTTTCTTGGTACCACTCGTTATTTACAAATAACATACCATCCCTCCATCCAACTGGGGTTTTTAAATAAGGAAAAAAAGTTCAAGGTGGTTATCTACAACACTCCTAAATTTGGGGCGATTTTAACAATTGAAAATAGTTCAAGGGGTTATCTGCAACGCCTCCAGGGTCTGGGGGTTCCTCAAATTAACTTAAAAACAAATCCTTATCAACTGTCACCATAAATTTTCAGTTTATCATCCAAAGTAAACTTACAAATATATAGAAAATTGGAAAGTCATGACAAAGTATTTTTGTCTTTTTTTTTTTTTTTTGGACCTTTCGTTTCCTTCTAGATTGCCAAACATCCCATTAATACAAAATGAAACTAGTGTGAATTATAAGTTGATCTCCGCATTGCCAAAGAAAGGAGAAAAAAATTCAAATTCAATTTGAATCCATCTCTAATAGAAATAGCCAAAAGTTAATAATAGCATCGCGAGTTAATGTTACGAACTCATAATTATACTGACAACTTGATGAATCGCCTTTCTGTTCAATACTAAAATCATAAATTAAACTATGTGAGGCTTAATCAATCGAGGACACACGAACAAAGCAGTTAATCAATGCTACAGTCAAATTTCTATTTTCAACATTGATCAACAATAATGCAGTTGCAAATGGTAACAGAGTTGGTAAGAAAAAAGAACTTGTGTCATTTGTTGCATCCAATTTGGCCATAAAGAAATGATGCAAGTCCTTGCGTTACTTGAAAAAAAATTAATAAATTAAAATTACATGTCATGTCATCAAGTTACTGGATTTCAACAATTGTAGATAAACAAATACCTGATTTGAATAGGAATACATTCATACAACAAAATACACAAATCCAACATCTTTTGTTCAACATTGGGCTTGATTTGAAAATACATTTCCTACCACTAAGAAGGCAAATATGCAGACGACGGAGTTGAGATTACTTTTCTACAGAAAAAGCTACACTACATGTAACATTTTCTACGTGCAACCTTCGCCCTAATTACCACTGCAGCATTCGCAAAATTATTTACCAGTTAACAACTAGTCAAGGAAATTATCTGTGAAAGGATCTTAGACAAAGAGAGTCAGTTACTACAACAAATATTTGTGTTGGCTTTGGGCGTCTTTCACAAAATGACCATGTTGTGCAAAGCATGTAATTTCATTTAAGAACTATCTCTAGGGTAATAATAATTGCTATGTAAACAGTGTGTTGTATGACCGTGACACGTTTTTAATTTGCAAATGGTGAATTGTAAAGGTAATTGTGCTCAAGTTCCTTTGCAACTCTGGAATCTGAATTAAAATTAGGACATAGTGTTGCTCATATTTTCTATTTTGGGTAAATAACACTAAATCCCCCTGAGGTTTGCAATTTTGACAACAAATCCCCCTGAGGTTTAGAAAGTAACAGTTTCTCCCCCTCTCTATTTATTCTTAATGTAATAGAGTCATATGATACTCATGTGACTACTTAAGGACCAAAATACCCTTTACCATGATTTTCCTTCTCCATTTCTTTTTTTTTTTTGGACCTTTCGTTTCCTTCTAGATTGCCAAACATCCCATTAATACAAAATGAAACTAGTGTGAATTATAAGTTGATCTCCGCATTGCCAAAGAAAGGAGAAAAATTCAAATTCAATTTGAATCCATCTCTAATAGAAATAGCCAAAAGTTAATAATAGCATCGCGAGTTAATGTTACGAACTCATAATTATACTGACAACTTGATGAATCGCCTTTCTGTTCAATACTAAAATCATAAATTAAACTATGTGAGGCTTAATCAATCGAGGACACACGAACAAAGCAGTTAATCAATGCTACAGTCAAATTTCTATTTTCAACATTGATCAACAATAATGCAGTTGCAAATGGTAACAGAGTTGGTAAGAAAAAAGAACTTGTGTCATTTGTTGCATCCAATTTGGCCATAAAGAAATGATGCAAGTCCTTGCGTTACTTGAAAAAAAATTAATAAATTAAAATTACATGTCATGTCATCAAGTTACTGGATTTCAACAATTGTAGATAAACAAATACCTGATTTGAATAGGAATACATTCATACAACAAAATACACAAATCCAACATCTTTTGTTCAACATTGGGCTTGATTTGAAAATACATTTCCTACCACTAAGAAGGCAAATATGCAGACGACGGAGTTGAGATTACTTTTCTACAGAAAAAGCTACACTACATGTAACATTTTCTACGTGCAACCTTCGCCCTAATTACCACTGCAGCATTCGCAAAATTATTTACCAGTTAACAACTAGTCAAGGAAATTATCTGTGAAAGGATCTTAGACAAAGAGAGTCAGTTACTACAACAAATATTTGTGTTGGCTTTGGGCGTCTTTCACAAAATGACCATGTTGTGCAAAGCATGTAATTTCATTTAAGAACTATCTCTAGGGTAATAATAATTGCTATGTAAACAGTGTGTTGTATGACCGTGACACGTTTTTAATTTGCAAATGGTGAATTGTAAAGGTAATTGTGCTCAAGTTCCTTTGCAACTCTGGAATCTGAATTAAAATTAGGACATAGTGTTGCTCATATTTTCTATTTGGGGTAAATAACACTAAATCCCCCTGAGGTTTGCAATTTTGACAACAAACCCCCCTGAGGTTTAGAAAGTAACAGTTTCTCCCCCTCTCTATTTATTCTTAATGTAATAGAGTCACATGATACTCATGTGACTACTTAAGGACCAAAATACCCTTTACCATGATTTTCCTTCTCCATTTCTTTTTTTTTTTTCTGCAGAGTTAGTTTTTTTTCTTTTTTTTTATAATTATTTTAGGAATTGAACCCTATAACTTCTAAACTCCATAAAGTATAAAAATAAATGAATTTGTCTTATTTTCTTGAAAGAAATTTTTAGGGAGAATTAGTGAAAGGTAAAATTTTGTTCTTAGCACAATAGTTTTTATGACAACTATAAAATAGGTTTAAAAAAACTAGGAGATGAAATATGTTGAAGATAATTTTTTTAAAAAAAACTCTAAAGGGTATTTTGGTCATTAAGGGGTCACATAAGTATCATGTGACCCTATTAGATTGAGAACTTATAAGGAGGGGGAGAAAGTGTTACTTTCTAAACCTCAGTGGGAGTTTTTGTCGAAGTTGCAAACCTCAGGGGGATTTAGTGTTATTTACCCTATTTTCAATTGGAAGTCCATAATTTCCCTGTCAAGTATCTGTGAATCCTCATTAGTGTAAGCTCAACAAGTGATTAGCTGTGTTAGAAGAGTAGTATCAGTTTAGTTAGCCCAACATTGCTTATTCATGTATTTGTCCTCTAAATAAAGCCTGATGATTCCTATCTAGTTTAAGTAAATTTTCCCAATACAACATGGTATCAGAGCTAGGTTCCGATCTTGCAACCTGTGGGTTAGGACCCACCACACTTCAGCGATTACAATTCTTGTATTTCAAAGAATGCCACATAATCCATACTCAACCCCTTCCCATCCCCAACCCAAACACCCACACAAACAAGGAAAAAAAAGAAAAAAGAAAAAAGAAAAAAAGCCCATTGTTACTCCATACACGTGCTCACACATGAACACGTATGAAAGCGAAATTTCTACCCAGACAAGTATACTTGAAACATTTGTCCTCCATTTTTCATGATTTGTTATGATTTATGTATTTTGAATGAAATAATAGGATTGTATCAGATACCGGAACCTATTACATCGCATGCAGTTCACAATATTTGGCTGAAATAAGGAACAAAGGGCAGGAAAAAAAAACTTAGAAGTTCCCTGGAAAGGTTCCATAAGACTAACAACGGTAGAACGCTTGAGAAAGCAAATACTAATTCATTAAATATTCAGGGCACTGATCCCGAATGGCATGACAAGTATGATATAGAATGAAACAATGTTTTATACTAGTTATAACTTTGATGATCACAGCAGCTATCAGCTGTAGGGAACCTGAAAAAAGTACAGTTTCATGCTCCCCATAGATTACAGTTTCTGCTTATTGAGGTCTGAAGTTTAAAGTTTCTCGTTAAACTGCATAACATCAGAACCAGGCATTCAGGCATAACGGAAAGTTAATGTCAGCATTTCTGCTTAGTAATACGACACTCAAAACTTGTCATTGAACTACTAACCGGATCCACTTGCATTCTTCCGTCTCTCTGAAGGATGAAGTATGTTTTTGCTTAGGAATAGCCAAGTTATTACCTGAAATACATCAAATATCATGTTACTTTCTGTTTTAACAGAAGTTCATTATTTTAACAAAAAACCAATTTAAAGGAACAAAATACTTTTAAAAAATTGGGTATTTAAGATGTTGGACCCGCAAATTATAGGTATTTTGGCATAGGTGCTCCAATTATTGATAATTCAAAAAAAAGTCCTAAAAAATCTTTAAGTAACACCAAATCGGTCCCCTAGTTAAAATTCGTAAGTTGAGGGAGGGAGGGAGCGAAGGGTCCTATCTGAGTTATATTTTAATAGAAAACACTAGTAATGACCTATTTTGAATAAATGAAAGGGTTTTGGAGGGCTTATTTCTAAATATCAACGTTTCGGGATCTGTTTCAAAATACTGATGCTGGGGGACAAATATCTTAAGAACTCTTCGAGCTTCATACAGCAAATAGTTCTAAAGACCATCACCTTGATGAAATAAAAGTGTTTGGATCACCAACAGTAGGTTATCTTGTTGCCTTCTTCACCTCCTGAACAATTGCGTCAGATAACTGTAATGCATCATATTCAACCCCAAATGTTTTCACAATTTCCATGTTCGGATCTAATAGATACCTGTCCATAGTATAAAAAAAGTCATCGTCTTTAAGTCCTAAACTTGCTATTTTTAGCTAAAAACAAGGGTTAAGGGTCAACTACATGTTGTTTGAAGATTCAACAAGATAATCTTGGCCTTCTTCATCAACTTTCTTGAAGTAAACACGGTACTCTTGTGCCATTTGTCTAACTGCAGCAATTGGGCCTGTGAGTCCTACTATTCTTGAATCAAACTCTGCAATTAAAAATGTTGTCAACTATAAAAATATCAATATGGAAAGAAAGCACACAAAGACATTAATAAAAAGTGCATTAGGAAGCTAACTGCACAAGAAACAACCTTTAAGATATGCTTGTAGCTGATCCGGGGTATCACGTTGTGGATCAATAGTAATAAATACAGGTTTAAGCTTAATACTGTATTCCGATTCTGTAGACAGAAATAACGAGAATTCTTAAACATAACTTAGGAGAAATTCATGAAGAAACTTTCGTGGATTAATTATCTATATGTAAGGATAATAAAATTAAAACCAACATGACAGTACATTACGTGCAAGAAATATATACAAAGGAGAACAACTTCACAGTGATTAAGTTAGATTAATCACATGGCAAAATTTATGAAACAAATTTGGTATAGTGGTGAGTGCTTTGGGTCCCATTCCATTCATCATGAGCTCAATACCTTGAAAAAATATCATTTTTAAAGGATAAGTGGATATCATGGAACAATAAATGAACGCCTTCTTAGAAAGTTAGCTCTCATTGAGGATAAAATGTGAGAATTATTTGAGATGGTTTGGTCATGTGCAGTGAAGGCTATTGAATACACCAATTAGAAGAAGTGACAAGGTTACAATAATGGAGGAAATAAGGACCTGAGGTGGACCTAAGTGAACTTGGTTAGAAGTTGTTAAGAATGATATGATAATGATCAACTTTGTGGAGGAGATAGACTTGGTCCTTGAACAAAACTGAGTGGAAGAGTAGGATTCAAGTAGCCCACCCATAAATTTAGGATAAACACTTTATTTTTGTTGTTGTGGTGGTGGTTGTTTATGTGACAGCACAGAATATAAATTTTCACATTACAGGTACCCATACTAAAATAGTATATTAAATGTCCTGTTTAAGCTACAGGTCCTCAGCCCAAGAATTGCTAAAGAGAAACATCAGCCACAGAGAGGACAACCTCGGCAAATGTTCAAAATTAATGTGCAAAAACAAGAAATGCTAGAATAGACCTCACCTAGTATGTCAATGGCCTTGGCCATCTTCTGAACTTCCGCTGGACCTACATCAGGGGAAGAAGTATATCCAAAGTACATCAGTGTCCAATTTCCACGAAGATCATGATCGGTTACCAAATGGTTTTCAGTATCGTAAAGCTTAAATGGCCCTCCAATAGCAGGTTTGTTGATATATTTCATGTCGGAGGCAGAACCTTGATTCGATCCTGATAAATATGAGAAAAGAATAGGTAAAGGGATTTCATGAAGAAAGACTTCACCAAAATTAGGAGGCAATTCAATCATGGTATAAATTGGCAACGAAAAGCAGCAAAATCGTAATGATTTCACATAGTGCTACCATGCAGAAGCACAAGACAATAATACTGTTCAAAGAAACAGGAAAAGTACCCTTGGGAATAGCTCTCCTCTCATCGTTATATTTAATGAATAAGCCAATTCCAGCAATTGCTATGACAGCTGCTGAGGGCTGCAAGAAACCAAACATGTCATTTAAGTATCAAAAATTTTAGAAAATCAATTACCAGAAGCCCACTAGTTAACTAGAAGAAAGATTTTCAAGGCCTTGTTAGGTCAAGTGTTCCTAGCCAACCCCAATTTGATAGGAAATCATAAATACTTTTGAGTTACAACTTAATGTACATACAATAACATAATTCCAGGGCTGAGATTGCGATAACTCTTCTTCGCTGGCGAACTGTCTGGCAAGTTTTTGATCACTATGGCTAGATCCTTTAGTATAACTTCGATATCGACTGCTACGAGGAAAAAACCTGTAAGAATGAAACCAGTTTCTTGTAAGGGAATTACAAAAGTAGAGATTAAACAAATTTTAAATAGAAGCTAACAATCATCAGAAGAAAGAACTTTGTGAAACTTGATATGAATATCCTACAAGCATGTTTATTTTGCTAATCACTAGAAATTACAAATATACTTGTAAAAATATTGATGAATTACAGAATCTGACTATATATATAAAACGGTGTGGTGCAATTTATAAGATCAACTGCAAGGCAGTGGATTAGCTGCTAGAAGTTTGTTTACTTGTACAAATACACTTGTAAAAATATTGATGAATTACAGAATCTGACTATATCAACCTCATAAAAATTTGGATAAACTTCATATATTTTTAAGATCAATTCTCTAACAAATACAATGTGCTTAACATTATGAAAGCATATAAAGTTATAAACAAGTAAACAAACTTCTAGCAGCTAATCCACTGCCTTGCAGTTGATCTTATAAATTGCACCACACCATATATATATATATATATATATATATATATATATATATATATATATATATATATATATATATATATATATATATATATATATATATATATATATAAAAAGCAAAGTTG
The DNA here is from genome assembly GCA_012295165.1 of Asparagus setaceus. Classification (NCBI taxonomy): domain Eukaryota; kingdom Viridiplantae; phylum Streptophyta; class Magnoliopsida; order Asparagales; family Asparagaceae; genus Asparagus; species Asparagus setaceus. Next base: position 29,592,451 of record CM022704.1, read on the forward strand.
TGATGCAGGAGCATTCTTTTTATTTTACGTAACAAAACACTCCCCACCTCTCCCCCTCCCCCACCCCCACGGGCACAACAACAAAACAAAAAAAAAAAAAACAACAGAAAAAAAGGTTAGGCTCCATCCAATGGGACCATATACGGAAATACTCTCTCCTTTGAGAAGTCTAACTAACCAAATGTCAATCTGAAGTTAACCCTCTAAGTTCTTGCTAGTTGCTACCTTCCGAGCCACCGAAATTGTAAAGTCAATATGAGGCAATCATAAGCATAGTTTGGCAAGTGATTGGCACAATTAACTAACATAGCAATTTGAGCTCGCCTTACTAAAAATGAAGGTTGGAAATTCTCCAAGACTAGACACTCATCTAGAAAGACGGCAGGAAGATAATAGAAGTTACTATATGGAACTGTTTGGTTCTCTTGAGGCATAAGATCAGCAAAAAGAACAAACGAAAAACAATTTGGAGTTACTTCAAAGAAAAAAAGAACAAAGAAAAGTAAAGGATCACGACTGTATTGCTCCTTTATCTCTGGTAACACTTTTATAGCTATACTGTTGTATTGGCTTGAATTGGAGGCAGCAGCAGGAAACCGGTCGGGCTGCCCCATCTGACCGGCGGTAGACCAGCTGGTCCACCACCAGAGAGGCAAACCGGTCGGACTACCTGCAGACCAGTTCGGCAATTTAAAGCACAGTCAGACCCATTTTGATTGGATTTTTTACTCCTTTTGGAAGACACAAATTTAACTATATCAATAGGGTTACTCCCTCAGGTCCAGGGTTTGAGGGGGACCAAAAAGAGAGGAGGCCAAAAAGATAGAAAAAGAAGAAAAAACAATTATTCTCGTAAAGTTTTACAAGAAAGGAGATTACTCTTATGAGGGATCAACAAGAGAAAAGAAATTCTTGTATCTTCTTCTTCAAGTAATAAAGAAATCTCCCTTTCTCCTGTGAAGGTAAGCATATTAGCGAACCAAGAAAAAAAACTTCTTTTTTTGTTGTAGTTTGTTTGTTCTTGTTCCCACAAGCATTTCCGCATTAAATCTTAAAAATTGTGACAATTGGTATCATATTGTATCGATTGTGAAGGTAATCCTAACATATACTAGCTTCTAAATAAAATGGTGCACACTAGCTGATATAACCATCATCAATTAATAAGTATCTAATGTAACTAAGTTCATAAAACGTTTCTAAAAATTCTGGGAAATTCAAGAGCTATAGTTATTTTAAGCCATTATATTTATTTAATACTAAATTTGCACTACTATGGATGCTTTAATAAGAAATTTAGAATAATTTTTGGTTTAAATAACATATTTAGATCTGCATTTTTACTTAATATTCATTTATAGCTGACACTTTATTTGATATCTATGATCCTCCTAAGCATGTTCGGTCTTAAAACAATATAGGTTTAAGTTACCATACAGCTTCTAGAAAGGAATGTTTATATGTATCTCATGTTCAACAAAGTGTTAAAAAGTAGGGTGCAATTAGATCCAGATTTTCAAAACTAACTCATATTGGGTGCAATTAGATCCAGATTTTCAAAACTAACTCATATTCTTGGATCTGAACTCATGTATGTTCAGTCCAACATAGATTCTGGGCCTGGTAGAGTAAATCTTGGGCACTGAATGAGGTCAGCCACTGTCAAAGTAAAAAAAGTACAGGAGTAGCCACTAGATATAGGCAATTTACACACAAAAACCAAATGTTTGTTACGTATGATTAATACTTCTAGTACATATTCACATTTTAAGAATAAAGTGATTATCTTAGTGAAATTTAGCTAGGGTGTAAAGTGTTACATGCATAATAAGCAGTGCAGAAAATTTTCAAATATTGTCTTCATATATGTGAATAATATCAAAAACATTAAAGCTTTGGCTGTACATGTTGCAAAAGATGTAGCAAAAGGCGAAGAGAGTGTTATAAATATTCTGCACCTCAGAGTAAATTGAAACACACTATAAACATCTCTGAAGCACCTCTAGATCAACTTTATAGCCTTATCAAACTAGTCATTAACAGGAGGAGAAGCTTGTTCTGGGTTGTTATGCCACAAAATACTTTACATACCATATCAGCACCCACGCATCCTCGCGTGACCGCCACATGAGTGGAGAAGAGTAATTCGACAAAAACTACCCCATTCTCGACAAGAGCTTGGGAAGTTAAAACCCCATAAAGAGCTCAGGATAAGAAGGGTCAGGACCCAAACATCCGATAAAGGGCTCGAAAGGCACGCAGTTTAA